>OZ010787.1:80328771-81528771 GCA_963932465.1 Maratus speciosus
GTTCTGCTGCAGAAACCAGCGGGCGAATTCAATACGATTTGGATAATCCCCTGGAGACAGTTTCTGGACTTGTTGCACATGAAACGGGAGCAAATGTTCATCCTTCAGTACCCTCCAAGTCATGGACTGTGAGGTATCCACCTGCCTAGCCACTGTTCGTGTACTTGTACTTGGCTGCGCCGCTACTACATCCAGAATGGCTTCTGCAACAACTACTGATTCGTCCTTTTTTGCACGACCTGCATTCGACCGGGAAGCGAGAAATGATCCCGTCTCACACAACTGTCTGTGCAAGCGCTCGAAAGTTTTGCGGTTAGGCAACCGCCTGTTGGGAAATCGCTCTCCGTACATTCGTTGTGCCTCTGCACCATTTCCATCTGCCGCTCCGTAAATTAAATGCATCTCAGCCTTTTCCTTATTCGTGAAGGGCACCATCTTCCGATTCATTACTACAGCGACTTACACTTGACTCACCGTTCAGTGGTTTTTATGCCTGAATCGTGTCGAAATTTTGCATACGTGTTCTTCTTCTTCCCCATTTGACATTTGCATACTTTCTGTTTCCTTTTTCACCCGGTGACTAGCGTCAGGAATGGAGCTTTAACGTTTGCATGAGCGACGTTTCCAAATGTGCCAGTGCCTTTATGAGTGAATTCCGACTATGCAGTCCTTGACGAAAGTTGTATTTTTGCCTCGTATCACAGCACAGAATCGTTGGGCATGGTTAAGTAGTGCAAACTGAACTATGTTCAGAAGTTGAAATTTGAACCCCCTCCCCTCGCTACTGAACCACGCTCAGCGATTCAGATTTTGAGCTGAAAATTTAAGTTTAAGTCTAAGCTTTAGAAAGCATTTAATGAGACACAAAAAATAACGGTATAAAATAGTTGTTCGTTACTCCAAAGTCTAAAGCGCCCTCTATCGGAATTTTTTGAAAATTTTCTTTAAAATTTATTTTCAAGAAAATACTGACATAAAGAATAATTTTAGCAAAACGCGGCAGTAGTTAGAGCCTAATCTACGACACAAAGATCGGGAATAACTAATTTTTGTTCTGGGGGGAGAAGGGTTTCAAATTTCAAATTTCAGTTTATGCTACTTAACTACTCGTTAGGACTCAGATTTTTAGATCAAAATTTAAGTTTAAGTCTAAGCTTTCGGAATCATTTAAAGAAATACAAAAAATAACGTTAAAAAATAGTTGTTTGTTACTCCAAAGTCTAAAACGCCCCCTATCGGCATTTTTTGAAATTGAACTTTAAAATTTTATTTCAAGAAAATACTGGCATAAAGAAAATTTTTTGCAAAAACCGCAAACGAATCGACCAATTTTTTCATGTTTTATAATCATTTGAAATTTCGGACCCAAAACTTTAATGCTCCCTATCTCCTTGGGAATACGTCTGGGACCCTTAGTCTCCTATTTAATATTATTTGTCTTTAAGTGTACTATAACCCCTTAAAGTTCTGCCCATCTTTTATGAATCACCCTGTATATACATATATACATACATATATATATATATATATATATATATATATATATATATACATATATACATACATACATATATATATACATATATACATACATATATATATATATATATATGCATATATACATACATATATATATATATATATATGCATATATACATACATACATATATATATATATATAACCATTAATTAAACATAACCTACCACCATCAAATATTATGAATTAAAGCTGTAAGTATTAAAAAAAAAAAAAAAATTATTATAAGAATTATTATGGAAGAAAAAGAAAAAAGTGGACACCGACAAAAAATGGAAAAGCTTATACATTGAATTACGTTGTCAAGGGCACAGAATTCAATGATATAAGCAAAATGGTTGTTTTCTGTGAGAAAAATAAGCTAAAGCTAAAAATTATTTTCCCCTGTGCCCAAACAACCATTAAAATCAAGTGAATTGATTAAAAATGAAAACAATAGAAACAAAGATGAAATGGAAGAAACAATAAAACCTATTTAAATATTTATAGGATATAAAATATAAATAATAAACACCATACCGATTAATATTTCAGTATTTTACAAATATCCACGCACATGGCTACCAGAATATCAAAAAGATTAAGGTGAATAAAACAGTTAAGAAATCACAGTAATTGATACCAAAGGATGCAGTTAATACAATTTGAAATAAATTTTGAAATACCTCGTTAAATACATTTAATATAATATAAAATAAATAGATAGTAATTACATTATTTAAAATGCACTATTAAATTAATTAATAACTGTTTAACATTATACTCAAAATTTAGCTAAAAATACCCCCTGGTGTAGTTAATTATAACTGAAATGGAGGTAGAGAAATTAAAATTTAGAGCTATCTTCAAAAGACAAATTTTTTGGTGCTGGCATCTAGTATTACCTTTATTCAACTATCACAAGATAAATATTTGTAAGCATTTGAATGTAAATAATTCTTTTAAACAGCAAAACCAAAACTATCCTTATATATAGATAATTATAAACCTAATATAAATCACACAATGTATTTAAAAAATAAATAAATAAATAAATAAATAATAAAAAAATAAAACTATTGTTAATAAAATTTAAAGGCATACAAAATATTCTATTAGCTAACTTATTTAAACTAAACTAATAATTTAAATAATTCTAGAACATTGATAATATATAGCATATAGCTATATGCTATAAAACAAAATAATTTCAGTAATAATTAACATAAATAATTATTAAAAATAATATAAAAATTATTTTTAAAATCAATTATATATAAGATAATTATCAAATGAACAGGAAATAAAAAACACATGGAATATATAGAAGATTAAATGATACTTAAATTCCCATTACTTAAAAAGCACAAATATAGAGTGTGGATTATTTTCATACATCCATAAAAATCCAAAAAGTATGAATGTGGGACATTCAAAAACATTAAACCGATAATATATTGAAAATAGATAAATATTAAAAAGAATAGAGGAATAATAATAAAAATAATTACCCAATTTTAATACATGCAGTATAACTATATTTATATTAAACATATTTATATATATATTATGGAAAATGACACTATAAAAATGACATACAATTAGTAATTAATATGACATTGTCCTTAATAAATTAAAATTTAATAACAAATGATTGTAAATAAGATTAATCAATAATTAAGCTAATTATAATATTAATGAAATTCTCCAATTACATATAAAATATCAAATCAACATCCATATAAAATACGTACAAAAAAATAGTAAAAATACAAAAGCCCCCCTTTTTTTATAATTAACCATTGCGTATTATCCAGACAACACCACCCTCCTCCGTACTCTAACATCTACCCACCCAACCAGCCTATAATAATTTTTTTATATTATTTTACAATTTTTAATTTTTTATAGATATTTTTTTATTTTATAATTTTTTTGTAATTTTGTTTACGCATGTGTTAATTTGTTTTAAAAGATCATGTAAGAAAAGTACTAGTTGTATATTAAAGAATATATGAATTTTTTTGGAAAACCATGATTTAATGCATCATAAATTAGTTTTTTAATATTATTGTTAATTAGAGGAGAAGAACATAAACATTTTATTCTATATAAATGATTAAGTATTATATTTCGAAATACAGAATGATGTAGACAAGATTTAAAATTTGTAAATGTATTAACTTTGAATTTAAAATCGTTACGTTTGTCATATAAATCTGTGATTGTTTTGTTGTCTTTTATTGTAATTTTAAGATCTAAGAAGTTAATTGTATTGTTAGATAAAAGGTTTTCCGTTAATTCCAAATTAGTGGGATAATCAACTGGAAATCGAGTATTTGCAGATGGATCAGTATCAATTAAAATTATGTCATCAATATAACGATATAAATGTAGATTATTATTAGTAAAATTACGTTCATAATGATATAAGTATAAGTCTGAGAGTAAACTGGAAGTACAACCGCCTTGTGGTATACCGACATGCTGTAAATATAAAGTGTTATCTTGCAATATATAATTATTATATATAATGAAGTTAGTTAAAGATTTAAAATATGCAATATCTATATTAGATGGTAATTCCAGTTTTTTATAATACTTTTTAAATAATGCATTTATAATTTTATGTAAATCTAATAGGTCTATATTATTAAAAAGATCTTTGAAGTCATATGTCGTTATATTATAAACACAATGAAGATTTTTTAAAATATTGACAAGTTGATAGCTATTTTTTATACAATGTGTATTATCATTGTTTGTAGTAAGTACATATAATTGATTAAGAATTTTTAAGAGAAGTTTATTGGCTTTATTATTATATGTATTGT
The DNA here is from genome assembly GCA_963932465.1 of Maratus speciosus. NCBI lineage: Eukaryota > Metazoa > Arthropoda > Arachnida > Araneae > Salticidae > Maratus > Maratus speciosus. The sequence continues at coordinate 80,333,122 of OZ010787.1, forward strand.
AACCAATAGTTACAGTCCTAAATTTAATTGGAGTTTTATGAAATTTGGGAATAAGAACTAAATATGTATAATTAAAGTTAGTAGATAAAATATTTAATAGTTTATAATAACTTCGAATTTTACGATTATTTACAATTACATTTTCATTAGTTTTTTGAAATGACTTATTAGAAGAAATACAATTTGTAAGAAGTTGGTGATAATATGATTTACATATAATAGCATAATTGTTAGGAGATTTGTCTACATATGTAATAACGTAGTTTTTTTGTAATTTAGTAATTTGTTGGAAAAAATGCTTTGTATTAATAGAAACCAAATCAGCAATATTATTTTTTAAAGCCATAGTTAATTTTTCAATTACTAATATTTTCCATTGATTAAAATATTCAATAGGCTTATTATAAGAGATAGAAATTTTATAAATAAAAATATCAATATCATATGTAAACTGTTTGATAATAGATTTAACATTAAATTTAGATGGAAGTCTATATTTAGTACCATAACCCATTAGTTGTTTCAATTTAAAATCATTAACAATATCAAGATTTCCAGTGATTATATGTCCATGATCATTGTTTATGTATTTTTTTAGAGTGGGGTCATTGCAGTTACACGGAAAATTACTTGCAGCAGATATATTTTTTGAAAATGTATTGTAGTTAAAAATCTTTCTACCAATTGTATTCGGATATTTAAAGGTTTTTGATATATGAAGATTATTGATAGGAAAAAAACAATTTTTATCATTAATTATAGAATTGATATTAATTTTATTAAATATGTGATTTGAAAATGTAATTATCATTTGAGTATTCATGTTCTGAATTTTATGCTTTTTTTCTAAATTAATATTTAAAAGATTAACCCTAGTCATAATTAGGTCAAAATAAATATCAGAGAAATGTTTAGAGAAAGATTTACTTAGAAATACATTTAAATGTTGTACAATCTGTTTCTTTTTACTAGCAAAGATGTTTTTTCGAATTAACAACCAGTTATAATTCGCTAAATAATTTCTTTGAAGATCATTAATTTGTTTAGTGATAGATTTTTTGGAAACTACAACTAATGATGAACCCTTTCCTCGTTTATTACGTGTTGTTTTACCATTTAAATTATGATTAAGAGTAAGATAAATTGGAGAATAATCAATATTGTTATTTATAGATGTGAAGACTTTGACAGGTCTGTTAAATACTTCACTGTTAAGTCCATAAGGATAAATTGTGTTATAATATTTCATATATGATGATTCCATATAAAGACGTTCTGATTTATTTTTTAGAATTTGAAGGATTTCAATTGTCGTATTTTTAAATTGATGTTTATGAAAATGTTGAATTTCAGCTGTAGATTGTATATATTTTGCTTTGTTATTATTAGAGTCTGAACGATGATGATTGATACGTTTATGAATTGGACCTGATGTTTCACCAATATATTGCATATTACATAAGTTGCACTTTATACTATAAATAACATTAAATACTTTACAAAAACTTGAATAATTAGGATCTGAGACAATTTGTGTCTGAGAAGCGCATGGACACCGAGCATCATAACACTTACGAAAAAATAAAGGACGAGGGGGAGAGTATAAATGGTCGCTGGATGACGATCCAGTAACAACCCAATTATTGTTCCTGTACCGGGCAGTACACTGCATAGATGCTAAGTGTATCTTGCCAGGATCGAGATGTTTACTAAGAACTGCCATATAAAAATTATGTTTGGAAAATGCAATAATTGCCATAAAAATAAGAAAATTTAATAATAAAAAATTAATAATTTAATATATATATATATATATATATATATATATATATATATATATATATATATATATATATATATATATATATATATATATATATATATACATACATATATATATACATACATACATATATATACATACATATATATATATATATACATACATATATATATATATATATATATACATACATACATACATACATATGTGTATATATATATATATATATATATATATATAACCATTAATTAAACATAACCTACCACCATCAAAAACCGTAATATTATGAATTAAAGCTGTAAGTATAAAATAAAGGGCCAAATAATTTATTATAAGAATTATTATGGAAGAAAAAAGAAGAAAGTGGACACAGACAAATAATGGAAAAGCTTATATATTGAATTACGTTTTCAAGGGCACAGAATTCAATGATATAAGTAATATGGTTATTTTCTGTGAGAAAAAAAAAGCTAAAGCTAAATTTGTTTTTTCCTCTGTGCCCGAACAACCATTATAATCAAGTGAATAGATTCAGAAGGAAAACAGAATAGAATCAAATAATATGAAAAGCAAAAATGAATAAAACCAATTTAAATATTTATAGCATATAAAATAGAAATATTACACAACATACCGATTAATATTTCAGTTTTTCTTCAATATATCCACTCGCACATGGCTACCATAATAACGTTAAGATTAAGGTGAATAAAGCAGTTAAGAAATCACAGTAATTGATACCAAAGGATTCAGTTATTACATTTTGAAATACCGTGACAAATACAATTAATATAATATAAATTAAAATAAATAGAAAGTAATTACATTATTTAAAATAACTAAAATACACTTTTAAATTACTTAATTACTATTTAACAATATCGCCAAAATTTAGCGAAAAAAACCACCTGGTGTAGGAAATTACTACTGAAAAGAAGCTGCAAAAGACAAAATTTATCACTTATCATCAAAAGAAAAATTTTGGTGCTGCCATCTAGTAGTATTTTTATTATTCAAATGTCACAAGATGAACAAATGAAAGCCTATGAATGTAAATAAAATAAATTCAATAACAATTAATATAAATATATAATAAAAATAATATAAAAATCGTTAATAATAACTATTAAATATAAGATATTTATAAAATGAACAGGAAATAAAAAAACATATGGAAGTATATAGAAGATTATCAGATACTTAAATTCCCATTTCCTAAAAATCTCAAATATAGTGTGTGGATTATTTTCATACAGCCATAAAAATCCAAAAAGAATGAATGTGGGACAATCAAACACATTAAACCGATAATAAATTTTGTAACACAAAGTGAAAATAGATCAATATTAAAAAGAATAGAGGAATAATAATAAAAATAATTACCCAATTTTAATACATACAGTATAACTTTAGTTATATTAAATATACATATATGCATATTAATCACTATAAAAATGGCATACTATTAGTAATTAATATGATATTGTCCTGAGTAAATTAAAATTTAATAACAAATTATTGTAAATTAGATAAAATTTTATTAAGCTAAATATAATATTAATGAAAGTCACCAATTACATATAAAATATCAAATCAACATCCTTATAAAATACGTATTAAAAATATAGTGATAATACAAAAGCCCCATTTTTTTTTTATGAATTAACCATATATATATATATATATATATATATATATACATATATACATACATACGTATATATGTATATATGTGTATATATATGTATATATATATATATATATACATACATATATATATATATATATATATATATGTATATATATATATATATATATATATATATATATATATATATATATATATATATATATATATATATATATATATATATATATGTGTGTGTGTGTATATATATATATATACATACATATATATATATGTATATATATATATATATATATATATATATATATATATATATATATATTGAAAAATCCAAATTCACATAATTTATTACACGAAAAAACATCTAACAAACTGTAACTAAAACAATAATTAACAAAACCAAGAGTAACTAAGAAAAACTAAACATGAAGACAAGTGGTCAAGGCTTATGACTTGTACTGCGGGGTTAAATATGTTTTACGTGCACAACATTCCCCCTCACTTGCCGAGACCAAACAAATAGAAATTGAAAGAAATGAAAACCACAAACTAACCCGAAAGCCGTCAAATGAAGTCTGTGAATATCCTCACCGCTAAGCTATTTTCGATAGGAATCACGTATCGATAAATCACCATCATCGAACAATTCCAATATTTTATTTCGATAGCTTTTTTTCTTGATAAAATTGAAAGTTAAATCATTCAGAAAATGTATTGGGTACTTTGGTTTACTGGCGTTTATGTAAAGGTTATAAATTTCACCAACCAATTTATCAACATTTGAACACAAATTTGCAATACGATTTAAACCATTTAAATATATATTTCTAAAAATTGAAACATGCACGTTACTATTAAAGTTTAATATTTTTATTGTATCAAAATCAAAATAATTTCTTTTATCATAAATACTATATACTAAAATTCCTTTTATAATCTCCAAATTAACGTCCAAGTAGTTGACACTGCCCTGATCATCCGAAGCACTCTATAAATTCAAAGTGTCTGGATAACATTTAAATTGATAAATTTCTTTATTGTTATTCAGCTCAACCACCAAAACATCATCTATATATCTGTATATCTTTAAGTCATTTTCAAACAATAAACCGGCTTCATATGTAAACAGATAAATATCTGCAAGGATGGGGCTACAACTCCCCCCCATTGGAATACCTCTCACTTGTTTATATATTTGTTTCCCTTCATACAGATAATTTTCGTAAGCAATAAATTGAAATAAATCGGTGAATATTTCAATACTGATATCTTTCTCTTTAGATTTCTTGAAAAAATCCATAACTCTATACTTCAAATCATCTAAATTTATGCTATTATACAAATCCTCGAAATCGTATGTATATAATCCTGTAATTTTTTTCAGCTTTTTTAAACTTTTTATAAGTTCATAGCTATTTTTTATTACTATCGAAGAATATTCATTTATAACCTGATCGAAAATCTTTTGTAATATATTCAGCAATTTTTTATTTACACATTCCAGGTAAGAACCAAACCCACAAGTTACAGTTCTAAAAGTAATTGGGTTTTTATGGAATTTTGGAATCATTACAAGATAAGGAAATTCCACACTATTTTGCTTTGATTTTATTTTTTTATAAAACGCCTTCACTCTGTTTACAATAACTTGTTTAGTAGTTTTTAGTAGTTGATAATTTCCCTCATTATTGTAGGTTTCCCTTAGAATATCTCCGTATAATTTTTTACATATTATAGCATAGTTGGTGTTAGCTTTATCCACATACGTAATGATAAAATCATCCTGTAGATTTTTTACTGATTTAATGAAATCTTTGTAAGATTCTCCCGTGACACCCTCAAAATCTTTTTGGTAAAAGCCTTGAAATTCTTTTAAAATATAGTGCCTCCATTCCTCAAAAACGCTTTTTGGTAAACCATATTTATATATTAATTTTTGAATGAAGATATCTATATTATTTGACAAACGTTTTATAGCTAACCCTCTACTCACAACTCTCCTCAATCTGTATTTTGTACCATACCTCATGTAATTTCTGAGATTGATATTTCTGAGAAATATATATATATATATATATATATATATATATACATACATACATACATACATACATATATATATATATAACCATTAATTAATCATTACCGGCCATCATCAAAAACCACAATATTGTGAATGATTGACAACAAAATGCGCCACAAGCATACGTATATATATATATATACATACATACATACATACATACATACATATACATATATATATATATAATATATATATATACAAATACATACATACAGACATATATATATATATATATATATATATATATATATATATATATATATATATATATATATATATATACATACATATATACATACATACATACATACATATATATATATATATATATATGTGTGTGTGTGTCTAAGCTGCGGCTGCGTTAATACGTAAGTACCAAAATTACGTAAACGTACGTAATTTTAATAAGTAAACATTTTTTATTTTGTAATTCATCACTTTTTACAAAAAAATATTTTATTAAGATACATTGGGGTTTAATTTTAAATTTTATTAAATACTGATTGCATAAGAAGTTTTGTCTAATATTTTTAAGAAGACATTTCTAGGTTACACTTGTGTCCAGTTCATTGAACGTGGCATTTACTGTTCGGTCCTTTCCTTGTGTCCTTGTTGCCCAAGCCTATACTTATCTTAATCCGATTTCAAGCTAAGCAAACCTCAACATCCAACTTCTGCTCTTGACAAGTTGATTCTAGATTCAGTTGATCCGTAGATGTTTATAGTAAATACTACGCAAGTTTCTCAATTACTCTAGGCCCTAATCCAGCGCCTCTGAGACTATCCCGCTTTTTCACAAGAAATTAATACTGCTAAATGTCAAATAAAGACGACATTTACAGTTTTTAGTTTCATGTGCCATAAGATTACAAATCTTATGTGACAATATACACAACGCAAAGTGACAAACGCTTTTTATACAGTAAAGTCACAGATTTCAAATGTCTAATCCTACTTTTAAAATAGGATTTATTTTAGTTAGTTATTGCAATACAAGAAATGAAACTAATGATAAAACTAAAATCACAATAGTTTTCAAGAAAAGAATGAAATTTAATAAAGGTTCATTATTTCTACAACTATTTAAATTATCTTACGAATCTAAAACCAAATTTTTGTTTAAACTAACTCACCCACCTGGCGTTTCCCGGGCCAGTAGCTTTTTCAAAGGAATTGCGAATATTTAAAATCTCGGTTCATACTAAAATTTAAGGAAAAGAATATCTGAAAATGAACCTTTGGAAAGGGTCCTCGCTGTCTTAGGCAACGAAAACCGGCTTGCTACACAGTATGTTCCAAGCACACCTCGGGTCCCCATCGTATACAGTACCATATACCGGGCGTGTTGTGCACGCGCCGGAAAATCTCGTTTTCCACATTTCACCGCCAGGGGGCGCAATATAATCATCCGACACGTGTCCCCACTGCATGCGGCAACGTATAGCAGGAATGCTTTATACGCTTTGTAAAATCTTTTAGTCCCACTTTCCACCACCAGGGGCACATTCTGTTCTAAACAATCCACCTTCCGAACGAAATTCCGATATGCATCTCCGCTACCAACGGCGCCATATTATAGCAGGCGCGCTGCAAAATAGCGCAACCGTAACCTAAGTGTAACCTAATTGTAACGTAACCGTAATCTAAGCGCAACCTTTCTTTAACCTAACTATAGCCTATTTGTAATGTAAACATAACCTAAACGTAACCTAACTGTAACCTAACCGTAGGCGTGCTGTGCACGCTCTGCAAAATCAGTTAGTTCCACTATCCACCGCCAGGAGGAGCACTCTGTTCTAAACAAACCACTTTCCGAACGAATCTGCTACATGTGCCCCGTTTCCTCCGGTACCGTATAACAGGCGTGCTGCGCACGAGCTTCAAAATCCTTCAATTCCACCGCCAGGGGTTGCAATATATTTTGTACGAACATCCGACAAGTGTCCCCGCTGCCTGCGGCAGAATTTGTCTGAAAGTGTTTCATAATCTATGCTGTACGCATGACTTTTCGTTCTTGTTACTTATGATTTGTTCTTTGCACAAGGTGGATATTTACTGCAGATGGATGAAAATGATAGGCGTTACAGCATTCAGAATGTGTTGGAAAGTGTTTCATAATCTATGCTGTACGTAGGATTTTTCGTTCTTGTTAATTATGTTTTGTTCTTTACACAGGCTGGTAGAATTACTGAAGATGGATGAAAATGACAGGTGTTACAGTTTTCAGAATGTGTTGGAATGCGTTTCATAATGTATGCTGTACGCATGATTTTTTGTTCTTGTTAATTATATTTTGTTTTTTTTTCACGGGTGTTAGAATTACTGCAGATGAATGAAAATGATCGGTGTTACGGTATTCAGATTGTGTTGGAAAGTGTTTCATAATCGTCCCCCCTCCCGGAGGTCAACTATCGCGCCGCTGGAGTTCACGCCCCCTTCTCTTTGAAATTTTTATATGTTAAAAATAATCTGTATCGGAGAACTCCGTAAAAAATCGGATATAAAATCATATTTATTGTAAAGAAAGCTAAAATTATGCTTTCACCATTCCTCTCCCGTTTTCACATTTGAGTTTTACATACATATGTTTAACAATTTTCAAACCTATATCTTATATTTATTTTATATTAAACTTTTTTTCCGTTATCAGTTCGCAATTATTTCATTTCCTTTTCGGAAAGTAAATGGCGGGATCGACCGGAAGAAGATTTTTTTTTTTTTTTTTTTTTTTTTTTTATGAATATGCCGACACCTGCTCCTGATCATTTGTGAATTGTCGCGTCAGTTTTTTTGCAAATATTAAAAAAAAATAACGACCTGTTTGTTTCAAAATTAGATATTCGGATGCAGAAAATTTTTCTACCTATGTATACATCATTCCAAATTGATACCTCAAATATTCTTCTTAATTTTCGCAAATTAGTGAAAATTAGAAAATTCCATTATCTGCCATTTCAAATAAAAGTAGGTGTTTTATTTCCAGATGAAAAAGATTGCATCGAACTGAGCATACGCGGCCGTGTTTCCAATTTTCATGGGGGGGGGGGGGGTGCAATTTTGATGTGTTTTTAATTAATAACTCGGGTAATTAATAAAAATTTAAAATTCTGAGTCTCACAAGGCCAACCTTGTTAATCACAGATTTTGATTATTTTAATATATGTTGTAGGGTAGAGACCCCTTAATCTAAGGTTCAACGGATTTTATCCAACGCTTCTTAGTTCTTGAGAAACCAGAATTGTCTAATAGTAGTACACAACTTAAATACATACTTTGTAACAAAAAGGATAGGTTGGTCGTAGCTCAGTTGGTACGGCGTTTGCTAGCTGATCTTCGGTACCCGAACGCGCTACATTTGTTTTTCTCATTTTTTGTTTTATAAATATACTTGTAATTATAATTTAATAATTTTAATTAAAAATTTTAATATCATACATTAATTATAATGTTAACAAACTTAAATTTTTCATTTTTTATTTTTAAACTCTTATTTCTCATCCTTTAAAGAGGTTTAAAAAGAAATTGGATCTATTATTGAATGATGAAAATTCCAAAATCGTGACAAAACCTGTTGTGGTGCCATCTAGTTATGATAAAATAAAAGAATATTCAAATAAAATAAAAATAAAAGCACAAAGAAGATAAAGGGGAAAGCAAAATAATTGGAAGTGCAAGCATACGTATTACAAATTAAAAAATTTTTAATATGCAAAAAATCGGTTGTAATTTAATTCTGATGCTAATTTTTAACATAATTATGCTTGTTACTTTTAAAATAGAATATAGTATTATCGCATTGACTTCCTTTGTTAAAGCAATGCGTAAATGATATTTCTTTAAAATCACGAATTGACACAATTGCTCAATATCATTGCATCGATAAAGAATATATGAAATACATTTTAAAAGTGATTTTTTAAAAATTAACAGTTTTATGATGTTTTATACAACTATTTAGTTAAAAGTAAAAAATTAAATAGGTTTAAATTATAATTGATATACAATATTATAAATTTTCATTGACAATGAGATTATTAAGTTATACTTACAAATATATTTATAAAACAAAAAATGAGAAAAACAAATGTAGCGCATCCAGGTATCGAACCCGGACCAGCATATCAGCCGGAAACGCCATACCAACTCAGCTACGACCAACCTATCCTTTTAGTTACAAAGAATTTAAGTTGTGTACTACTACTAGACCACCACGGATTTTCAAGAACTAAAGTGCGTTGGATAAAATCCGTTGAACCTGAGACTAAGAGGTCTCTACCCTACAACATATATTAAAATAATCAAAATCTGTGATTAACAAGGTAGGCCCTCTCCTTGTCAGGTGCATTTGGACGTGTCTTGAACTATCCTCACATATTTTCAGCCTTGTACAGTCGTGGGAAAAAAAAGTAAACACCCCCTACTAATTCCTCAACAAATTATCGTACAAGAAAGTTACTGATACCGAACGAAAGGAAATAAAGTCTACTTTTAAATGATGTATATAAAATTCGCTTATGGAGCCATCTACATATTAAAACGAACCCAAACATCATTTTTTTCCATGGCAATACCCAATTTAACAAGATATTTCAAATCTTCGGTTCAAACTATGCCTAGACACTAAATTTCAAGTCATTTGAATGATAAGTTTTTGAATTATAAATATTCAAAATTTAGTGCTTTAATGTTAAATTATATTTTCATATTTTTATTAATGTCTCCTGAAATTATACTCCTAATTTGCTAATTTTTGTGTAGCAATAATGCTAAAATACCCAAACATAAATACGTTGAATTTGCAATTTTTATAATTTTATGATATGAGTTGTGGATTATGAAATTAATATTAAAAAAAATTATGAATTGCGACCTACAATTTTTTTGATGGATTTAGATTTATTTAGTCCTGCTATATGGAAATCGAAAACTTCACATTTTTCTTCCTAGTAGTTTTCAAACTATGCTTAAAAACGGCAAAATGATGGTTTAAAGGGCTATGATAGAAGTGACTAGATATTTTGAAATTTTTTATGCTATCCTCTAATCTAGCATTCTTCAATACTGCTTGAGTGGCGCTTAAGATGTCTTGATCAAGAAGGGGGGCCTCTCGGTCAACAATCGAGTACCAAACTTAAATTTGGATACAGCCCCTAAAATACGCTCGTTTAAAAACAATAAATTTCTCGAAAACTTATTGTACGAATTGCATAAAAATTTGTTTTTAGGCTAATTGAAGGGTGTAGAGTTCATTTATACTGTCAGAGCTGTATTCTGCTATTTTAAAAAAAAAGAATTTAAGGTTCGTTTTAATATGTAGATGGCCCCTAAGCAGATTTTATATGCATCATTTAAAAGTAGACTTTATTACCAATCGTGTGGTACCAGTAACTTTCTTCTACGATAATTTTTTGCAGAGTTAGTAAGGATTGTTTAATTTTTTTTTACCCCCGACTGTACATGCGTGGATTTTGCTAGCCATCGCAGACACATACACACACAGAGAGAGAGAGAGAGAAAAAAAAAACTTTCTTTCATTAGTATAGATGTTAGAATTAAACAATATTGCCACATGCTACCTCAAGTTAAAAACAGTGTTCACACAGAAAAAATACTGAATGTTTTGCAGAATGGAATTTAGCTGGAGTACTAGTTGGATACAAACCTTTTCTAAAACAATGACATTGTAGTTAGCTCTCCTAATATTCGAATGTTTTAACCTGTATGGATAAAATATCCTACAAGAAAAGTTATATTTCGGCATCTCAATTTGATTAAGTTGACCAATCATGTATAACTATAAACTCAAGGTTTTAAAGCGAGAAAATTCTAGCAAATAGCAAAAAAAAAAAAAAATTGAAAGATAATACAGTCGACTTCCAGTAGTCAGAATTGGGATAGATCAAACTATTCGTTATACCGAAATTTGGAAATTCTTTAGCAATATCCCCATTAATAAAACACGATATCATTATGGGAAGTTCATCGCTCAATTCGTTACAGTCGCGATATCCTATAATCAGTGTGCGAACAGTTCTACTACAATTTTTCGGCTTATTTAATCATACAAAAACTTACACAAATTAGATGCTCAAATGTGGTTACTACGAATTCTGCGATTGAAACATTGAATACAATTTTTCTAATATAAAATAGTGGTTGCAGACGCCGTGGAATTTTCAAGGAGTTAATGCATTTTGTTTTAACAACTGTACTTTTGCACCAGGTGCTAAAAATTCTGACTGTCGTTCTACCATTCTTAGGTGGTAAATGACAGAACTGATGAACCGTTTATCGAATTAAGACCTAATAGCACTTTGACTAATTATAATTTGATATGAATTGTAAATTTCCAAGTGGGTGAGAAATGTCCGGGACAGGAATCGAACCAAGTATGTCTTGGCTGAAGCCGCGAACGCTCTAACACCTGAGCCATCCTGGATGAATCTGGAGGACCTAGCTCACTCAGCTAACCTTAATGATCACAGCATCTGGTCTGATATCTGAATCAACTCAACAGAATAAATCACAGGTTATGGAACTCCAGTAAACGTTAGATACGTAATTATATTAGATTAATTTTTAACGCAATTATTCAATTGGTAAATAAATCATATGAATTGTAAATTTCCAAGTGGATGAAAAATGTCCGGGCCAGGATTCAAACCAGGGATCTCTTGGCTGAAGCCGCCAACGCTCTACTGACTTAGACATCCCGGACGATCACTTGGAAATTGACAATTCATATGGTTTATTTACCAATAAAATAATTCTGTTAAAAATTAATCTAATTATAATTTCGATTCTTTTTCACTTAGTGTACTCTTTATACACACGAAAATCATATGTTATTAGTTAGAAAACTATCGAAAGTGAAGGGACAATATTGAAGCGAGCAAACAGTAACGAAAACTTGTAGCGTTTTAACAGCTAAACTAAACTAAGCCTGCCTTGCTACAATCCGTTCAAGATTCAGGCCTTACAATATAGTACCTGAAGTGCTATACAGCATATGTTCAGCATATGTTATTTTTTCTCACAACAGCATTTTCGAAATCCATGGGAGCTCTACCTTCACCAATTTTCAATAAATCAAACTGATCTTTAGGAAAATTAATTGTCACATATTTTTCCAGTGAAATAGATGGGATTTTTTCGAAATATTGATAACTTGTTGCTCTGTGTAACTGTAAATAACGAAAATGTTGGTTGGAACCGTACATTTCACATTTAATCGATGCCATTTCAGTAAAGTAGGGCTCCCACTGGTCCGTTTTCTGAAAATCAGTAATTTCTTAAGAAAAAAATTAGTGGCAGGTTTTTGAACAAAAACGAACTTTCAGGTAAGTTTCTACGAAATTTAAAAAGGAAAATTTTTTTTGAAAAGAAGTGATGTTTAGAACACGGATTGAGTGGAAATCCTGCTTAAGTAGCTATTTTTTTTAAACGGCCACGCATTTCACTAGATTTTGGACTAAGAACAGTAATTCTTTTACGGCATTGCTCCAGGTCAAGTCTACGAAGAGTTCAGTGACCACCGCTTGTCCTTCATTTCCCTCCCACCCATCAGCCGTGAACCTGCCATTTTTTAATATATCAACATTTCTTATTTAATTTACGCATAATAAATTAGCGTAAATGGATGTTTATTAACCCTTCGCCAATGGTCGGAAAACCTACTTTATTTTAGTAGCGAACTACAACTAATTTAAAGAAAATGTAGTTAACTACCACAACTACAACTAATCAATTAGAAAAATAAAGACTACAAACTACTTTTCGAAAGTAGTCGCTACATCGCTACTTACTGATTTTTTCAAGAGGATTGAATAAAAAAGGATAAGAGAAGAAACAATATCCCCTTGTTATACCGCATTTGCCGGAATACAATCAGTAAAATGCAATAAAACCTAGAGCATCTAAAAATTAAGAAAGATAACATACAAGAAAATGTTTTGTGTTATTCTCATAAATGTTAGTTTAATCATATATTACTTGTTATATGCTGGTCAGTGCAATTCAATACTAATTTTCTCTGTTATAGTTTTAAAAAACAATAAATCTGTAAATAAAGCAATTTAAAAAGAAGACACGCAGCATTAAAACATGGAGATCTAATAATGTGTAAATAGGCAAGTGTTTTCAGCAAGAAAATTAATTTCTTTGGTTTGGATTTTGTCACTGACTAGGAAACGTCTATAACTGTTAGTTCTGTATTTTGACGAGACTGGTGTCGTTGAAAAGCTATTGTCACGAGGATAAAGAAATGTATAGAAACTATACTCCCGAATCACATAAATCACGAGATATGGACCCTTTTCTGAAGAAGAAATAATAAAGAAGGGGAAAACAGCATGAGATTCCTTCAAAAGCTATCAAGCCAGAAATTTTGTCCTATAATTAATCATGATAGGGATTTTCACATGATAAAGTGGTAATGAGAAAACTATTATGGTACTGGACAGATGGAGTGGCCAAACAGATGAAAATTTATGCAGCAAAAACCGAGATTCTGCTATACAGCCAGCCGTCCTCCCAGCTGGATCAACAAAATACCTTCAGCCACTGTATGTTTACCTCATCCAGGACTACAAGTACTTGGTAAAGAAAATAAGAGAATATTCAAAACCTCATCGAAGTATTTGCTGTGAGGTTAACACTATTAATATAAAAGGCTCACTAAAAGTACATCATAAGGCCTACATCCAGTTTTCTTCACCTACTTTCGATGTGATGCATCAGTATGCTTTTCAAAAGGCTTTAATGCGAACACGGATCCAACCTTCCTATCAGTAAAACATGAATGCTTCACTCTTACTAAACCAACCTGCGCGGAGTGTCAAACAATAATGACCTTCATTATTTATGCCTGGTGTTGGAAATACTTGTGTTTTCAACACTTTTACATACATTTTGTAAAAACTTTATGTAACCTTACTCCATAAAATTGGTGGCAGCCTTACTGCCTCCATTTTATTGAGTAATTTATCCGATATAACTGCTGTTGCGTTACACTGAAGTGTAATATTACACCAGTTATATCAGTTTAAATTGCACCATTATATAAGTTAAATTACTCCAAAACATTGGAAGCAGCATGTTGCCAATAATTTTATGGAGTAACGTTACATATTTTTTTTACAGTGTAGAAAAACACTAGCATGATTAATTATAAGATAAAAATCTTGCCTTCGATAGCTTTTGAAGGAGTCTCCTGCTGTTTTGCCTTCTTTATTTCTCTTCTTCCGAACACTTCCGAACAGAAAACTGTCCATATTTCGTAAACTATTGGATTTTGGAGTATAGTTCCTATACATTTCTTGCTCCTTGTAACAAAAGCTTTCGAACGAAACTCTCGTCAAAATCCGGAACTAACAGTTGGGGATGTTCCCTAGTTAGATTAACCAGCATGTGTCAATGCAGTCATCCATGACGTCATTCGATACATTGCGAGGCTAACGAGAAAAACAAGGCTACCCCGGTGCATTCCTCATATCTTCTTTTACAGACCGCTAGAGTGACGTCATGCACTTTTCGTACACCTGCATTGGTGCATTCGAGCATCACGTGACTACAGCGGTCTGTAAAATATGATACTCGTAAAAGCACCGCGGTAGCCTTTCTTTTTCGTTAGCCTGGATACATTGCTAAACACTTCAGATGAGTTTCTGATATTCTCAAATTGTTGTACAGAACACATTTTGCTCGAGGGAATCAACTTACGATCATGCGGCTAGGAGAACATTTTTTTACTTGAAAGTAGCGTTAAAAGTAGCGTCATTGTTCGCTACAAACTACAGAAATTTTTAATTGCGCTACTTGTTACATTTTTTTTAATATAACGCGCTACTCTACAAACTGAGACTACTGTATTTTTTCTAGATCTAGCGCTACACTTCCGACCACTGCACTTAGCATTTCTTTTTTAAAAAAATTTCGAAAAAACATCAACCCTTCGTATCAGCGCATTGTATATCTGCAACATATCCAAATGTTACTAAAGTCGATTTATGTATTGCTGCTATCTCCCAGCACAGCATTTAACCCTTAACGGGTGAGGTGGGGTGTTTTGCACCCCAGAGAAATTGTACATGAGCAAACAAAATTTATGTAGTATTTAGATACATGAATTTATATGTACAGTCGTGGAAAAAAAAAAGTAAACACCCCCTACTAACTCCTCAACAAATTATCGTAGAAGAAAGTTACAGGTACCGAACGATTGGAAATAAAGTTTACTTTTAAATGATGTATATAAAATTTGCTTAGGGGGCCATCTACTTATTAAAACGAACCATAACTTTTTTTTTTTTTCAATAACAGTACACAATTCTGACAGCATAAATGAACTCTACACCCTTCAATTAGCCTAAAAATAAATTTTTATGCAATTCATACCATAAGTTTCCAAGAAATTAATTATTTTAAAACGAGTGTATTTTAAGGGCTGTATCAAAATTGAAGTTCCGTACACGATTGTTAACTGAGAGAGCCCCCTTCTTGATCAAGGCACCTTAAGCACCACTCAAGCAGTCAATGAAGGCTGCTAGATTACACAACAGCAGAAGAAATTTCAAAATGTCTAGTCACTTTTATCACAGACGGCCCCTTAAAACATCATTTTGCCGTTTTTTAAGCATAACTTGAAAACTACTTGGAAGAAAATTGTGAAATTTTGGATTTCCATAAAGCAGGACTTAATAAAACTAAATCCATCAAAAAAACTGTAGGTTGCAGTTCATAATTTTTTTTTAATATTAATTTCATAATTCATAATTCATATAATAAAATTATAAAATTTTCAAATTCAATGTATTTATGTTTGGGTATATTAGTATTATTGCTGCACAAAGAATTGGCACATTAGGAGTATAATTTCAGGAGATATAAATAAAAATATGAAAATGTAATTTAACATTAGAAGCACTAAATTTTCAATGTTTATAATTCAAAACTTATCATTCAAATGACTTGAAATTTGGTGTCTAGGTATAGGTTGAACAGAAGATTTGAAATATCTTGTTAAAATTGGGTATTGCCATTGAAAAAAATGAAGTTTGGATTCGTTTTAATATGTAGATGACCCCCTAAGCAAATTTTATATACATCATTTAAAAGTAGACTTTATTTCCAATCGTTCGGTACCAGTAACTTTCATCTACGATAATTTGTTGAGGAGTTAGTAGGGGGTGTTTACTTTTTTTTCCACGACTGTACGTGTACATGCATGTACACTTACAATGCTTTTTCAGTTGTATTTATACAAGTAAATAATACACAATTCATAGGAAATTTTCTTATATTCATTCGCTAAGTTTTAAGGAGAGCACAAGAAACCTAATTTTGGGGCTACATATACCCCACCTCACCACTTTTATTATAAAAAAAATTACCTCACCACTTAAGGGTTAATATAAATTGTTAATAGAATTCTCAAGAGACGGTGACACTGAGTTAATTTTGCATGCCAAAGTTTTATTTATCATTTGAACAGATTCACACTATGATTGCTAAAATGAACTTCGTAAATTTTCTCAAGTTAAACAGGCTGGAGACATCCAAAATAGATTTGTTACAAAGGTAAGTTCGTATATTTTACAGTTTTGCATTAGAAAATTGACAATATTTTTTAGAAGTATGTGATTTACTATTTATTGCAGTTGTGAAAAATGTACCCTTTACCAAAATACTCAATAATTGCTATAAGTGATAAACATAATTTTTTTTAAAAAGGCAAAATACCATTATTTATTCTCATTTTGACATGTTTCATTGCATCAAACGGCAACATTCTCAAGAAATTAAAATGATAAAAATATTTTTGCAAAACTTCAAATTGAAAAACTAGTAAACAAAAACAAAGTTCACGCGAGCACAAGGATAACGAAATTGTCATTTTTAATATTACATCTAATTTCATAATCCTTGTGCTCGCGTGCTTTTTGTTTTTGTTTACTAGTTTTTCAAGTGGAATTTTTGCGAAAATATTTTTATCATTTTATTTTCTTGAGAATGTTGCCGTCTGATTCAATGAAACATGTCGAAATGTAAATAAATAAAGGCATTTTGCCTTTTATTTTAATTTACGATTATCACTTATAGTAATTATTGAGTATTTTGATATCTTGAAGTGATTTTTATATATAGTTTATAAGTACCTTTTAGTCATTTTTTTTTCTAAAAAGTTTTAATTATTTTTTTCACGCTTAAATTGATGTCTTCTAACATCCGAGTAAATATTTTTCAAATCGAAATTGTTGAGTCGTAAAGGGTTAAATTCTAGGGCGTAAAAGTAGTGTTACCTCTCAAGATGAATCAGAAACCAAAATGTTCAATGTAAAATTGTCGACATTTTATGTGATTATAAAACTTTCATTAGACTTAAGAGCCATTCCATAAAAGAATCACCCAGGCTGTGATTAAATGGTAAACAGATTCATGTGATTTTTTTTTCTGAGTGAGATGACCATTAGAAAGAAAGAAATCCAGAATATTAATGCCGTGGGACCATTAGTTGTCTTTTGGTGGGGGTTCAAATGTCAGAGCGGCGCTTGAAAAATTCAAATTTTATGTTTTGCATAGTATTTTCATAGTATGCATTGAAGTTATCCCACAAAACAAATTACATGGTTGTATTATGTAAGGTTGGCCCTTTGCTATTCAAGAATAAAAATTATGGGATATGTGTAATGCAGTGAGCTAGATGGCTGCAAAATTGATTTTTTTCCGAAATTTCACTATAGTTTTGACCCATATAACTCTTTGCATAGAAATAATCCCATTATTTTTAACTGCTGTATGCTAACCTATGGTGAAATGAAACATAGAAAAGTAGGCCCCAACATGGGCAGACTTTAATGCATTCCTAAATTTTATGCCAAATTTCCAAAAAAACATATTTTTGCCTATTTTAAGTGAGGTATACTAGACATGCATTAAAGTCAGAAGCCTTTACATTAATAATAAAAATGTAGAATAACTATTCACCTTTCAAAATCACCAAAAAGAATCATGGGCACTAAAGCAGTTTTCATGGGGTAAAGGAAATCGCATTGTAATATAATTGGGAAATACGCTTCCACGATCATAGCCTTCAATCATTGCCAAGAATAAAGATACCTACAATTATTTCTGAAATGCATATTTTTTTTATTCTAACATGAATTCCCACATGTATAACAATAAATATTTTTAATATGTTTTTGTTACACGCAGTGAAGATGTTTTAATGAAGTGAAAAGAAGCATGTAAACCAGATGATTATAAGTTACTTCAGTCTTGCTGCTTACTGTCTACTTGAAAGTAAGACTGTTTTTAAAAGTTATTTTAAACATGGATGAATATTCCTTATGCAAGTTATCAAACAAATGTACTTGTGGGCCATATGCTGCTACAAAATCAAGTAGATTATTTCCAGTTTCTGAACTCACCAGGCTTAGCGATTTGACATGGTAATGAAAAAAAAATGTACCTCCAGAAAATATTTCTGAAAAAGATCTCATAGAAAATCGAAGTAGAACTACCCTAGAGCTTTAGAATATGATTTGTGCAAATCACAGATACAAATTTGGAACATTTTGGACACCACCTCGCTATTGCGAACATCCTAATGATAAAATCAAGGGTAAGAAAGGGCATTGATTTGAGACCTTATACATTTTTTAAATATGAAGAACCGTGCTCAGAATTTGGTTCGTTCGCAATTGGAGGAGTATTATGCAGGATGTTGGCAATAGCGAGGTGGTACCCAAAATATTTCAAATTCGTATCTGTGCTTTGCACAAATCATATCCTCAAGTTCTAGGGTAGTTCCACTTCGATTTTCTATGAGATCTTTTTCAGAAATATTTTCTGGATTTACATTTGTTTTTATTTTTTTCCAGTACCATGCCAAATCGTTTGGCCTAATAAGTTCAGAAACTGGAAATAATCCGCTTAATCTTGTAGCAGCGCACAAAAACGTGCAAACACGACACAAAAATCCCATACGATCGTTTCGAGGATTCCGAGATTCCCAATGAGGGAAAAAAAAAAACAAAAAAAAAACGAGAATTAAACCCCTCCTGTATAGCCCCAAGTACTGGCTTATGGAATGATTGAAAAGGTGAAAACAAGAGTTTATATATCCTAAAGAAATGACATAATGAACCAGAACTAACTGAAAGAAAGGAGTCACTGCGCAGGATCCCTCTATTCGGGTGATCCGGGAATCCCCGAAACGATGGTATGGGATTTTATGTGTCGTGTTTGCACGTATTTGTGCGTTAAATCGTTGTTAGAGATTTTAACTTTTGTATTAAAATTCGCAAAAACTGTTTGATTTATGCTTATATCATCATCTAGTTTACATGCTTCTTTTCACTTCATTAAAGCATCTTCACTGCCTGTAACAAAAACATATTAAAAATATTTATTGTTATACATGTGTAAATTCATGCTAGAATAAAAAATATATGCATTTCAATGATTGAAGGCTATGGTGGTGATAGCGTATTTCCGAATTATATTACTATGCAATTTCCATTACCCAATGAAAACTGCTTTAGTGCCCATGATTCTGTTTGGTGATTTTGAAAGGTGAATAGTTATTCTACATTTCTATTATTATTGTAGAAGCTTCTGACTTTAATTCATGTCTAATATACCTCACTTAAAATATTCAAAAATATGTTTTTTTGGAAATTTGGCATAAAATTTAGGAATGCATTAAAGTCTGCCCATGGTGGGGCCTACTTTTCTGTGTTTCATTTCATTATAGGGAAGCATTCAGCAGTTAAAAATGATGGGATGATTTCAATGCAAAGAGGTACATGTGTCAAAACTATAGTGAAATTTCGAAAACAAATTCTATATTTGAAGCCTCCTAGCTCACCACATTACACATATCCCATAATTTTTATTCTTGAATAGCAAAGGGCCAACCTTACGTAATATAACCATGCAATTTGTTTTGTGGGATAACTTCAATGCATATTATTAAAAATACTATGCAAAACATAAAAATTCAATTTTTCAAGCGGCGCTCTGACTTTTGACCCCCCACCAAATGAAAACCAATGGTCCCACGACATTAATATTCTGGATTTCTTTCTTTCTAATGGTCATTTCTCTGAGAAAAAAAATCACACGAATCGGTTTACCATTTAATCACAGACCCCCGATTCTGTGTGATTCTTATATGGAATGACTCTTAAGTATCTAGGCCAAAAACATGCTTAAAAACCGAAGTAAAAAAGGGTCAAACACCACATTTCGCTTCCATTACTTTTTACGAAGGAGTTCAGACTCACCTTGAATATTTTTTTCTTACACAGACCTGTTATAAGACTACTTATTTTTACTAATTTCAATTCTGAAAACCTTTTCCTTTTTTTTTTGTACAGCTCATCAAAAACTGTGAAAAGTCTGTTTTTGGCAATTTTCAGTACTTAATATCTCAAAAGGGACTGGCTAAAAAATTCTGAAAACGGAGGATAATAAAAATCTTTGTAATATAAAGTTAAATTGTAAACCTTGTTTTTGAGACTTGACTCGTTTTTGAATTATAGTTCACTAAAAATGAGCGCCTCCCCCCTCATTTACCTTTTTCTGGATGGTCTTTTGATTTTATTGTGCACAGCTGGATAGCACCTGATACAGTTTTATTCTGTGATGTTGAAATTTGCCTAAGTACTCGCTAAGAGGTTACTTCACTTACGCGAAAGCGAAAACAGCCGCTCGCTAATGAAATTTTATAAAATATCTCGTAAATGGCAAGGGGCAGTGGAGTATGATAACGTGATATTTTATAAAATTTCATTAGCAAGCGGGTGTTTTCGCTTTCGCGTAAGTGAAGTAACCTCTTAGCGAGTACTTAGGCTAATTTCCACAACATCTCAGAATAAAACTGTATCAGGTGCTCCTTAGCTGTACAGAATAAAATCAAAAGACTCTCCCACCCCTTCAAGAAAGTTTTTAAAAGGTGTCACTGTCCTATTTAACTAAACAATAATGCGTAAAATGTGTCTTTATAGTCATTTTGAACGTACCTAAGCAAAAAGTACCTGTAATGCTATGTATCTGGCACAAAACAAAAAGGAAAATGAGGGGAGAGGGGTGTGTTAGTGAATTGTTATTCAAAAACCAGTCAAGTCTCAAACATGAAGTCTCAAACTTTATATTACAAAGATGTTTATTATCCTCCGTTTTCAGAATTTTTTAGTCAGTCCCTTTTGAGATATAAAGTAGTGAATATTGCCCAAAACAGACTTAACACAGTTTTTGGTGAGCTATACAAAAAAAAAAGGTTTTCAGGATTGAAATTTGTAAAATTAAGTAGTCCTTTAAGAGGTCTGTGTAAGAAATTTTTTTTTAAGGTGAGTCGGATCTCCTTCATAAAAAATAATGGCAACGAAATGTGGTGTTTAGCCATTTTTTTCTCCGGTTTTAAAGCATATTTTTAGCATAGATTCTTAAGTCTAATGAAACTTTTATAATACATAAAACGTTGACAATTTTATGCTTATCATTTTGGTTTTTCATTCATCTTGATAGGTATAAAAATGAAGCAGTTACAGCATTTTCCGTAAAACCCGTTTTTCGCCCAATAATGGCTATGTAGCTTGTAAAAATTGGCCACCTCCAAAAAACTATGTGATCAAAAAATTTTTAACCATGTTTCTAAACTCAGGAAACTATGAAGAAAACTTGGTTAAAAGATTAGGAAAATTAAAATATCTAGCGACACATCCTTAGTGACCTGGATTGACCCTATCCCTAGCTGATATTTTCCTAAGCTTAAAAATATAAGTATATTTTCAAAATGTACACTATGTTGCCATTAATGACCGGCAACTCTCAATTTTAGACATTTTGTCAAACATTTAGAAATATACTTGACAGATTCTTCTGGAATTTCAGGATTGAAA
Source organism: Maratus speciosus (assembly GCA_963932465.1). Lineage (NCBI taxonomy): Eukaryota > Metazoa > Arthropoda > Arachnida > Araneae > Salticidae > Maratus > Maratus speciosus. The sequence continues at coordinate 80,355,543 of OZ010787.1, forward strand.
AGAACAGGTATGGCCTCATATTTAGCAATGTCGATTTGTTATGGGGGGTGCTGGAAGTGTATCATGTAACTTACATAAATACCCTTGATACCACTTCAGCAGGTTATTATTTTATTTTATTGTCATAAAAAAATACTATTATTTACATATTTTGATTATTATTATTATTTTATAAAATGCATATATATATTTAGAGTGTGTATTACATATAGGTATTTTGATTATTATTATTATTATTTAATATAAGTATACTCAGATATGTATTTATGCTATAAGGACCACACAAGGAGTCCTATCTGTAGAGGGGATCTTTTCAGCGAGTCACGGAGTCTGCAAGCCTGACAATAGCTTGACATAAAATACCAAGTCGTATTTATGACGGGATACTACTTTATTTATGATACCTAATAAAACAGGCCACACAGGCGAAGACTCGGGGGCCAGAAACCAAGATCGCTGACGCTCAAGGGGCGGAGTATGGTATACCCCGTAAAAAGTGCAACACCGAATCAGAGGTTTGCAGGTTGAAGGAAGAAATGGCGGTCAGCAAGGCTGACCGATCATTCGACGGAGGGGGCGAAGGAACTGCCTCCACATTGTCATCACGAGGTGATGTCGTAACTAAAGGAAGAAGTTACATTTATATCGATTCAAATCTCTATACCATGAAGACTAAAAAGGAGATCGATTCAAGTTTCTATAGGATGATGACTTAAAATAGAGATCGATGTCAGTTGCAGAACCATGATGACTTAAAATACTTCGATTCAAGTTCCTAAACCAGGAAGTCTTATATATATTGATGCAAGCTCCTATATCATGAAGACTAAAAACATAGATGTCGGTTCAAGTCTTTAAACCAGGACGACTTAAGTGTTCGAGGGAAACTCCAAAACTATGCAGTCTTAAAAATAGAGTTCAGTTTGAGTTCCTGAATGACGATGTCGAATTATTTGGGTCGTGTTTTCCCGTTAAGGGTTGGCCCTATGGATAAACTGCCCTCGGACATTGCTTCGTAGTTAAGTGTTTTAAATTAGTGAACTTTGCCGTGAGGGAAAAAAAAAGCCTTTCAATGTACCAAGGATTCAAGTGTGACCTTAGCCACAAGTGATCCCTCTCTACAGAAGGTGTGTCCTTTTTAATCTTTTTGTTTTCCCATTGTGTGAATAATTTATGTTATATTAGGGAGGTACAATTTATGGCACTCAAGCAATTAAGTATTAATTGTAATGGTAATTTAAAAAGTAAATTTAATGTAATTACTAATTCATTTTCGTTCTTTGGAACGCTGGTGTCTTATGACACAATTCTATTTTGTTTCTTTTATTATTTTGTAAATATGTACATTACTGTAAATAAACCTTTTGTTTATGGTTAACTTTTGGCTATGTTTTTAATACAACATGAGTCCATTGTTTTACTTTAATGTAAGTTTTATTTCAGATGACAGTCTGCTTTATGATGCTATTTATGCGTAGTTTAGATAGATCTTATTTAGATATAACTGCGCGGTCTATACGCTATTCCTTCACTAAAATTACACAACGCAGCTTGGGGCGTTTTGGAGATGTGTTTCCTCCCGCCTCAATTTAAGATAATTAAGGTTAGTTTACTTATCAGGAATAGCCAGGACCAGTATTATATAATTACGATCACAAATGTTTATCTATAAATTGTAATGTTTAAATACCCACTATAATAATTCAGGTATTTCAGGTTCAGTAATTGAGGAGTAGTTAACCTCTCTTACTCTCTTGGGTAATTACCCCCATTACCCAATTATTATTTCCCCCATTCTTCGAGGTATGTTTGGGTAGTTAAGTTGGTTCCGGTAAATGGACCTGGATCTCCCCAGCAGGGGGCGATTAGGGGGCCAACAAAAAATCAAAGAAAAAAATAATACTTGGGATCACCCTGTAAAATAAAATGCACGAAATGATCTACCGCTACCGAATATAAATAAACAGACATTGTGCAATATGCTTATTCTTTTTTGTAAGAATAGCATGTATATTAATAGAGATATAGCGATTTATTAAAAAAAAAAAAAAAATTCTTGGATGTTTTTTGCTTATAACATGCAGGGTTTTCAACCAAATTTAACGCCGGTTTCAAAAAAATTGACAAAATATAGTAGAAACAATATAGTGTAATTGGAATATAAATATATTAAATATTTTAGTAAATATGAGCACTTGTATGAAATAATTTTTATCTGAGCATGCGCGAACGATAACAAGGATCACTTTACATAATTTAATAGTCAACTCTATGCAGCAACTTATTAAAAAAAAATTTGGTCAAATATCGTAAAAATGTAGAAAGATATCGGAATTAAAGTGAGCAAATTTTTAGTTGTTCTCTAAAAGCAGCTGAATGATAAGGGATTTTACACAAATTGTCATTTTTTATTAACTGACTTTCAGAAAAAAGTTAGTATTTAGTGAGTATCAACGAGTAGATTTGAAAAAATATGCTTCGATTTTGATATTTCTTTTGATCATGGTATGGGTTCGTTTTGGTGGTTATCCAAGAAGAACTAAAGCATCAATAAAAAATTAAAATTTAAAAAAAATTAAAAATGACAATTTGTGGAAAATCCCTTATCATTCAGCTGCTTTTAGAGAGCAACTAAAAATTTGCTCACTCTAACGCCGATATCTTTCTGAATTTTTACAATATTTGACTAGATTTTTTTTAATAAGTTGCTCCATAGAGTTGACTATTAAATTATGTAAAATGATCCTTGTTATCGTTCGCGCATGTGCAGATAAAAATTATTTCATACAATTGTTCATATTTCATAAAATATTTAATACATTCATGTTCCAATTGCACTATATTGTTTCTACTATATTTTGTCAATTTTTCTGAAACCGGAGTTAAATTTGGTTGAAAACCCTGCATGTTATAAGCAAAAAACATGCAAGAACTTTTTAATTTTTTTAAATAAATCGCTATATCTGTATTAATATACATGCTATTCTTACACAAAAGAACACACATATTGCACAATGTCTGTTTATTTATATTCGGTAGCGATAGATCATTTCGTGCATTTTATTTTACAGGGTGATCCCATGTATTATTTTTATTCTTTGATTTTTTGTTGGCCCCCTAATTGCCCCCCTTATCAAATCGACATTGCTAAATATGAGGCCATACCTGTTCTTTTTAATCCTGAAATTCCAGAAGAATCTGTGAAGTATATTTCTAAATATTTGACAAAATGTCTAAAATTGAAAGTTGCCGGTCATTAATGGCAATATAGTGTATATTTAACTTACCTCTTTATAAATAAATACCTTCTTTTCAAAATTTTCTGTTATAAAAATAATAAATTATATTTAAAAAGAAACAAACAGAATCTTCATTATAGAAGTATGAATCTTTTTTATTGTTTAAGGGGTCTTGTAACTTTTAAATGTGTCGAAAATTAACGAAAGACTTCAAAGTTTGAATTAGTCTATCTTCAAAACATTTTTATGTTTAAGCATGAAATTTTGGATATTGATTAAACAGGTTGTGCTTTGTAGTATGCTACCATTAGAAATATATTAGCCTTTTACAGAATTTGTGTATTGTTGAAATCAAAATAGATCATTTTTTTTACTCCAGAAGTCATTGTGTGCATGATATCTTGAGAAAGTATGTATGGATTGTCATTAAATTTGGTAAAGATACTAAAGAAATATGTGTGTTTAAAATGAATAACTTTTAAGTATTTACAATGGTAATATTTTTAGTTATCACTATTTTTATTCATTAAATATATATATATATGTATATTTTACAAAAATATTTTTTTATATAGTTAAGGAAATAATTTTGGCCTAAGAGTAGTTCATTTTTAAAACACATATATGTTTAATATCTTTACCAAATTTCATGATAATCCATACATACTTTCTCAAGATATCATACACGCAATAACTTATGGACTAAAAAAAACGAGCTATTTTGATTTCAACAATACACAAGTTCTGTAAAAGGCTAATACATTTTTAATGACAGCATATTACAAAGCACAATCTGTTTAATCAATATCCAAAATTTCATGTTTATACATAAAAAGGTTTTGAAGATAGACTAATTCAAACTTTCAATTTTTTCGTTAAATTTAGTCGCGTTTAACCCCTTAAGGGGCGGTGGGATATATTTTTTCCCACCTACGATTAATGAAGATTTGCAACAGAAATTTTTTATGAAATTTTACTTTTGTAACTTTGGTGGAAAGAAGTCGTAAAATTGCTTTTCCTTATTTTGAAATAAAATTTTTCTAAATTTCCGGTGGAAATTCAGCACTACACAAACGCAACTGCTTGCCCCTCAAGGGGTTAAAAAGTACAAGTCCCTTTAACTGAAATAAAAACTTCAAAATAATAATTATTACCTTTTATAATAGTTTAATCTGTAGTGATATTTTGGCTGTCCTACTGACAAGGAGAGGGTCCGAGATAGGTGTCGCCGAATGCGATGAACATCTGTGTATCGATAGAGTATGGTTAGTATACAGGGTGTCCGGTCTCAACGGTGTCCAATGACTAATTCCTAAACCGTTAGTCATAGACATATAGTTCCAATTACAAAAATGTTTTAAAATAGGTAAAGAAATATTTTAAAAGCGATTTGGATCAATAAAAACATTTCTTAAAAAATTACGAAATTTAAATTTTTATAAGGTCCCCCGGTCCTATAAGTTATATTTAGTAAAATTTTCCTTTTACACTGATAAGTAATACAAAAAAAAGTCCCGTTATTCTACAATTAAAATTGACCGAGTAATAGCTGTTTAAAGATGGGGCATATTTTTTGCTGCAAATTGGGGGTCATTCACAAATTTAGTCGAAATATAATTTCGTCAGATATATTAAAAACTGGTTGAGAGTAAAATTAACGTTACAATATAAATTTGAAATCTTTAATCATTCTGACATATTAATGCAAAATATACAATTTGTAATAAACATTTAAGAAGAAAGAAAAAACAGAATTTTTCTTAAATAAAATGATGCGAAATTAACAGTCTCAATTCTTTACAAATTGATACGTATTTTAAAATATTATTAGATTGCACTAGCCTGCAAAAATTGGGTTATATCATGTTTTTTAGCTTTTGATAATTGATTCTTATGTATTCTATACCGCTGAATCCGAAATTGGCATTCATTTTTAACCATCAACTCAGGATTTTTCGTAAATTGTAAATTTCAAAGTTAAAATTGAATCTCCTCCCCCATCTCAACGTACCACTCAGCTGTTTAGCTGTAAGAATCCCCGGATAAGCAAAAATATTGAATAAATTATTGAATAAAATAAAATAAAATAAAAAAAGTTTTACATATGTTTTGTAGTATGAGATTTTCGCTACATTTTAACTTACACATTTACGATTTGCAAAAAAATTCTAACGTGTTGGTTAAAAATGAAGGTGATTTTCAGATTCAGTGCTAAAAATTACGTAAAAATCAATTATCAAAAGTTAAAAAACACAACCATCTCCTCTACTTTATAGTATCCGATTTTTGTTATTCTTTAAATTTGACAAATTATGATTTGCGAAATATCCTGACATGATGGTTAAAAATTAAGGTAATTTTCGGATTCAGTGCTATAAAATACATAAAAGTTAAAAAACCCAACAACTGCAGTCTTGTATTGTCTAATCTAAAACTTTTTCTTAAACTTCTTGGCGGTAATCTATTCGAAATGTTTTGTGTTGTCCTGTAAAATAAGTATAAATGGTAACTACCAAAAATCATAATAATATTAAATTGTTATCGGATCTGCACCAGTATGTAAAATGTATTCTCGATCGGATATTTGAAAGTGAGTTAAAGTTCCAGTACATATTTTGAACTGGAAAAAAATACGTACGACCATTGAAGTAACATAAAAACTTACAAAAATTACATAATTTTTGTTAAAAGAAATCATAAAAGAAACATTCTGGAATCCTGACAAAATAAAACACATGTTATTTTAGCCAATCTGAAACTTAATAAATTTTAACTTAATCTTATTACTTGTACGATTTCTTTCAAAGCGCAGATACACATGAAATAAGATCTTCGAATAATTTAAGCACTTGGTATGTGATCCCTCAAAGCAAAACCGAACTCATTTGTTTTCAGAGCAGAATAGTGGCATAAGTCATGCATTTTTAAAGTTTCATAACTTGCTCAATTTTAGTGTTATATGAATGAGACTTTGTTTGTCTTACTTGTCAGTGTAATAGGAAAATTTTACTAAATATAACTTATAGGACCGGGGGACCATATAAAAATTTAAATTTCGTAATTTTTTAAGAAATGTTTTTATTGATCCAAATCGCTTTTAAAATATTTCTTTCCTTGATTTAAAACATTTTTGTAATTGGAACTATATGTCTATGACTAACGGTTTAGGAATTAGCCATTGGACACCCTGTATAAATATATGATCGTCATAAAGCGCAACCCCGATGGGTTCTTGAGAAAATAAGTCACAAAGTTTAAGCTACAGTTTATAATTGGATAAATTTCCTTCTTGGGCAAGCGGTTCTGTAGCATGGTCAGCAGCATGCTGAACTTGAGATTTTTCTACCCTCGTTCAAATCCCGCTCGGACTTGTTTTTCGGAATGAAAATTTTTATCGATCATTTTCGAACCGCAATTGAAAAAATATGTATAATAATTGAAATTTACGAAAAATGGGAATTAAATGTATGTTTTGTAGCATATAAGTGCTTTTTTAACTAAGAAATTTTGCATGTTTAAATATATAATGAAAATTTAAAATGTCTATAGACCAGAAATTTTTTGCTGTTTAATATTATTTACAGTTATTCTCATTTAAATGAATAATCTGCTATTTTTCACAGAGGGATAAATTAAAACACGTGATATAAATGCGTGAATAATTATATTATTTAAATTTTGTTTCTATATGAAAGTATTTCGATTATTTGATGATTTCTTTAATACACTTTTTTAAATTCTTAATATGACTTTTTTTATTTGGTATTTTTGGTTTTATAAATATTGCTTACGTAATAACTATTTTCAGCAATTCAATACCTTTTTAGAACTTATTTTTAAGCACATAACAGTTATTTTAATTATAATCATAAGAATCCAAGATTTTAAAAATTCAAAAGTTATAAAGCTAGTTGTTAAAAAAAGATACATTTATTTCACTGTGAAAAATAGTAGCTTATTTATGTAAATAACAGAAAATAAATTTTAAAATCAGCTTAATTTTATGGTCTACAAAAGTTCCAAGTGACTTTTTTTTAGTTTGTTATTATTGTTATTTATTTAATTTATCTTTACTTTTCATTAAATATATAAACATGCAAATAGTCACAGTTAAAATTGTATTTATGTAATTAAACTGCATTATATAAAAATATTAAACAAGAAAGAATAATTGAATTTCGAAAGAAATTACTACGTAGACACTTATTCTAATTAAAAATCAAGAATCCCATAGAATTTAAAAGATCATATTAAAATATAAAATCATATTTTTAATAATCCATGAAATATTTGAATGAGGAAACAAAATGAAAATAATATATTTGTTCACTTATTTTAATTTATTTCTCTATTAAAAATTGTAGATATTCATTGGAATAACTGTAAATAATTTTAAATAGCAACAAAAAATTTCTTGGCTATATAGATATAAATATGCGGGGTTTCTTTTAAACTTTTAATTATATACTTAAACATGCAAAATTTCGCAGTTAAAAAAAACACTTATATGCTACAAAACATACATTTAATTCATATTTTTCGTAAATTTGAATTATTATACATATTTTTTCAATTGCGCTCGAAAATGACTGATAAAAATTTTCGTTCCGAAAAACAAATCCGAGCGGGTTTTGAACCAGGGTAGAAAAATCCCAAATCCGGCATGCTGCCGACCATGCTACAGAACCGCTTGCCGAAGAAGGAAATTTATCCAATTATATACTGTAGCTTAAACTTTGCTACTTATTTTTTCAAAACCCACTGGGGGTTGCGCTTTATGGCGATCATATATTTATATGCTAACTATACTCTATCGATACACAAATGTTCATCGCATTCGGTGACACCAACCTTGGACCCTCTCCTTGTGAGTGTAAAATGCCTAATTTTCCACTTTAATATATAGGGGAGGGTTGACTATAAGGGAGGCTTGACCCACCCATCACTTTTCATATTTAAAAGAATTTCAGAGTTTTATCAATAGGTGTCAACCAAAGCTACCGGAATGCTCAAACAACAATCTCTGTTTGATACAGATAATCGAAATAGGTGTGAAAAAAATCAATTGTGTTCATTCATTCAATTTCGTGGTATATTTGGACCCCCAATATCGTCCAAAACTTATTTATCTCGTTAATATTGTTATGCAGTCATGCAATGGGATATTTTCCAGTATAAGAAATAAAAACCGTCCAAGAATATGTACGAAAATAAAATTGACTTTTTCAACCGCCGCGGCGAGCGGCCTCTTTTCGTCCGCAGCCTTTTATTCTTCCACTTATTCCGACTCTTTTGCGGAAGCAAGGTTCGTAGGACCCTAGCCACGTCCCGATTAAAAAAAACTCTAGAGAAAGCAAGATTGAAAAAAAAATCAAAAATTGAAACCGGGCAAATTTAAAAGGGAAATTACACAAATTAAAGACACCGAAAAGCGTGGAAGGGAGGTCTTGGGGCCCTGAAGCTACCGACCAACCACTGCTATGTCGAGCTTATTATTGTTTTCAACCTAAAAGTTGTGTGATTTTAGGAATATTTTGTAAGCTTTTTTCAGATAAAATATATCACAGAAATTTAAGTAAGTAGGTTTTAAGTAATGCAGAAATATCGTGCTTTCATTCTGGGCATAAAGATTATGTAGTAAGTTAGGCTTAACATAACAACGTGCTATTCTTAAGAAAAGGGCTGTGTGGCAGGTTTGACCCAGTCAACGTGAGGGACGGTTGCCCAGGTGCCCAAGGCTCGCTTAACACATTCAGAACGAGATACGAGAATTCACGTTTTCATTCAAAATACATCATTAAATAAGGGCGTGGCTTCTGCCTTACAGAAAAAGCATTTATATCATGTTGTCCATATTTTTTTAGATTGTAAGATATTTTATATTAAAATCGTTCATTGAAAGATACTTACCGATGCATAAACTTGGGAAACCTTTCTAAAACACCAATTTACTAAAGACTTTCACAACAGGGAGGAGCTTTTACTGTTTTAAAATTCAGATTTGATAAAAGTTGTCCATCGGCAATGTGTTAATTAAGGGGTTTTTGAAATCTTTTTATTATACACTATGCATAATGAAAGATTAATGGTTATATATAAAAATGAATGTAAATTTGTCCTGCAAAGGTACAGTAAAATGGGGTGATGTAAAAGAAAACGTTTAAAACTGATTAAAGAAAGATGTAAAAATTGCTATTTGCTCTGCACGAAAAAAATTAATGAAATATAAATGCAAAAGTTGATAGGAACTTTTTTCCATTTAAATATTACTTACAATAAATTGAAACAGTGGAAAATACTAGAAAGTACAAAAGCAGCAGCCTTAACCGTTTCTGGGGCTGTGGTATGTTTATGAAACCACTTTATTTTAATTCCCAAACTGTACTATGGTACCAGAATTTTGCTAAAATCTTTTCAATTTAATATGTATGTGAAATATAGCCCTTTTTCATATTTCCAAATAAATTCGTTCATATATTCTGGTGCCGGACGTTTATTTCAACATTTTAGTACTGAAAGTACTTTGCCTCTGAAAGGTTTAAAAGATGTTAATGATAAGTGCTCATGCGGCTGCAAAAGAACATAGCATGGATCGAAAAAGTTTAGGAAAGTATGTAGACAAATTTCAACATAATGAATACAGTGAGATGGAGCCAAACTGTGTGACAACTAGAGTTGTCAGGGTGAATGTCACAAAAAGTAGGACAATAAGGAGACAAAAAAGAAGCGGGAAAGTGGCTACTAAATCTGGACGTTATAATGCATGTAACCCAATAGAAACGTAACCCGTCTTTAGCGAAATACTGTCTTAAATGTTAAGATTTCATTTCCCAGTTGTACAATTATACCTGCTGAGACAAAATCCTGTTTAAAACAAAATTTTTCTCCTTTGACATGTGATTACGCCTAAACAGGTTTGTTGAAGCATCACATTTTCAAAAATATTTTTTTATAATAATTAAAGCATGTGGAATAAAGTTATTTTTCTTTTTTTAAATTGATTTTACTTCTCTTCACAAACATTTCAATATAAAACGAAGTGGGTCAAACCTCCCATATGTGGGGAGCCTTGACCCATTATTTTTTCATAATTAAAACCAATCATTTTTCAAATTTCTTATATATTACACATATGTAGCAATTTTATTTTGATAACAGATTGTATAACGAATAAAATGATACATAAAACTTTATTCTACGTTCAATATTTAAAAAATAAAATATCATTTTGTAAAAAGTGGGTCAACCAACCCTAGTCTCCCCTATCCTAATGGCAAAAATCACGGCAAAAATTTTTTTCACTGCCACAATTATTATTATAAGAAAAATTGGACTAGTCACGTATAGAAACTCGCAAGCTAATGTTAAGCCTATGGGAGCGTTCTTTTCAAAAAAAAAAAAAAAAAATCACAGCATACCCGATGAGTTCTTTCGGAACCGGTTCCGAAAGTGAAAGTAACCTCATTAATAAAACGACAAACAAAAACCGAAGAGTACAAACTAACAACTCGGTGACCTATTAAAAAAAACAATTTAAAGTATTAACATGCAAGCAACAAAATCCAAAGAGTACAAACTAACAACTCGGCGACCTATTAAAAAAATAATATAAAGTATTAACATGCAAGCGACAAATTTGAAAAGAACACTCTCGTAGGTTTAACATTAGTTTGAGAGTTTTTTCGCGTAGTTCTTTAACTGCACAGAATCCTTCGGACCAGTAAGTAAAATCAAATTTTCCTGATCCGTCCTCTGATGCGTGCACCATTGCGAAAGTGTTAAGTGAATAGTTCAATTAAGTGTCTCTTAAATTAGGATTTTATTTATACTATTTTATTATTTTATTTATTTATTTATTAATGAAGTTTTAATTTCGTGATGGAATATTAGCTGGAAACATTTATATCAGCTATTTATATTGTTTTAAGTGCAAACTGGTTAATATTTCGAAATCGGGTTGCACGCGACACAGATTAATTTAAAAAAATTCATGCTATAAAATTATTTTTACAACCATAAATAATCAGTAAATTGAGATACGGTTTTTAAATAAATTGTATTTGAAAGAACATTTTTTTCTCCGATTCGACGGTGTAAAAGTTGAAACTGTACGATGTTTAGAAGTTAAAAAAATTGCAGTAAAAGTGAAATTTATTTTTAAGGTGTTGCCACCGCCAATTCCTTATCGTTACTCCCGGACATGTTTTTGATTTATAATATAAACATTATTTAACAGCATTTTTTGCTTATGAACATTTCAATGAAAAACATAATTAGTCCAAAATTATCTATGAGTCAGCTCAAGCAAGCAAAAACAAACAAATGCATGTATGCATTCTGCTTGAACATTTATAGCCTACATTTATTTATCTATAACAGTATGCCAAATGATTTTCTTTGGCATGTATAAATACATTTTACTTCCTTTTCTAAATATAAAAGAGGACTTCTAAATAAATCACTTGCTCCACTATTTTTAGAAAAAATAAATGCCTCGATTCAATCTTTAGAACCCTCTTTTTCCACTATAGTTGACACTGAATCAGTAAAGAATAAAATATGTCTGACAAACAACAAAACAAGAAAGCCATTCAACTCGTTTCTGGTGCCTGAGCCTTTATGAATAGAAAAATAGGCGCATAAAATTCGAATGGTTTTGGTGATTTACAAGTGTATTTTAGCTTATGTATACGACAAATAAAATAAACGACTATTTGGTATACATTTCATTCATATATAACTGTAAAACGGCACTTAACGTTAATTTACTAGATGGTAAGAGTTTAAGAAAGGATATATTGGATTTATTAAGCATCAAAGAAGTAGTAAAAATAGAAACTAATTTACTTTTTCACTAATTCTTAACCCTTTCGAGGGCGGTGTCCTTAAAAAAGGACACCTAATTTTAATTCCAAAACTGACAAACAGCACCAGGAATATTTAATTAAAATTTTCCTTTTATAATGTACGTGAAAATAAGCAAGTTCATATTTTCTAATAAATTCATTTATAAATTCTGCTGTCAGTCCATTATTTCATCAGTTTATAAACAGAATTATTCCGCGCCGGAAAGGGTTAAGCAGCATACAATTCGAAATAATGGAATTTAAAAGGCAGCGATAGAATTCATCAATTTTTGCTAAATTTAAACTTATTTTTTGCAATAAATAAATCTCATTATTTTATTTCAATTCAATGCAGGAAATAATGACGCAGTTAACACATTAAATCAGGGGTCGTATGTGTTTCGAAATTTCAAGACCAGAAAATTCTTCGGTACTAGTCTTTTCTTATAGAAAATCTCTTCTTAAATAAGGCGAAATTTCGCACGTTAAACCTAGATTTATTTTTTCTATAAAAAATACTGATATTTGTCCTGAAAAATTCCCTGAAGCGTACGACCCCTGTATAAATATATCAACAACCGGTCCTTTGACCGGTATCAAATGAAAATAATTCCATTCGAACCAGAAATTTCTTCATAAATTAAATCGAATATAAATCACACAAAAATAAGTTAAATAAAAATGTTAAACAGTTTTAAATAAAAATTCTGGGGTAGAATGATTTATAAAACTTGAATAAAATTTCCGGTATGTTTAGAGTTAATTCATAAAGCCTTCATAAGTGAATTCCTTTAAGATTATGCTGCTATTTTAAAGTATTCTTTTGGTTGATTTACGGAATCTCTACTGCTGCTGCCAGTAAAAGTTAGAGAATTTTGTTTTTTCATTGTTGCAAACCAATCATTCTTACATAATTTATAGCAAGCCATAAGTTAAACTACTTGCGTAAAAAAATAACTATGATTAAAAAATAATACGGAAAAACTAAATTTTACGGGTTTTTTTTTTAATGTAATGCTTCGCATTTTAATTTACAAATTAGTTAAGCACTAAATATTTTATTAGCGAATTCTTCATTATTTTGTTCTTGAGTCCGATATCCGCTTCTTTTAAGGGTTTCGCTCATTTGATGAAAACCTATTCGTCTCCCCTGTCTGTCACCGAATTCGTTCTCAGAAACTGTATAAGTTAGAGACTTGAAATTTTGCATACTTATAGCTGAATACCTCCGATCACACAACAAATCACAAATTTTTAAATAAATCTTGTATTATTTTAATTAAATGAATTAATTTAATGACATCCAACATTTTTTTTGCAATTGAGATTGTAAAACAGAATCTTAATTTCAGTCTTTTTTTCGTGCAGGTCCGTGGTAGAGCGTCTGCCTGTAAATCAAAAGGTTCCGTTTCGATGCTCGGCGTCGGAGTTTGAAATTTTTTCCCCGGAATATATTTCACTGTCTAATGGATACAATTTTACAGAATTTTCTTTTCTCTCTCTCTCTTTTTTTTTTTTTTTTTTTTTTTTTTTTTTTTTTTTTTTTTGCATTTTAATGCTAAAGATGTTCTAAAATAACTTATCAATTATTTTTTTAATTCAAAAATTCTCTTTTTCAGAAATTGCGAATTTTTAAATTAACTAAATTTCATTGTCCGATGGATTTAATTAAAAGAACTTTCATATTTTTTTGCCATTTTAATGTTTTCGTTTGTTGTTTTTTTTAACCTAAAATTAAATCATGTAATTAAATATGCTTTTCAAATATAAAAACATAGGCTGTTAAAATTGTCTGAAAAGCAGTTCTTGAATATTTTTAATTTGATTTAAAAAAATTCAAATAATTTTAAAATTAAATTTAATGGTGCTGCTGTCTATGTTCTTATTGAAAAGGGTTAAGGATTTGGGGCATTCTCACAATCTTTTGACTTTTAAGTCCCTCAATAATAATTTTTATTTTAGTACATATTCTTCTGTTTTTTTTAAATTTCATATACTGGAGAACATCCCATAACACTCGTTAATATTGCATAACAATATTAACGAGATAAATAAAATAATCTTTAAAAAAAAAAATATTAACCGACTTCAAAAAAAGCACTAAAAAGAATTAAATAATTCTTTAAACTTCTCTAATGACGAAGCGTTATCCAATAACCACACATCGGATGTATCGGCATAAAAACGTTAAATTTAATTTATAGAATTTAATATCTACCAAACATGGATTTTCTAGAAAATATTTTTTACAAAAGATTAATTTATATATTTATGATATAATTTACGAATATATACATATAAAAAGTAATCAATTACTTTTTGAAGTTGGTGCCAACCTATCTTAAGTATAGTAAAACTGTGAATATATTGTAGCTATTACCATGAATAAAGTGATGATGGAAAATATGATGCAAAATTTAAATAATGCTCTATTTCTTCGGCAAATTATTTGTTTAATCATTATCGATTGTGAATGTTTGGCACCAACTTCAAAAAGTAATTGATTACTTTTTATATGTATATATTCGTAAATTAAATCATAAATATGTAAATTAATCTTTTGTAAAAAATATTCTCTAGAAAATCCATGTTTGGTAGATATTAAATTCTATACATTAAATTTAATGTTTTTATGCCGATACATCCGATGTGTGGTTATTGGATAACGTTTCGTCATTAGAGAAGTTTAAAGAATTATTTAATTCTTTTTAGTGCTTTTTTTGAAGTCGGTTAATTTTTTTTTTTTTTTTTTTTTTTTTTTTTTTTTTGAAAAGATTATTTTATTTCCTACTTTTTAGTTATTCATACCGTAACACATAATTATCCGGATTTCAACATCTGCTGAAAAAGTAAATAATTTGTCAAAGAAATTATAATTTACAAAAACTATTTATTAAACAAATAGTTTTTAATAAATTCTTTATAATTTCATTAAAAGTATTGACTTTATTAGCATTTAATACTTCTGATATTTTTTAAAACAAGTACATTATATTCACAGCAGTCTACAATCATTTATTTATTGAACACATACACCTGACTTGTGTGCTTGACATAAGGGTCCCGCTTATAAATCATCGTTAATATACAAGGACGAAATAGCACAAGGACTTTGAGCTTTGAAGGGGGGGGGGGGGGGTTCTTGTTGTTGTTCTATTGACCCTATTGGGTCCGGTGAGCAGCTTTCTATTACTATATAGCTGTCTTAATCCACTTCCTAGATAAACTAACAGAGAAACATACGACGGAAACCTAACAAACCAGCACTGCGCCACCATACGAACAAGCCACCATTAATTAGAATCACTCCTATACAGCCGCATCAATCCAACTACGACAGTGACTATAAAGGGGGGGGGTTCTAGATAGCACAAGGAAATTAACAATACCAGATAATTACATCTAGGAGATCCACAATGAGTGTGAACGGAGCCAACGGGATTTGAACCCGCAGCCCAACTACGCTCTCAAGCGATTAGCGGTGTGGTGACTTAACCATTCAGCCACGGTCTACATTCAAGAATTATTTTTTGTAGGACTCCGTTGTCAAGAAGAAAAATGCAGACGTAGTAATATTTGTATTGACTCTTCAAGTATATTGACCAGGACCCAGATATATTTTTCGCTGTTAGCGAAATGAGATTGACCAATCAGAAGCCTGCTTTTTTGCGAACTTGTAATTTTTATAGAGTATGTCCTTTTAAATTTCAAAAATTCTTCTGTCAAATAAAACAAAATTTTCTGTACTAAAATACTGGCATCCAAAAAGCTGTAAACTTCTCAGGTTTGAAAATGCGGTTCAGGGACAACCGTGGCTGAGTGGTCAAGGCATCACATTGCTAATCGCTTGAGAGCGTAGATGACTGCGGGTTCGAATCCCGCTGGCTCCGTTCCACACTCACTGTGGAGCTCCTGGATGTAATTCTCTGGTCCTGTAACATTCCTTGTGCTATCTCGTTCCTGTATATTGACGATGACTTATAAGCGGGTGCTTGAAGCCAAGCACACAGATCAGATATATTCAATAAACCAATCATGTGGTCCATAATTCTACATTATTCTTTTCCGATAATCGCCATCAATTATTTCCTCATGTAAGGTGCCTCTATTTGAGAGTGGTGACATACAATACTCAGACTCTGTTTATACATACGTGTTTGCCTACACTACGGCAAAACTAGACACTTTCTATTCCAGAACTTGGCGATTTTCGCTTGGACAAGTTTGATTATACGAGTCGAGGACAATTTAACAAGCATTAGTTTGACAATAATGGTAAACTCTTCAAGATTCATGGCGATAGCTTTTGTCTAGAATCTAGCAATCAATAATTTTTTTTCTGTATGTCACCATTCTCATACCAATACTCCCCATCTTTAGGCAGTAAAGACATCAGAAATCAGCGTCAATGATTAGGTGTTTAGTCTGAATTTGATAACCGAAGACAGTGCTTCTACACGTAAGACGGCACTTTTATGTGTACTGTATATGGAGGCACTTTGCAGTGTACCGACTAATAGAAACACTTTGCTAAACTCTGATGTATAAGGTCACTTTGTTATTGAATTCTAAGCTTTTTGATCCCCACTTTCGATGACGGTTAGCATCGTTTTAGATATTTGTATTTTTCTGAATGCGGCATCTTTTCTAGACAAGATCTCGCACTTTGGAAAGTTACCGCATCCAGTAAACTATAAGGTCCGCATCGATACCTACGGACAACGGAACTGGGTGAGGAAAAGTTGACAATCCATCAATGAAGTTTACACATCATTGCACGGCAAAGTGCTTTGAGAGAAGTTTATGTCCAAACTATAGGAAACTTAGGTATTTTCTATTATATAACTACAGTGTCTAGAATATATAGTGTGGAAATTGGTTATCCCCGTAATACTTAAAAAAGTGCTAAAATATTGGATTTCTTAACTGTTAAACGATGCTGAAATCCAATGAGTCGATTACAGCGATATCTGCAGGATATTTTCTAAAACTCCAAGATGATTTGGTCTATACGCAGTAATAATACGATGTTTACTTTAAAATCCGAAAATATATCACAGATGTCGCTGCGAACGGCATTCTTGATTTCAGCGTCATTGCACATTTAAGGAATACAATTTTTTAGCGCTGCTTGGATAGCAGATATCCTCACTATGTATTCTAGACGCTGTAATTTGGTCCAGCTCTAGATGCTGTAAGCATGTTCACAATACCTACTGGGTTCAGATCCTCAACCGTTCTAATTGTTTCCCCAGATTCAGATATCCATTACATACTGACTTACTATCGCAGTAGTTCAGCGTCTAGAATACATAGTGTGGAAATCTGCTATTCAAACAGCGCTAAAACGTTATACCCCTTAAATGTGCAATGATGCTGAAATCCAGGGAGCCGATCTCAGCGACATCTGCGATATATTTTCAAATTTCAAAGTAAACACATCTTATTAGAACGTCTAGACCAAATCGTCTTGGAGTTATAGAAAATATCCTGCAGATTTCGCTGTGATCGACTCATTGGATTTCAGCATCGTTTGACATTTTAAGGGATCCAATATTTTAGCACTTTTTTAAGTATTACTGGGATAGCCGATTTCCACACTATATATTCTAGACTCTGTAGCAGTAGTACTTAGAAAGTACTAAAATATTGTATCCCTTAAATGTAAAACGATGCTGAAATCCAAAAAGTCGATCGGAGCGACATCTGGGGATATTTTCTAAAACTCCAAGACAACTTGGTCTAGACGCTGTTATAGTACAATGTTTACATTGAAATTTGAAAATATAACGCAGATGTCGCTGCGATCGGCTC
The DNA here is from genome assembly GCA_963932465.1 of Maratus speciosus. Classification (NCBI taxonomy): domain Eukaryota; kingdom Metazoa; phylum Arthropoda; class Arachnida; order Araneae; family Salticidae; genus Maratus; species Maratus speciosus. Next base: position 80,373,442 of record OZ010787.1, read on the forward strand.
ATTGGATTACAGCATTATTGCACATTTAAGGGATACAATTTTTTAGTGCTGTTTGTATAGCAGATTTCCGCACTATTTATTCTAGGCGTTGTACTTGTGCTCTGATACATAAGGAAATTTAAAGGTTGATTTTCAACTTTTCGACACCGACTTCCGATATCGGTTTGTGTCTATGTGGGCCTTCTGGTTTGGTGGATGACAGAATGGCCGGTATACAGATAGATTTTTCGTTCTTAGCGAAACGAGATCGACCAATCAGAAGCCTGCATTTTTCCAAATAGCGAAAAGTTTGCAAAACTGCAGGCTTCTGATTGGTCAATCTCGTTTCACTACCAGCGAAAACCTATTTGGATCTCGGCCCTTTTCCAGCTAAGTTTTTGCAATTTGAAAGATCTCGTATCTCTGTAAGAGTAACAGTATCAAAGATGAGCGCTTATAATCGGGCGACTGCTTTAAAAAGGATTTGGATTTTAATGTTTTTATTTTAAAAAAAAATTCTAATCATCAGATTTTGATGAAATTGGAATGGAACCACATGGGGGACTTACACTTTCAAACAAAAAAAAATTATCAAAATCGGTTCATATTTAAGAAAGTTATGCGTGAACATGGACAAAAGATACATACAGGTCGAATTGATAACCTCCTTCTTTTTGAAGTCGGTTAATAAGCTTTGCACGATGTTGGGGGTCCAAATACCAGGAAAACTCCTTTACCGTCCCCATCTCCATCGCTAAGATTTTTTATTGGTGGGGGAAAGAACCTTAAATTATCAAGTCAAATTTCAGTATTTACCAACTCGTTTTATAATTTTGCCAACTTACCACAGTTAGAAAATGCAATATAGTTCTTATTTGTTAAAAGTTTAATTAATATTGCCAATTCGTTTTGTAATTTTTGCCAAGTCCGTCGAATCAGAAAATATATTATAGTTTTTATTAAAGTTATAAACAAATTTGCCAATTAAGTTTATAAATGTGCCAAGTGTAATAGCATTCGCGAATGTTTGGGGGTGGGACTCCCCCATACCACCCCTTTAGCGAGGCCCCTGACCGTCCCGTGTCCCTGATGCTGATTTTTAAGATTGAAGCTGTCTGTATAAAACTGTTTCAATAAAAATAATTCGATGTATTTTTTTCCGAAACTGGGCCAATTGTTTTATATGTAGCAAAAAATTAACTTGCACACTTTTTTACGGTTGATATTATTTTTTTGACTCTGTTCCTGGGTTTTAGATTCCTTACCAACCCTCTTCTAAAATTATGCAGAAAATCACTTCAGATGCAACCACAGAATATTTTCCAAGTTTTTTCTCATGCAGAAGTATGCTAGAGAAAGAATGTCTAAAATTCTTTGACAAGAAATGTATTGCAGAATTTTAATCAGCATTTAAATATCAATTTCAAGCATCGTGGCTTTATTACAGTCCCCAAGGTTTATTCGTTCACTTTTCGAGGTAAATTATTATCATTTTTTTAATTCAGTGTATATAACTGTTTCTAAAAATCAATGAACTTTGTGGCTATCACTTAGTCTTAACGTGATTTGTCTAAAAATAGTGGTAATTTCCCTTACCGTCCCATCCTTACCATTCCTTTTTTTCTATTACCGTCCCTTTTTTCCTGGACCATCCCTTTTTTTCCCTTTTCATCCCTTCTTTAGCACCCTTTTAAGACAATGTTTACCAAAATTTTGTACTAAAAATACTACATTGTTATTATTTCTTATTTGAATGTCCTGTGGGTATTATGCAAATTCATTATAAGTAAAAATTTAGAAGAAAATATAAAGTTTTAGTGGTAAAATGGTAAGTAAAATTAAACTCGCAAGTTTAACTTAAACCTCAGTTAAATAAGAAATTTTTCGCTGCTGACCATTTTTTCTTTAATTTGAACCATTAAGGCATTCGTCTATCAGATTAAAATGTTATTTTAGCAAGTTTAATTTTACCAGATTTTTATTCCCGAAAGTCAAAAGATTTGAGAACGCCCCATTTACTAATTACAAATTAACGATTTGAATTTGTTATTAAAAGAAAAAGTGTTTTGAAAGGAATATTAAATGAAACCCACTGTGCGATATTCAATCACATTTATCCACTTGTTTTTATTTTCATTACTTCATATTATCCATTAATATAGGAAATATTTCCCGTTTAGCTATTCCCAACATAAGATGCCAAATTTAATAACTTGAAAACTAATAGCGCCATGGCTAAGTGGCTAAGACACCACACCGCTATTCACTTCAGAGTGTAGGTGGCCTGCAGGTTCGACTCCCCCTGGCTCCGTTGCACACTCTTTGTAAAGCTACCGGTTGTAATCCTGTGGTGGTGTAAATTTTCTTTTGGCTATCTCGTCCTTGTATATTAACGATGACTTATAAGCGGACACATGATGTCAAGCACACAAGTCAGACGTGTTCGATTATACCAGTGAGACAAGTTAACAGCATTAGTTTGATGATAATGGCAGACTCGACAAGATGCTTGGCGATTCCCCTTTGTCCAGAATCGTCTCAACCAATCAAACACTATACCCCGTATGTCGCCTCTCTTACATCTAGTCTTCCTAAGTGAGACAAGTTAAAAAGCATGAGCTTGGTGATAATGGCAGGCTCAGCAACATGCTTGGCGATTCTCTTTTGTCCAGAATAGTCTCAAACAATTAAATGTTATACCACATATGTCGCCACTCTCATGTCGAGGTATGGTTAATTTCCTTGTCCTTCACACAAGTAAAATATTTATTTTCGAAGGGTGTTTACAGTCATCATGAAGAAATTTCTAATAGGGAATTATGCCCCAGCCGTCACAATCCTGATGGTCAATAGCTTTATTTATTACTAGCATGAGGTCATTCACGTAGCATAAAAAGAAAGATAAATGCATTAATTATTTCACTCCCAATAATTAAAAAACATAGGGGAGAGTAGTCATATTTGGACCGACGCACAGAGAAGTATTTCTGAAAAAAGCTGGACAAAAGTCAAAAAATGAACTTCGTTAAAAACTGCAATACTTTATTTGTTTGAATAGCTTAGTAGTCAGTGCTTCACGTAAGTACTATCTTAGGAATGTTCGGTAACAACCCCTGTCACGTTATCAGTCTCAACACAGCTGTCGTGCATCGCAGATGTCTCTTTTCTCAACGCTGTGGTGAGAAGCGCATAATTTAACTGCATTTATTTGTGTATACATTGGAGATCTGAAAAACCCCTTTATGTTCAAAGAATTGGAAGGTATGTAGCTTAAATTATTGTATTTAGTTTTAGTTATAAAGGAATATAATTATCAATATAGCCACATTGTTTTATCGTTAAAAATAAGTGTAATTTTTACTAGTTCTTTTAAATTATTAGTGATTTATAAATACGTTGCGCCCTTTTCCCGGCAAAAATTTTTATTGGAATATAAAATATAGATATTCCTTGTTATATTCATAAAATAAAATCTTGCCCCAACTTGCCCCAATTTTTTTTTACCGTTTTATAAAAAAAATGGTATCAGAAGATGACGATATTTTGAAAACGAAAAATCATCATTTTTCTTTTAGAAACTTCAGTGACAGCAAAAGATTTTTCAAAAAAGTTGCTGTTTAACCTTATGCAAGATTGTCCTAATAAGAAAATAGATGAAAAATTATGTTTCATAGAAAGTAAAGTTATAGAAATGACGAAATGCCCGGTAGATGAACAAGAATCATTAAAACGTTCGTTAAGCAGTTTCATATCGGATTTTAAAGAAAAATGGGAGGCTGCCAATAGGATAAAAAGTGTCTTTCTTAGTTAAATGAATATTGGCTTACAGTTCCATAAAATTATCTATAGAAGGTATTAGCTGTACAATATCAAAATAAGGTGTACCAACGAAAGATTTCGTCAAATCGTGTGACAGTAGCAAGCGACGAAAAACAAGATATTTAAGGGAGCAAGTACCTCTTGATCAATTAACATATACAGCAAGTACAAGTCAACGTGCTGCTGGTAATATTGATGAGTCCACACTCATAAAACATATAACTCTGAGTCCAACAACAGCTGCCGAATACAGAAAAATTATAACTTCAGCAAAAGAAAAGCCACCATTAAGAAGCATACACCGTCAGAGGCCTTATCAATTTTTGTAAAAGCTGATCTAACGAGAGAGCAATGGGAAATTATTCATAGTGCAAATAAGAATATTTATCCTTGTTATTCTCTGACTAAGAAAGCGAATAATGATTGCTATCCAAGTGATGAGTCAATGAATATGACAGAAACAAGCGCTGAAGTTAACCTACAGGATCTTCTTGATCACACTTCTTTATAGTCCAGGGGAAATGTACCAAAAAAAGGGGGGTTACCTTGCAAAAGGTCGGATAAAAGATTTTATTTTTCTGAATTGTTTATAATGATGCCAACATGAAAAAACCAAGTTTTCTAACAAAATTTCTTAAGGCTAAATTTTCTGTGGCCAAAAAACAACAAAATTTTGTGACCTTTTTTGGTTATTTTTAAATATCTCGAGACCCGAAGCTGTGGCATGTTTTTTATCAATTACAATATTAAAGAAGATAAAATTCTCTACAACTTTCATATTTACAACTTTTTCATGCACTCAATAGCAAACGCAGTACGCCATTTCAAAAATTGAACATTTTTTTTTTAATTTTCTTAAAAACCGTAAAAACGAATTTCAACCCCGATTATTCAAATGTTTCCCACGGATTTTATCGTGTATGTCAACTTCTATATATTATTAGCAGTAAATTATGTGTTTCAGGGCTAAAACTAGCTTTTTTTGCACCAGTGCCAAACATGGATTTTGGCGCCTCCCCCCCCCCCCCCTCTTTTAAAAAGAAAATTACCACGGGAATTTTAATAAATCTCTAATAACCGGATTTTGAAAATTTTAAGTGTGTAAGCATTAAATACGTAATGCTGAACTTCGTAATCAGCTTTGCCAAATATTGATTCATTAAAACCTTGAAAACCGTACAGAAAGGAACCGAAATATATTCCGCTTTAAACAGGTTTCCATCTTAGCAGGTATAATTGTTCATATTCTTTCTCTTGAAAAAATACATACTTTTCTTTAAAGACCAAATTCCGTATATACAGATTTCATTTTCAAAGATTTTACGGTAGTTGTCCTATTGAGGCGTTTAAAGTCATAGTTATATTAATTATAGGACTGAAATAGTCACACGAAGACATTCGAAAGGTAGCATTAATCCAGGGATGGCCAACCTGTGGCGCGCGTGCCACAGAGATACCAGTATTTATACACAGAAAAAAAATGCATCGTTTAATGACAGGATGTCTGCAATTTAAAAAGGACAAAATTACATTTCTTAGAAAACGGGTCAAGTGAATTTTAGACAAAAAGGTTGGCCACCCCTGCATTAAATCTATGGGAGCGTTCTTGACAAATATCTCGCTCTCATTTTGTTACTTTTAAATATTTTTTTTTTCTTGGGATACCTGAGATCAATATCTAATATTGTGCTTTTGTACTTTTTCGGGTTTGGTTGCTTTTTTTTAAGATATATACGGACACTTTCATTTTTTGAAAACTGTTTGGAACCCGTTCTGAAATTTAAAGTATTCTGTTTGAGCTTTAAAACAATTAATAGATAATCTTAAAGTTTTACATATTTTTGCATGCTAAAATGATATAATCTCTTGATATATTTATTGATATAAGTGGAAAAAAATTGACAATATATTTTAAAACTTATATTTTAAATATTTTTTATAAAACTAGTGATCTCAAATATTTTATTAAGAGAATTTATAAATTTTACAAGATATAAATGCATAACATTTGTTAGTGAAACAATCTGGTGTCATTTTTATTGTAGCTATTTTATAAGGTAAAAGTATTTCTTTTATAAAAGATATTTATCTTTTGAATCCCCCCCCCCCTTTTATATGGAACTACAATTTAATGTTTGCTATCTTTAAAACAGTAAAACATTAAAACATATGTTATCAACAATTGGTAAATAAAGTATACCATTGTAGTGGGGAATAAAATATGTTTTTCACAAATTTTCATACCTGGGTGATTTTTAAAAAAGTCCCATGTTTTACTGTCCTTTCACATTTGCACAGAAAAATAGTTAAACATCATAATTTTAATTATTGCATTTTAACTATCATGTTTTTTAAGGATAATTTACAGATACATTATTATTTTTAAAAAATTTAAAAATAAGAAATATATTCTTTTGCAGTCAAAATATCATTACCTTAGGTTGTCCCAACAAGCAATTTATTAGGAAAAGATTTGACAAAGTTCTATTTAAAACAGATGGTTATTATTTTTTTATACGTTTTTATTTATTAAGATACTACTAATTAAAAAAATATATTTATTTTCATTAATTAAACTTATCTATAATTCTTAATATTTTTTTAAACCGTGTCCCAAGAAAGAGTGTCATTGCCATGATTCTGACAAAAAGTTCCTCCGGATTTTTTTAGAGGACAGCACATGCCTTTTTATCAAGGCAAAAGTACTCTTTAAAAGTCAACTTGTTATCAGGTTTAGGTGAATAGAGTAAATAGTTTTATAGTTTCAATAAAACAAGCAAAGACTTTGAATGTTGTGGTGAGTATTCTTTAGTAAGTCATTACCGTACCCAGTTCTAATTGATAATTAAATTAACTTTTATTTCTTAATCTGCTTTCATTATATGAGAAATAGAAAATCATTGTATGAGCCAGAAGATATAATGGGTGCTATTTATTCCTGGGGAAAAATAAAAATATTTTGCTTAATTTGTCATTACTGTGTTCACTTATGTCATTATACCAAGTGCATTAAAATTTAAAAATTAGTTTTAAAATGTTAAATTAGTAATTTGGTCTCTGCTGATGCTTGTATATTAATGTTTATGATGTAAGGTAATTATTTACAAACAATTAAAACTTTCAAATTATTTCTAAAAATTTGATTTTATTATTCCAAAATATGGACAGATTTTGAAAATGACCCACCTATTCCATTGATACCTGGAAAAATATGTATGCATTATAAAGATTATTAAAATTATAAAATTTATTAAAATTAAGCAAGAAATCTTTTTTAATTGAAACTATCGTGCCAATAAGTTACTATAGATTGAAAAATTCTTTTAAACAATGCTTTGAAGTTAACATTGTATACACTTAAAGTTACTGTCTAAATATGAAAATTGTCTCATTCATCTACACTCTGCCCTACTTTTTAAATTATATAAATTTACTGCATATAAAATGTCTGTTGAGATGAAAATAAAGACGTGAGTGTGCAAATAATAGATAATTTACTGCTACCAATTTTTAAGAGTCGACATGCACAATTAAATATGCGGGGAACATTTAAATAATTGCGGCAAAACTACGTTTTTCACGGTTTTAAGAAAATTGGAAAAAATTGTCCAATTTTTGAAATGGCGTACTGCGCTTGCTATTGAGTGTATAAAAAAGTTGTAAATATGAAAGTTGTAAAGAATTTTATCTTCTTTAATAGTGTAATTGACAAAAAACATGCCACGGCAACGGGTCTCGAGATATTTAAAAATAACCAAAAAAGGTCCCAAAATTTTGTTGTTTTTTGGTCACAGAAAATTTAGCCTTAAGAAATTTTGTTAGAAAACTTGGTTTTTCCATGTTGGCATCATTATAAACAATTTTTAAAAAAAAATCTTTTACTCGACCTTTTGCAAGGTAAAATGTGTTGTAAAATGCTCCTTTTATTTTAACTATGTAATCTAACGATTCGTATATCTCTTTTCTTTTCTGCCGCTAGAAGGCTTATCGTGCTTCCATGGAAATAGGCTTTGATAGTATATAGACATTCTAAGATGTTCTATGATGTTCTTTGCAGTTGAGTGTTGAGTGTGCTTTGTAACAGTGATGTCTGCCGTTTTGTCTTTATAAATGTATATATAATATGTGAAAGGTGTTGCTGCATTATTTATTTGGTGGTCATTCGTCTTTATTTTTCTACAAGCAGACCTGCGCTACTGAGAAAAGTAAGCATGAACTTTATTTGTTTAAACAAGTATAATATATAATCTATATTCTGTCACTGTTTATTTTAAATGAAAGTTCGCCAAAATGCTTACAGATCATGAGACTGAAGCTCTAATATATTATTAATACTGATTTGAAATATTTAAAATAAAATAAAATATTAAATAACATTTATTAGCTGTAGTAAAACAAAAACGCATGACAAATTATTAAACATAAGCAAAATGGCTTCCTTGAAAGAGAATAATATTACGAAATTAAGTAATGACAATTTTCCCATTTGGAAATTTAAAATGCAAATGATTCTTATAAAAGAGGATTTATTTGATGTAATTGAGGATGAATCTACAGAAAATCCGGATGATAAATATTTAAAACGCGACAGACAAGCAAGAGCGTTAATTAATTTATGCATCGAAGATTCTCAAATTATTTATGTCAAATATGAAAACACGGTAAAAGCCACTTGGAATAAGCTTAAAGCTATTCACGAACGATCTAACTTATCTAGTAAACTTTTCTTATTACGAAAATTATACGCTACAAAAATGCCAGAAGATGGTAACATGAATGAGCATATCGCTCAAATGTTCGAATTAGTGGATAGGTTAAAAGCCGTTTGTGAGCAAATAAAAGATGATCATATAGCGGCATTGCTTTTAGTCTAAGTTCCTAAATCTTACGATAACTTAATTGTTGCCATGGAGGCGCGACCTGAAATCGAAATAAATTCCCAATTAATAAGAAATAAACTGACAGACGAGTACAATCGTAGAATGGAAATGAATAATGATCGTGTAGTTTCACAAGTCTTTAATACGAATGTTTTTAAACAAAATATGCCTAAAAATGACAAAATCTGTTCGCATTGCAAGAAAACAAATCGTTGCCGAAACGAATGTTATCATTTGAACAACAAACCTTTTCAAAATCGCAATTGGAATGAATCTTATTATCCATTACAAAGTAAAAATAATAAGAAACAAAACGTTGATCTCAGAAGATCCAATTTTATCTCCATGACAACGAACGATAAAATTATGAATCAGAATAAAGTATGTATGCAAAGCATCGCACAAAATTCCAATTCTAACCAAGATTGCAGACGATCTAGTGAAAGAAAAATAAAAGAAATAAAAACTCCGGATACAACTCACGATAAAAATCCATTAAATAAAAATAATCAAATGAATCGAGAAGCTAATTCTGTCTTGAATAATGAAAATAAAAATACTGAAGAATACACTTTAAAACTAAACGGTAATTTAACGCAAAATTTTAAAGGAGATTTCTATATAGATAGCGGTGCAACGCAACACTTAGCTAATGACATAAATATGTTTACACATTTTAATTCGAACGCGGAACCTGTGAAAATTATTATTGCAGATGGGAAAAGTTTATTTTCACAAGGTATCTTGTAACGTTCACATTTCAACAAAATTGTCTGACGGAACTAGTCATGATGTCATTCTAATGAATGTATATTTTTTGCCTCAATTAGAATGTAATTTAATATCGGTAAAAAGAGTTACTGAAAAATGATTTACAGTTACATTTAACGAAAGAAAATGCTTCGTTACAAAGAATGAAATTACGTACTTAGAAGCAGTTTTAAGTAATAATAGTCTTTATAAGGTAACACAAAATGAATATACAGGGAACAACAAAAACCAAACGTTCGCTTTGAAATGCAGAAATGTAAACTGCATTAATTTATGGCACAAACGCCTTGGGCACCGAAATTCAGATGCTATTAAGCAACCTGTGAGAGAAAATCTCGCTGATGGCATCGAAGTTGATAACTACGAAAAAGTTAATAATTGCGAAAATTGTATTAAAAATAAACATTCAGAATTTCCCTATCCGAACGAATCAAATTTCAAAGCAAAGAGTCCGCTTGAGCTTGTGCATAGTGACCTATGCGGCGCCATGAAAACAACCAGCGTCAGCGGGAAGCGTTACTTCCTTACTTTCGTTGACGATTTTTCACGTTTCACTATGATCTATCTAATAGCAAACAAAAATGAAGTTTACTCTAAACTAAAAGAATACGTCGCTGTGACTACGAATAAATTCAATAAGAAGCTAAAAACGCTTAGAAGCGACAATGGAGGGGAATATATAAGCAATGAAATGGAAGAATTCATGAGAAATCATGGAATTGAACACCAGTTCACAGTGCCACATTCACCACAACAGAATGGAATTGCGGAAAGGAAGAATAGAAGCTTAATGGAGATGACAAGATGCCTCCTGTCTGAAGCCAACCTGCCACACAAATATTGGGGAGAAGCCATAATGACAGCAAATTATTTGCAGAATAGATTGCCCACTAAAGCCAAAATTAAAACACCGTATGAGTTATGGAATGGTCGGAAACCAGATTTATCAAACATCAGAGTTTTTGGATCTAAAGCATTCGCGCACATTCACAAAAGTAAAAGAGGAAAACTAGACAAGAAGGCTGTAGAAGGAATTATGATCGGCTATGATTACAGAAGTAAAAGATATCGGATTTCAATATCTGACCATAATGTAATTATAAGTAGAACAGTCAGATTTATTGAAGTCGCAACTTCCGACAAGGAAATTACAGTAGTTCCACCAAAACAAACAGAAAATGAAGAAGAAGAAGTGAACGAAGAAACATCTCAAGAAGATTCGAATATTATGAAGAAACAATCTCCGACACCAATGGAACCAAGAAGATCCCATAGAATTAATAAAGGAAAACCGCCAGAAAGTTTAACTTATTTTACAGGAGAAGCAGTAAAAGAACCTGCTAGTTTCAAAGAACTGAATTCTCTTAATCCTGATGAAAAGAAGAAATGGTTCGAAGCAATCGAAGAAGAGATGCAATCTCTCAAAAAGAATCGTACGTGGGATCTTGTAAAGCTATCCAAAGATAAAAAGGCAATAGGCTGTAAATGGACGTTTAAAGCCAAGTTGAACGAAAATGGCACAATTGAAAGATATAAAGCAAGACTCGTAGCAAATGGTTTCAACCAAAAGTTCGGAACAGATTACGATCAAACTTTTGCCCCAGTAGTCAAGCACACAACCATAAGAGCATTTTTAACAGCTGCAGCTCAGAAGAATATGCATGTCAAACATGTTGATATCACAACATCATTCTTGCATGGAGACCTCAAGGAGGATATCTATATGGTACAGCCAGAGAGATATGTTGAACCTGAAGTTAATCATGAGAAGAAAGTTTGCAAATTAAGAAAATCTATATTTGGGCTTAAACAAGCTGCATATGTGTGGAATCAAAAGCTAGCAGAAGTTTTGCTGAAAAACAATTTCAAGCAAAGTATGGCAGATGCATGTTTATTTAGAAAAACAGATGAAAATGAAAATATACTAATTATTCTGTACGTAGATGATCTTCTCATTTCTTGTAAAAATGAAACAAAAATCAACAAAGTGATTAATATTCTGAAAGAAAACTTCGAAGTTAAAAATTTAGGTGAAGTGAAACATTATCTTGGAATAAACATCCAAAGAAATATTGATGGAACCTTTGAATTGAATCAGAAAAATAAAATTGAAGAATTACTTAAGAAGCTTAACATAGAAGAGAAGAAGCCCACATAGCACCAATGGAAACTTCATACCCAAAAAATGAAGATGACAGTAATTTTCTGGACGATAATAATGAATATAGACAAGCCATTGGAGCTCTTCTTTACATAGCAACAGTGTCACGACCGGACATTGCCCTAGCAGTTAATATACTTAGCCGAAAAATTGAAAAACCATCAGAAAAAGACTGGAAATCAGTTCAAAAGATTATCATGTATCTAAACGCAACAAAGAACCTGAATCTTGTTATAACCTCTTCGGACCTGGAGTATCCTATAGGATACACATCTTTACAATTTTTTCCCCTGTATATAAATAATGATTAATAAAATGAAAATGGTGTGAATGGAATCATCAAAGATAGCCAAACTAAAGCAAAATAGCAAATTGTTTCTTATAGTGCTTTTTTCTTCCATAAAATGGGATTTAAAAATGACTTGCAGCAAAAATGAGGGAAATATACAAAAACGAAAAGTAAATAATTTTTTTATTCGTTAAAATACCACATGGAGAGCCCATTAAAAATAAAAATTTATTAAATGCGTGATTATTTAATATTTTTCATTATTTTTTCCATTCAAAACAAAAGAAAATATCCTAAAAAATTATCAAAAAATGTATTTATTGTGTCCCATGTGTTATATATGATATATTAAATTTTATGTACAAAAATTAAATTTTTTTTTTTTTTGCTTTTCAATCTTTCTTAGTTATCACTTTGCGAATATAAATTCATAACTGAAGTAAGAAAATATATGAAAATAAACCCTGGGGTCTGAAGAGGATAAGCAGCCAAGTTGACCCAATTCTCACTTGCTACTCTGATGCAGACTGGGCTGGAGATAGCGCAACCAGAAAGTCTACAAGCGGTAACATCTTTCTTTTAGGAGACAATCCAATATCATGGTTCTCAAAACGCCAGAATTGTATAGCTCTGTCCACTGCAGAATCAGAATATATAGCTGCTGCAAATGCTGCACAAGAAATACAGTGGTTGCTGACTCTACTAGAAGACTTAGGTCTCAAACAATTTTTACCAATTATGCTATATGAAGATAACAAATCTTGTGTAGTACTGACACAAACTGGGAAACATAGTGCTAGAACCAAGCACATTGATGTCAAATATCATTATATTAGACATTTACAAGAACAAAATATAGTGCTTGTTGATTACTGTAGTTCAAAGGAAATGATTGCAGATATATTAACAAAGCCTCTTCCCAGACCCCAATTTTTAAAATTAAGGGAAAAGCTAAATTTAATTTCTTTTTCGAACCGCTAGTTTAAGAGGGGATGTTGTAAAATGCTCCTTTTATTTTACTTATGTAATCTAACGATTCCTATATCTCTTTTCTTTTCTGCCGCTAGAAGGCTTATCGTGTTTCCATGGAAATATGCTTTGATAGTATATAGACATTCTAAGATGTTCTATGATGTTCTTTGTAGTTGAGTGTTGAGTGTGCTTTGTAACAGTGATGTCTGCCGTTTTGTCTTTATAAATGTATATATAATATGTGAAAGGTGTTGCTGCATTATTTATTTGGTGGTCATTCGTCTTTATTTTTCTACAAGCAGACCTGCGCTACTGAGAAAAGTAAGTATGAACTTTATTTGTTTAAACAAGTATAATATATAATCTATATTCTGTCACATTTTATTTTAAATGAAAGTTCGCCAAAATGCTTACATTTCCCCTGGACTATTAAGACTGTGTAAATATTTATAAAAGGTGATTCAAAATAATACAGAAGAAGAAAACCACAATTTAGAACTACTATATAAATGCGGTTGCGATGGCTCTCAACAATCGCAATTTAAACAGATATTTCAGAATACTTCTGATAGCGATGCAAATATATTTCAAAGTTCTCTTGTTCCTTTACCTTTCATATGCAAAGTTGACGATCAAGAAAATATTTTGTTTGCAGAACCCTGTACCTTCCTCTACAAGATTCTGCAGGCCAATGGGCATTCGTTTTGTTCATGAAACGAAAGATATTAATAATGAAGAAATTCAATATATTGAAAATCAAGTTAAAAATTTTAAGAAAACTGATATACCTACTATTAATGGTAGTTTATATTACGTAAAACACGCGCTGATACTGTAAAAAAAAAAAAAAAAAACGGACTAAAAAACGGAAATACTACTGGCAATCTAGACGCCAGTACTATTTCCGTTTTTTTACGGGAATTTTTACCCATAAATTACAGAAATATTTTCTGCAATTTATGGGTAAAAATTCCCGTAAAAAAACGGAAATATTACTGGCGTCTAGATTGCCAGTAGTATTTCCGTTTTTTAGTCCTTTTTTTTTTTTACATTGTACCTACTACGGTAAATGCGAAGGTTTGTAGTGCTGCGACAAATACTTCATCAACAATAAGATGCCACATATGTGAAGAAACTTAAAAAAAATTAATAAATTGGATACGAAGAATCCTGAGAATCCTGATGCGTTACGATTTTGTTTATCAATTCTTGATGCCCGGATTCAATTTTTTTGAGTCACTTTTGTAATTGTCATATAAAATTCCTTTAAAAAAGTGGCAAGCGAAAACCAATGAAGGCAAAAAAGTTGTGGTAGAAACAAAAAAAAAAAAAAAAAAAGGAATTATAGTTTCAAAGAAGAAATGTGTCTTCTAGTAGATATTTCCAAGTCAGGTTTTGGCAACATGAATGATGGAAATACATGAAGAAGATTTTTTGTGGACCCCAATACTGCTTCTCGAATTACTGGAATAAAAATTGACCTTATAAAAAGGTTCAAAGTAATTTTAGAGCCACTGTCCAGCGGACATAGAATTGATGCTAAGAATTTTGAAAATTACACTGAAGAAACTGCAAAGCTTTATGTCGAATTATATGGGTGGCACCCAATGTCAACAACAGTATATAAAGCTTTAGTACATGGGGCCACAGTAATAAAACATGCAACTTTGCCTATAGGTCAACTTTCGGAGGAGGCTGCTGAAGCTGAAAACAAACATTTCTGCCAATATAGGCACAAGTTTTCGAGAAATTTTTTTCGAGAGCAATGTAATAAAGATGGTTTGAACAAACTTTTACTAAATTCTGATCCTTTTATAAGTAGTTCATGAACAAAGCCTAAGAAAAAAAGCAAGCCTTTTCTAGCGAAACAATAGAACTATTACTCCCAAAACACCATACGGACAACATGCAAAAGAAGAGGAAGATGAGGATGAAGATGAAACAGATGAAGAGGGAGATGAGGATGAAGATGAATCTGATTAGAATAGTAAGTTATAGAAATAACTTTTTATAAATATGTAAAAAAAAAACTGAATATTTCACTAAATATCAAAAAATGTTTATTCTAAATTGTTTTAATTAGATAGTTTACTTTTTAAAAAGCACATTTTTTTTGTAAATACTCGAAATAAAATTATATGTTTTGTTAAAAAAATTATATATAATGACTCTGAATAGCTTTTTACAACATTTCAACTTGCTATAGCTCACAAAATAATTTTGTCCACATATTTCATAAAATACTCCTCTGTGTGCCGCTTTAAATGGACCGCTGCAATTCTGCCGTTAATTACAGAAAGAGACGCCATCTACCGCTGAAATCCTATTTATCAGAATGACGTCATTTATCATTAGAAGAAGTACCCACCTTCCACGTGCTGTTTTCAGAAAATTTTAAAAAACCTAAAATTAGCTATTTTGAACTAATTTTTTCCTACTAAACGTAAGATAATACTTTAAAACTAAGGTAAGTTGTTATGTTTTCATATACATATCTAAATTCATGTGTTTATTGCGCATATTTTTCACGCGGATTTGTTTGCTTTCAATTCCGTTCTTAGTCTTGAGATTATCTGCTTTAATAAATGGCGCATTTTTTTTAATATTTTAATTTAATTTCTTTTTTGTATATCTGGATGAATTTCTTTATACAATTTAGGCCTATATCAACATAAAATATATATTTTTGCATTTGCCATCCTAAAAGGCACGTTTTTAAAAGTCATCATTTTGCAGCTGCTTCTGCACTTATTCCTGACGAGGAAATTATTAAAATGTGAACTAAGACAGACTAAAATTGCTTCTCTTCTTTTAGTGTGTATAAAATAGTTTTAAGGAAAAAGTTAGCACAAAAGTCAGGTAAGGTAATTTTCTTACCTTGATTGATCCAACGTTGTAATAAATCCATAGAGAATAAAGTATCACGGAGTATCCAATGTGTTCAGTTGGTTTGAAGAAAATCACATTAACACCTATTTAGTTGATAACACTTATCTAATTTTAATCAAATAAATAAAATAGTTAAATATTAAATTTATGTAAAGTTTAAGTGGTATTGTTTTACGTATTTAAAGTGCAGACTTATATACTGCCGTGTTTCGCTTAGAGCGTTAATATAGAGACTGACTAATAAAGTTTTCTTGAGTTCATTAGTCCCTTTTGATATTGCACAACACAGAGTAAGTTTTTATGACGTATATGGTATTCAACAGATGTGAGAAATTTTCCATGGAGGGAGAAAAAGGTTTGAATCACTGGAGGAAGAAAAAGTTTTTTCATCTCATCGGAGAAACCCGATTGCATTGCTCATATGTAACTCGTTGAGTATACTGCTTTAATGATGATTAAATAAGGTTTTGTAATTTCAGTAAATCACTATTATTTCTAACACCCTTGCTTGATTTTTGAAGCTGCAATAGTTATTAAATTCAAGTTATCTCTATGTTTGATAAAATTAGGTTTGGAAAGTGGCTTGGTGAAAATATCCACTGTCATTTCCTTACTATGACAATATTACAGTTCTATAATTCCTTTTTCTCTTAGATCTTTAACACTATTAAATTTTATATCCGCATGTTTGGTTTTTGAATGATGTTTATAACTTTGAGTCATTTTGATGCATGACTGATTATCGTCGTACAGAATTATTGGTAAATTTTGTTGTAGATCTAAATTCTTTAGTAGATTAATTAACCAGATTGTCTCTTGAGCTGAAGTGGATGCGGAAATATATTCAGCCTCACCGGATGACAATGCAATTGAATTTTGTTTCTTAGTTGACCAGGAAATAGCTGTATTTCCTGCTTTACTTAAGTTGCCAGTGGTTGACTTTCGATCAGTTTTATCACCTGCCCAACCCGAATCTGCATATGTTGTTAGTATTGGGCCAATTTCGTTACTTATAATTAATTTTAATTCCTATGTTGTATTTAAGTATTTTATGTCTCTCTTAACTGCATTCCAATCTTTTTCTCTTGGTTGTTCATTTCTGCGACTAAGGATGTTTACAGCCGCTGAAATATCTGGTCGAGTTATTGTAGATATGTATAACAATGTCCCATGGCTTCTCTATGCTTCTGATTGTTCGGTAATAAATTTTCATCATCATTTATGTTTAAGTAACCAGGCTCCATCGGAATATCACAGGGTTTTGCATCCTTTAACCTCTTCAGTCCCGAGAAAAATCTTCTGCATAGAAAAATTATTTTATCAACAATTTATGACACTTTTAGCTTCAGAAAAGAGAAAACAAAATTAGTTTTCTCTTTTTTAAATTTTCAAATAGTAAAAATTTATGTCTCCATTTGGGTACATCGGGTCACCATTGGATAAATAAACGCCAAACTTTAAATAAAAAATACCTCTTTTGTTTTACTTTAAATTGACCTATTTATTGTTTATTAATTATATTTTTTATAATATAACGGTATTTTTTCCTGTGTACAAGAGAAAATTCAAACTGCACATCATTTGAGGAGAGAACAAAATTGTTTATACCCCAGGGGAAGGGTATTCTTTCCCCCCCCCCCCCCGAAGGAAGATATTAACGGAAGACACATCTCCCAAAAAATGGGATCATTTGCTCATCAATTGAGCAAAATTTTGGCCTGGGATTTTTAAAACAGTCATTTCTGACCACATTTAGTAAAGGACGTACTCTCCACAGGCGATCTTCGGTATCAGAAGAATGTATTACAGAATCAGCAAAGTGTAATTTTGATAGCAAAAGGAAGAATCTATCTCTTTGCTTTACATTTGCCACTAATGGTATGAGTGACTGTTCATTTGGTTGTTGTGAAGATGGATTTTCTCCATTGTATATACCTTAAATACTTATTTATATTTTTAAGCAGATGCTATTATCATATTTTATGTATTTGAAAACGTATATTTTTAGTTCAAAATGTTAAATATTTTTAATGTTACTACAAAGTGTGACATCTTTTAGCAGTAAATTCTGTATATTATTTTATATTATTTAAAAAAATGAAAAAACTCTTTCAAATTGTTTTGTAAATCTAAAAGAAATAAATTATTCTTTCCTAAAAAATTTTGGTGTTAACCGAGTGTATAAAATAGTTACACAGATTTTATTTTCTTTAGCTGGAAACGTATAGTAATGACCCATTGTACCCAAATGGGTACAACATATTTACAGATGTTTTCAACATCCATGCACATATGAACAACATTTATAAACAATTCCAAATCATTCTTGAAACAGCTTAATTTATAAAAAATGCAATAATTTGTTTTAAATTCACTCACAAATTTGTTTTATTCACTTACTTTGACGTAAAGTCGTTGGTAAATTGCTTCTGTCATCCATCTTGGACATGTCTTCTTTTCAAAGTCATATGGTTCTTCAGTCTTTAAACTTGTAGCGGCATGTATTGGTGATATAGGACACTTTGATGTATCCGAAGAGAGATAAAAGGAATTTATGCATTTATTTAAATTTTTGGGGGGTAATTTTGCCTTTTTATTTAGTGTACCCAAATGGGTACCCCTGGAATGAAGAGGTTAAGCCCTTTTCGATCAGTTCTTTTATTTTATTACTTTGATCGAGTGCAAAATTTCCTTCCTTAATTCTTTATGTTTATGCCTAAGTGGTAACTTACCATTTCTAAATTTTTGACTTCATATTCTTTACTAAGTTGTTTCATTATTTCATTTATTTCCTTAGTATCCCCTGAAATCAATAAATCATCTACATAAATTATTATATAAGTTGTATTACCGTTAGTTTTTCGCGTGAAGAGACATGGATCAGCGGTGCTTTGCACGAAACCAAGTTTGTTTAAGCTTTCAACTATCTTAACCCTAGATCTACCGGGAATTTTATTCAAGTTTTAATAAAACGTTCTACACCAGAATTTTTATTTAAAACTATTTAACTTATTTATTTACCTTATTTTTGTCTGGTTTATATACTTAGTTTATTTTAAAGAAATTTCTGGTTTGAATGAATATTTTGTATGTACCTGTCGGGTCCAATGGACCCGTCTGGTAGACGGAGGGTTAATATTCCATGCTCTTGCTGCTTGTTTTAGTCCATATATAGCTTTTCTCAGCTTATATATTTTATTTTCTTCCCCTGGTAAAATATGTCTTTCTGGTTGTGACATAGAAACGTGGTTTTAATGTCTATGTGGTTTACAGTTAAATTTTTATATGCTACACACGCAAGTAAAACTCTTAACGTTGTGTAGGCTACTACTGGTGCAAAGGTTTCATAATATCGCTGCCAAATTTTTGAGAATAACCTTTTGCTACCAAACGGGTCTTATATTTGTCAATTTCTCCATTCGAATTATGTTTTACGGTAAACACCCATTTATTTCCTATTATTTTTACGCCAGGTGAAGGATCAACCAGATCCGAAGTGTTATTTTTCCTTAATGAAGTAATTTCTTCACTAGTTGGTTTGTACCATTGAATTTTATCATATGGATTATTTATGTTTTCTATGTCTTTAAATTCTTTTGGTTCTACAATTTATTTTCTTTAGTTATACATACGAGTCTATCAGGTGGTCTACAAGTCTACTAGGTTCATTTGTTGTAGTTTTCTCACTGTCTATTTGTTTATCTTCATGCATGTTTATAATAATGTTTGAGGAATTTTTCCCCTGTTTTTTCTGGTTGTTTTTTGAACGTTACTTCCAATTTTCAGATCAATGTTTGGTGTTGTTGTGTTCGAAGTAGTGCTGTAAAAGTAACGACTAAATGAACACCCGTATGTATTCGTTACTTTCAAACGCACTACCAGTTACAAAATATTCGTTACTCGTTACTCTTTATAAAACGGATATTAAAAATCATCCTAAGTACTAGTACACATATATTTGGTGCATTTTCTGATTTTCTGAGTGTTTTTTCGATTATAATTAGTTTTAACTTTTCCTTAAAATAAAAGATAAAATCTATCTGGATGCTTGCACTAATTTAACATATTATAAAGTATAAAACTGGGCATTCAAAATACTGCTTGTGAAATATATGGTCATAAGACTACAGTAAATATAATTATATACCGTACGTGAGGTCTTTTCAAAAATTCGTTACCATTGCATAGACCCATAATAAAATTTTGTACGAAACCTGTCTGTAACAGAAATCTGCGTAAAAGTGGAAATATTCACAATATAATAATGAATAAATAAATACAACCTGTAAAAGTGGAATGTTACCTTGAATTGAAATATTCCAAGATCGAAGCGTCATGAAAACAATAGAATGAAATACCATCTGCTAGAACGAAAATTCTCTCTAAAACGGAATTCCTTAGTGATTTCTCGCAATTCTGTCTTCGCAAATATTACTGTATGTATTAAAGAAAAAAATAGTAATTGAGTATCTTAATAGAAATGTCTACTGCTTTCCCAGTAAAACATGCGACAATGGAACTTATCTTTAACGGAAACTAGCATTAAATCGGTTCTCAAAAACATATTTACCTCCGCTCAACATCGCAAAACTTTCTGACACATTCAGAGACTCAGTCTAATGCATAAAATCATAAAATTGACAGTCATGGGAATGATATGGAATCGAATAGCGTTTTTCATTTTTCGATAACTTTATCGGAGTTCAAGCTATAATCAAATGCTTTTTTATGGCGGCCCTTCAATTACTGCCACGTCCAGAAATTCGGTTCAAAACACCCAATTTCATAGTATCGTCAAACAAATCTTTTGAATTTTAAGAAAAAAGAGAGACGCTAATACATTTCTTAATGCCTGATCAAAAGCGTCTACTGATTTTATGCGAGTATGAGTAAAAATCAATGATTTAAAAAGTTATATTTCATAAAAATACTTTATCATTCCTTAAATACAGATACAACGAATATTTTATTCTGCTATAAGCTTCAGTTTTTTTTACAGTAAAATTATGAGCAAAAGTAATAGATTAAATGCATAATTACCTAATACGAAATTAATCTAATAAAAATATTAAATGATAAACACATCTTGTTTCCTTATTGCTTGAATCCGTGCTTCCTTTTTTAAAATACATTCATAGAACCTCTTGGTCCACAGAAAAAAAAAATCAATTATTCTCTCCATGTTTGAAAAATGTATATAAGACTTCATATCTGAGAAATAAAAAGTACAATCCCTGAAAGAATAAACGATCTCATCGTAATCGTTCTTCTAAAAGCAGTATGTTCTGCTATTGACCACGTGACTTCAAAATCTTCCTTCCAAAATTATTTGCACGGACATTTTTGGCGAATGAACGAATGCTGAAGTAACGAAACGATAATGAACACCCGTATGTGATACTAAAATATGGGAATAACTGCTTTCCGAGTCCAAAGACTGAACACAAATTCGCATCTTTCCTCATCAGATAATGCGGCTCCGTTCATGAATCACAAAATGAAAGTAGCGTTTGAAGTTTGTTTCTTAGTTCTGCAGTAACGACTAACGACTCATGTTCCGAACTAACGATTCGGCATTTCGTATCAGGGAGAAGACCCGTTATTCAGTAAGGAATACATGCGGTTTGCAACACCTTTAGTTCTAAGTAACGTTTTCTAGGAATTTGACGGTTCTCGCTCGTATAATTTTATTATTTCCCACATAGATCCTGTAACCTTTGGATATATTGTCGTAACCGACAAAAATTCCTTCAATTGCTTTATCGTCAAGCTTTCTTCTTTGGGATTTGTCGAGATAAGCGTAAGCCTTGCAGCCAAATATTCTCATGTTTCTTAAATCCGGCATTTTATTTGTCCATAGCTGGTATGGAGTTGAATTATGAGATTTTGTGGTGAGTCTATTTATTAAGTACACAGCTGTATTTAAAGTTTCACCCCAAAATTTCTGAGGTAGCATCGCTTCCGATAACAGGCAACGCGTCATTTCAACTAGTGTGCGGTTCTTCCTCTCTGAAATGGCATTTTGAGGTGGAGAATGCCGCACAATTAATTGGTGGTGTATACCTGCTTCGGTTAAGAAATTTTCTACTTCATCGCTTGCGTATTCTCCGCCATTGTCTGTTCTGAGTTCTTTAATTGTGTGACCGAATTTATTTTTCGTGATGGCTACGTACTCTTTTAGTTTAGTTATAACTTCACTCTTTTTAGATAAGAGAATTATCATTGTGAATCTACTGAAGTTATCAGTAAAAGTGAGGGAGAATTTCTTCTCTCCTATGCATTCTGCTGGCCTCTGGTCACACACGTTGGAATGCACGAGGTCAAGAACCTTCTTAGCTTTATTACTACCTTATTTAGGATAAGGTGCATCCGCCAATTTACATTTTATGCAGCTTTCGCATATTGTATCATGTTTACAGTTTTCTAATTCAAAACCTGTAGCTAAATTCTTAGATAGAAGTTGCTTTATTGCATTTATATTCTTATGACCAAATCTTCTATGCACAAGCTCAATGCAGTTTTTATTCTTGCATTGATGAGCTAAATTTGCATAGTTTTCTTGTTTAGGTTTGTATAGGTCGAATTCATATAAATTATTTTTAATTTTTCCTTCTGTAAATGCTTTTCCATTTTGGGTTAATTTACATGTTTTATTTTCAAATGTGAGCTTACAACCATGCTTCACTGCTTTAGTTACAGACATTAGATTTGACTGTATTTCTATCACATACAAAACTTCATTTAAAGTAATATCATTTTATTGTGTTTGTAATTTTATTGTGCATGTCCCGTGTGAATAGAGAGTTTTCCGTTGGCTATCGTGACAGTAATTTTATTGTTTGTATTTATCTCAGAGAATAAATTTATATCATTGCACAGATGCGAGCTGCTCCCAGAATCAATAATCCAAGTAGATTTATTCTCACTTTGTGCTAGAAGAGAAAATTGGATTTGACATACCGTAGTATCTAAGGTATTTTTGTTTTCTTCGCTGTTACTCTGCAGAGTCTGTGCGTTTGGTTTTATTTCTGCTTCCGGAGTGATTTTATTTGCTTCGAAGTATAATGAAGAATTTTGGCTATATTTTTATTTTGTTTGGTTTTTAGAATTTTTATTCTTAAGAAACCAAAAATTTTATTTTTGGTCATTTTTGCACTTACAGTACGTGCACAACACATTTTGTACTTGCTTTGGAAATGGTGGTTTAGAATTAGATTTTAATGCTTTATACGCATTTTTAAGTGACGTATTGGAGCTATCTTGCTTCTTTGATATTCGTCAGTTAACTATCCCTTTATAAATTCTGAATTCAGCTCCTCTTCGGCCCTCGCTTCAAGCGCAATAATTAAAGTATCATAACTCGGTGGGAGGGAGCACAAGAGTAACGCGGATAAATGTGTGTCTTTGATTTCTTCCCCTGTAGCCTTCAATTTGTTGGGTGTTTCTAACATTTTGACAATATGATCTATCATATTGCCATTTTCAGCGAGTGTTGTGATGTATAGTTTTCTCAGTAAATATAATTTACTGGATAGATTCGCGCGCTCATGGATTGTTTTGAGGACTGTCCAAGTCGCCTTAGCTGACGCACGGTGGGTGCTTTGCCTATTCTAGCTGCCCAAAAGTCGATTTTTAAAAGTTTATCCTAGCGTAATTTAATTTTTGCCTGTTATATAGCTCAATAGTTAGGGCGTTATACCCTGCTATTGGTTTTGATATAAATATAATTGTATGGTCCATAGACTAGCACAAAGTTTTTAACACAAAGTTCTTAGTTGGGAATGAATCAATCAATTTGAGTATAGTTCTTTAATCTGTTACTTGAAGCGTAATAAAATATACTGCTCGATTATGGACGCTTCCAAACAAAATATGGACTTTATTTTATTGGATTTATGTGCATAAAGTTTGCACATATCAGCTGTTATTTCATATTTAATGTCGCAAAAAACTCTCCATTTTTTTAACAATTTTTCATATTTAATATAGAAAAAGTTATATGATAAAGCACGATTAAGCCCAATTTTTCATATGATTAAACAGTTTAGATTATTACCTTTTCGTTCCAATTTAATTTGTCTGCTCTTAGGTGCCCTCCCAGTTTTTAGAATTGTTTTTAGCTTATTAAGTCTAAATATTTTTTTTTTTTAATTTTAGTTCAAGTACCATTTACTTTTTATCAAAGAAATCAGAATTTAAGTTAGTCACAAAAATAAACTTTTGCACCATTATGCAACGGCAACAAGATTTAAAATTTAACGAAAATATGAATTCGGCTGAAAATATTTTGTTTATAGAGGAAAATTACAATGAAGAGCACATGAAGTTCTGCTAGAGCGAAATGTTTAAATTTATCACCAAATTTTGACAAAAATTGCCAGTTGTATGTAAATATCTCTGGACAAAATGATCTAAAATATGTTACTTGGCTGCAAATTTCGAGTGGTTAAAACATTGATCCAGACAAATTCCCCAAATTCAGATTTGATACAATGCAAAACATAATGTAGGCATTTTCTCATATCTTATGATTCCCATTCTTTACATAAGGTTCTTCTGTGCAGAGGTAAATATAAATATACAACAGAATATACAACACAGCAATTTTCATTAAAGCTGTCGAATGTTTGCGCCGTATCTTAAATTTTAGGATTTGTTATAACAATACAAAAATTGTTTTATCACTTTAGCTTCCATACCGTTAAGAATGTATCATTAAAATTATCAAGAAGAACGTAAAATCATGCGTCAAACAGATTATAAAACATTTATCAACGCATTCGGACTACTATAATAAAACTTCCTACCTTAATAACGTGAAAAACGATGTCTAAGTAATAATTTGAAAAACATGTAACACGTTTGAAAACATAATTTCGACCAAAGTAAAAGAAAAAAAATGCTGAAATTTTTGTACATCCCTGTATATGAATTATAGATTTATCATATAATTCAAAATAAACTAAAATTTAGAACAGTTAGGGAACGCATAGCACAGTTGAAAATTCCTCGTCAGCAATTTACGTCAATAAACGGAAATGTACTTCAGATGTTTTGTGCAGCCCTGTATATGATTTATAGAATTTATACATACTAAATAGTATGCAGTTTTTATAATTTTAAAAAGTGTTCCAGAACTGAAAACGCACTTCCATCAATTATTGTTCATACAGAGAAAAATATTACTGATTTATTTTGTGTGCCCCTGTATCTGAAATATGAATTGCACATCATATTCAATAGTAAGCATTTTATAGAGCACCTCGGAGATATATATCAATTTAAATACTTTTCAAATAGTGTAAGACGAACAAAATACACCAAAAACAATTTTTCTCCATAGACTGTAATGTAACATAATTCTTTTTAATGTCCCTGTAAATGATCGATAAATGCTATCCATACCATATTCTATGGCAATGATCTTGTAGTGCACTTCATAGGTATGTATATAAATTTCAAAGTGTTTGCAATTATGAAAAATCATTAAAAACTACCGCAAACAATTTTCCCCCATATGCGTTAATGTAGTGAAATACTTTTGAATGTCCCTGTAACGAAATTATGACTGCTACATGCTACATTTTGCAATACGTAACATTCAATAGCGAATATCAGTAACATTTTTCCATTTCATGGTGATGCGACAATATGGACGCCAAAAATAATTTTGGCCAGCTAGAATCGGTAAATCACCCACCGTGTGAAGTTTCATTTTTCACGTATATTAGTTGTGAGTCTTCTAATGTTAAAATTATTGTTACCGCAGCTCTATTATCTTTTTTTACCCACTCGGTGTGGTTAGTGCTCTTGGTGGTGTTAGGGGTCATTACTTATGTGATTAAACAAGTCCTCCATCATCAGGAGCATTTGTAATTTAAAGCTTCGTGTAGCATAATTATTTGAATTAAGTTTTTCTATGTTAAAACTTTCCCTTGAGGAGAAAGCCATATATATATATATATTAATTCTTTGCTTTTAAAGTCTTTATTTAACTTGCTTTATTTTCAGAGTTTCTGCTTATTTTTATTATAATAATTTAATTAGGATAATTGTTTATACATTTGTTAGATCTAAATAGAAGAGAGCGGTGTTCATTGCCATGTTCAATTCCTCATATCTCATAATCTATTAAAATGTGAACTTACGGCAGACTAAAATTGTTTCTCTTTTTTTAGTGTGAATAAAATAGTTTTAAGGTAAAAGTTTGCACAAAAGTTAGGTAAGGTAATTCTCTTACCTTGATCGATCCAACGTTGTAAGTAAATCCATAGAGAATAAAGCATCACGGAGTATCCAATGTGTTCAGTTGATTTGAAGAAAATCACATTAACGCCTATTTAGTTGATAACACTTATCTAATTTTAATGAAAAGTAAAAAGGTTAAATATTAAATTTATATAAACTTTAAGTGGTATTGTTTTACATATTTACAGTGCAGACGTATATTCGGCCGTGTTTCGCTTAGAGCGTTAATATAGAGACTGACTAATAAAGTTTTCTTTAGCTCATTAGTCCCTTTTAATATTGCACAACACAGAGTAAGTCTTTAAGACGTATATGGTATTCAACAGATGTGAGAAATTTTCAATGACGTGACTGGAGTGAGAAAAAGGCTTTTCATCTCATCGGAGAAACCCGATTGCATAGTTCATATGTAATTCGTTGAGTATAGTGCTTTAATGATGATTAAATAGGGTTTTGTAATTTCAGTAAATCACTATTATTTCTAACAGAAATAGGACTGCAGCTAGATCCGTTGATTCCCCTGCTAGTGTGATTTCGGAGTCAGAGAAAGTAATCATGAAACATATTAAAACTAAGATAGTAAAAAAAATAATGAAAACAACACAGACAAACAGTGTAGAAGAAAAACATACAAAAGTTGTCAAAGAAAAGGAAACGAAAAGGAAAGAGTAAATTAGGCTGCAGCTAGGAGCCCCCCCCCCCCCCAAAAAAAAAGCCGAAGAATGATTAGAATTGTTATCTCCCTTGCCAAAATCAGTTAAGTTAAAGTACAGAGGGAGTTAAAAACAGTTGTATTAACATCTTCGCTATAGAAAGTAAACATTGAAATGAAAAAAAAACGACAAAAAGGAATTTTTCAAAGCACAAAAGCAATTGGAACATCAAGTTTTAAAAAAATAGGCGTAATTCAATTGGAAACAAAATGATGGAAGGGAAGAACTACAAACATAAGATAAAGAAAACTTCTGTTGCAAAAAAATAATAATAATGTCTAATGATTCAGAAACTAAAAAGAAAAATAAGGACAGTGATGGTTGGTTTTGCCTAATTTGTAAGAAAAATAAAATAGCAGAAATGATTGAGTATTTGCCAAATAGGGTTCCATGTTGTGTGCGCTAAAATAAAAAATGACAAAAAGAAATTCATATGTAAGCCTTTCATCACTTCTTACATGATATTCAAGTAACTGGCAATTAGTTCCATAATTCCTATTCTTAATTACTTATAAAATTGAATTATATTTTGAATACATTTTGATTTAAAACAATTACTCTTATTTTCAGACATTTGATTTCATTATATTTATTTGCTGTTGTTTTGTTTTATTGTTTGATTAATCGCAAACTTTGCTTTTAATAAAATTAGTTATATTCCCTACTAATTAAAATGCCTAATGTTGTTTAGTCCAATTTAGGAGACTGGGTGCCCAACTTAGGCGACCACTCGCTGAATTTGGGCCACTTTTGACAATTTTTTCAAATTAAAATAAAACTTAAGATTAAAAAAAAAAGTTCTTCTAAAGACTTATTTAGTTAGTATATCAATATATTGAACACGTGTAGTGATATTTTGCAGGCATTCCAAAGTGAGTGACACCTGAAAATAAGTGAAGTGGTCCAAATTCGGTTACTCTCCCCTATATAATTAACCAACTCTTTATCACATATTATAGAAGACAATACGGTATTTCATATGTAAATCAGACATAAAAAGGGTGAAATTTCGTGTCAAATAATATAAACAATCGCGAAAATGAAACTGCAACCAATGAAACAAAGAGGGACAAGTAAAATCGTGGAGATCGATAAATCTCTCTTCATAAAACGAAAAAACAACTCTCGGATTACTGCAACAGTGCATTTTAGGTGGTATTTGATGTGAAATCTATATATGTATGCATTGCATCCTATAAGACTGTACAAAAATCTATTATGTAAATAAAACATTAAAAGCTATTATTAAAAATGGCATATTTTTACTCTTTTAAAGCTAAAAGTAATGCGGAATTAAAATCCGGTTGCCAAACCACGGTTTACTAAT
Source organism: Maratus speciosus (assembly GCA_963932465.1). NCBI lineage: Eukaryota > Metazoa > Arthropoda > Arachnida > Araneae > Salticidae > Maratus > Maratus speciosus. Next base: position 80,401,490 of record OZ010787.1, read on the forward strand.
ATACTTCAAGCTCACGAGCCTTAATTTTGATATTGGTGGAGAGATATGATGTTACTTTGATGCAACCATATTAAACCTTTAGGTTTTATGAACGAAAATGCAACTTTTTTTAAAACAGAAAGTACCTTTTATTCATATTTTCTGAAATGAACAGCTTTAAGAAGTAACACACAACAAAGAAAAAAAATCAGCCAATCGTGTTATTTTTTTACTTTTAAAGAATGGAATTAACTATTTCCCGCTAATCATGATGTCATTTCCCACATGGTGTTTCCCACGTTCTGTGTTGCGTATTATTGACATTTACTATACATTTCTTTTTAAACTTTTGTTTAACTTATTTCAATTTTAAATTAAAAATTAAATCTCTGTGTTAACCGTACGCAGACGATAAAATGTCAAATATTGATAATAACGTTCTTAAAATAATAAAAATTGGTACCATAACACAAGACCATTGGGTCATTCCATGTCAGTTCAGGCAGGCATGTAACCCACCATCACAGATTTTGATGAAACTGTGTGTGTTTGTTCCTTTTATTAAGATATGATTCCCAGTATTTTTTTTTTACTTCTTGGTCAAATAGTTTCTGAGAAAAAAAATTGTCAAAATTTTGAAAAACTGCCATCAGTTGGCATTCTTGACTGCTCGATTTTCAAATGTAGCATGACATAAATATGATCATATTTTAATATCTATTCCACAAATCATCTTCAAATAATTTATGCATAATATATAGGGTACGTATTTTATGAAAAAAAATACTGTTACGCTTATATAACATTTTAAGTGTGTCTAAAAAAATGTTTAATCTTTGAAGTCATGATTTATGAAAAATAATGCATTAACTAAAATAGCATTATTAACAAAAGGCGGTATTTTTATTAAATTTATTTTTTGTGGGGGATATACTTAAAGGTGTCCTTTACCTGATTCTGAAATAAAAGTAGTGGGATTTTGGGTGTTTTTAGTAGTATTTCATATTTAAAAATATTTTGAGGCGTATTTCAAATCAAATCAAGAAGAGTCATTCCATGTCAGTTCGCCTAAGACATTTAATTCACTGTCACAAATTTCAATGAAACTGTGTATGTTTATAGCTCATTTTAAGACAGGATCAAGGAAATTAAGGGTGATTACAAGTAAAATATTTTTTAAGATAAAAAAAATATCTAAATTTTGAAATTTTTTAAAAATGTTTTTAATGACAGATCTATATTCAAAGACTGCATAAAAAAAAGTCATTTCAATATAAAATCACTAAATAAGTTTCAAATAATGTATATGTGACAAATAATGTAGGCAGATTATTATTTATTGTTGTTTGTCATGTTTAAATGCTAAGAGTGTGTTTAATCTTGTGAATTCTTAAAATCAAGAATTTTGTGAAAAATAATGTGTTAATCAAAAATTTATTATTAACCGAAGGCAGGCTGTTATTACTTTTTTTAATTGTACGTAAAAATATCTTTTCAATAGTTATAAAATAAAAATAGTGAATATATGAGCAATTTTAACAAAATTTTCATAAAATGTGAATGTTTAATGATAAATATTGAAGCTTTTCATTCTAAGATGTACTAAAATGACTACGATATCGTGTATTTCTACTCTTGCTTAAATATAATACATACAATAATAAAATAACAAATATTATTTACAGCAATAAAAATTAAATTAAATAGTACCAGTTCCTTTACCAACACTACATTGCTCAACAGCCGACTTAAAATCAACAGCCCACTCTTATTGAAAAATACTTTCGACTGTTCAAATAATAAATAAACTGCATTTAAAAATTTTAATATCAACTTATTATCTTAAGACGATAATAATAACTAAACAACATGATGAATTTATAAATCAGCTTTCAATTGAAAAGTCATGAAATGGTCCCTTTAAATATTGTTGTTCATCGAGTCAATCAAAACAAATTATATAAAAAAAAAATAGTGAGCCTAATATGCTGACTGCAATGACACTTCTAACAAAACTAATTAATTCCTTACCATTTGAAATCAAACCCGAAAGATCAAAAAGAAAAAAAAATCATCTGTAGTGTGAATGTGACATACTCTGTGGTTGTTGAGGTAGGAATGTCTTTGTGACAATTTCACCTGTACTTCAATAAAATATAAACATGTAAGCTTTTTTCATTCATCCAAATTAAGTAAAACAATTATAAAATTTTGTTGTCATTACACCAGATGTTAAATTTTTCGTTACATACTATTAGATAAGTTCTTTACTTTTAGACATTATTGGTATAATATCATAAAATTTACTATATGTATTTTCTATAAGTGTATAAACAATATATATATGCTTTATTAAACATAAATGAATAATTTTTAAATAATTTGTTTGAGAACAGGGATATATATACACACATATATATGTTGAAAATCCATCTTTCAGCAATACTGTGATGAAATAAATCAAATTACCGTAATTTCCGGTGTATAGCCCGCGGATCAAACAATCGTGTTTCGACCCAGAAATTTTTAAAAATAAAATGTAACTTTTTAGATCACAGTAAATATTTGTCTTCAAATACTGAATAAAATTTCTGGGTCCAAACTGAATTGTTTGATCTGCGGGCTATACACCCGAAATTACGGTACATATCATTAGAAACTGGATAAAGTTACAAAAGTGCAACTCATTAAGTTTTAAATATTTTTTTAGATATAGTTATTTGAAAGATATAAATATAATGGATTATGCATTTTTTGCATATATTTAAAGCACAATACGTCAAAATTTTCTTCAAAAGAGTGAAATTTGGTAGTTTTTTTTCAATATTAGCAGCTCAATGCTAAATTTTCAATATTAACAGCCAAATATGAGTTTAAAGATTAGGACTGTCATTTTGAAAATTTCTATTGGGCGGTGAGGAGCTAGTGATTTTTCTCTTTTTTGGAAAGGGATAATTGCTCTTCGCCCTAGAAGTTTTACTAAAAAACAATATTGTTTATTTTTTTCCTTAAGAAACGAACATAAAAGATAATTTGAAAAATAAAATAAATGCATAAATAAAAATATTTCCAGGGATGATACATTGGATAGGTTTTACATTTGAAAATATTGATAATTTTAAATATGATTTAAATACTACTAAAACCAACCAAAATCCCACTATTTTTATTTCAGATCCAGTTATAATGTAGTATTATGTACAATTTAAAATTAAAAAATTAGTCATAGAAACTCCGCCTCTGATTGATAAAGATTTTTTAATAATTTCATTATTTTTTGTAAAATATTTTTGATTTCAAAGATTATACAATTTTTTAGACACATTTAAATATTTTTTAACATTACAGCACTATTTTTTTCATAATCTACATACTTTATTTACCTTGCTTAAATTATTTGAAGAAGATTTCTTTATTAGTTATTGAAATATGATTTTATATATAAAATGAGGCCTTTGAAAATTGAACAATCATTAATGGCAACTCGTGGCATTTTTCCAAAATTTTGATAATTTTTTCTCGTATGTTCACTATTTTTATTTTATAACCATTTAAAAGATATTTTTACGTACAATTAAAAAAAAGCAATAACACCCTGCCTTCGGTTAATAATAAATTTTTGATTAACACATTATTTTTGACAAAATTCTTGATTTTAGAAATTCATAAGATAAAAGACACTCTTAGTGTTTAAACATGATAAAAAACAAGAAATAATAATCAGCCTACATTATTTGTCACATATACATTATTTGAAACCTATTTAGTGATTTTATATTGAAATGACTTTTTTTTTAATGCAGTCTTTGAATATCGAACTGTCATTAAAAAAATTTAAAACAATTTTTCAAAATTTTGATATTTTTTATCTTAAAAAATATTTTACTTAGGATCAAGAAAATTAAAGGTGATTACGTCTTAAAATAAGCTATAAACAAACCCAATTTCATTGAAATTTGTGACAGTGATTAAATGGCTTAGGGGAACTGACATTGAATGACTCTGCTTGATTTGATATGAAATGCACCTCAAAATATTTTTAAATAGGAAATACTACCAAAAACACCCAAAATCCCACTATTTTTATTTCATAATCAGGTAAAGCACACCTTTAAGTATATCTCCCATAAAAAATAAATTTAATAAAAATACCGCCTTTTGTTGATAATGCTTTTTTTGTTAATGCATTATTTTTCATAAAAAATTCACGACTTCAAAGTTTAAATATTTTTTAGACACACTTAAAATGTTATAAGCGTAACAATATATTTTTTTCATAAGCTGCGTACCCTAAATATTGTGCATAAATTATTTGAAGATGATTTGTAGAGTAGATATTGAAATATGATTATATATATGACATGCTACATTTGAAAACCGAGCTATCAAGAATGCCAACTGACGGCAGTTTTTCAAAATTTTCACAATTTTTTTCTCAGAAACTATTTCACCAAGGAGCAAAAAAAATTACTCGTGATCATATCTTAATAGTAAGAACAAACACACGCAGTTTCATTAAAATCTGTGATGGTGGGTTACATATTGATATTTTACTGCCTGATTTGACGTGGAATGCCCCCATTTTATTTCAACATCAAGGCATATCCATTTTGTTTTCCTTATATGATGTCATATTCCCCTGCTTTCCGTACTTATTATTATTATCCCATTATTGCACCTTATATTGTTAAGAACTTGAAAATTTTCGTCTTAGTTATAATACGACGTCACAATCATATGTATTTTTTTTTTTATTATTATTCAAATTTTCTTTTTCATTTTTCTTTTTCACTTGAAAATCTTTCAATCGAAAAGTAATTATTGAGGAGAAATTTTTATTCTGGGTTTTAATTTTTTTTCCTTTATTGGCAAAGAGAAAGAAAGATGGTTAAATTTTATCGGGAAAATGTCAATTGATGCTATATGGAAAATAATGAAATTTTGAATTATTAAGAAAAATATTTGAATAAAATAAATAAAACATAACCTATGTGCTTTTCCGGGTTATAATCCATCCATATGCAAAGATACAAAAGCATTAATTTATCCGTTTAGACGTTGACTTCATTCAAACTTTCACACACACATCTATAATATTATAAGGATATTGCTTATTAAGGTCGAACTGTTTTAATAACCACCAGCAAGGATCGTAATGGTACCTTATAGATTCATAATTTAAAGTTTAGCTGCCGGATACCACCACTGTGCAGATTTCGAAATTCGAAAGACTTGTGTTTCAGTTAGAAATCGATTACTCGAAACTTTTCTTGGAACCTTTCAGGGACAAGTAATTGTAATTCTGTAAAGTTGAATTCACACCAGAATTTTCGAAAAAAAATTTTAAATAAGGAAATGCAAATTTTCACACTTTTTTTTTACCAATGTTGCAAAAGTAAAATTTTGTTCAAAAATTCTGGAACAAATTATGATTAAAATTAAGTTATATAAAAGATATCCTACCACTCTTCAAAAGGTTAAAGGATTAGATGAAAACAGATGAAAATTAAAGAAAACGTTTTAACTCTTTCAGATTTCAGAAAACGTTTTAACTCTTTCAGAGTCAAGTAAGTGTGTTTCTATAATGTTGAATTCACACAAGAATTTTAGGGGGGAAAATTTGAAAATAAGAACAAGCAAATTTGTAACTTTTTTTCACAAACGTTATAAATGTAAAATTTTGTTCAAAAATTCTGGAGCAAATTGTGATTAAAATTAAGTGGTATAAAAGCCTGAAGCCCTTCAAAGGATTAAAGGGTTAGTGGTAAATAAATAATAATTAATGATTCTAGAAAAAGATTTAACCCTTTCAGGTGCAAGTAAGTGTGTTTCTATAATGTTGAATTCAAACCAAAATTTCCGAAAAGTTTTACTTGGAAACAAAGAAATGCAATTTTACTGCTTTATTTCACCAAAATTATGAAAGTAAAATCCTCTTTCAAAACTTAATTAAAATTAAGTAAAATTAATTTAAAAAATCTCACTCAAGGGGTTTAAGAAAAATATTTCTTAAACAATATTTTGTAATGAAATTGTTTATTTTTTAATTTCACAAACTTTTAATGTGCTTTAAGGTAGTCAATTTCACGCACATTCAGTTAATTAATATTAACGAAAGCTATTTCTATTATTATTATCTTTGTTTTATCTAAGATACGAAGTAACTTACTTTCGGAAAATCCAATAATGACATGAATGATAAAAATAATTACGAATTTCTCACACCAAATAATTCTATACTAAGAACTATTTTATACATAAGTTAATATTATGCAAGATAAGAAAGTTAGATACTGTATAACGAAAATTTCTGCTCTATCTTTCCTTATATTAAAAAATCTTGTTTTCATTACTGAATTCACTTAACGTTATCAGCTTTTTAATCTTAGCTTCTGAATAAATTTCAAGAAATATCAATTTCCTATTTTCAATAAAATTAAGGAGTACGGTGCATATTTTTTTCGAAGTTTAACTCCCAAACAGTTAGCCGACCGTCTATCTATACTAATAAAAGAACAAATCGCTCTGTCTGTCTGTGTGTCTGTCTGTGTGCGATGGCTAGCAAAATCTCCGGTACGTACGAGGTTCATTTTTTTTTTAAGAGTCCAAGGCCTCTTCTAATGCACCATATCCTCAGAATTTTAATATTCTAATTATTAGCTGAGTAATTAATTAATATTCGGACATCACTCTCACCAAAAGTACGCCTTTTTTCCCTCAGATTACTTTCGGTTGGTTGATTCATAAAGCATCGCTCATCAAAAATACGTTTCTTTTTTTCCGCTTGCTTTCGGTTTGTTGGTTGTATAAAGCTTTCGCAGAAATAATTAAGTAAACTGGTATACAATTAAATAAACCAATCTGAGTACTTAATGTTTCAAGAGTGACTGTTTTTTCAACTAAACATTAAATTTTAGCATGAAGGTGAAACGCATGCTTTGAAAACAAATTTAATAATAATGAACGTTTAAGAGAAGGGATTATAGTTTCAAATGACGTCACAACCTAGCAACGAAATTGACAACCTGGCAGGCTTTTTGTTTCCCACACTGTTCTCTGTTTTTTCTACACTTTGATTGGTTGAGCATTAATATCTGTTAAAAAAACGGCGATTTTGCTAAGTTTATAGAAAATTGGAGGTACTTGTTTGATGCTGATTTATTTAGATAGCAAGAAATGTGTTTTTTAAATGTTAAATAAAAGACTAGAATACTCCTTACTGGCTTTTTTACCACTAGAAATTAGAAATTGGCAACAATAAGTCCTTGCATTTTAATGCTTTCTTCTGCTGTAGCGGGTAGCAATAGTTTTAATAGAATTTAAATTCTCATTTGTGATACTGATAATAATTTTTTTTTCAGAAGTGTTTTTTAAAGACATTTTTAAACGCATTTTTTAATTGCTCTGTTTTATGTTTAAAATACTGAAAAATGATCCGAATTTATCGCCTGCCTACTTACACAGTGCCGCAGACAGTGGGAACCCATGTTGGATGTTTGTACAGAAATTTTTGCACCATTAATTTATGAGTAGTGGTTATTTCCGAATAGTAATTTTCCGCAAATTTCTTAAATTTTTATATCATTCACCTACCCCCTCGACTAATATATCTACAAATAGGTTTAATAACAGAGTTTCGTTCGGATGAAGGTTTGTTAAGAACAGAGTGCGCCCCCTGGAGGCGTAAAGTGGAATTAACATATTTTACGGAGAATGTACAGACGCCTGCTATAACGGTGAAGCATGCAGCAGCGAGCCGTGTTGGATGTTCTTATAGATCTTATTGAGGACCCCCCACCCCCACCCATGTATCTACGGGTAGGTTGAATGAAGAGGTTTCGTTCATATACGCTTTTGCTAAGAATAGAGTGCGCTCCCTGGTGGTGGAATGTAGAACTAACACGCCGCGATTTTATTTAAATTAGGGAATCTAACAAGGCGATCTGCTTGAAATTTCAAGATTGTTTATAACACATTAGAAAAAGTTTATATAAGAATGGCGAGTGAAATTTCGGGAAGGTGGGGAGAGGAGGAGGGGAGATAGATTTCTCTTTTTTTTTACTTTTGCGTTTCTTACCGTTTCCGGTGCGGTTTTTTGACGGAGTCCTGAGATAAATGAGTCTTATTAAATATAAAAATGTGAAAAGTTTGTTACCACTATTTCTGAATAGTAATTTAAAAATATCTTAATTTCTTGCTTAAAACCGCCACCTCCTCGAGTAACATATCTACTGATAGGTTGTTTAACGGAGTTACGTTCAGATACAGTTTTGTTAAAAATACAGTGCGCTCCCTGGTGGTGGAAAGTGGAACTAAGAGACCGCGATTTCATTTAAAGTAGGCAATCTGAGAAAGCGATCTGCTAGAAACTTTAAGATAGTTTATAACACATTAGAAAAAGTTTATAAAGAATGGCACGTGAAATTTCGGGCAGGTAGGTGGGAGGAGGGGACGGGCGAAATATTTCTTTTTTTTTTTTACCTTTGCTTTCATACCGTTTCAGGTGCGGTTTTTTGATGGAGTCCTCAGATATATGCTAATTAGTACATATAAATGTGACAAAAGTTAAGTTATCACTATTTCCGAATAGTAATTTCAACAAATATCTTAAATTCTTGCTGAAGACTACTACCTCCTCGAGTAACATATCTACTGATAGGTTGTGTAAAAGAGCTTTTGTTAAGAATAGAGTGCGCTCCCTGGTGGTGGAATGTGGAACTGACATAACGCGATTTTGTTAAAATTAGGAAATCTAATATGGCGATCTGTTTGAAACTTTAAGAACGTTTATAACACAAAAGATAAATTGTAAAAAAAGAACGATGCGTGAAATTCCAGGGAGGGTGAGGGGAGGGGCTCCAGATTTCTTTTTTTTAAATTAGCGTTTCTGACTTCTTATCTGCCGTTTTTTGAGGGAGTCATGAGATATATGCTACTTATTAAAAGTTACAGACGATATGTCTGCTTTGAAAAACACCTACTTTTATTTTGGAGAGTAGATAAAAATCATAGGGTAAAATTTTAATGGGAGTTCAAATTTAAATCAAAATTTTAAAAATACAGCATTTACAGATTTTAAACTTTAGTACCTCGGCCTATATTTGTATACTAATTAAGAGTATGTAAATTTAAAAAAAAATTGATTCAGAACTTTTTGTTCGAAATGAAAAAAATCGACTTCTAAAAAGAAAAAGATACGTTTTTTTAAATAGAGATTGAACGCGAATTCGTTAAAATTTGGAAAACGAACTAACCGATCGACTTGAAATTCTCACTTAAGTTATAACAGCCCTTTGACCACTGTTTCGTAAATACTTTTATAGAACATATTGCGCTTTCTGTCGGTGGAGGGTTGAACTACCCACTATTTTCGAATAGTAATTTAAGCAAATTTCTTAATTTCTTATTTTAACACAATGTTTATCGAAGCATCTAAATAGACCAGATTTACATCTCCTATAAAAATTTTGAAACGTTCGGAGGGGTATAAATATTTTTTTTACAAAATAAAATGTTTGAAAATGTTTACGAAACCAGTAAAAACCTGAAGGTGTTTTGTCGCAGTTCCACTCGCTTTCGGTACGCATAGACTCCAAAAATCAACTTACGCAAAATAGCATGTATCTTCAATTTAATATTTTTCTTGCGATTTTTTATATTTAAAAATATAAATTCAGACAAAAGAGAATTAAATGTACAAAATCAGACAAATTTGTGGTTCATTCATCACGGGCCCGGGCAACACCGGGTGGGTCTGCTAGTAAATAAATAAAATTATGAGGAAGACAAAACTGTATTTTCGAAACACAACACTTATAAGATTCCTCATTCTTTCAGTATTTTAGAAACATATTAAAATCACATTTTCATTACCGCTAATGAGTTTTAAGAATTTTTAAGATTAATCTGGGAAAAATGTGTTCTTTTTGAGTGAAAATGGGATTTTTCTGGAAAAAAGACTATTTTTAAGGTTTTAATGAAAAAATTATGATCCTATCAATTACTGTACGTTAGAAGTATGAACTATGATACTTTAAACGAAGTATATAATTAATATTTTTAATAAAGTAGTTTTTATTTCACAAAAATGGGTAAAAAGTAATTTTTGATAATTAGCACAGTTTTAGTAAGAAACAAAGTTTATATTTTTAATATATGATGCATTAAAAATATATTTCTTAATTCCTTTAATATCGAAAAGTATATAAGAAAATAAGTTCATAAGAATGTATACTCTTTCGTTTTAAGTATTTTAAGCAATTTGTGAATTTCTTTAAAAGGATTTTATTGCAGTGTAATAAAGCATAGATAATGTTTCTACTTTTAAAATTACCGATTACTTATCAGTATAATAGTGAATAATTTATAGTAAAAATACTTATGTTGATGAATAATGGTATTCATCCATCAAGTGAAGAAACCATAACGAATCACAAATAGAAATAATGAGAAAGCGTGTTTTTAATTTCATTATTGGTATACTTATTGTGATTAAGTATTGTACACTATAATGCTTTAATTAAGTAAAACATAGAACTCAGTCTAAAGATCCAAATAGACTACCTTTCTTTATCTTTGAACGTTTCATGTGGTAAGGCATTTTCATGTTGTATGACTTTCGTGTGTGTCTAGAGGTCAGAAATCCCCAATGAACGTCGTTGACAGTTTCATCTCCGCCTCTTTCTTCTGTTTAGATTCCCCTTTCTTCTGTTGATGACCACAGAATGCTTGAAAAAGAAAGGCCATTTGGAAGATTTATGACTTTTCGTCGGGAAAGCAAATAAACAGTCCTTTAAAACTACACATCCTTAGATTCGGATGGAAACATTTTTCGTCCAACTGTATTTAACTGTAACTAACTGACTGTAATTATTTTCTTATGTTTCATAATTTTCGGTGGGGAGAGCGTCTGTTTTATCTTGTTGAAAAAACGTCGGCCTGTGTAGGACCACTTTACGACATTTTGGGAACAAACATATGATGTTCGAAAAGTCTAACACTAAAATATCTAAATTAGTAATTGACAGAAAGATCACCTAAGAAATTCTTAGAAATTGAGTTACTCACATTTGCTTCGTATTAAATATCTATAGAATTGTAGTATAAATTATACGACAATTCCTAATGTTTGGTGGATTCTCTCAAAAGTTGATGATAGGAAGATTCTGTTGGGATATAACGATGGTTTTGCTTTTATTTATTTTAAAATGTTTATTGATATGGATAATGTTTAAAATTTCTCTGTAAGCTGACAGGAATAGCATAATACCTTTTTTGTTCCATAAGATTCGAAACCTTTATAAATCGATTTTGTCTGAAACAAGCATACATTCAACCAGAGGTGTAAAAATCTAGGCGACAGTGGGCTGTCTCTGACCACTAAATTTTGTTGTAAGAATGCTAATAAAATTTAAGCGAAGAAAACTAATCAAATTTAGTGATGTGAAACTTCCCGCTGATGCCTAGATTTTTACACCCCTGCATTCAACGTTTATTAATGAAACCATATTCACTCCAAGAGAACTCGAGTTGCAGAAGTTACTAAATCTAGTCCTATATCTGACGAGGGAGTGTTGAATTGGATATGGATAGCCTTTACTTCGTACAACATGCATAAATCATCATTGGGGGAGTTTTATTGGTAGTCAACTTTCAAAGATGATATGAAATCACGTAGGTAAAAGTTCAATAAAATATGAAAGAAAAGAAATGGAAAAAAATGCATATATATATATATATATATATATATATATATATATATTTGTGTGTCGAGCCATTCAGATTTTGTGAGCTACCATTTGCTTTTCAGAATATTTAGTCCTACGGCCAAAATATTACTTAAGAGAGGTGGTGTTGTAGACCATCGAACTATTATTACTAAGAAATCGATCAATCCAAATTCATCTTCGGATGTAGCACTTTTCAGACAGCGAGCATAATACAGAGACCACCTGGTATCCCTTTCATGCACCACCAAAGTGAAAGTGGTCATAATTTTCCCAAATACAGCTGACAGAGGGGAACGTGTGCAAAAAAAGTAGGCAGGCACAAGGTCATCCTTTCGGGTGACAGCTTGCAGATGATTTCACAGCGAAACATTGCTAGTGGCCAGAAATTCACAATTGTTTTTCTGAGAGAAATCAGAGTATCTGAGAGATCCTTAATTAGATTTGAAGTTAGTTAAGTTTGAACTTTATTCAGTGTAGGTTACAGGTCTTTACCTGGGTCGAGAGCTGGAGGAAATTTCATGTTAGTCAACTTTCAAAGATGATATGAAATCACGCGTGTTCTTTTCGCATAAGGTTAGGTCTGAAGTCCGTGGAGGCTCGTCAAGGGGTTCACGATTACTTTACTACCAGTATTTTAATAAACTAAATTTCTCCTTGTTTAATCATAGAGCCTTCCACGATTAGATAAGGTCAAATTTAATATACGAAAATTCTCGTAGTAAATTGATTGTGAGCCCCTTGACGAGCCGGCACTGTCTGGAGTTCATGTTATGTTGTCCAAATGGTAAGTGTATGGTGTTGTTGGACTATTTATTATAGTCAAGTCATTTTATGAGATATATTCTTGCATTATGTTGCCTCTATTAATATTTCTTACATAAAGACATCTTTCCTGGTGGGTATTAAAATCTTCAACCAAAATGAGGTCATCGCAGTCTAGGAAGGAGGTCAATGCTGTCAGATCGTTTTCTAAATTACCTGATGGAGGAGAATATTTTGACCCTATTTGGGATGATGGTCCTTTTTGGTATTTTGTGCTAGTATTTATAAACACACTATTGTCAAATCGGATTATTCGGATATGAATTAATGATTTCTGGTCTATTATTATGCCTGAAGTTGACTTTCTGTATGAATAAAAGACCCAGCCTATTGACGGTCCAGTGAATTTCTTTGCCGTCTTGTGATAGTCTCCTTACTAGGCTAAGTCTATATTGTTTTCTCCGATGTATTAAATTAAATCCGAGTTAGCTCTCTGCAGTTTTCCTGATTTATTTGTACTATTTTGATGTCTGTCTGTTAAAGGGATATCAGATAGAGATGAAAAAGAAGTTGCAACATTATTTGTTAGAGTTAATTTTGCAAAAAAGGGAAGAGGTAAATTTGAGACCTGTTCTCTGATATATAGTTTTTCTTGGTAGATTAAAAAACATCTAGAATCGGCACTATGATAATGATCTAAGGCTTCTTCATTGTCGTCACATTCGCCCAGACAATTGATGCATCTATATTGATGGCCATCGTCTTTTTACGGGCATGTTGAAGAATCATCGTTTCTCATGGAATATACACAGGTTACTGATTTTCTGCATCTTTCATGTGAATGCCCTTAGCTTTTGACATTTGCTACATCTAATAACTGTTGAAAATTGAGCAATTGTGCAACTATTAAATCTTAATAGTAATCTGCCTTTTTTCAATAGATAATTTGCCTAGTCTCCAGCTCGAGTACTAGGTGATAGGTTTTTGAACCTTGCCTTTCGATCCTTTTTTATACCGTATCTGTTTAAATACCCAATGGTCATAAATTTTCATGGTAGTCAACTTTCAAAGATGATATGAAATCACGTAGGTAAAAGTTCAATAAAACATGAAAGAAAAGAAATGGAAAAAAATGTAGATATATATATTTTTTGTTGTTGTGTGTCGAGCACTCAGATTTTGTGAGCTACCATTTACTTTTCAGAATATTTAGTCCTACGGCCAAAATATTACTTAAGGGAGGTGGTGTTGTAGAACATCGAACTATTATTACTATTCTACATAAGAAACCCTCAAAATAGATGCAGATATCACTAGGTATAAGAAACCCCATATGTTTCCAAAAAAGGCCTGAGATTTCTTCTAAGTTGCAACTTTGGACGGTAAGATCAGAAGAAATCGATCCTTCGATCTCTTCGGATGTAGCACTTTTCAGACAGCGAGCATAATACAGAGACCACCTAGTATCCCTTTCATGCACCGGCAAAGTGAAATTCACACATCTTCATTTATTTTTTATTCAACTTCTCCTTTTATATACAATCTTTAGAATTCCGAGAATAAATAACTTTTTACGAGCGATTTTTATCACGTAATTCAATGTCTAGAAGATCTTGTAGATTTTCACATTCTTGCCATTTATCTCCAGATAGTTCGATACCTCTTCTTAGACTGAAACACTTATTATCCAAGTGTTTCTGCCTGTCAGAGGTTACAAGAGATATTGAAAAGTTGCTATCTTGAAATGTACTTCTGTTAAATACGTTTTTAATATTGCCCCCGAGCATCACTGTTGTGTACTATTACACTAGCCTGCAAAATTTGGTTTGTGTCATAATTTTTAGCCTTTGATAATTGATTCTTTTGTATTTTGTAGCGCTGAATCTGAAAATTACCTTCATTTTTTAACATCACGTACAGATTTTTTTCAAATCGTAAACTTCAAAGTTAAAAAGTCATAAAATAGAGAAAATCTTCTACTATAAAATAGATGTGATTGTTGTATTTTTTAAGTTTTGATAACTGATTTTTATGTATTTCTTATCGCTGAATCCGAAAATGACCTTCATTTTTAACTAACACGTCTGTATTTTTCGCAAATCGTAAATTTCAAAGTTCAAAAGTTCAAAGTTCAGAGTGATCTCCTGTTTAGCTTTAAGAATCCACAGTATAAACCAAAAAAATGAATAAATTATTGTAGAAAATAAAATTATTGAATAAAAAAGTTTTACATCTATTTTATAGTATCAGGTTTTCCCTATTATTTTACTTTTTAACATTGAAATTAACGATTTCCAAAAAATTCTGACGTGATGGTATAAAATGAAGGCCATTTTCAGATTTAGTGCTAAAAAGTAGATAAAAATCAATTATCAAAATTTAAAAAACACAACTATCACATCTATTTAAAGTATCAGATTTTCGCTATTTTTGGACTTTCTAACTTTGAAATTTATGATTTACGAATTATCCTGACATGTTGGTTTAAAATTAAGATCATTTTCGGATTCAGAGCTAAAAAATACAAAAAAATAAATTATCAAAAGTTAAAAAACACAACCATCTTTTCTATTTTTAGTATGAGATTTTCGCTATTTTTTTTTCTTTTTACCTTTGTAATTTAGGATTTGCGGAAAATCCTGACGTAATGGTTAAAAGTGAAGGTCATTTTCCAATTCGGCTCTAAAAAATACCTAAAAATCAATTATTAAAAGTTAAAAAACACAACCATCGCAGGTTTGTGTTATTTTTAACATAATCATACTGTTGGTAAAGTTATCATACGAATTGAATTTTTCCAACTGAGCGAAAAAATGTCCAAGCCGGGACTCGAATCCAAATCCTTGGCTTACATTGCCAATGATCTACCGTTTAAGCTACCTGGGCTGACAACCGGCGAGCATATTTCGCTCAGTTAACCTTATTGGTAAATAACATCTGGTCTTCATGTAGATAGCTCAACTGAATGGAAACAGAACTCAAACAGAACTACATGGCAGACCAGATGTTATTTACCAATAAGGTTATCTGAGCTAAATATGCTCGCCGGTTGTCAGCCTAGGTAGGTTTAACGGTAGAGGATTGGCAAAGTAAGCCAAGGATCTGTGTTCGAGTCCCGGCTTGGAAATTTTTTCGCTCAGTTGGAAATATTCAATTCGTATTATTGTTGTGGTTTTTCTTTACAAAAGACTAGCAGATTTTCATGTATCATGAACTGTTCCCGGCGCTTTTCGGGTCGGATGTGAGTAAAAACGGATTACCTGTCTCGGTGCAAGGTTCTAGTTGCTGTTTTAAATAATGCGCTTTATTTGTCTAAAGATAAAGTAAATAGAGATTCAATACTTAGTCTCCGAGGATGTAAGTAATTAGTTTAAAACAATACTAACTCTACGAAGAATGTTAGTATCACTAAAATCTTTAATATCGCGTTATTAACAAATTATTTACTGAAAAGCAACACTATTTATAATTTTACTTTTGCAAGCGAGATCTTATGAATTGATTACATGTAATATATAACATTCTGGATAATTTGGCTCTTATAGGTCGTAGAGGTTTGATGTCTGAAAGTTTCTAAAGTGTAGCGGCCATTGTTAATCTTTATACCAACCAATAATTTGTAATTATCCACAAATACTTGTAAAACTGTTTTTACTGAAAAATTAGTTCTAGTGCGAGAAAATAATTTGTGGTACATTTTCTCAGTTATAAAATTTCGTTCAGTTTGAAAACGCCAAATTTACTGAAGGGTTTTAAGAATTGACCGCTCATGGATGATAATGTCTTCGAATCATTTTAGGTGAACCTATATATGACATGTCATCGAGGTGCTTAAGGAGTGCTAACGCGGCGTGAAGCGCCGCCGCGCGTAACCTCCAACTAAATATGAAAAAAAGAAGGCATCCAAATAAATTTGGTTGCCCACTTCGATGTCATTTCAGCGACTGGCGTAGGTAAATAACGGAGAATGTAAAGGTAGTGTAGTACCAACGAGCACATAAAAATCATAGCATAAGGTAGTCAAGCCTAACTAACTCTAATCTAAGAACAATAAAACAAAAGGGGGACACATAGCTCACTTGAACTTTGATAGTCAAGCCTAGTGCGCATCACAAGTCGCGGAGATCCCGGCTTTCGCACAAACGGTTAAAAACCTATATGTGTATACTAAAACATATACACCTATCTTCTTACAAAGTGTGATTAAAATGATACAGATGGTGAAGACGATAGATTACCTTTGAAAAATGAGTCCTGCTTGTCATCTTTATCAGTAAATGGAATGGTTTAAATTAGTTTAACTCAGTACCACTCTATGTAATACTGAAATATTTTACTCGCAGGTTTCATGTTTCTGCGGATAAATTTCGTTGACACACTGGGGTGATGTGAAAGTGTTTCGGGGTTCCCCCTCCCCTCGTCCAAAGCTAAATAATAGAGTTATTGCTGCTTATGTGAATCATTTGTTTATCAAATAAGCCGCTTTTATGTATCAAGAAAACCTAAATAAGTTATTAGTTTTTTTTTTTTTGTTTTTTTTTTTTGTTGTTTTTTTTTTTTTGTTTTTTTATATATATACCTTAGTCGGAATTTACCGCTTTATTGAATTATTTTATTCAACAAACGTGATTAATCAAAACAGCGGTTATCGTACCTAAAAATGGAGAAAACTCATAATAAATATCTTTTAAAACTGGTCACTTATATTATAAAATAGCAGTATTCGCGCTGCTCTACAATTGCGCTTTTTTTTACCGAAATGAGACTAAACCATTGAGTTTCACGAGGAAGGGGAAAAAACTAAATACGCAGAATACACATTTTGAACTTACAGAAATGGAATTTGAACAGTTTTACTTATTAAGGTGGTGGGAAAGTTTCTCTAAAAACAGTAAACCCTGTCAAAACAGAAACCGTCTATAACGGAATCATGTCTTAACCCTTAATTTCATAGTGATGTAAATTTCCATCACCTTTTTATTTAATTTTTAATACATAAATTAAGTTCTTACAACCACTATATTTATATAGAAATATTAATCCTCTAAAAATTACAAAAATATGCTACTAAATAAAGTTAAAAATCTATCTTAAGATTTCTGGTGTCTAATCCTTAATATAAAAATAAAAAACACAATTCTAAAAGAATAATTCATGCAATTAAGGGTTAAATCGAAATAATTTATGGTCCCGACGGATAAAAAGAACATGCAATTATACGTACTAAGAAGGAAACTTTTTTTAAACTGATTTTTTCCCCATTCACTACAAATTCCATTTACACAGACTTATATAAATTATAAATCGGTATTATAGTGATGTCTGGAGCAAATTTTCATTCATTAGACTCGGACCAGTAGAGGTCCCAGCTTACTTTTTTTTCTATAGATTTTGAGACGGTACTGGTTCTTACTATTTTTTGCAGTCTCGGGCCGGTGCAAAACTGGACCTCATTCTTTTCAGATCCGGGCAGAGTGTAATGAAAAACATTTTTGATATCTTGCGTCGCGAGGTCAGTTTTTTTTTTTTTTTTTTTTTTTTGTAAAAGTAATAGCGATACTATATATGTGTTTAAAATATCTTTAGAAATTGAATTTAGTTTTATAAATATCAGATAATTATTTTAAGTGCCAAGTGTTCGTTTTTTCATAGAGCTTTAAAATTGTGATTTAAATTTATTAACTTTTTTTTTCATACCAAACTACATTAATTTTTCATTGCGTGTCCATCTAAGCCATTATCTCTAAGTGATCATTAATTTTATTATTCCGTATTTCATGGATTGTGGACGTATAATGCGATTTACCTTCAAATGTTTACATACGTATGTTGTCAATATTCTATTAAAAGAACTTTAGTTATAAACTAATATTGGCTAAGAAATAGCGGCATGTTTTGCAGAAATTGGGTCGGATCGCCCACATAAACTAACAAAAAAACCCAGCATGATCCTGATTCGGGTCGAATATTTAAATTTTGGTACGGGCCAAGAACGGCCAATAAAGCTTTTGTAGGGATCCGGGGTAAAATTTTAGCTTTTATAATGGACTGTGCCGAGTCGAACCCGCTCTTAAAAATTTCAGTCCGTGCAAACCTCTTCCCCTGCCAAACAGAAAAGTTTAATGCTTATGCTGAATAAAAAAAAAACAAAAAAAACAGCGTACTCCAAAAAATTAAAATCACACGGAAAAATGGCATTGTACCGTCATAAAATGATACGATATGTATCATTAAACGTGCAGTCATAGAATCAGAAGTATTTTATTTTATTTTGACAAAGGAAAGAAATAAAATATTTGTAACATACAAGCTGTTTCGATTAAAAAAAAAAAATAGAGAGAGACGAAACAAACTGTAAGAGATGATAGAAATCTACAACAAACAATTTTTGCCAAGGAAACTAGGGTCGCAATCAATTTAATTAAACAAAAATATAGGATACATATTTCAGTTTCGAGCCCTGATATTTATGCTGACGTTTAAGAGCCATTATTTTGAAAATCAAACAAGTGCGATAGTTGTATTTTTTGTTTTGTTTGATTTTTTTTATGTTGAAGTAGATCATATTTAATGAATAATGTGAAATTTTGAAGCTCTGAAAAAATTTCCTGTATTCTGTAGAAAATGTCAAAGTTCAAGACCATGAATCCCATTTTTCATGAAAATTGAAATGCCAACATGTTTGGATTGCTATTTACCGGGATATCGATGCTGTTAGCAGATATAACCTGTTAAGGGGTCAGGTACCCTTTCAACCAATAAAGTACATGGAAAAAAGACCTCTGTAAAATTTGCAGTCACTCTTTAACTAATTAACTTTTAATTATAAAATTGAAAACACATGTTAGGAACGATTTATTTTATCAATTAAAGCTGTTAAAAAAGGTATACACATATATAGTTTTTTTTTTCATTTATTTTTAAAGATAATACAATTTTTACGAAAGAATTATTCTTGCATGCATTGCGAGCATGATTTTTTCCATTTGAATGGCTGAAACAAGCCAAGATTTTTTTAATGAGTGCAGATATAATGTGTTTTCAAAATGACCTACAATGGAAAAAATAAAACTTGTAGATCCCGAGAAAAAAATTTTTTTTTAAAGAAATTCGAAATATCGAGATTTGTTTTATACAAAAGTAGTCGTGAATTCTAAACTTCTTACTTGAGAAACATAATAGGTCATTTTGTGCTTATGTACGTTTAATACATCCACCAAAAATTTCGTCAAATTCTAGATAGCCGTTTTTCAGAAATCGTGCGCGCAATGATCAAAATCGCTGTTTTGAGAAAACTGGCTTTAAAGATTGAATCATCCGTTGATCATATAGCAAAAGCTTAAAGTGTTTTACACATAACTTCTCTTCTAATGCGAAATTTCGTATGGGGTTTGTTTTTTAAAGAATGTTTTTAAAGAATCATATTTAATTATAAGCTATTTAAAAAAAATTCGATTTTTGGACGGTTCAAAGGTTACCTGACCCCTTAAATATTCAAAGGTTTCAAAATCTGCAACTTTTGAATTAATCCTATCTCAAAACAGCATCACAGTTGAATAAAACAAAATATATCAGGTAGTAGTTGAACATATGTACAAAAACATGGAAACGAAAAATAAGTGGGGTCTAATTCTATTTCCAGAAGAAAAAAATTGAAAAACTTACAAAAAGGCAGTGCAATAATTCGGCTTCTTCCCTACAAGGAGAAAGAGAAAAGGGATGTTCTGTTTCCTCATAGGGGAAAAGCATAGGAAAGGGAAAGATAAACGGGATAAATCATTTTTTGATAGGGAAAAAGCCAGATATTGACACTGCCTTTTTGTAAGTTTTGTCATTTTTTTTCTGAAAATAGCATGAGACCCCACTTATTTTTCGTTTCCATGTTTTTGTACAGATGCTCAACTACTACCTGATATATTTTGTTTTATTCAACTGTGATGCTGTTTTGAGATAGGATTAATTCAAAAGTTGCAGATTTTGAAACCTTTGAATATTTAACAGGTTATATCTGCTAACAGCATCGATATCCCTGTAACGTTCTATATTACTTAGCTTGTCCTAATAGTATACTTTCATATTCTGTAAGAAAAATTTTGGGGTACTATTGCTTAACTAAGATAATACGTGCAGAAAACGGACAAAAACGTCCTTTTGATTGCATTTTGTGGCAACATAATAATGAAAATTAACAATGCCCCACGGAACCAAATAAATTTTACTAAGCATGTAGTGTATACTAACAGTTTATGACAAAAGAATTTTGGGATGTCGCACAGTGGAGTATTTGTCCCGAAATCCTGGTCAAAAATATTTTTCGACGTAAATATAGTCCGATTGGCTTGAAATTCTTAGATGTTATTGGGTATCACTATGGCATGTTTGGTATTGTAAATGAAGACTATAGCCTTTACGATTCATATACAGAGACACCCAAAACAATTCCTTTACATTGTGGTCTATGGGGAAAAATCGTTTGCTCTGTATTTTAATGATATCACACTTTTAAACGTGCTGAAATTTATATACATCACTAAGGTGTACTAAAGCACGTATTGTAGAATATGGTGTGCATAGAATAAATCGATCATTTATAGGGACACAAAAAAAAAATATGGCTGAAGAATAAATTTAACTATTGAAGTCTATGACCAATAATTGCTGGAGGTGCGTTTGTATTTGTAATAGTCGTTTTAAAATAGAACATTTTTTTAAATATTACTTCGTGTGGATACATTCTATAGATCATATACAGGGCTGCACAAAAGTTCTCAAGTACAATTCCGTTTACTCACGGAAATGGCCGAGTGGACATTTTTAACTGTGCTGTGCATTTCACTGAACTAACTTTTAGCATACTATGAAGTATACATACCACAGCTTAGTTTAATATTTTATATATTAAAAGCTGACGAAGTGTAAGTAAGATTTTAAGAATTCACATAATAATAAATATACATTTTATAAATATTTTGACAATTAAGGAAAAAAAGAGTCATCATTTATGAAGAGCACAAAGAAAAAAGAAGTTAAAATATTAATTTACTAAGTAGATATTTTAAAATTACGAATAAATCACATGTCCATTGACTTAACATTACCGGAGGTAGTTTGGAAGTTGAGCGACTAGTAATCTTAACTATTTACTGTTTTTAAGAGGAAAGTAATTGTTGATAGGTTTGTCTTATACACTATTAATGTTTAATTAAATGTATTTAACTTTACTATATATAAAACTTATTATTTACATTTAATAATGCTTATTACATTTAAATTACCATTAATAATAATTATTCCATTTAATTTATGTTTAATAGTGTTATATTTAATAGTAGGTTCAGTAAAGTGGAGTCTATATAGTATAGATTGCTAGTTTTTGAATGTATTTAATATATTACCAGTTTCAAAATGATCCTTCAGAACACTTCTTCATCACTCTCTTCTTGGCTTTTATCGGGAATACCATCAGACCTTGCTGGAAGAAGAAGTTGTAGGGTCTCGCTACTGTATGGCTTGCTGTTTTTAGTTGATTACACAGGCCTACAAAAAAAAAATTTTTTTTTGGTGCCTATGAATTTACAGCTGATTTTAGATATTTTTGGAACACTGAATCCAAATATGAAATCAGTTTTTCTCTATCAGCTCCACTTTTTTCGATATGCAAAGAGATCTAATGATTTTTTAGAACTGAAGTAACTTTCAACGCTTAAACTGGCCTTTGACACATGGGCATTTCGCAACGCTCAAAGCGATTTGGGAGGCACTGAAATTTCAGAAGACTTTGAAAAAAACAGATGTGCAAGTAAAACGGAGGTTCTGCGCATGCTTATGATTTCGTGCCGCTCATCCATAAAGCCAAATGGAAAAGCCGCAAAGAGATAAGGTTAGTTTGTGAGTTTTCTCCGTGGAGGATAGACGTTGTTGACCTTTTGCGATATTTGTGTTTAGTATAGAATTCTTATAAAGTTAATTTGAAACGTACTGTATTGTAGATTGTTGTATTTGTGTTGTTGAATGTAATTTAAATGAGTTCAAGTAGAAGAAGTTGTGTAAATCATCCTGATGTGTTTTGTTACATATGCGGAAAATACGTGTTAAAAGAGAACAGAAAAAATGTTACTGACTTTGTAAAGAGAGCTTATCTTGGACACTTTGGTGTTAAACTTGGTGATCAGGATAAAACCTGGGCACCGCATCAGGTCTGTAAAACTTGTACAGAACACATACGACAGTGGACTAACAGGAAAAGAAAAAGTCTCAAATTTGGTTTACCGATGGTTTGGGGAGAACCCCAAAACCACTTCGATGATTGTTATTTCTGCCTAGTAAATATTAATGGAATTAATCGAAAGAAACATAGTAAGTGTACTTATCCTGATTTAGTCTCTGCAAGACACCCGGTTCCTCACTCAGAGGAAGTAAGTGCCGATCCCAACGTTTTACCAGCTACCAGAGCTCTGAGAGGATGAATACTGTTCCTCTGATCATCCTTCCGATACTTATGAAGGTGACAGTGATTATGAGGAGATATCATCAATGCCTAAACGTTTCAACCAGGATGAGTTAAATGATCTCACCAGAGATCTCAACCTGTCAAAAGAAGCTTCTGAATTACTGGCTTCAAGATTGAAGGACAAAACTTTACTGGAACAAGGAACCAAAATTACCTTTTACCGCACAAGAGAAAACGGTGTATTACCCTTCTTCTTGTAGACAGCTTAAAGCGGAGTTTAAAATGTGTCCTTCTACACATTGGGAACAAATATGGTTCAATACCAATTGCTCACTCAACGAAAATGAAAGAAGAATATAACACAATAGCTTTGGTATTTGACAAGATAAAGTATCATGAACATCAATGGGTGATTTGTGTTCATTTAAAAATGGTAAACTTTCTCCTTGGACAGCAAAGCGGTTACACAAAATATCCTTGCTTCTTGTGTCTTTGGGATAGCAGGGATAAAACACACCACTGGGTTAGAAACGAGTGGCCTAAGAGAGAAAACATGGATGTTGGAGAAAGGAATATCATTAATAACCCCTTAGTTGGGTGAGACAAAATCATATTTCCTCCACTGCATATCAAGCTCGGCCTTATGAAGCAGTTTGTAAAGGCTCTTGATAAGAACGGGTCATGCTTTGCATATATAGAAGAGAAAATGCCCCAATTGAGTTATGAAAAAATTAAATCAGGAATATTTGACGGGCGACAAATAAAACAACTGATTAGGAATCCTACCTTCGTAAATTCGATGAATGAGACTGAGGGAAAAGCCTGGACTTCTTTTGTTGCAGTTGTCGAAAACTTTCTGGGCAAACACAAAGCAGAAAACTATGTAGAACTGGTAAACGAAATGCTTAATAGTTTTAAATCTCTTGGGTGTAATATGAGCATTAAGGTGCACTATTTACACAGCCACTTAGAGTATTTTCCTGAAAATGTAGGAGACATCAGTGAGGAACAAGGCGAAAGATTTCACCAGGATATTAAGACTATGTAGGACCACTACCAAGGAAGATGGGATACGCACATGATGGCAGATTACTGTTGGAGTTTAAAAAGGGTTTGTTCAAAAATAAATTCAAGAATGTCACGGAAAAGAAGCTTCCGAAATGTTCAGTGAGATTTGGTCTCATCGATGACTTTTTCCTCGATCTTTGTGAGTAAATATATTTGTATAATATAATTCTTAAAAATATTATTTGAATATATGTATATTATAATAATGAAAATTAACATTTGTATATTATTCAAAAACATTCTGTGTTTATTTATTTTATTTTTATTTTTGTTTAATTCATGGATTTAATTTAAAATAGTGTAACATATATTTCACAAAAAGTTCTATATCTTAAATATTTGAGCTCCCAGGCAAAATTGAATGCCATATTTGAATTCAGGACATCGAATTCATATAAAATCAGCTCCAAAAACCTAGGCACCAAAACAGCTGTTGGCTTGTGGAGTTATTAGAAAATATGAAGTTGCTTATTTTCACGTACATTATAAAAGGAAAATTTTAATTAAATTTTCTTGGTGCGTTTTGTCAGTTTTGGAATTAAAATTAGGTGTCCCTTTTTAAGGACACTGCCCTCGAAAGGGTTAATTCCCTCCTTATGTTACACACATGAGCCCCACGTACTAATTAGGCAACCCTTTTTCAAAAAATAAATATATACAATTTAAAGGCGATCGGATATTTCTATCAAAAGATATCGAGTTGCGTGCGTATGTACGTACCTACATATGTACATATGTAGGTGCAAAAGCTCTCCGGTAATATCCTGTGAGCTAAGTACCTGCAATACGGCAGTAAATATATAGTTCTTATCTCTTCAATTCAGTGGCCGCAAAACAGAGCATTTAAATAGTCATCCCGAAAAAAAATTTTATAAAAAAATGGCAACAATATTAGGAAGATTTTTTTGCAGAAATTGACACTCAAGACCATGACTAATACGATTATAATTCAAACATGGTTGGGCAAAGCGCGGCACAAATTTAACAGGCTTTCGATATGTATAAATTAGAGCCAAAAACGCTTTAAAAAAACCCTTTTACACATTTAATGTTTTTTTATTATATTAAAAACGAAGCTATTTAAATTAACACATAGTTTAACACTAAGCTCTGACCTTTGTTAAACACGTAAGCCCTGTTTAGTTTCAATTCAACAATTCATTGAGCCGCAAAAAAATTCTATTTAAACATAACAACAATGACAAAAAACAACAAAAAACCGCGTCTTCTCAGAAAGAAACTTCCTCTTCAGCTGAGGCCTGTAGCCACCAGATATAACTCAGGTTCCTAAATTAGACATAGATCGATTAGTTAGCTATTAAAAAATATGATTTTTACAATTGTTGACGAAATTTTAATTTTTGCATTTTTGGCCAGGTTTTTGGGTCAAATACTCCACTGTGTGTCGTTGCTTTCCAGAGATATAGTAATCCAAACATACTGGCATTTCAATTTTCATGAAAAATGGGATTCATGGTCTTGAACTTTGACATTTTCTACAGGATACAGGAAATTTTTTCAGAGCTTCAAAATTTCACATTATTCATTAAATATGATCTACTTCGACATAAAAAAAAAAATCAAGCAAAACAAAAAATACAACTATCGCACTTGTCTGATTTTCAAAATAATGGCTCTTAACAGTCATGAAGATACTTTAACGGAATTTTCAACAGACTAACCTTGCTCAAGATATCACGAAAAATGCTGGAAATGCACAGTAATTCGATCAGTGACACCATATGGAATTTCAAGTTCATTTCGAAATATGGAGCGCCTAGTTCAGCGCTACTTATAAGCGGATGATGATTACTACTTTCACCAGATTTTGTGATGTCGTTACATTTGATATAATATTTATTGAAAATTTTGTTGAAATATGTTCATTTATTAAATTTATGAAGAAAAATTCATATTCGGCTTGGAGTGAAACACTCCGTATTTTTGATTGGACAAATAGATTGCAATCGCGGTTTCCTACAAAAAAAAATTATTTCCTGTCCTTCCTTCTACTCCTTAAAATATGCTTCATCTTTGTTGAAACAATTTGTATAAATGTAACAATTTATGTTATTTCATTGGTACTTTTTATGTTTTATAAGTCTAAGATAGTAAATGCTGTTTAAATTAATCATGTCACTCACACAGTCTCTGATTATAATAAATGTAAAAAAGTAACTACAAATAAATTGTTTACTAAAAAGGTGCATAAAAATTTATTAAAGTATACCGTTACAAAATGAATGAACTGGTCTTTAAAACTTAAAAACCATTGATCTTAAAATCATAATGATACAGAAAAAGATTATGATTTTAACATCAATGGTTTTTAAGTTTTAAAGACCAGTTCATTCATTCTGTAACGGTATATTTTAATAAATTTTTATGCACCTTTTTAGTAAACAATTTATTTGTAGTTATTTTAACGCAAGGTGAATTTGTCATTCCACTCTGAGCTCATTGGAGTTCTATGTTTTTCAAGTAAAAAAGTAATATTATGATTTTATTTATTAAAAAGTCTAATTCGATTACCAGTGGTTTGAATAAGAATCGAATACTGGACTAGTTATCAGCAACTCAAACCCTGCGTAGAGCCAAATTCTGGCTATGCCACTGGTTGACTAATTTAAAATTTATTTCTGATATTTAGTTTATATGTGTTTTTCATTGTTTAACCCTTTGGGACCGGTGGGGGAAATTAACAGGAAGGAAGTGATATTTTTTTTAAAGCAAGCTAAACAAATTTTTAATGTTCAATCGTTATTTGTCAACTCTCAGTTCTTTTATATTTTGTATTTCTATATATCACAGCCCTTTAGTACTGAATGACTTTCCAGAAAGTCACAAAATTAACTTTATTTGAACCTGCACAGTCGTGAATATTAGGTCTTAAATGGTTAGCAATTTTAATTATTCACTATTCACTTGCTAAAGACGTTCAAAAGTTATTTTGCTTATTTTATTCCTAGATTATTTTATTCTAACTAAAACACAAAAATTTTTAACCTAAGATTTTTAACTTACATTTTACGAGATTTTGAATTGTTAAACGCTGTACTAGTATAATAATACTATTTTTAGTAATTTATAGGGATTTAGTGTGTGTGGGGGGGGGGGAGGCGGGGGGCTATGCGTTGGTACATGCCGTATTACCTTCTGGAAAACTTAGTATACCGCGCGTAGTTATAGTGTTTATACACTCTGGTATATACCCTCTGCCCATAGCGTATTCCTTCTGGGTTTTTTTACGACGACACAACTGGTAACTTATATAAAATATTTTTTCTTCTTCCCTTTTTATCACCAATTATTAGCTGCCTACTCAAAAACTGTTTGAGACAAAGAGGCCGTTAAAATAAAAGTTGCGATTTAGAAATATATTTAGGTCACTTATATGTGCCTTCCGGTGCGTTAGTTTTTATCAATAATTTTTAGATATTCAGCAAATTCACATGTAATTTAATACACAACACTGTTCCTTTCAAAATAAGTAAACTAGAACTATATCTAGAAAATGTTTACCAGGATGCCGCACTTCTCTCTTTTTCCAGTCTTTTTCAATTATGTTAAAAACATTATTGGCTGCTAAAAACTTTAAAATTAACACATTAGCATGGGTAATCCTCTAGTGCATACTGTTGCCAATTGGCAACAAATTAAATTTTCTCTCCTTATCGTTTATTTACCTTTGCCTCTTAATAACTTTATGCTTTATGTATTCATTTTGATCCTATACTTAGGTTTAGTACATTAAAAATACCATAGGTGATAATAGTTGTTTATCAGTTACAAACAAAAAGGAACTTTTGAAGCCTTCCATTTCCCTAGCCATAGATGGTTTTCTAACCCAAATAAAAAATATTTAAAATGCAAAATTTCATTTGAAAAAAATATTTTTCAAAAGAGTATGCTTTTAAATGTGATTTTAAATAATTTTCAGTAAGGTTTTTTTTTTTTTTCAACAAATATTGTATAAATGTGAATATACGTTTGTTGCCATTTGACAACACCATGACTTGAGTTCCGCTTTTATTTACATTTTTAGTATTCTGTTCAATGAATTTGTTAATTGTTAGCTCCTGGTACGGTATGCTATTTCTTTCTCCAAGCTTATTTTGTGTCGTCTCCAAAAAATAACGTTACCTTACAGAAGCCAGCCGTAAAACAAAGCAGTACGATTAAATACTGTGTAGCCATTTTTTAAACTTCTAAGCATCGGACATTTTCAATTTTTATACCGTCGTATTGAAAAAAAAAGTACTTTTAAATGCAATTTGTTTGAAAACTGGATCTCATTTATTTTTTAAATATTATTTTTTTTTTGTAGTTTTTGGAGCCATTTGCTTAATATTTGCAACAGATGTACTCCATTTCTGTAGAAAGTAAAGGGAAAAAAGTTGTAAAATATTAATTATATATTTTTGTTGCCATTTTTTCATAACAACCGAAAGAAAATGTAATTAAAATACGTGCTATTTTGAAAAAATATAGACAAATGATTTCTGTTAAACCATGGAGCTATTATAAACTATATTTAATTTTAAGTATCTTTATTAATGTTACAAACAAATGAAGGCCTATGAATCATTAGAGAGCTTTTTTTTTTCTTTTGTCGAGTTCCTTTAATGACGGCGTCTTTTTGCTGCATTTGTGTATTATTTCGCGATAGTGACGTCCTATGCATACTTTACTGTAGATGTTTAAGAGCGTATCGTAAATGTGGAATTCTTAAGCGGATGCGAATGACGTAATTTTACATAATATAAAATCATGTGCTGTAAGTCTTAAAATTGAAATATGTTTTATACTATTTATATATATATTTTTTTTTCATCGAGGGCGACACTAAATTCTGAAAAAGCAGAATTCCTGTGTTCTAGTTTCATCTTACTTTTTGTCTATTTTTTTCATCAAAAAATTTATTCTGATAGAGCCTCATCATTTTCAGCATATATTTTAAAGCAAAGATATTAAAAAATATATTAACAGAAAAAATTTGGATTAGATTGTCTAGTAAAATTGATATTTCTTACAATGACAGGGATGACGATCCATCTTTTGATCCAAACCTTCTGTTCAAAAACGGTTCAGACACTTATGATGAGACTGATTGTGTTTCACAAGCAGATAAATCAGCTAATGAAATTGACTAGAATTTTGGATCCAAATGTTGGGATAGTGAATATTCCATCTGCATCAAAACAAAAGCTGCTAGGTAAACGTAAACAGAAAAAAGTGAAAGCTTCACAAACTCTTCAACCAGATCCTTCTTGGATAAAGATTATTGGAGATCTTTCTCTGCCTGAATGTGTTTTATCATTAAAAACACCATATAAATGGTTTTTGTATTTCTCCACCCAGTACGTTTCGAGCATATCCCTCAACAAACAAGCCTGTATAGTGTTTTAAAACATGTTCAAAAGCCACTCAATATATGCTCGAAATATATAAAAAAGTATCTAAGGTTTTGTATCTTGAGTAGCGTGCCAAACTTTAAAATCATAAGATTGTTTGGTAGCCCTGTCATTGGTGTATCACCAGGTAGTCGCACTATGATCTTGAATACATTTGAAAGTATAGGTACGGTATATGACAATTTTCCCATCTGGACGATAATACAATGTGTAATGGGAAAGATAAGTTATTCAAATTGAGACCAAGAGTCGGTACCCTGAATGGAAATTCTTATCCATTCCCATCAAAACATATATTTGTGTTTATGAGCAAATACGTGCGCCAAAGGCTCGTCACCATATGAAGCTGTATACCCCCCCCCCCCCCAAAAAAAAAAAAACTCGCATAAATGTGATTTTAAATTGTTATTTTTCGCAGGAGTATCAATATTTGTGTACAATTTTGATATTCATTGCGAAAAAATACAATCAGTCTGCCAGGTGGACATGACTTGAAGGTTAGCGTTTGAGTCAATGCTAGACTAACTCATCCAGTTGTTGAACCTGTAAATCATGAACTGTATTTTGATAACTATTAAACATCAGTGAACATAATGGCAGTTTTAAAATCAAAAGTAATTTCGTGCCTTGGAATAATAAGAAAAAACAGTACCCCGTGCTGCAAAATGCCACCCGACAATTAATAGAACAAGTTGGAAATTGCTCGTCAAACGTGGCAAATGAGGTGCGTTCGTACTATAACTAGTTTTATAAATATTTTTTTTCGCCGCATATTGTACAGAATGTATATTTTAGTGTACTTCGAAAGGCTATAACATCATTAATTTGCACTTGAAATAGTTTTTTCCCATTGGCCGTAATGTAACGGAAAACTTATCACTGTTCCTGTAATTAAACTATACATCCGATTTTCATAAAATATGAAATGACTCGACAAAATCTTGCAACAATTATATATTTATAATTTCAGACCATTCGGAAGGCTGTAACATCATTAAAATGCACTTGCAATAATTTCTTCCCATTGGCCGTAATGTAACGGAAAATTTTTGATTGTCCCTGTAATTAAACTATACATCCGATTTTCATAAAAATTGATATGACTCGACCAAATTATGCAACAATTATATATTTATAATTTCAGACCATTCGGAAGGCTGTAACATCATTAAAATGCACTTGCAATAATTTCTTCCCATTGGCCGTAATGTAACGGAAAACTTTTTATTGTCCCTGTAATTAAACTATACATCCGATTTTCATAAAAATTGAAATGACTCGACAAAATTATACAACAATTATATAGTTTAAATTTTAAACGATTCGGTTGGGTAGTTTTTGCTCTGTTATATGCGGACGGACGGACAGACAGACGGACGGACAGACGGACAGACAGACGGACTGAACGACAACTATAGGTGCTACGTATTTATATAATTACGAACTCACCTAAAAAGAACCAGAGAAATATCGTAAAATATGCTTAGAATATGCTTAATGCATGGTGTTGCCATTTGGCAACCATTAAAAAACATCCAAAATACGGAAAAATATAAGAGTGATAATTTTTTTAGTATTTTTCCTTTAATGTATGCTCATTAAGGAATCAAATATATTTTTTTAAGGAAAAATAAAAAAGTCATTCACTACCCGTAAGGCATGCTGACGTCACGGCGACGTCGTTGTGAAGTCACACTGTGATTTTGTGACCGTCGATGTGACGTCATAGTGACTAAAATGCGAAGTCGTTATGGCCGTTTGAGAGGTCGTTTGTGACGTCACATTGTGACCAATTTGTGAAATATGTGTCATTTGTGATGAACTGGTCATAAACAATGTGATGATTTAAAATGAAAATCAAATTTCAAATTAATTGCTTAAAAGGCGCAAAGGCCAACATAGTGAAAAAGATTCCGTGCCGGAACTCGAACCCGGGCCATCAGTATAGCACACTGACATTCTACCGACTAAACCACATGGAACGATACCCAGCCGGGAAAATTTCTCACTATTACATGTTGGCAAGGCTACAAACGCAGCACAAGATGGAATATTTATCGTGAGCCACCGACATTGAGCAAACACGAAACTTAATTAAATCCAGCATCGATTGAATCTATATTAATACTTGGAAATTTTTCCAGAGAGAACCATTCGCCTCGCGTACAATATTTCAAATGAAAATCAAATTTCAAATTACATGCTTAAAAGGCAATTTTAATTTTAAATTGGATTTTCATTTGAAATATTGTATGCAAGGCGAATGTTTCTCTCTGGAAAAATTTCTAAGTATTAATATAGTTTCAACTGATGCTGGATTTAATTAATTAAGTTTCGTGTTTGCTCCATGTCGGTGGCTCAAGATAAATATCCCATCTTGTGCTGCTTTTGTAGTCTTGCCAACATGTAATAGCGAGAAATTTTCCAGACTGGGTATCGTTCCATGTGGTTTAGTCGGTAGAATGTCAGTGCGCTATACTGATGGCACGGGTTCGATTCCCGGCATTGAATCTTTTTTAGTATGTTGGCCTTTGCGCCTTTTAAGCAAATAATTTGAAATTAGATTTTCATTTGACATATTGTATGCAAGCCGAATGTTTCTCTCTGGAAAAAATTCTACGTATTAATACTGTGATGGTTCTTGCCATAAACACTGAGATGAATTTTAAAAGGCACAATTTTAAAATAAAGTTTTGTTTGAAATATAAATTCTTATATTTTTACCGTACTTTTTAGCAAAATATCCATATTTTGGAGTCCTATTCTTCTAAAATATTCTAAATTTTACCACTTAAAAAACAATGCTTATCAACTAACATCTTTTTTTATCAAGTTTTAAGCTTTATCTTGAGTTCAAGCTTGATATTAAGAATGTGTAAGATTTCAATGTGTTGTGATTAGTCATTGCTTTATTAAATACGACATGATAAACCATATTTATTTAAATTTTTTATTCCCGTGTATATTGTATTTTGTGAATATGAGCTAAATAGATTTGGTATTATTTATAGGAAAAGACTGATCTGCGAAATAGAAAAAACGAGTAAGAAAAATCATGCGTTAAGCATAGATTATAAAACACTCTCCAACGCTTCCTGAATGCTTTAACAAGACATCGTAATTTAGGGAAATAACGTAAATAAGATAACTAAGTAAATATTTTAGAAAACACTTAAACCATTTGAAAACTGATTTCAGCAGTTACCGTCCATAGCCAAATATGTTTTCTAATTCTTTTGAACAGCCCTGTATTTGATTTGTAGGTTGATATATATATTACATAATGGGAAAATTTAGTTTAGCAAGAAAACGCTTAACAGGATAAATTACTCTTTCAGCAATTTATACTAATATATGGAAACATATTTGAATACTTTTGTATAACCCTGTAGTTTACTTAGAACGTTTATTACACGCTACTACTTAGTTAAAATTTAATTCAAACTAAAACACTCTTAAAACTGCTGAAATCACATTTCCGGAAATTATAATTTGGATGGCCATTTATCCAATTTTTTGCGTGACCCTGTATATCATTTTATCTATATTCTACAAACAGTTCTTAGTAAATTAAATACAGTTCAACGTAAAAATCCGTAACTCATTTAAAAACTACCTTTAATCAATTTGCGCATATACCCAGTAACCCTTACGAATACTTTTGTGTAGTCCTGTATATGAATTATAGCATTTATATATACCATATACTATGCATAAATATAGTGAATCATAAAAGCGCATATCATAATTAAAAATGCATTTCCAGTAATCATCCCTAATGAACTTCGGATACAATATAGTATCAGAAATATTTTGTGTGTCCTGTAAATGCTATATACATTTCGTATTATCATGAAATAAAGTATAGTGTGTAAACCTCAGCGACTTATATCAATTTCATTATATATGAAATAGATTAACATAATTAAAGTACGCCGCAAACAATTCCCTCCATCCCTGTATAATAATGTATTGGAATTCCCTTTTTTAGCCCTATAAATGAACAATAATTACTCGTTGCATCGCATACTCTTCAGAATGCATATTTTAGTGCGTATCATAAATTCATATTAATTTTTTATGTATGAAAGCGTGTAAAATCGTTAAAAATCATTTGAAACGATTTTTTTTTCGTAGGCCGTAGTGTAACGAAATACTTTTGACTGTCCCTGTAGATGAGCTAAACACGCTACAAACTTCATTAGAAATAGGGACCGTGCTTTGGTAAACGTCATTAACATCCAACAATTTCAAGGCAATCCGAGTATATTTGCGAGAGTTAGAGCGCGTACAGACGGCCAGACAAACCGAAGTCATAAACACTTTACAACTTTGTTGTAAAGTATTAAAAAGGACATATAAAAGTAAAATAAATGATTGCATATTAACTATTTTTATTGTTTGAAAAACATTTTAATGTAGAAAGTAGTTATTAATCGCTTTAAAAAAATGTTCAGTCCTGTATTACGTAAGTAAATACCAACTTTTTAAAAAATATACTAAAGAAGTTTAATCTATAAACTTGTTATCACAGGCATGAAAAACATTTTATTTCAATGCTTAAATATCATATTTAATTTTTTAATGCCAATGATTACATATATCGAAAACGTAGAAAATGAATTTACAATCGAAGAAAATTTAATAACTGATTCTGAGTGTCTACAATTAAATGTTTGATTAAAATCACAAACAGCAAAAAAAAAAAAAAAAAAAAAAAAAAAAAATGCTTACATACAATTAAAAAAAATAAATATACTAATTTGAAAAACACTAAATAATTAGCATTTACAATTGCAAATTAGCAAACACAACAAACTACAATAGATGAAATCAATGCATTATTAGATTTAACAATTTCTCAAAAACATTTCCACACGTTATAAGGAATTCCTATTATTTTATAATGTTGTCAAATGTTAAATTTAAAAACATTGGTATAAAGATTTAGGATTTTAAATAATAATTTAAAATATTATTAGCAATGAAAAAAATATCTTTCAAAAGTTTCACTACTATAATATGTAAAAAGACATTTTCCCAATATAATGTTAATTTCTAATCTGAAACAGTTTCTAATTTCATATTTAACTCCAAAATAATAATGACGCTATAAGTGTTAGTAATTAGAAAATATTAAGAAGCCGAAAAAAATTCCACATCACTGTTTCAACACATTTCTAATCTCAAGTAACTGAAAATTAATATTTACATTCGTTCCACTATGAATGTAGGCATGAATCAATCTCTGCGCCAGCTTTTTTTTTTTCCGAGCTATGGCAGATCAAGATATACAACAGAATCGAATAGGAAAATATCCTTCTGAAAACAATACAGATCAGTCTCTTTCTATATGTGTAACATAAAATTACTTAACTCATCGTTATAATATATACAAAACAGGAATAAAATATTTAAATTAAATAAGACTTACATATATGCTCCATTAATAATATCCGTGTATTTGTAACATCCTAAAATGGCAGATGTCTTTATTTTATATTAAAAGAAGTGCTGTAGACGTGGTGATGTTCTAAACAGTGGAGTGAAATTAACTTCCCGCGTATTCTCTTGTTGGTAATATCGCGAGGCAGACGATTTGAGCAGGTGTTTTTTTTATCGTTTATTTGTTTTTGTATAAAACACATTTGAATCTTAAATGCGCAATAATTTTATCAGAGTGTAACAATCAGTGGAGGATTATTATATTAAATTGCAATGCTAGATAAAATTGAAATCATGAAAAAAGAATACTTTTACTGTCTTAGATATGAAATTGGTAAAATATAGCATGAAAATTTTGTTTATTAATGCTTGTATCGTGCACTTTATTTATTATGTCCCCCCCCCCCCCCACCTTTCGTGACAGAATTTTCTATTTGCTATCCACTAATATATTTTCATTCCTTATGCCGCTATAACTCGGGACTGTTTAAAATACTGTTTAACCCTTAACTGATGTGACAAAAATATCCGCATAACTACTGTGAGCGGTATGTGAGACCGCTTAATCCATCAAATTGATAAAATATAGCATGGAAATTTAGTTTATTAATGCTTGTATCGTGCATTTTATTTATTATGTCCCTTCCCCCTTTCGTGACAGAATTTACTATTTGCTATCCATAATATATTTTCATTCCTTATGCCGCTGTAACTCGGGACTGTTTAAAATATTTCTCTTCATTTTCAAAGATTTTTGAAGTTCATATTTTTTTCACACTGTGACTTACAATATGGTGGGTTTTTTATCACATATGTGACGTGACATACGTTACATGCAGTGACATAACAGTGTCGTCAAAAATTTTTTTTAATTGCCAGAAAAATATAATTTTACAGTAAATAACATGTTTTAAAGAATTTTTGCAATTTTTTAAAGTTTTCTAAGAAGTTCACATCTCAGTCACAATGTGACATCACTGAGTGGTGGCATTTTGGTCACAGATGTGACGTGACCACAGTGACTTACAGTGACGTCACAACGACGTCACGATGACCATGCATGCTATGAGGGTAGAGGGTTAACTTGTCATTCATTCAATATTCGCTCTTTTTTAGCTCACAGGCTATCGAAGAATGAGAGCTAATGTGGCCGACGCACAGTGGAGTATTTGACCCAAAAACATGGCCAAAAATGCAAAAATTAAAATTTCGTCAACAATTGTAAAAATCATATTTTTTAATAGCTAACTAATTGGTGCGTCGATCTATGTCTATTTTAGGAGCCTGAATTATATCCTGTGGCTCCTGACCTCAGTTGAAGAGGAAGTTTCTTTGTGAGAAGACGTGGTTTTTTTTAATGCTCTTTGGCGTTGTTGTTATGTTTAAATATAATTTTTTTGTGGCTCAGTGAATTGTTGAATTGAAACTAAACAGGGCTTACGTATTTAGCAAAGAACATTGCTTAATGTTAAACTATGTGTTCATTTAAATAGTTTAGTTTTTAATGTAATAAAAAAACATTAAATGTGTAAAAGGGTTATTTTTAAAAGCGTTTTTGGCTCTAATTTAAACCTATCAAAATCTTTTTAAATATATGCCGGGCTTTGCCGGACCATGTTTGAATTATAATCGTATTCATTATAGTATTAAGTGCCAATTTCTGCCAAAAAATCGTCCGCATATTGTTGCCATTTTTTATATAATTTTTTTTCAGGGGGATTACTTAAATCCCATTTTTTGCGGCAACCGAGTTAAAGAGCTGAAAACTAAATTTTTACTGCCGTATTGCAGGCTTTTAGCTTACAGTGTATTACCTGAGATCTTTTGCCCCTACAGATTCTGTATGTATGTATGTATGTATGTACGTACGTACATACGTACACACGATATCTCTTGATAAAAATATCAGATTAGCTTCAATTTATAAAAACTTATTTACTGAAAAAGTTTCCCTAATTAGTTTCGGGGGCCCATAGGTGGAAAATAAGGGAAGAAAGGAGGGAATTAAAGATATCTGGCGTAAGCGCAGAAATGGTTAAAAGATTGCAAGTAATATGGAAGTCATAACAAGTGGGCATCGTACTGACGAAAAAAAATTCCAAACAAGTGCTGATGAAACAGCAAGACTGTATGTGAACCTTTACAGTTGGCACCCTATGATTCCAATAATACACAAGGTTTTAATTCATGGTGCCACTGTAGTTAAGAAAGCAGTCGTACACATTGGCCAACGCAGCGATCAGCAGAAGCTGTCAATGGCAGAAACAAACACCTTAGATTGTACCGTACAAAGTACTCAAGAAAGAGCAATAGAGATGTTTGCAACAGATATGACCCAAATTGGCTTCTTTTTTCAGTGATCCTTTTATAAGCTGCTTTAGACAAAGACCAGGGGAAAAGAGCAAGCCATACAGTAGCGAGACCCTACAACTTCTTCTTCCAGTTAGGTCTGATGGTAGTCTTGATAAGGCCCAAGAACAGGGTGACGAAAAAGATGAAAAACTGAGTTCTGAAGAATCAGATTGAAACTGGTAATCTATTAAATACACTGTAAAACGAGCATCTCTATGCTATAGAGACTCCGCTTTACTAAATATATTATTAAATGTAACTTTATCAAATGTGAATAATCTTTATTAAATGTAATATAAATGTAATAATTATTATTATAGTAAATTAAATGTAAATAATAAATTTTATATATAGCAAAATTAAATACATTTAATTAAATATTACTAGTAATTAAAACAATCTATAAACAATTACTTTTCCCTTATAAACAGTAAACATTTAAGGCTGCTAGTCACTCAACTTCCAAACTCCCTTCCGTAATGTTAAGTCTATGGGCATGTGATGTATTCGTATTTTTAAAATATCTTCTTAGTAAATTAAGAGGACACGGTACCTTTTAAACTACTTTTTCGATTTTGAATAATACTGTAATAAATTTAAATATAATGTCACTACACATATTAGGTACTATAAAGCAAATATAATTTCATAAAATTTCCAAAAAAAAAATCTTGTAGAACAGCCTATTTAACTAAAATTTAAATTTAAAATAATAAAAAAAAATTTTAAATCCCTACTACTTTTTTAAATATGAATATTTTTGCTTCAAAATTTTTTTCCATAATCCTAAAACCATACTACATAAAATTGTGCATGGATTTAATATTCAAGGTTATAGTTATTTTTTTTAAGAATTTCAGTTATTTTTTCTTGATTTTTTACTATACAAAACAGAAAAAGATTGATATTAAATGTAGTATTCCATACATCTAAAAATTCATGCACAATTTTATGTAGTATAATAGAAGGAATATGGAAAAAAAATTTGAAGCACATATTCATATTTAAAAAAGTAGTAGGGATTTTAATTTTATTTTTTTATTTTTGTTAAATTTAAATTTTAGTTAAATAGTCTGTTACTAGAAGATTTTTTTTTTGAAATTATATGAAATTATATTTGCTTTATAGTACCTAATATCTGTAGTGACATTATATTTAAGTAATCACAGTATTATTCAAAATCGAAAAAGTAGTTTAAAAGGTACTGTGTCCCCTTAATATTTTAACTTCTTTTTTCTAAATGCTCTTCTTATATGATGTCTTTTTTATTATGTGAAGTGTTAAAATCTTACTTACACTTCGTCAGTTTTTAAGATATAAAATATTAAACTATGCTATAGATTTACATGTATACTACATAGTATGCTAAAAGTTAGTTCAGTGAAACGCATAGCACGGTTAAAAATTTCCATTGAGCCATTTAATCATCAATTTAAAAACGCATATCACAACTACAAACGCACGTCTAGCAATTATTGGTAATATACTTCAATAGTTAAATTTATTCTTCAGCCAAATTCTTTTGTGTGTCCCTGTGAATGAACGATATATTCTATGCCCACCACATTCTACAATAAGTACCTTAGTACACCTCAGTGATGTATATAAATTTCAGTACATTTAAATAGTGTGATATCATTAAAATACACAGTAAACGATTTTTTCCCATAGACCATAATGTAAGGGAATTCTTTTGAGTGTCTCTGTAAATGAAACGTAAATGCTATAGGCTTCATTTACAATACCAAACATGCCATAGTGATACCTAATAACATCTAAGAATTTTAAGGCAATCGGACTATATTTACATAGAAAAATATTTTTGGCCAAGATTTTGGGCCAAATACTCCACTGTGCGCCGGTTTGCATGTACGTACGTACGTATGAACGTATGTACGTAACGCGATAACTCTTGATAGAAACATCCGATTTGCTTCAATTTTCTAGGTTCATTCTCATAAGGCGCTTCCCTGATTAGTTTTGGGTGTTCATTGGTTAAGGATAAAGGGGGAAAAGGGGGCTAGCCCACCCCCTTAATTTAGATAAATGGGTTTTTCAAGCCGAATTATTCGATTTGCTCCAAAGATGGTACACCGGTTTATTATGTTAAAGAGCTTCCCTGATTAGATTTGGAGGTT
The DNA here is from genome assembly GCA_963932465.1 of Maratus speciosus. Taxonomy (NCBI): domain Eukaryota; kingdom Metazoa; phylum Arthropoda; class Arachnida; order Araneae; family Salticidae; genus Maratus; species Maratus speciosus. The sequence goes on from OZ010787.1 coordinate 80,440,827, forward strand.
CATTAGTTAAGTATAAAGGAGGGAAAAGGGGGCTATCCCCCCTTAATTTAGATAAATGTGTTTTTCATGCAGAATTATTGGATTTGCTCCAAATTTGGTATACCGGTTTATTTTGTTAAGGAGTTGCCTTGATTATATTTTAAGGTTCATTAATTAAGTATAAAAGGGGGAGGGGTCTAGACCCCTCCCCCTTAATTTAGATAAATGGTTTTTTCACGCAGAATTATTCGATTTACTTCAAATTTGATATGCCGGTTTATTCCGATATGGCGCTTCCTTCATTAGATTTGGAGGTTCATTTGTTAAGTATAAAAGGGGGAAAGGGGGCAAGTCTTCTCCCCTTAATTTAGATAAATGAGTTTTCACGCAGAATTATCGAATTTACTTTAATTTTTTTTCTAGGTTCATTCTGATAAAGAACTTTCCTCATTAGATTTGAAGGTTCATTGGTTAAGTATAAAGGGGGAAATGATAGAGCTAATACCCCCCCCCCCCTTAATTTAGCGAAATGGTTTTTTCATGTTGAATTATCTGATTTGCTTCAAATTTGCTATGGTATACCAGTTTATTATGTTAAGGAGCTAGATTTTGGAAGTTCATTGGTTAAGTATAAAGGGGGGAAACGGGGGCTATTGCCCCCTCATTTATTTTTTGAGGGCATTATTCTTTGAAATAAGAGTATAATATACAATTAATGTGAATAGCTTTACAGCTCAATGCCATCAGTTGAACTGGGCACTTTCCTTTTTATTTAAATCTTAATATAGTACCTTTTTTTTTTTTTTTTTTTTTTTTTTTTTTTTTTTTTTTTTTTTTTACTATACGCTTTTGGTGGAAAAAATATATTTTCATCCTGGCAATATTTAATTTTATTGAAATCTCTTGTTTGATATAATTAAAATTTATAATTTTGTAATATTTCAAAAATACATGAGAAAATATTTTCACATTATAAATCTGTGAAATTCCATATTTTCTTTATATTTTTTCCCCAATGATGTGAAATTCAACTTTTTCAAAACTTATATAAAGTATTCTTGGGAATTTAAAAACTTAATGGGTTTCGATTTAACACAATTTTACATTAAGGGCGTCTGCCTAAGGAATATTGGTGGAAAGTTTTATTAGAGATCCCTATAAGTCTTTCCGATACATCAGCATGAAATATCAATAGTATAAAAATATGAGTTTGAAAATATGATATCACTATATCAGCCTTTTGGTAAATCAAAAAACATTAATTAATACCAGAAATATTGCAACCAAACAGAGTCAGATTTCCTATTCAGGTTTTACTAGATTATTAATTGTCTTCAATTTCGGTTCAACACACAAGGCGTTCAGAACCAAAGCCTATCAAGTTTAGTTTGAGATGAATTCTTGTTCTACAAACGAAATTTTGTTCGTTGCCTTAGATAACTAAGTCCAAAATTGAAAATGGGGGCAACAAATGTCTCTAGTCTCATATGATTCTGAATGAAATGCAATTAGATTCTATTAACTATACCTCTAACCTCTATTAACCATACCCCTAAATCTGGATAATGTTTTATGGACTTCATTCACTTTGATTCTAAATGCCTCTTATAACTCAATTTTATATTGATGTAATTAAGTTGATAGATGATTTTACAATGTATATATATCATAATAATAATAATAATAATAATAATAATAATCGTCCCTGTAACACAACAAATATAAAGTTTTAACTTCCTTTAAAAAAGTATTCATTTATTTTATTTTAAAAAGCCATAAAAAAAATTTTATTATTAGTTTGACGTAAAATGTAATTAATGGGTAATTAATCCGAAATTTAGAAGAAAAAAAGAGAAGAATATTTTGTATCACATAAACTTAAAACAAGATTATTTTTTATTCAAAATTTTATAAATGAAAGCGTTATGTAGATGCCTAGAATTTCTTTCAATGCCTTATATTTAAAAATTTCGTCAGCAAAACATGGTCTTTGAAAACTTCTATGGTATTGATCAGACAGTAATTACTTTTTCGACTACTTATAAATCAATGAAATGACACCATAAAAATTCGCATATGCAAAAGAGGTTTCAAGAGGCTAAAAAAAAATGCTGAAATGAAATAAACCTCTTCCATACTTAAGCTTAAACGTAAACAAGTCCACTTAAACTATGTATGAAGGAATCTTTTCAGAGTAAGAATCTTCTTTACATGCAGACAAACATTAAAAAGTATGTTTTACTAACTGTCAAAATAAACTATGAATAAAATAGTGCAGTAATTTTTTTCTATAAGATTCATTTATATGATATGCTTTTTTGGAGATAGTAGATATTTAGTAAACGATTTTACATGCATGTGATTTATTTACAATAATTTCAGAAGGGGAAAATAGTGAGATTTATTCAAAAACATTTCAGTTCTCAAATTTGATTTCTCAGTGAAAATTTAGTTTTAAAAAATATTGATATATTGGGATTTAAGTACCGATGTGTCAAAAAATATCGATAATAAAACAACGAATTCAACTCTTGGACATTTTCAAAATAGAAATGCGAATGTATTTCATATTTAGGGTGTTCCAAAAAGATTGAAACGCACTTTAATTTTTTACCTGTTGGTGATAAATACGCAAAGTAAATTGCAAAAGTGCTATAAATAGGATCAGAAAATGTTATGTTAATGAAGATAATGCGATCTCATAAATTTTCAAAAGTAACAGTTTTTAGGGTTCCGTACTTAAAAAGTAAAAACGAAACTATTATAAGATCACTCCTGTGTCTGTCACAGCCATTTTACTCGTAAACTAAGGAACGCGGAAAGCTCAAATTGGGTGAAGTAATAAAGACTATTGACCCACAAATTTACAGATTAGTAAACATTCACAAATATATTTAGGAAAAATATAGAGGGACTAATTAAGTTACTTGTAAAAAATCTCTTCTTTGAATATTGTGTGGGGTATCGTGTAAAAGTTTTCGTGAAGCTGAACTCAAAAATACGTTTCTTTTAATTTTAGGTATTATATTTTCAAAGATATCGTCGAAAATGTAGTGCAAAAATATGCCCCCCCCCCCCATCTATTTCCGAATCTACTAAAACTAAAATTATGAAAAAAATTGTAGTAGACCTTAAGTTAAACCTTACAGGAAAATTATATCGATTACCGTAGGTCAGATAGTTTTTTGAGAAAAGCGCATTTTTCCATTAAACACAAATTTCGATTTGCAGGCATTCAGCAAAAGTGTTCAGGAGCGCTGGAGGTAACTATCGTATCAGAAGTATAAAAGCATTGTTGATAATGATTTTCGAAAAAAATCGTCCGTAATTAGCCGAGATATTAACCTTTAAAAACACGGACAGTTTGGACATACATAATGACAGGGGTGGCGTACTCTATGTACCATCGGCTTTTAAAGCCCAGATAACAACTTTTGATGATATATTTGTGTAATACAATGCCCAGTAGCAGTATTAAAAGCAATAAACGTCAAATTGTAAAAAACGAAGTAATTTAATTAGAATGAATTTCATAAATACCGTGGGATTCGCGATTAGTTTGCATAGAGTAGATCTTTCAATACGCCTCCCGTGTCTTTAAAAGTAAATTAGAAACCTATCTGGAAAAATGCGGCACGGACCAAACCGACGTTGCAACTTTGTGACGTACTTTCAAAGCGCGCTTAGAACAATGCCAAGTTTAAACTTTGAACAAGGGTTTTATTTTAGCTTCACAATAAAAAGGGAAGATTTTTACTACGCTTAATTTAGTTTTATGAAATGCCAAATAAAGTTTAACCTCTTACGCTCTATGACGTACGTCATGCTATTTTGCTGCTGTTTCTTTAATTAGACATTCCGAATTCTCACCAGAAAGTTTTAACTCCTATTTTTGCTTTACAAGATGATTCATATTCCATAAATAAAGTAAAACAAAATTACAAATTAAATTTTTGTGGAGTAAATTCAAAGTTTCTATTAAAAAAAAAAAAAAAAAAAAAAAAAAAAAACACTGGTGGCTAGCGACATACATTCGCTAACAACGCCAGAGCGCAAGGGTTTAAATATGAACTAATTTTATTGTCAGTACCGAATTAAGTTCATCATAAACAGATTAGGGTAAGATAAAAAAAAAAGAGTTATACAGAATGGCAATATTTGATATTATTTAGGCTTCATATGTCTTTGAACTTTTATGGTATACTAATTTATATTTTTCAAGTATATACAGCTATACCAAACCCTACGTTGTATAGATTTTTAAAAAGTCTTATTATTAATTTATCAAGGATTTTTTTTTAATAATACAGTTAATAATTCATATATTTATTGTACGGAACCCTCTGAGCGTGAGTAATACTTGCACTTGAGCGTTTATTAAATGTTTATACGACCTCTCTAGAGGATCAATTACAAAAATTTTACTTCTGTTTCTCAAAGATCAGTAAAAATTTCATGCATCTTAAAATTGGATACATTATGCTTAATTAAAAATTAACCATTGTGAGTGGGCCGTGGGTTGTGGACCGTGTATCTAAATGTAACAAAACGCAGTGTGATGATTCTGGGCCAAACTCATCCATATTAACGGTCAGTGATAAGATGGAACCATGTTAGGCTTAATTTCAATTTGAGATGTGTATGTGAAAACTTATCTGCCTAAATACAAATCTCTTCTACTTCAAATCGCCTTTGTTCAGCCTATTTTTCGATAAAACGTTCAAAACTAACAAAATTTCAATGATTTACGCAATCGACAAACTATTTCAGAAATCGTGTTTAATTTTGTTAATGTAAACAAACAATGAGTTGTGTAGTGAGTCATTCATTTTTGAGATTCGGTAATAAAAAAATTTTAAAAACTATAGCGCATTGAATATTTTAACTCCTGTATATTAATATTGAAATTTTGTGTATTTTAATAATCCATATCAGATCATCGTGTTTAATGTTGGCTAATGTAAATAAACACAAATCATAAAAAAGCATTTGACGCCATTCACCTATGAACTAATGAAATTCGTTTTTGTTTCATAAGAAAAATTTTAGATAATTCAACTCGATTTTTCTTGCGCATTAATTTCTAAAATGGAAAAGGTAATAAACGTCGTCTTTTGTTTGCTTGTAATAATTTTCTGTGTATAATTTTTTTGGCAAAATTAATCGATTTGAAGAATCATCAATCCATTTCCCTTTTTTGCAAATTAATTGCTTCTCAACATCGCATAATTTTACATTTTACACCGTTGAATAGAGGGGAAGTGTACTTTCAAATGTAATATGTTTGAAACCTGTATTTCAATTTACTGATTTTTTCGATTAACCAAACAGCTCAATTACGGAAGATTAACACGTTTGCACTTAAAACATTTAGGCCTATGAATTAATCAGGCCCTGAACTCAATGTTTCAGGTAAGTTTTCCCTTAATGTCTATAAATACTCTATATCTATTTTTATATTTATTACAGTACAAGTCCCCTCTCCCCCAGAGGGATACCTTCTTATGGTATTCAAGGTCTTCGCAATCCCGGGCACGTAAGCGATCTTTTTCTTTTTGGTGTTACTCTATTTTCTCCTGTCTATTTTTTTCTCTTTCTTTCAATCTCACTGTGGATTCCTGTTTGGAGGTGAGGGCAATTCTCCATAAGCCGGTATCATCCTGACTATATCGACTTACAGTGAATCGGTAACCACCCACGTGTTTGCCGTGCGTGTCCCTATAAAGTGTATCCTGACAGCAGAGGGAAACAAACACACTGCTTTGGCCTCTGCTTCATTTAGACTGGAGATACATGTTGGTCCCGTATGCATCAATCGGCTAGTCAGCTGTTTTGTGATGTGGACTCACTTGATCAAGTGAATGAGCAGTAGGGGTAAAATGGCGTTCCGGCTCCGGGAAAAGGAAGAGGAAGGGGTGGAGGGGGACCTCCACCTCCTCCAGTGTTCCTCCTCCCGTGCTCCTCCTCCCGCGACTCTACTCTTAGAGGAGGGGTGAATGAGATAAGGATTTTTTTTAATGAAAGTGGGAATTTTCGAGAGATTAAATTTTTTGTTGTGTTCATCTCAAATACGAAAAAAAAAAGCCTTAGCAATTTTAAAACGAGAAAGAAAAGAAAGTTGAGCATGGAAAAAAAGCCATTCAAAGTTTTGATTTGTGTGGATAATTGCGCTGGGTGTATTAACAAAATACACAACATCTCGCGATATAATTTCCATAATGGATAAAAATGAAGTGTCGAAATATTCACAATTAAACAGGCTTTCATTTAATATTTTTTTAAATCTCGATTTTTTTTATCAATTTTGGGTAAACTGTGCTCTTAATATAAAAATAATTTAAAATTCAAAACTTTAGCATCCATAATTTAACATTTAAAGCATTTATTTAAATACCTCTTTTTGTTTTCAATGAATGGTAACATTTGAAAATCTTATGAATTCCCATAGAAGAGCATTATGACGTAAAAGAAAATGTTCTATATTTTTCGATCGAATGAATCAAATTTAACAAAAAACAATACAGCTGATTCCGGATACTTCACCAATATATCTACCTAATTACCGACTAATCGGATGCTTTTCGCTGCAGTTATCGTGAGACATACACACAGACAAACAGATACCAAAAATTTTTCGGGTCTTCACACTAAGCCTCAACTAGCGTTGCCAGGTGTCTTGATTTACGCGGGATGTCCCGATATTAGGAGCAACATAACCTACGCACGTGCCTAGATGTAAATCTGTAAAAAGGATTTTTTTACTTTTTTTTGTTGTTGTTGTTCTTGAGATTTTGTTTTAATGTACTTTGTTCAGTAAGCACTGTGTTAACAGAGCCTGATTACAACGAAATTTTGTTTTAAAAGTAAAAAAATTATTGTCCCTATGATTGGAATATAAGGTAAGCTGGGGTAACTGGAACCACGAGGTAACTGGGCCATAGGCTATTTTATACAAAACTGTTGATGACTTTTAAATTTTAGCTTTTGTCAACATTGCATCCCCATCTCTACTTCTTGAAACAACGTGTGTCAAATCAGTCATAGCTCTGTCTTTGCTGCACAGAAAAAACTGTTTTGTTGGAACAACAAAAATAAAGTTGTGACAACTAAATTTTTTAATTGGTATAGCTCCAACCAAAGTTTGGGTTGGACTGACCAAATCATTGTGTTGGCTTAATGTAGTTGTTCCAACCAAATGGATTTGGTACCTGTAACAAAATCTATTTGGTTGTTATAACTAAATAGAAATCCATTTGGTAACTGTAACCAAATAGATTTCGTTACAAACACCGAATCCATTTAGTTGTTAAAACTATCTGGAAATCTATTTGGTAGTGGTAACCAAATGGATTTGGTTACAAAAACCATATCCATTTGGTTTATATAACCAAATAAATACCAATTTAGTTATAATAACCAAATGGATTTGGTTACGGGTACCAAATTCATTTCGTTGGAACAACTACACTAAGCCAACAAAATGATTTGGTCAGTCCAACCCAAACTTTGGTTGGAGCTATATCAACTAAAAAATTTAGTTGCCACAACTTTTTTAAATTTAGTTATGACAACTTTTTTAAATATTTGTTTCAAATACTTTTGTATGCTAATTTTTCGGAAGAGCACGGTTTCCAGATTACTACATAAGAAATCCTCACTTTAAGGTTTCAGTTATTTTTACTCACATGAAGACTATGCATGAACTTGAAGAAAGAACGCAAATGAGGCCATGACTTTCAATCGAGTTGTCGTTGGTTATCCCTGACTTTATACCAAGTCAGTTCACAAGAATGCCTGGACTCTTGAACAAATCCGTGATTACTGCTGCTAGTCATTTTTGTTGAACCGCTGCACACTGCAAGAGACTAACTGCTCTGCACGAAGAATTGATGCTTACTCCATGACTACTCTACTCATAATGATACTTGAATGCTACTATGAATGCATACTCCTATTACTTCAAATGCTACTGAGACTGATACTTCATTTCTCATATATATAAAACGTATTCTTTCTTTGGAATAATGGGGAGGCAGGCCCCTGAATAAACTTAAACAACCGCGAAAAATGCCGGATAATCTTCAGATCGCCCTTCATTTGGAGCCCTAACACAACCTGTAAAAGCTATTGTACCCGTCCAAACTTCTGGACGTAAATTCTCAATTTCGGTGGAACCAATTTAATTGCATCTTAAGACAACCTTGTCCGTCATCTAAAAACTTAGGAAAAAACAGAGCTACACTTCTGTATATACATATTAAGCTTTCAAACACAGTAATTAATTATATAAAATAAATCAGTAAAAATAATATTAATACAATAAATATTTTATAAAATTTATTTCGAAGTGTTGAGGAAAGAACTCCACACAACGAGTACAAAACTTTTTTTTTTACATCTTTTTGTATCTATTTATATAAAATTCAAGTCTCTGTGTGTCCCTCACAATTTCGGTAGGAACACCTCATTGTGATGAGTAATTGTTGAAAATTATTAATGAAAGGTTACCACAATAGCACCAAATTTTGACCAAGTTGGCGGAATATCGACAAATTTGATGAAATATCACCAAATTTGGCAACAAAAATAAATTGTCAGATATGAAGCCAACTTAACGATAGCTAGCTAATTTGGCGAAATTCCCATTTAAAACCATTAATATTTCATTATCGATCTCACCACAATTTAATTTAAAAATCGTGCTTTTAAGGTTTTTTCTCAAAATCTATGGGTGAGAATTTAAAGTGTAATATACGAAATTGTATGTCTTTACATTTTCATCCTGATGCTATTAGCAACACAGCATCCAACAGGCGGTGATGTACTGTCTGAGCTCGAAACTGTCCGATTTTAATATGCTTTAGGTACTTTTCCAGTATAGGGACGTTGGCAAGACAGAGAAAACGAAATTTTGCAACATATTTTCTAGCAAATTATTCACTGTTTCATATACACAAGTAATTTTTCAATATTTATACAATTTATTTAATATAAAGAAGCCATTTAACGACTTTTGTATACAAACTAAGGTAAATTGTATCTAGAAGAAACAACAATAACATAGATATAAATAAAATATTTATAGATTATATAAATAAACTTATAAGTTCATTAATTTTGTTTTCATTGCTGTTTATATCATTTGACAAAAAATCTCACTTCTGAAGCCCAAATTATGACAAACTTTCAAAAAATCGCCAAGGCCCCTATATTGGAAAAGTACCGCGCTTTATATAGTCGGATACAAAACTTAAATTCTCGGTACTTTTCCATTTCGGGGGCCTTGGCTAAGAAGGGAAATTAGCAACATATTTTCTGGCAACCATTTCGCTGTTTCATTTCATATACACACGAATTTGTTTTTCAATACTTATACAATTTATTTAGCATAAAGAAGCCATATCTCTAATTTTGTAATACAGACATGACCTGTAATCTGCAAAAAGCCTCAAATCCGCACAACACTTGGAAACAAGCTGTGCGGATTAGTGGTCTTCTACTGTTTTACAGTTTTTCATCAATGAATTTCATTTTTAAAACTTGCTGTTTTCATCTATCACTGCAGAATAAGGGAGAAAAACTCATATTCTTGCATATGTGTTGAATATATCTTTTTTTTTTTTTTTTTTTTTTTTTTTTTTTTTGCCAAATTTTCATTGTGAAAGTCTAGGTGCGAATATTATGCGGGGAAATCTACTACACAATATTGTACACGCTAATGCTAAAACATCACTTGGTATAATAAAACACATTATAATAAAATTAGTATCTTACCAAATGTTTCCAGATTATGTACTGTTTATTAAATGTAATTTTTCTTTTTATGGTAATATTTTTATAGACGTAAAATTTACAAATAACCTGTGTGAAAATTTTGACAAAAAATTCTCATAATAAATCACTTTCACTGAATGTATCAGTATCCCTATTGTAATGTGAATTGGTGTCTGAAAAATATCTGCCATTCCATAAAATGTCATATTCGCTTCCATCCAAAGCTTTGAAGATAGCCAACTTAAAACTTTTTGAAAAAAATTACCAATAAGTAAGTATATATATATTTTTTTTACATAAACGAAGAAAAAGACGAGGTTTGTAGTATAAATTTGGCACCCCCTCAAGTTCCGCGCCCGGGGCGACTGCCCCCTTCTCTCCCCGCTTCGCACGGCCCTGTATACATGAAGCGAGAAACAAAGAATATTAGGGGGCGGGATCAAAGAATGATTGCCGTTTTGCTAATTTAGCGGAGTTTTGTTTTATTCATATCATACATCTGCCACTATTCCTAAATAGTAATTTTCGCCTTTAATATTATTCGGAAACAGTGTTTTTTATCTGAATGAAAATAATCCGCTAAATTGGCAACACTCGTGAAGAGAGAAGGAATTCACGTCTTAAACGTGATTTTTCCCTAAATGGACCGAAAATTTATCGCGTATTAAGCGGGATCGCGTAATAACCGTTCGCGTATTAAACGTGATATTTTTGAATTAGCCTTATAGGCGATGTTCAAGGGACCAGAAAAATCCGCTTATTAAGCGGGATCGCGTATTAACCGTGACCGTCTTAACGGGGTTCGACTGTATATACAGTAGACTCCCTCAAATCCACAAACGTCTAAAATCCACACATTTTTACAGATGTAAGCAATGAAACTTTCATTTCAGATGTACAGGCAAAATTACAGAATTTTTTAGTTTTATTTCATCCTGTATGTATTATAATATGTAGTTCTTAATAATGTGACTGAACTCGTGTTTTTCCATGAAAGGAGAATATATATTTTTTTTTAATCAAGACATTGCAGATCATTGGTAATCACAATTTTTTTACTAAATATATTTATGTATTAATCAAGCTTTTTTGGTTATTATTATAATAATTTTGATGTGAAGTAATAGAGAGAGTACTTTTCATAAGGAAAGTTTCATTGAACAATTCAGGAAAATGTACCTGATCTTTTTTATGCATATTCAAATATACATAATTATTTACTTCACCTTTACTGTTAATATTTTATTCAGTTTTTACATTATCTTACTTTTTATCCTTTTAGTTTATTACTTTACTTAATTATTTCAATATTTTACTATATTACAATCATTCAATTATATTACAATAATTTTTATTGCATTCAAATGACTGTTTAAAAAATGTAAATAAAGCAATGAGCAGAAATCCACAAAATTCTAAAATCAACACAACCTTTGGTCCCAAGCTGTGCGGATTTGAGGGAGTCCACTGTATATATAATGCAATATATCAGTAAAAAATACACAAATATAACACTGTTTAAGGAATAAACAGAAAAGTAATTAGCAAATTATTAACAGTGTTGAACGTGGGCTACTTTTTTGTTTAATTCGGACTTCTTGATTGGCACCACTTTTTTGAAATGCTAAAATTCGCTTTATTTAATAACATATTAATTAAGGCAAAATGAAGGAGAATTTTATCACTTTAAAAAAAGTGGTGCCAATAAAAAAACTGCATTAATAAAATGTAGCCCATCTGGCAACGCTGGTGCTAAGTAGAAATTCACAAAATACACAATTGTAAAAAATAAAACACAAATAAAAAACTGTTGAAGTATAAGCAAAGCATCAAAAACATAAAATAACATGAAATCAAGGGTGGAAAATCAATAACCAATTTTTGTAGCAAGCTTGGAGCAGGTCAAATTACAGTTTTGGAGCAGATTAATTAGTGCGGGTTAATTACATATTTTAGCAGGTCCAAATTAACAGTAAATATGATTTGTTATAAACTTTTCTTTACTATTGTGCATATATACAATTATAAATGTTGAAACAGGAAAAAAAATATATATCAGCGGTAGAATTGATATAAACGAGGTAATCATCACTGGCCTGCTACATAAAATTCTATTAAGTCCCTTTAACCCTTTGAGTGACCCCCCCCCCCTCCTCCTAGAATATAAATCAAACTTCCTTTGCAGTTATCTGAAATTTCCATAATAATAAAATGTAAAATTATAATTTGCTAAAAATTAAACAGTACATAAAGAAAAACTATAAAATTATTAATTAGATATTTCATTTCAGATAATCTATTCCAACTGACTTTCTACTTAAAAAAAATAAAAATAAAATAAAATTATGAGATTTGTGCGACTACAACCCTTTTGGAGGGGGGGAGGAGCTGCACCCCAACTGCCCACACCACCAAAAGCCTGCCCTTTTTTAAACCTGCGGGAAACTGACACAGCAATTTGAAAACTGTAATAGCAATTTCTTAATATCTTCATCACAACTTCTAACACTATTGGCACTTGTTTTTTACAAAATTGTTTAAAACCTGGATTTACTGATTAATATTTTAAGAAATAAATAACTGAAATCAACTCAAGTAACAAAATAATACCATGATAAAAATACAAGCAAAAAAGAAATATAAGGTTAGTTGGGGTAACTGGAACCACGAGGTAACTGGGCCATAGGCTATTTTATAAAAAAACTGCTGGTGTTTTTTAAGTTTTAGCTTTTGTGAATAATGCCCCTTAATCTCTATTTCCTAAAACAACGTGTATCAGCTCAATCATAACTCTCACTTTGCTGTGATATATTGTCAAAAATTTACGTTTCCTTTTTTAAAAACAACGTCTATATGGTTGAACTTCCTCGGCTGATTATTAAAATACTGTAAGTACTTTTATTAAACAATCATTTTTTTTTAAAGATTAGACATATAACTACATTAATATTATTAGGTATCTATACATATTTACTTCATGTTTCAAATGTAAGCCCGGTGTCCCAGTTACCCCATAAATTTTTCAAGAATGGGGTAACTGGGACATGTATCCGGGGTAACTGGACCATGCTGGATCCAGTTACCCCAATAGTTATAAATAATTTTTTTGTGTTTCTCTTACTACGGGCAGTAAATTTCTCCATTGTTTTTTGCTCACAATAAAGAAAAGGATAGAATACCTTATTAAAATTATGTAATGAAATTTAAAAAGAGCATATTGAGTGATATCAAAGCAAATTTCTTGGCCCCTTGAGAGGCGGTGATGCCGTTATGGCATCACTTAATTTTAATTCCTAATTGCCACATTGGCACCTGAATTTTATAATGAAAATTTAACCTTTATTAAGTACGCGACAATATACTTTTACTTGTTTTCAGATAGATTCTCTTGTAAATATTGGTGTTATTAAATTATTTCAACATTTTACGAATGCAAGTACCTTGCTCCTGAAAGCGAGATAGCCAGACCTTGAAACTGTACTATACACAGGGGTCGCATTCTATAGGGAAACTTTTATCGTTCCTACCACTATTTTGAAAATAATATCTTCATCGCACCATTCTGTAAGGGTTCTGGTAGGAACAATAAAAATTTTCCTATATAATGCGACCCCTGGATAAAGTACTTAAATACTTACGTAGCCGTTTGTTCATAGATTTACCTTGCTATTTTTTTCCTTAAAATACCCATGTGACTTTTATACTTATTATCTGTACTAAAGTACATAAGTACTTCCTTAAGTTTTATGTTTTTTGTATAAATAAATCTAATATTTTCACTTTTAGTGCTTTTTTAGACACATTGACAGCAAAGGTTTCCCTTACAACGCTGTTTATTGACATATAATTTACATGATCTGCCTGGTTTAACATTTTTTAAGTTGTTTACACTTTTTCAAACAGGACCTGATATCCGATATGAAAAAATATGAACGCCCTCAAACCCGCACATTTTGATACCAGAGGTTGTGCAGATTTTAGAATTTTGTGGATTTCTGGTCATTGCTTTGTTTACATTTTTTAAACAGCAATTTGAATATAGTAATACAATAGAGATTTTATCAATACTTACAACTTGTGATATTAAATTGGTTGCAAGAAAATATAATGTAAAATGTTAAAATAAATAAGTAATAAAGTAAAATAATAAAAATTAGATAATTTTAAAAATTATTAAAATATTAAAAGGTCAAATAAATAATAATGTATAATTAAATATGCATAATAAAAATGAGTTACATATTTCTTGAATTATTGAATGAAACTTGCCTCATAAAGGTATACTACTAATTCACATCAAAATCATAAAATAAGGAAGTTTTATTTCAGGTTTAGCCAGACTTAATAACCAAAAAGCTTGATTAATACATAAATATATTTGGTAAAAAGATTGCAATCACCAGTGATATCAGCAATATCTTGATTTTTTAAAAATCAATTTATACTTCCTTCGTGATAAAATATGACTTCAGTCATATTATTAAGAATTACATATTAAAATACGTAAAGAATGATGTAAAAATGAAAAACTCTGTAATTTTGTCCCTACATCTGAACTGAAAGTTTTATTGTTTACATCTGCGATGATGTGCTGATTTTAGGGTTGCGGATTTGAGGGAGTCTATTGTATTCTTTTGAGTGGGATTTCAAACTTTTGGGTGCAAATCCCGGCATGAAATTCAAGCCCCAGAAAATATCTGGAAATTCATTAATCAGTCCTAGAAAGAAAATCATAAAATTCACCAGTCAATCGCGGGGGGGGGGGGGGGTGTATTCTTCACTTTGGTTTACAGAAAAACATTGTGTCATTTGCCAGTCTATCGGGCAGAAATTTGCGATATTAAATTGGTTGCAAGAAAATATCATAAAATTGTACTGATAAAAGGGAACTCTAAACAAACCAGTTAAAAATGTTTGGAACAGCTGAAGTAACTCTTTCTTGTGGCCACCGTGTTGGATTCTTTTTATTGCCGAAAAAACCCCTGTTCCCACCAGGTAGCGATTTATGCTCATGTTACGGTTAACGAGAAAAAGAAAAATGTAAATTTTTAAGAAAACCTAGATTTAAGAATAAGAATTAACACTAAATCAATCAAAATTAATAATTTGAAAACAGAAACATGCATAGCAAAAGTTAAAACAGGGGAAGGGGGGAAAGAGGAGACCACAACGAAAATACAGTATTTTTTTTTTTTAATCTTTCAAATACTAAGCTTAAACATTTAAAATGAAAGTATATTTTTAGAAAACTGAGTTTTAAGATTAAAAATTAACGAAAATCAACCAAAACAACAAAAGTAGGCATAGTAAATGTTAACGGGGAAAAAAGGGAGGGGGGAGGATGCAACGAAAATGTAGTAAATAAAAATTATTTATGAAGAATACCAAGATTAAACATATATACATAAGAACCCGGTTAAGACGCGTTTCAAGGGAGTGGAGAAAAGTCGCGTATTAAGCGGGATCGCGTATTAAACGTGATTTGTATAACGTTGCAGGAATTAGGCTTATTTACACATTTAATCGTCTAAATGAACTTTAGAGCTTTTATTTATGTGTTTACGGTCGAAAATTGTGGCTTTTATGTAAATTTAGATTAAAATTTAAATGCATTACACATTAACTCATTGTTTCCTTTTATACGACCGACTGGAATAATAACGGAAAATAAACATGGGTTCCAACACGGTTTTATTGTCGATTAATACGTTGCAACCAAAACTAAAACAATAAAAATGATTTTCCTACTAGACAATTTTTTATAAACAGATATTAAAAAAAATATTAAATACTGAAACCCAACCTAGTTTTAAAATCATATTTAATACTTGTAATAATGAGTGCCATTACAATCTCTCCTTCTTTCGAATATAAGAAAAAAAATCTTTATTAAACTTTGTGCAGAAATCCTTATTAATATTTGTTTATTGTTAACCTAGCAAAATGTAACGAACACATAAAAGAATTATCCAACCGCAGTTGTATTTGTTTCATCTTTACGAGTTTCATTTCCTGTTGTCTATAATATGCATTCCTAGTGCTATAACATACATTTAAAACCTCACTAACAACGGGTATGATCATCTCTAATCATAATAATTTTTATGACGTATCTGAGTTTCCCGAATTCGTATACAGTAGAGTCTCAAAAATCCCCACAGCTTGGGACCAGAGGCTGTGCAGATTTTAGAATTTTGTGGATTTTAGTGTTTTGTAGATTCTGGATTAAATGATTTATTTTTTTTAATATATCTTTTTTATTTCCAAGAAGAGCATGTAATAATTCAATTTAAGCAAATCAAAACTTGAATCTCTTATTTACCTGTACATTAACATTTTAATAACCAAAATTGTTTTTTGTTTCAATTTTTAAACATTTCTTGTATAGTTCTTTGCTTGAGAACTTTCATTTTCTCTTGTTGAAATTTCTTTTGAATCCTGTAAATAGCCATTATTTCATGTTGGTCTATACAACTCTTCTGCTCAAAGTACTTCAAAATCTTCACCTTAAACGAAACCTTCTTCAAAAATTAGCTTTTGGTATTTCTTTTTGGCTTTTGTTTGTGGTAAGGTTAAGTGAAAAATCTTTATCTTCATCCTCATTTTGGATAAATAGAGCCAGGCCATATTTTATGTCATGCATTAATTAAAGCCTTGCATGAAATATAAAATCGCTATTTTCTTTAGTGGCTGGTAGATGGTGCTGCTACTAAATTTTTTCAGTGCTTGTTTATATCTCTCGTCAATTTCTGTTATTTTCCATTTCCTTGTATGTAAGTTTCTGTGAAATAAAAGCATTTTATTTGTGTAATATCCTGTGTCATTCTATTTTTCCATAAATTTACATTAAAAATTATTTTATTTTGGATCACTGTTATTTGGAATAAAGATTATAAAGAATACTTATGATTGCAAATTTCATTGTTTACATTTTGAAATGCAAGTGGATTTCGGAAGATTGCGGATTTTAGAAGTGCGGATTTTTGAGACTGTACTGTATATCTCTCTATTACTGTAAAAAACATACATGTAGCAGCGTGCGAAGAGAAAAGTGCGCCCGGGTTACAATTTGGCGCCCTCCCCCTTCCCAATTTTTCTTTGTGACAGGTGTCACAAAATTGATAAGTGCAGAAACAGAAACAAAGTCTATTGAATATATATTTCACTTTTATTTTGAAATTTTAGGTTTAATTTTAATTCAGAAATTTCAAAAAACTAAGTAACATAAAAGAAAATTGCACTTATATTTTGGAAAAGGAGATCTGGAAAATGAGTGTAGAAAAAATTTATATAACAGTACAATATAACAGTTTGGAACCCTTTTATATTCCAAGAAAGAAACCCCATGCTATTTTGATAGTATATGTTTTCGTCACAAGCACAGACTCAGAACAGAGAAAGTTAACAAAAGAGACAAAGACAAAAACCTGAAACAAGTTCTGAAAAGAAAGAAGTCCTTATTCATAAATTTGTACTTCGGTGTGAGGTAAAGGAGAGTGCAATAACTTTGAAGCGAAAAATGTTCGTACTTTCACTGAGGAAAAAAATTACCAATATGTAAGTATATATATATTTTTTTTTACATAAACGAAGAAAAAGACGAGGTTTGTAGTATAAATTTGGCACCCCCTCAAGTTCCGCGCCCGGGGCGACTGCCCCTTTCTCTCCCCGCTTCGCACGGCCCTGTATACATGAAGCGAGAAACAAAGAATATTAGGGGACGGGATCAAAGAATGATTGCCGTTTTGCTAATTTAGCGGAGGTTTGTTTTATTCATATCATACATCTGCCACTATTCCTAAATAGTAATTTTCGCCTTTAATATTATTCGGAAACAGTGTTTTTTATCTGAATGAAAATAATCCGCTAAATTGGCAACACTCGTGAAGAGAGAAGGAATTCACGTCTTAAACGTGATTTTTCCCTAAATGGACCGAAAATTTATCGCGTATTAAGCGGGATCGCGTAATAACCGTTCGCGTATTAAACGTGATATTTTTGCATTAGCCTTATAGGCGATGTTCAAGGGACCAGAAAAATCCGCTTATTAAGCGGGATCGCGTATTAACCGTGACCGTCTTAACGGGGTTCGACTGTATATACAGTAGACTCCCTCAAATCCACAAACGTCTAAAATCCACACATTTTTACAGATGTAAGCAATGAAACTTTCATTTCAGATGTACAGGCAAAATTACAGAATTTTTTAGTTTTATTTCATCCTGTATGTATTATAATATGTAGTTCTTAATAATGTGACTGAACTCGTGTTTTTCCATGAAAGGAGAATATATATATTTTTTTTAATCAAGACATTGCAGATCATTGGTAATCACAATTTTTTTACTAAATATATTTATGTATTAATCAAGCTTTTTTGGTTATTATTATAATAATTTTGATGTGAAGTAATAGAGAGAGTACTTTTCATAAGGAAAGTTTCATTGAACAATTCAGGAAAATGTACCTGATCTTTTTTATGCATATTCAAATATACATAATTATTTACTTCACCTTTACTGTTAATATTTTATTCAGTTTTTACATTATCTTACTTTTTATCCTTTTAGTTTATTACTTTACTTAATTATTTCAATATTTTACTATATTACAATCATTCAATTATATTACAATAATTTTTATTGCATTCAAATGACTGTTTAAAAAATGTAAATAAAGCAATGAGCAGAAATCCACAAAATTCTAAAATCAACACAACCTTTGGTCCCAAGCTGTGCGGATTTGAGGGAGTCCACTGTATATATAATGCAATATATCAGTAAAAAATACACAAATATAACACTGTTTAAGGAATAAACTGAAAAGTAATTAGCAAATTATTAACAGTGTTGAACGTGGGCTACTTTTTTGTTTAATTCGGACTTCTTGATTGGCACCACTTTTTTGAAATGCTAAAATTCGCTTTATTTAATAACATATTAATTAAGGCAAAATGAAGGAGAATTTTATCACTTAAAAAAAGTGGTGCCAATAAAAAAAACTGCATTAATAAAATGTAGCCCATCTGGCAACGCTGGTGCTAAGTAGAAATTCACAAAATACACAATTGTAAAAAATAAAACACAAATAAAAAACTGTTGAAGTATAAGCAAAGCATCAAAAACATAAAATAACATGAAATCAAGGGTGGAAAATCAATAACCAATTTTTGTAGCAAGCTTGGAGCAGGTCAAATTACAGTTTTGGAGCAGATTAATTAGTGCGGGTTAATTACATATTTTAGCAGGTCCAAATTAACAGTAAATATGATTTGTTATAAACTTTTCTTTACTATTGTGCATATATACAATTATAAATGTTGAAACAGGAAAAAAAAAATATATCAGCGGTAGAATTGATATAAACGAGGTAATCATCACTGGCCTGCTACATAAAATTCTATTAAGTCCCTTTAACCCTTTGAGTGACCCCCCCCCCCCCTCCTAGAATATAAATCAAACTTCCTTTGCAGTTATCTGAAATTTCCATAATAATAAAATGTAAAATTATAATTTGCTAAAAATTAAACAGTACATAAAGAAAAACTATAAAATTATTAATTAGATATTTCATTTCAGATAATCTATTCCAACTGACTTTCTACTTAAAAAAAATAAAAATAAAATAAAATTATGAGATTTGTGCGACTACAACCCTTTTGGAGGGGGGGAGGAGCTGCACCCCAACTGCCCACACCACCAAAAGCCTGCCCTTTTTTAAACCTGCGGGAAACTGACACAGCAATTTGAAAACTGTAATAGCAATTTCTTAATATCTTCATCACAACTTCTAACATTATTGGCACTTGTTTTTTACAAAATTGTTTAAAACCTGGATTTACTGATTAATATTTTAAGAAATAAATAACTGAAATCAACTCAAGTAACAAAATAATACCATGATAAAAATACAAGCAAAAAAGAAATATAAGGTTAGTTGGGGTAACTGGAACCACGAGGTAACTGGGCCATAGGCTATTTTATAAAAAAACTGCTGGTGTTTTTTAAGTTTTAGCTTTTGTGAATAATGCCCCTTAATCTCTATTTCCTAAAACAACGTGTATCAGCTCAATCATAACTCTCACTTTGCTGTGATATATTGTCAAAAATTTACGTTTCCTTTTTTAAAAACAACGTCTATATGGTTGAACTTCCTCGGCTGATTATTAAAATACTGTAAGTACTTTTATTAAACAATCATTTTTTTTTAAAGATTAGACATATAACTACATTAATATTATTAGGTATCTATACATATTTACTTCATGTTTCAAATGTAAGCCCGGTGTCCCAGTTACCCCATAAATTTTTCAAGAATGGGGTAACTGGGACATGTATCCGGGGTAACTGGACCATGCTGGATCCAGTTACCCCAATAGTTATAAATAATATTTTTGTGTTTCTCTTACTACGGGCAGTAAATTTCTCCATTGTTTTTTGCTCACAATAAAGAAAAGGATAGAATACCTTATTAAAATTATGTAATGAAATTTAAAAAAAGCATATTGAGTGATATCAAAGCAAATTTCTTGGCCCCTTGAGAGGCGGTGATGCCGTTATGGCATCACTTAATTTTAATTCCTAATTGCCACATTGGCACCTGAATTTTATAATGAAAATTTAACCTTTATTAAGTACGCGACAATATACTTTTACTTGTTTTCAGATAGATTCTCTTGTAAATATTGGTGTTATTAAATTATTTCAACATTTTACGAATGCAAGTACCTTGCTCCTGAAAGCGAGATAGCCAGACCTTGAAACTGTACTATACACAGGGGTCGCATTCTATAGGGAAACTTTTATCGTTCCTACCACTATTTTGAAAATAATATCTTCATCGCACCATTCTGTAAGGGTTCTGGTAGGAACAATAAAAATTTTCCTATATAATGCGACCCCTGGATAAAGTACTTAAATACTTACGTAGCCGTTTGTTCATAGATTTACCTTGCTATTTTTTTCCTTAAAATACCCATGTGACTTTTATACTTATTATCTGTACTAAAGTACATAAGTACTTCCTTAAGTTTTATGTTTTTTGTATAAATAAATCTAATATTTTCACTTTTAGTGCTTTTTTAGACACATTGACAGCAAAGGTTTCCCTTACAACGCTGTTTATTGACATATAATTTACATGATCTGCCTGGTTTAAAAATTTTTAAGTTGTTTACACTTTTTCAAACAGGACCTGTTATCCGATATGAAAAAATATGAACGCGTGTGAAACATAGACCCCCCGCCCCCTGGTCGAGTTACCCCATTTTTGGGGGCAATTGGACCCATGAGGACAGAAAGATGAAATATGCATATTTTTATATTTTTAAATGTTAAAATGTAATTTTGAGCATTTCTGTCTGATAGAGGGAACCTAATTGAACACATTTACAGAAGTTCAGACTTTAATTCAAATGAACATTAGTTTTTTGAAGCTGAATTTTCAGAAGCTCCAGAGTCACGTTGTAAAATCATGTCCCAGTTGCCCCAACTAACCTTATCCATTTTTGAAAAATATCTTTCAAGAAGACTTAACCTAAAATTTAAAATTTTGAATTGCTAACATTGAAAATCAAATCAATACACGAGATATATATATATTTTCCCTAATGGCTTAGAACTTGCTAATTAGTACTATTATATTATTATTGCAAGACTAGGATAAATAAATTTATAAAATAACATTAATAAACAGTATGTCTAAATTAGTAATAACAATCTTAACATACTTCGAGATTTTTAGGTAGCTTTCATTACAAAAAGCTACCTATTGCAGCCATTCGGAGGAAAGCGATTTCAAAAAAGTTTGGTATATTTTCATCGATCATGACCCCCAGACCCCGAAACCATCCTCCGTTCAAAAGTTGATATATATATATATATATATATCTGATCTTTGTCATACTGTAACTCTCGTATTTATGAACCGATTTGGATGAAACTCGGTTTGTACATACTACATACAATGTCTCGACCGAGTTCGTTGGCCAGCTTCATCCGCCATCTTGTTTCAAAATGGCGGCCATTTAAATTTTTTTTAAATAAAATTTGAAATGTGGTACCAAAAAATTAAAAATTGAAGAATATTTTTTTCTTAAGTATTTGACCTTGATACAGAGATTCCGGAGCAGTTTTTGTTTTGTCTATATCTTAAAAAATGGCTGAGTTATAGCACTTTCAATTTCTAGCGTGGCTGACATTTTGAAACGACCTGATATTTGTCACGCGATAACAGGCGTATTTATGAACCGATTTAGATGAAACTCGGTGTGTACATAGTACATACCAAAGTCTTGACCGAGTTTGTTGGCCATTTTCATCTGCCATCTTGTTTCAAAATGGCGGCCATTTATTTTTTTTTTAATTAAAATTTGAAATGTGATACCAAAAAATTGAAAATTGAAAAATATTATTTTCTTATATGTTTGACCTTGATACGAAGATTCCGGAGGAGTTTTTGTTTTGTGTATATCTTAAAAACGGTTGAGTTATAGCATTTTGAATTTCTATTGCGGGTGTCATTTTGAAACGACCTGATATTTGTCACGCGATAACAGGCGTATTTATGAACCGATTTATATGAAACTCGGTGTGTCCATAATACATACTAATGTCTGGACCGAGTTCGTTGGCCAGCTTCATCCGCCATCTTGTTTCAAAATGGCGGCCATTTACATTTTTTAAAAAAATTAAAATTTGAAAAGTGATATAAAAAAATTGAAAATTGAAATATATATTTTTTTTATGTGTTTGACCTTGATACAAAGATTTCGAAGCAGTTTTTGTTTCGTCTATATCTTAAAAAATGGCTGAATTATAGCACTTTGAATTTCTAGCGTGGCTGGCATTTGGAACGTCCTGATTTTTGTCACCCGATAACAGTCCTATTCATGAACCGATATGGATGTACATTGGTGTGTACAAAGTACATACCAATGTATTGACCGAGATCGTTGGCCAGCTTCATCCGCCATCTTGTTTCAAAATGGTGGCCATTTAAAAAAAAATTTTTAATTTAAAATTTAAAATTAGGTATCCAAAAATTGGAAAAGATTTTTTAATTATGTGTTTGACCTTAATATAAAGATTCCGGAACAGTTTTTGTTCGTCTATATCTAGAAAAATGGCTGAGTTATAGCATTTTAGGTAGCTTTCATTACAAAAAGCTACCTATTGCAGCCGTTCGGAGGAAAGCGATTTCAAAAAATTTTGGTATATTTTCATCGATCATGACCGCCAGACCCTGAAACCACCCTCCGTTCAAAAGTTGATATATATATATGCGTTTTAAGTAATGGGATTTTAAGTATTATTTAACCTTCTATATACTTCCACATGTTTGTTATTTCCTGTTCATTTTATAAATATCTTATATATAATTCATTAAAAAATAATTTTTAGATAATTTTTAATAATTATTTATATTAATTATTACTGAATTTATTTTGTTTTATAGCATATAGATATATGCTATATATTATCAATGTTCTAACATTATTTAAACTCTTAGTTTAGTTTAAATAATTTAGCTAATAGAACATATTGTATGCTTTTAAATTTTATTAACAATAGTTTTAAATACTTTGTGTGATTTATATTAGGTTTATAATTCTCTATATATAAGGATTTGTTTGGTTTTGCTGTTTAAACAGTTATTTACATTCAAAAGCTTGCAAATTTTTATCTTGCGATAGATGTTTAATATAATTATTAATAGATGGCAGCACTAAAATTGTATCTTTCAGATTGCTCTAATTTTTAATTTTTCTAGCTCCATTTCAGTTATAATTTATACACCAGGGTGTATTTTTAGCTAAATTTTGACGATATTGTTAAACTGTTATCTATTAATTTAATAGTGCATTTTAAATAATGTAATTAATATCTATTTATTTTATATTAGATTAAATTTGTTTTACAAGGTATTTCAAATTTTATTTCAAAATGTATTAACTGCATCCTTTGGTATCATTTGCTGTGATTTCTTAACTGTTTTATTCACCTTAATCTTTTTGATATACTGGAAGACATGTGCACATGGATTTTTGTAAAATACTAAAATATTAATCGGTATGGTGTTTATTATTTCTATTTTATATCCTATAAATATTTAAATACGTTTTATTGACTCTTCCATTTCATATTATTTGTTTCTATTCTGCTTTCATTTTTAATCAATTCATTTGATTTTAGTGGTTGTTCTATAATTCTCTATGTATAAGGATTTGTTTGGTTTTGCTGTTTAAAAAGTTATTTACATTCAAAAGCTTGCAAATTTTTATCTTGCGATAGATGTTTAATATAATTATTAATAGATGGCAGCACTAAAATTTTATCTTTCAGATTGCTCTATTTTTTAATTTTTCTAGCTCCATTTCAGTTATAATTTATACACCAGGGTGTATTTTTAGCTAAATTTTGACGATATTGTTAAACTGTTATCTATTAATTTAATAGTGCATTTTAAATAATGTAATTAATATCTATTTATTTTATATTAGATTAAATTTGTTTTACAAGGTATTTCAAATTTTATTTCAAAATGTATTAACTGCATCCTTTTGTATCATTTATAATCAAATATCATCAAATATCCTTTGGTATCATTTACTGTGATTTCTTAACTGTTTTATTCACCTTAATCTTTTTGATATACTGGAAGACATGTGCACATGGATTTTTGTAAAATACTGAAATATTAATCGGTATGGTGTTTATTATTTCTATTTTATATCCTATAAATATTTAAATACGTTTTATTGATTCTTCCATTTCATATTATTTGTTTCTATTCTGCTTTCATTTTTAATCAATTCACTTGATTTTAGTGGTTGTTCGGGCACAGGGGAAAATTAATTTTAGCTTTAGCTTATTTTTCCCACAGAAAACAACCATTTTGCTTATATCATTGAATTTTGTGCCCTCGATAACGTAATTCAATGTATAAGCTTTTCAATTTTTGTCGGTGTCCACTTTTTTCTTTTTTCTTCCATAATAATTCTTATAATATTTTTTTTTTAATACTTACAGCTTTAATTCATAATAATTGACGGTGGCAGGTTATGTTTAATTAATGGTAATATATATATATATATATATATATATATATATGATCTTTGTCACACTGTAACTCTCGTATTTATGAACCGATTAGGATGAAATTTCATGTATACATAGTATATACCAATGTCTCGACCGAGTTCGTTGGCCAGCTTCATCCGCCATCTTGTTTCAAAATGGCGGCCATTTAAAATTTTTAAAAAAATTTAAAATTTGAAATGTGGTAGCAAAAAATTGAAAATTAAAAAATATTTTTTTCTTATGTGTTTGACCTTGACACAAAGATTCCGGAGCAGTTTTTGTTTCGTTTATATCTTAAAAAATGGCTGAGTTATAGCACTTTGAATTTCTAGAATGGCTGACATTTTGAAACGATCTGATATTTGTCAGGCGATAACACGTGTATTTATTAGCCTATTTCGATGTAAGAAGGTATGTGGATAGTATATAGAAATGTCTTGCCCAAGTTCGCTGGCCAGCTTTATCAGCCATCTTGTTTCAAAATGGCGGCCAGTAAATTAAAAAATATATTTACAGTCAGGTGCAAAAAAATTAGAAATTGAAAAAGGTTACTTTTTTAAGTATTTGACCTTGATATAAGGATTTCGGCGCATTTTTTGTTTTGAATTTATCTTAAAAAATGACTCAGATATAGCAGTTTGAATATCTAATGCGGGTGACATTTTTAAAAATCTGATTTTTTGCCTGCGACAGCACTCGTATATATCAACCGATTCCGATGTGAGTGAGCATGTGCACAAGAATTACTAAGGTCTCGACCAAGTTCACTGGTTAGCCTCATCCACCTTGTTGTCTTAAAATGGCAGGCACTTCAATGTATCGCCGAATTTGGCAACCAAATATAAGTTATTTTAAATAAAAGCAGCTTTGATAAAGCTGACTAATTTCGCTAAATTCTCATTCATAATGATTTAGTATTAATAAAAATTAGTATTGAATCTCCTATAATCGTTTTCCACTAAATTGAGCTTTGTGCATTTGAATAATATAAGCTGGCTTTTTAAAAGTAAGGAATATGAAACTACCTCTTCCTCCCGGCACTTGCCGGAAGGACTTTTTTAGTTCATGTGCACCTATTAAACTATTGATAAATTAAATAATAGTTTACATGTAAACATTTCCTCCCAGGATCGATCACATACTGTTTTTATCATTTTCATCTCTTTTATAACAAACTTCAGAGCCATTATATAAAATAAAAATTGAAAGATAAACACTGTATTTAAGAACAGCAGCCATACACAGTACAGACACCATGTCGATTTTAAAACACGGCGAAGGGAAAATGTGAGAACGATTTGCTGGGATGATTGGCTGTGCGCCGACTAAATTTCTTGTTGCCCTATATTATTCACCGAATCACGACAAAATTGTCATTGAATCGCTAGGTGGAAAAGCGCGTACCATAAATGAATGCATTTTGCTTGCACCGATTTCGGATAACGACAATGTATATGGTTTATCAGAGTTGTGTCGCTGAATGAACAGCAATTGATTATAAAAATTTTCTCTGGTGATAGTCACAGGAAATGCAGGCCGAAAGTACTAAGAAGTTGTCGTATTACTTGCGTATTCGCCCGGAGTCTGCCATCTTGTTTCTTTGTTGATCATCGCAGAGTTTAAATTTCTTTATTTAGATTTATTTATTTATTTTTGTTGCTGTTTATGTTTAATCTCTAAATTTTCAAAAAATAAGCATAAAGTGGTTGTAAATGACCAACAAAGAAATAAGATGGCAGACTCCGAGTGAATAGGCAAGTTGTTCCAAAGTTTTAAAAAAAATGTATATTTTAAACTTGTAACATTATTAGTCACATTTTAAGTAAATCAGCAAGCTTTCTAAAGTTCATATTTTGTATGATTCAAGATTTAACTGTAGATAGTAGTTCATTCCTTGATAATAAGACATAGCTGTAACAAATAATGTTTAAATTGTAAATGAATTTAATTTTCTACGTAACTGACTGAATTGTTTAATTTAAATTATTTTCAAATGAAGCATATGTCATAGGAAATTATTTTATAAGAAACCTAGTTTAAATTTAAAAAAAGTCCTTCCGGCCAGTGCCGGGAGGAAGAGGTAGCTTTCATATTCCTTATTTTAAAAAAGCCAACTTATATTATTCAAAAAAAGAAGCTCAAATTTGTGGAAACCGAATATAGGAGATTAAATACTAATTTTTATCAATACTAAATCCTTATGAATGAGAATTTCGCGAAATTAGTCAAATTTATCCAAGCTGATTTTATTTAAAGTTGTATTTGGTTTCCAAATTCGGCGATATCTTGAAGTGCCTGCCTTTTTAAAACAACATGGTGGATGAGGCAAACCAGTGAACTTGGTCGAGACCTTAGTAATTCCTATGCACATGTTCACTCACATCGGAATAGATTGATATATACGAGTTCTGTCGCAGGCAAAAAATCAGATTTTTCAAAATGTCACCCACATTAGATATTGAAATTGCTATATCTGAGCCATTTTTTAAGATAAAGACAAACAAAAAATGCTCCTGAATCCTTATATCAAGGTCAAATACTTAAGAAAGAAACCTTTTTCAATTTCTAATTTTTTTGCACCTTACTTTAAATATATATTTGTTTAATTTAATGGCCGCCATTTTGAAACAAGATGGTTGATGAAGCTGGCCAGCGAACTTGGTCGAGATATTGTTATATACCATCCACATGCCTTCTTACATCGAAATAGGCGAATACGTGTGTTATTGCGTGACAAATACAAGATCGTTTCAAAATGTTAGCCATGCTATAAATTCAAAGTTCTATAATTCAACCATTTTTTAAGATATAAACAAAAGAATAAATTTTCAGAAACAAAAACTGCTCCGGAATCTTTGTATCAAGGCCAAACACATAAAAATATCTTTTTCATTTTCCAATTTTTTAATACCTCATTTTAAATTTTAAATTTAATTTTTTTAAATGGCAAACCTTTTGAAACAAGATGGCGAATGAAGCTGGCCAACGAACTCGGTCGACACATTGGTATGTACTATGTACAGACTAAGTTACATCCAAATCGGTTCATAAATACGCCTGATATCGCATGACAAAAATCAGGTCGTTTTAAAATGTCACCTACAATAGAAATTCAAAATGCTATAACTCAGCCATTTTTTTAGATATAGACGAAACAAAAACTGCTCCCGAATCTTTTTATGAAGGTCAAACACATAAGAAAAAAATATTTTTTCAATTTTCAATTTTTTGGTACCACATTTCAAATTTAAATTTTTCTTAAAAATTTAAATGGCCGCTATTTTTAAACAAAATGGCGGATGAAGCTGGCCAACGAACTCAGTGGCGACATTGGTATGTACTATGTATAAACGAAGTTACATTCAAATCGGTTCTTAAATACGCCTTTTATCGCGTGACAAATTTCAGGACGTT
Organism: Maratus speciosus; assembly: GCA_963932465.1. Taxonomy (NCBI): domain Eukaryota; kingdom Metazoa; phylum Arthropoda; class Arachnida; order Araneae; family Salticidae; genus Maratus; species Maratus speciosus. The sequence continues at coordinate 80,469,074 of OZ010787.1, forward strand.
TCAAAATGTCAGCCACGCTAGAAATTCAAAATGCTATAACTCAGCCATTTTTTAAGATATAGACGAAACAAAAACTGCTCCGGAATCTTTGTATAAAGGTCAAATACATAAGAAAAAAACATTTTTCCATTTTAAATTTTTTGGTACCACATTTCAAATTTTAAATTTTTTTTAAAAATGTAAATGGCCGCCATTTTGAAACAAAATGGCGGATGAAGCTGGCCAACGAACTCGGTCGAGATATTGGTATGTACTATGTACACACCGAATTACATCCAAATCGGTTCATAAATACGAGAATTACAGTGTGACAAATGTCAGATATATATATATATATATATATATATATATATATATATCCATATTAGGGTGGTTCAAAAAAACTTTTTTTGAGATAAAGACCAAGACACCCCTTACTTTTTTTACATTTATGCATGGTATCACTCTCCTAAAATTGTAGATGTTTACACCTACGGGAAGATGGTGCTCAATGACCCTTCATTTTGACACTTTTTGGTAATTTGACACTATTTTATATTTTTATATTGATGAGAATATACATAAGTTTAAAATATATAATTTTTAAATGAAAGCTTATTTTTTATAAGCTTTCATAATTCCTAATACATAATATAAAGTTTAGTTGAAGTGTTTGGCAAGAGTTTTTCTTTCTAATGCATCTTGCAAAATTGCAACACTCCTGACAAAAGAAGACGACATTTTGTAAACAAGGCTATTTATTGCAAAGCTCTACAAACTGCATGCTGAAGTTCAGTGATAATTATAAAACAGATTAGAGGTTACAAGAATTACTTAAAAAGTATTTTTTATTTAATACATTAATTATTATTATTTTAGAAAGAAATATTGTTCTCAAAGTGTTAAATGAAATGGCATCAATAGCAACAGTCCACAATATTGAAATTTCTCTAATCAGTCTTATGGCTTTAGATCCATCATCGACAACTCTGAAACAATTGGTAACCATAAAACGAGTCCTAGTGTGGTTTCATTATCATTTGAGAGAAATTAGGACAATATGAAATGTCAGTTATATGACATTTCAAGAAGTGGTTCATGTATGGTTTAAAGCTAACATTCCTACAATACTTGTAACTCATGCAATTGAAAAACTTGAAAAAATGCTTTTAATAAAAAACAATAAAAGACATTCCTCAACAGCTCAAAAAGAAAGAGTACTTCTGTTTAAGAATGAATTATACCCTTTTTGATATTGCCCATGCTGATGCTTTGATTCTAATAAAAAATACAAGATTGCGATTTCCTTATAAATCAACAAAATAGACACAAAATGTATTTGCGCAATGAAGATAAGGAATTTATATAAAAAGCAAGAGCGATTACTTCAACGGAAAAAATAGGAAGAACAACGAAAAGAAAAATCATAGGTGTGGACACTTCATCAACAGCTGTTTACGTTCATTCATTGACTGATTCAGAAAACTCAGAGTCCACTTCCCAATCAGATGTTGATGATGATTTTTCTCTGAATGTAAAGAAAAACCTTATTTCCAATTCTGAAAAGAAACAAGATGTGTCTAAAACACAACTGTTCACATTCCATGTTACTGTCGCTTTAGATCGTGACAAGACATTTGACAGCGAAGCTCTGCATTTGATTGTTCTGGTTGTATCAGCTCTAGGGCATGATATTTGTGCACCGTTTCTTTCAAGTAAAACCATACAGCAGTTAAGAAAAAAGGCTAGAAAATATTATGTTGAGTCAGCAATTTGTGATTTCAAACCCGATTGTCCTCTAGTCTTCCACTGGGATCGCAAACTTTTGCCTAAATGTTTTGGATTAGGAAAATTTGAACTGTTGCCAGTGCTTATTTCGATATTTGATATTGAAAAGCTACTTGGTTATTGAGTGGTGATGTAACAGCAGAAAATATAGTGAATTCTATTTTTAACATATTACATAAGTTGGGTGTAGAAGAAAAATTCAAGGTGTATGTTTTCACACTACGAGTATAAACACTGGTTGTGTAAAATGAGTACGCATTTGTTTGGCAAATAAAATGCCGTAAACTACTGTGGATAGCCTATCGACAACATGTCATGGAATTAACCTTCGCAAGATTTTAGCTTGTGCCTTGGACAGTCCAGTTCCCCAGAAATCCCACTCTTCAACAGATGTAAGAATGTTTGGCAAGGAATTGAACAAATTTTTGGGGTTAGAATTGGAAAATTGGACTAGAGATTTTAAAGATGCAACCATTGCTTGTCTTTTATCTGTAGATAAATCTATGGTTATTAGAGATGATTTAGTTGACACGTGCTACTTTGGGAAATCCACCTGAGAAAATCCATTGGAGAGAGCACTAGGGACTAGCTATTCATCCTGCTCGGTGGATGGCTAAACTCCTGTACGCATTCAAAATCTTTATCTTCCTAAATCAACCAGAATTTTTCCGTTGAACTAAGAAGGAAGAAATGTAGCTCCAACGATTTGTGCAGTTCAGTGCTCTTCTCGACAGCAAAGCATGGACAGAAGGTCCACTTGCAGCTAAAGCTGCTGTAGTTGACTTGCAATTATGGAAAGACATGAGAAAATAGTGAGACTATTGATTCTGAGATTGGACTTGAATTGGTTGGTCTTGCCCTATTTTAAGACAAAGTGCCAACAGAAAAGAAAGCAAAAATTATTGCAGGAATTAACAATCAAAAATGTTGACAAAATGTAAGAGGGCAATAAATTTATTGAAAGATAATGCAAACCTTGACGATTATGCAGCAAAAAGAACTGTTGAGCTCTTTTCTCATTTGAACATTAGCGACTCTTTTATACAACTTTTTCCTGAAGAATGGAAGGATAATATCAATTATAAAAATAGTAGAAACCATGTAAAAAACTAATGGTGGTGAATGATACTACTGAGAGAGGTATTCAGCTGATTCAAGTATTTGACAAACTTTTAACAAATAATGAGGGTCATAAGCAGTTTCTTTTGCAAAGCCTTGAAACAAATAGAAGTACCATCACTACCGAGGACAACAACAAAAAAACCAATTCTTAATACTTTTTCAAAAAAGTAAATATAAAAAATCGACAATGTTAACTATTTTGCTAGCCTCTACTAATATTGTAAATATATAAATAAAAGATATATTTAAATAATTTGGTTTTTAAACGAACCTTTAGAAAATTCCTACATATGCCTAAATATCTCCAAAAGTCAAAAGTTGACAGGTCATTGAGCATAGTCTTTTATTTGGAGTAGGAGATTGAAACTTTGCCAGAATAATAGTACGCACAGATGTAAAAAAATGAGGGGGTGTCCTGGTCTGTACGAGAAAGTTTATTTTTTTCCATAGGTTTTTGAACCACCCTAATCCATATATATATATATCAATTTTGAACGGAGGGTGGTTTCGGGATCGATGAAAATATACCAAAATTTTTTGAAATCGCTTTCCTCCGAACGGCTGCAATAGGTAGCTTTTTGTAATGAAAGCTATAGCTAAAAGTAGTTTATTTGTTTATATATATATATATATATATATATATAACCTGTTTTTTTTTCAACCATGTATCGTAATAAAATAAAATAAATTTTCCAAACGATACTATATTGTTTTAATATGATATTTACTACCTGGTTTGGTTGCTATAATTTTGCATATGACTTCATTACATTTTTCATGGGAGAAGTAGCATTAAATTATCCATTTCCCAAGTTATTACTTTTATGTGGGATATTAAACATGAAGAAATAAAGAAACATTATCATTGAAATAACCATTATCTTATAATTATCATTTTATTACAATCTAACTATCATTAGAATGTTTTTATTTATTTTTACTAAAAACATTAATAATTGCATGCAAGTAATTTAAACGGTAAAAGATCCTTTGAAAATTACAGATACCAAACGAAAAAATAGTCCATTTAAATTGAGATGAAAATCTGCATTTACAATATATAATTCATAAAATCTTAAATAGAAGAGAACACAAAAGAATTCAAGGAAAGAACTCACTTCATCAATATTTGACATTTGCTGCAATCCTCTGCTTGGACCGTGTCCTCTAAAAAGGATCCATCTGGGTATAAACCCAATACCACCGGATTCACTTTTCAAAACTATTGTTTTCTTTAAGACTTTTTATATGAGGATCTCAGCGATCCAAACTTGGTCAAAACGTTATCTGAAACATCAAAATGAATCAGATAGTAAGACTCATTCTTATTATATAAAAATCAAAACAGAAAAAGTTGATTAAACTACTTTCGGTACTTTTCGGTTAGCCGGGTGCCAGTGTTATATATACATATATATGTATATATACATATATGTATATATGCATGTATATGTACCTATATGTATATATGCATGTATATAGACATATGTATATGTATGTATATAAATGTGCATATATACATATATGTCTGTATATATAACACTGGAGCCCGACTAACCGATAAATACCCTACTTTCATACTAATTAGTGATCTAAGTAATTATTTTTATTTAATTTTTAATCTATTCAAACAATATTGATGACTGGAAGAGTATGTAGGGGTCGATCCAGGCAAAATTCGGGCCTATTTAGGGCCCTTTCACCAAAATCTATTTAATAAAATAGGGCCCTTTCACAAAAATCTATTTAATAAAATAGGCCCCTTCACAAAAATAAATGTAATAAAATAGGTCACTTCACAAAAATAAATGTAATAAAATAGGTCACTTCACTAAAATAAATATAATAAAATGAGCCCCTTCACAAAAATAAATTTAATAAAATGGGCCCTTCACAAAAATGAACTTAATAAAACAGGCCCCTTCACAAAAATCCTTTTAATAAAATAGGCCCCCTATGTAACATTCTTTTTCACAAAAACTGTTTTAAAATGTGTAATTTGTAAATAAAACCAGGTCACGAAAAACAAAAACTTTAGCAAGGGGATTTAAAGAATGTTTTTGTTCATAAATTCTTGGTTCGAATTTGAGTAACTGGATTTAAACTTTCGTTATAAAATGTTATTTTTCACAAAAATATAATAAAATTCACAAAAACAACTTCTACTTTTCACAAAATGGGCCCCAAGAGTAATAACTTGCATCGACCCCTGGTATGTTGTTAAAGCGTATTAAAAAATATTTTTTTTTTCATGCTCATTAACTCGAAATTTTCCGACACATTTTCAGACTCATTTTTAAAAGTAAAAAAAGGAAAGTTGTTGGCATGATTTTTGAAGACATCTATAAGGAACCTTTGTCATTTATTTTCCATTCAATTCATTAGAACTTGATTTATAAACAATTGTTTTCTGAGTAGGTCACTTTTTTTTTTTTTTTTTTTTTTTGTTTCCAGCACTATTGCTTCAGGTAATTTGGTTCAAAATGTCCACTTTTGACAGCATTCTTTAAAATATATCCTGCCTTTATATATATATATATATATATATATATATATATACATATAAAAAAAAAAGACCAAAACGGGACATTTATAGTTTCTGAACAAGAGAGCCTGCCAATTGGATGCGTTTGAGAGCAAAAATGAATTTAAAAATGAGCCTGAAAATAAGCAGTTTGGATTTGAGTAAATATTTATATTGGCGTATTTACATTTATACACTGGAAAGTTATATTGTTATAGCTAAAGCCTCCCCCCCCCCCCTCCAAAAAAAAGGAGGGATACTTTTAAAAACACACTGTCATGATTACACTTGAAACACAATTTTCCAGATATAAAAATCACTAAAAGACTTATGACCGGTTAGAAAACCACAATACGAATAATCATAGATTTATTGTTTTAATATTCACTTTATTATATTTATTTATTTATTTCCTGGGGAAAGAGGTGTTCAAATCATTTGATCATGAATGAGAATATATGAAAGTTCCATGCATTTTTAAGTATGAAACTATTTTGTAATTTTATGAGAAAAATTGTTTAAAATAATTTTATTGATTTTGCAAGGGAAATCAGAGATATTTATTAAAACTTGATATTACTCGAAGAAATAGCCAAATAAATAAAATGAAAAAAAGAAAAGAAATTGAAAATGTTTTATGTGTATTAAATTCAATATATAGATTATTTCTTCAAAAATCCCATCTTAATTCAGCAGTGACTCTTGTTTTGACATTACCAATACACATAGAATGCTAAGACTATACTCTATGGATGGTCTTTTAGTCACTTTTATACCCTTCGCAAAAATTTCGTTTTCAAAACAGATGGCTTCCATTATTATGAAACAGCCAATTGATATATAATTGAAGTGTTAGGTGAAGATGAAACAGCAGTCGTAGAAAGTTAGAACTCTGATTTTCTGGTCAGAATGGGGGAAAAAATGGCCATATTTTTTTTTTTTTTTTTTTTTTTTGAAAAAGAAATTGCTCTTTCATCTTCACCTAAAACTTCATTTATAATGGCTGTTTCATAATAATGGAAGCCGTCAGTCCATCAGAAGAAAATAACTCGGTTAAGCGAGAATAATCGAGACACTATTGTATATTTCATTTTTTAAATGATCTTTAGAATATTTTTGTTGGTGTTCAGAGGGGGAGTCATGACCCCTGTGACCTCCCACTTGGATGCGCCATTGTAGATTACGTAGTTGAGTATTATATATTTTAAATTTAAAATAAGTCGGCTATTAGAAAATTAGCAAATTTCTCTTTGTAAATATACTTTGCGGACGAGAGGGGGAGGGGGGGAGGCAAAATCCATGTTCGCCCAGGGTGCAAAAAAAAGGCTAGTTTCGACCCTGTAAAAGCCCTACAAAATAGTATGTCACATTATTGCTCAGTTATTAAAATGTGAAGAATGAACATAGAAAGAACAAAACTTAGTTGTATATGGAGGAAAAGGCATGAACTATCACATGGAATGTAGAATATGTATGTGACTCCATGGCCTGTAAACCATATAAGTAATTTTGTTGAAAATTATCAAACACTGGGTGAAAAGTTATGAAACACGGTATACTTTACCTTACCAGAATGTAATAACACAAACATTTTTATAAATAGCTGTATTTAATTCATTTTGCGTGGTTAATAAAATGTTCTATATTTTAATAAAATTAATTTTGTTTATAACTCTGCCTTGCATATTTTGGAATCTGGCAATCAATAAAACAAGTCGGGGATTAGAGAATATTGTTTAAGGGCATGGGGAAAAGAGAGGCTCAATCCCTCCTCCCCATTTAAATAAAAACATTTAAGTTAAGCTTTATATATGTATATATAAGCTGCGGTGGCGTTAATACGTAAGTACCCTTTTTTTTACTGAATATATTTATGTTATAATTAATATACTACCGTTGAAAAATATTTGCATATTAGCAATTTACATTCATCTTATTAAAAAGAAGGAATTAGACATGTCCCATTCCTCCCTCTTCCTTCTTTTATATGTTAAACTTCTTGTATAAACAAAAATGCTGCTTTTAAGCATAGTTTAAATTAGGGATATATATGCAGTATAATGTTCCATAAATGAGGAAACTATTACATCTACGCATAAACAAGTCATTAATTTACAAAAAAACATAAAAAGTATATGAAACAAATTCACTTTTGATTCTTGAAATAACCTTTTTCTTTATACAATCGAAAGCTTATATGCAGATCAGCTACTTTTTTCAGCTGAAGCTTGGGGTACCATTGCTTCATCTAATGTGTGATTGATGAAATGATTAGAATGATACATAAAGAGAAAAACCTACTGTCCCTTTCCTCCCACTTTCCCTTTCCACCTCACTCTCCCCTATATATAAACAAGAGCCTAAGTATAACGATTATTTCAAATTCATAAAATTTAGGCTAAATTTTTCACAAATATAAAACACTATATTATAAAGTCAGGATCCTCTGAGAAAAGCTTGGACTCTTTTAAAGTAATAATAAGTGTGCCATTATTATTATTGTCTTTTGCCAAGAAGAAAATTCTTCTGGCACTTGAATTAGAATACCTAAATTTTTTATTCAAAGTACGGATAAAAAAGGATCTCATTTACACATAAAACGCTGCTGACTTCGGATTTCAGAACATGATGCAATTTAAGTAATCTGATCCTTTCAATTACATACAGTAAAACAGAAAATCGCGTTTTAATATACTTCATTACACCACGAATAAAGTAAAGAAACGTATTCACAAATGCATTAAAAAAAAAATAGTGTCTTGATAATACTTAAACATTTGCTTACTGATTTCAAGCATCAGCAAAAATTCATATGCATTTGTTTACAAACATTGGCCACAAATATCCTGAACCATCTACATTACGAGACAGTAGTATATAAAACATAATCTAAATGGAAATACGAGACTATAGATTACTAATATCAATGAAAAAAGAAAACAAAATATCAAAATAAACTTAAAATATGCATTAATAGTACTTACTCGTATCAAATAACATTGATAACTCTAACCATCGCGTTCCTCTGTGGTTTCATAAACATATCCCGCGCTTTTATTCTAGGTTAACTTCTGGTTACAGTTAATGCCTTAAGTATTCTTTTTTTCTCAGATCAACTCTTGATTTTCTTTGGGCCAAAATTTTTTGCTCAATAATAAGACGACCATTTTTCCAGTACAAAATCAGTTTATTTCTGTTTCACTTCTATTGGTTCAGATGATCAGCGCAGAACGAATGTGCAGGAAAGAAAGTGAGCAAGAATAGCTAGCAAAATTCTCTCCTCCATCAAGGTCAAGCAACTTTTGCTGACACTATAATGTTCTGCAGGGGAAAATGTATGGCGAATGACTGTCGTGCGATATGGCTATATAAGTGGAAAAGAGCTCTAATAATTCTCGCATCTATCTTGTTCTGGTCGCGTGACTCTAATGAATGCGTGCGCAGGAAAGCATTTGGCGGTGGCAACTAAACAAACTAATTAAATTATTTGGATCAATCAATCAAACGGTTGTACTTGACACAAAAAAATATTAGTCCAGACAACTACTGGAAATAACCAGACGGTGTAACCAAATAAATTTGGCTATAGCAACCAAACAGTTTTTTCCGTGTGTGATAGGTTACCGAAAATTCAGGCTCCTTTTTTTACAAACAATGTCGATTTGGTTTGGAACTTCTTCGGCTTTTTATTAAAATACGGTAAGTACTTTTATTAAACAATCACTTTTTTTAAAGATTAGGCATATAAATACATTAATATTATTAGGTATCGATACATATTTGTTTCAAATGTAAGGCCGGTGTTCCAGTTACCCCATGAATCTTTCAAGAATGGGGTAACTGGGACATGTATCAGGGATAATTGGACCATGTGGGATCCAGTTACCCCAACAGTTAAAAATATTTTTTTGGGGAGTTTCTCTTACTACGGGAAATTAATTTCTCCATTGTTTTTTGCTTGCAGTAAAGGAAATTATATAATATATTATTAAAATTGCTTGGTAAAAATTTTAAAAAGTATGTCGGTGGGTATCAAACCAAATTCCATAACCCCATGAGGGGCGGTGGGATATATTTTATCCCACCTAATTTAAACAAGAAACTTTTAACTAACCAGAAAATTTTGACTAAATTTTATATTTTTAACGTTGGGGGGAAAATTTGAAAAACTGCATTTCCTTTTTTTTTAACTTTTTTTTTTCGATTATTCCGGTAAGAATTCAATATGAGACATTATTGCTTGCCCCTCAAAGGGTTAAGTGGGGTAGCCAAACCTCGAAATTTCACGATACAGATGAAGAGGGCACATAAGTCAAAGTGACATTATTAGAAAATTATCGAAACCAATAAAAAATAGTTCTGTTCGATATAAAATCATGGTTCCATCCTCCACAGATTTATTGGAGTTACCGAACTTTCATTGAGGTAAATAAAAAAGAGAATAAGATACTTACGTACTTACGTACCCTTTTCATAGATTTATCTTGTTTATTTTTTTCCTAAAATACCCATGTAACTTTTATACTTATTACCTATGCTAAAGTACATATGTACTTACTTAATTTTTATGTTTATTGTATAAGTAAATCTAATAATTTCACATTTGTGGCCTTTTTTAGACACCATGACAGCAAAGGTTTCTTTTACAGTGCTCCTTAGTTCATAAGTAACTTACATGATCTGCCTGGTTTATAATTTTTTAAGCTATTTACACTTTTTCAAACAGGACCTGATACACCATGCTAAAAAAAAATCCTTCCGGCCAGTGCCAGGAGGAAGAGGTAGCTTTCATATTCCTTATTTTAAAAAAGCCAACTTATATTATTCAAACACACGAAGCTCAGTTTAGTGGAAACCGAATATAGGATATTCAATACTAATTTTTATCAATACTAAATCATTATGAATGAGAATTTCCCGAAATTAGTCAGCTTTATCCAAGCTGCTTTTATTTAAAGTAACTTATATTCGGCTGCCAAATTCGGCGATTTCTTAAAGTGCCTGCCATTTTAAGACAACATGGTGGATCAGGCTAACCAGTGAACTTGGTCGGGACCTTAGTAATTGCTGTGCACATGCTCACTCACATCGGAATCGATTGATATATACGAGTTCTGTCGCAGCAAAAAGTCAGATTTTTCAAAATGTCACCCACATTAGATATTGAAATTGCTATATCTGAGCCATTCTTTAAGTTAAAGACAAACAAAAAATGCTCCTGAATCCCTATATCAAGGTCAAATACTTAAGAAAGAAACATTTTTCAATTTCTAATTTTTTTGCACCTCACTTTAAATATATGTTTGTTTAATTTAATGGCCGCCATTTTGAAACAAGATGGCTGATGAAGCTTGCCAGCGAACTTGGTCGAGATATTGATGTATACCATCAACATGACTTCTTACATCGAAATAGGCGAATACGTGTGTTATCGCGTGACAAATACAAGATCGTTTCAAAATGTTAGCCATGCTATAAATTCAAAGTGCTATAATTCAACCATTTTTTAAGATATAAACAAAAGAACAAATTTTCAGAAACAAAATCTGCTCCGGAATCATTGTATCAAGGCCAAACACATAAAAAAATCTTTTTCATTTTCCAATTTTTTAATACCTCATTTTAAATTTTAAATTTATTTTTTTTAATGGCAACCCTTTTGAAACAAGATGGCGAATGAAGCTGGCCAACGAACTCGGTCGAGAGATTGGCATGTACTATGTACATACCAAGTTACATCCAAATCGGTTCATAAATACGCCTGTTATCGCGTGATAAAAATCAGGTCGATTTAAAATGTCAGCCACAATAGAAATTCAAAATGCTATAACTCAACCATTTTTTTAGATATAGACGAAACAAAAACTGTTCCGGAATCTTCATATTAAGGCAAACGCATACGAGAAAAATCTTTTTCATTTTCCAATTATTTTGGTATCTCATTTTAAATTTTAAATTTTTTAAATGGCCGTCATTTTGGAACAAGATGACGGAAGAAGCTGGACAACGAACTCAGTCGAGATATTTGTATGTACATGTACACACCAAGGTACATCCAAATCGGTTCAAAAATACACCCGTTATCACGTGACAAAAATCAGGAAGTTTCAAAATGCTAGAAATTCAAAATGCTATAACGCAGCCATTTTTTAAGATACAGACGAAACAAAAACTGCTCCCGAATCTTTTTATCAAGGTCAAACACATACAAACAAAATATTTTTTCAATTTTCAGTTTTTTGGTACCACATTTCAAATTTAAATTTTTCTTAAAAATTTAAATGGCCGCCATTTTGAAACAAGATGGCGGATGAAGCTGGCCAACGAACTCGGTCGAGACATTGGTATGTACTATGTATAAACGAAGTTACATGCAAATCGGTTCATAAATACGCCTTTTATCGCGTGACAAATTCAGGACGTTTCAAAATGTCAGCCATGCTAGAAATTCAAAATGGTATAACTCAGCCATTTTTTAAGATATAGACGAAACAAAAACTGCTCCGGAATATTTGTATAAAGGTCAAATACGTAAGAAAAAAATATTTTTCCATTTTCAAATTTTTGGCCCCACATTTCAAATTTTAATTTTTTAAAAAAATTTTAAATGGCCGCCATTTTGAAACAAAATGGCGGATGAAGCTGGCCAACGAACTCAGTCGAGAGATTAGTATGTACTATGCACACACCGAATTACATCCAAATCGGTTCATAAATACGAGAGTTACAGTATGACAAATGTCAGATATATATATATATATATATGTATGTCAATTTTGAACGGAGGGTGGTTTCGGGGTCTAGGGGTCATGATCGATGAAAATATACCAAAATTTTTTGAAATCACTTTCCTCCGAACGGCTGCAATAGGTATCTTTTTGTAATGAAAGCTACCAAAAAAACAATGGCGTGTGGAACATATACCTGCCTGATCCAGTTGCTCTATTTTTATGGGGCAACTGGCCCCATGAAAAAAGAAAGATGAAATATATATATGTATATATATATATATATATATATATTAACATTAAAATGTAATTTTGAACATTTCTGTCTGCTAGAGTGAACCCAACTGAACACATTTGCAAAGTTTCAGACTTTAATTCAAGTAACCATTAGATTTTGGAAGCTGAATTGCCAAAATATCCAGAGTCACATTGTAAAATCATGGCCTAGTTGCCCCATGAAACCTTAATACTTGCTAAATTGGAATTCTGTTTCAGTCCCAGCGATTGCGCTTTACAGGTTTTAATGTAAAGATTATTCTTTTTATTTAATATAATAAAATCCACTAAAACGGAATCGCAAGAGACAGGAGAAAATTTTTGTTTTAAGCATGCTTCCGTCTTAGCAGGTATAATTGTATAGTATTCCTAATGTAGGGACAATGAAATTTTTACTTTAAAGATATAATTCCGTTATGGACAGGTTATGTTTCCGTAGTGTTTACTGCATTTTAATGTCCCGAATTGTGAGCCACTGTCCCGCTTTTTTTCTCTCCCTGTCCGGCTTTTTTTGTGACACTGCACCTGGCAACATTAGCCCCAATTGATATTCGGTAATAATTACTCACCCAAATAGATAATGGAATACAATTTAAAAAATCATGAAAAAGAAAGTACAATCTGAAATATAATATTGTTTAGCTCAAAAATTGGCATGATACAAACGTGTACAAAATAACGAGTTAAACAAAAGTTTGCTGCAACTGACGGTTAATCATCTGTAATTACTATTTCGCAAATTCCAAAAATATTTTCTTAAGAAAAAGTGAGCTTGCGGCGTTGCAAAAGACAAAAATTTTTATCAATCGGTAATTGCTATGCACTAGTGAGACCAACGAAAAAATTACTGTGAAAGAAATCAGGGACATATGACGGCATCCATAAGAGACAATTTTTTCTCTGCTATCCATCATTTTTCAGATGCAAAATGGCAGGAGCTAATGATGATTCTTAGTCACCTTTTGATTGATAGGCGAAATTCAGGCACAGTCTATGATTACGTTTCTCCTTTCTTTTTCTGGAACATTTACTGTGTGCACATCTTCGTATTCGAAAAGTTTGTCTTAGAAAGCCACGTGTGTAATCTTTAGAAACGATAAGTGCATTGACACTGAAATTTCCCATATCTACCGATGTTTTAGTACTATTATTTTCGAATGGTAATATTTGTCGCATTTAGTCGCAAATTTTTGTCGTTAAATAAAACTAATGTTTTTATTCGTAAAAAGAGGTACTCGAAAACAGATTGCAGGGTTGTGCAAAATTTTAATTGGATTAACGATTAATTTTTTAATCATGACTAACGATTGACCGATTAAACTTAGTTTCAATCCAACTCATAGACTAACGATCAGTGATTATTTTAATGTAATCAATGATTTGACTGCGATTAAATCAATTTAATCCTACTCATGTACTAATGACCAATGATTATTTGGTGTAGCCGCTTGCTTTGATTACAAAAAATCAATTCTCAATCTAAATAATCAATCTTATTAAGGATTAATGAGTAAAAACTTCATGTGTTGTTCTGGATTTGGGTCCTTTATTTTACCTTTTTTTATTCAAGATTCTTCTAGTTTAATCACCTTTGATCATTGCTTGGGTCCTGCATTGAGTCTTTTCTTAGACCGGGTCGTCTTTAAATATTTCCCGTTTGGTTCGGTTTCGAGTAGGTTTTTACTCTTTCCGTCCAGGCTCGGTATGACTCGATTTTTTAAAAGAAAGTTCTGAATATTTTTCGAATAAAAAAAATATATATGAATATAAATAATGTATATCTGCTCATTTTTATATTAAAAAAACTATAAAAATAGAAAGATAGATATCATCCTAATGAAACGATTTTATAATATGAATTTGCGAAAATATTTTATAAAAAATCTGATTAAATGAATATATGTTAAATGCGGTTTTCTGCAGCGCTACGATAATTTAATTTTAGTATGTTATTACAGTCACTTATAGCAATTTTTTCCGTGAAGTGTTGGCCTGGGCCTTAAATCGATTGAAGTCTTAAATCGATATAAAGCTATCATCGGATATCTTATTTAACCATTGGTCTTAAATCGATTTAATCTAACATCGGAAATCCGATTCAGCAATGTTCTTAAATCGATTTAAAGCTAACATTAGAAAACGATTTATCTATTAGCAAAAAAATCTATTGGCTAAAACAAAATGCTGATTCAGAGTTATTATCTACAATGATGTATCTACTGTATACGTGACAATCTGATGTTATCGATTTTGCAGGAAAAAATTTAAGCTAACATCGCAAGCATCGATGCTTTCCAATTTAAGAAAAAAATGATTGAAGTAAAGGACGACTTTCAGAAGAGGATGATTAAAAAAAGAAAAAAAACGATTTAAATAAAAGTTTATTATTCAATTTTTAAATTAATTTCTTTATTTTCTGTAAGTGAGATTCAGAGTTTATGAGATTGGAATATATATTTTTTGGAAATTAAGCACTTATATGGTTGAAAGTTGAAAAGGAAAAGTAAAGTTTAATACTTAAAATCCAAGTTCTTCAAATTTCAGTTTATGGGCATTCTCACAACCTTTTGACTTTTGGGAATAAAAATCTGGTGAAATTATACTTGCTAAAATAACATTTTAATCTGATAGACGAATGCCTTAATGATTCAAAATAAAGAAAAAATGGTTAGCAGCGAAAAAAGTTTTATTTAACTGAGGTTTATGTTAAACTTGCGAGTTTAATTTTCCTTACCATTTTACCATTATAACTTTCTATTTTCTTCTAAATTTTTACTTATAATGAATTTGCATAGTATCCACAGGACATTCAAATAAGAAATAATAACAATGTAGTAATTTTAGTATAAAATTTTGGTATAACATTGTCTTAAAGGGGTGTTAAAGAAGGGTCGGTAAGGTTAAAAAAAAGGGGATGGTATAGGAAAAAAGGGGACGGTAAGGATAAAACGGTAAGGAAAATTACAACCTATTTTAGGCAAATCATGTTAAGACTAAGTGGTATCCACTCTGTTCATTGATTTTTAGAAACAGTTATTTACATTGGACTAAATTAAAAAAAAATTAATTAACCTCGAAAAGTGCGGAAATAAACCTTGGGGACGGTAAGACTACCAATAAAGCCACGATGCTTGAAATTGATATTTAAATGCTGATTTAAATTCTGCAGTAAATTTCCTGTCAAAGAATTTTAGACATTATTTCCCTAGCATACTTCTGCATGAGAAAAAACTTGAAAAATAATTCTGTGGCTGCATCTAAAGTGATTTTCTGTATAATTTTAGAAGAGGAACGGTAAGGAATCTAAAACCCAGGGACACAGTTTTAAAAATAATAACAACCCTAAAAATGTGTGCAGGTTAATTTTTTGCTACATATTTATATAAAACAATAGCTCCAGTTTCGGAAAAAAATTACCTCGAATTATTTTTATTGAAACAATTTTATACAGACAGCTCCAAACTTAAAAATCAGCATCAGGGACACCGGACGGTAATGGAGTTTTCCTGATATTTAGACACCCAACATCGTCACAAACTTATTTATCTCGTTAATATTGTTATGCAATCATGCAATGGGATGTTCCCCAGTATATGAAATAAAAAAAAACACAAGAACCAAATAAAAATTATTATTCAGGGACATAAAAGTCAAAAGATTGTGAGAATGCCCCTTATATGCTAATGCAGTCTTTTGATGAAAAATTAAGTTTTCACACGATTGGGAGATATTTTAACAATTACGGGAGAATAGCCGAATTTGGACCACTTCACTTATTTTCAGGTGTAACTCACTTAATTTTTGGAATATCTGCAAAGCATCACTACACAGGGTCAATGTATTCATCTACTAACTAAATAAATCTTTAGATCAATTTCTTTTTGAAATTATTAAGTTTTATTTTAGTTTGAAAAATTTGTCAAAAGTGTCCAAATTCAGAAACTGGTCGCCTAAGTTGGACCCCAGTCTCCTAACTTGGACCAAACAATATCAGGTTATTTTAACGACTAGGGAAATTATCTAAATTTATTAAAACAAAAATTTGCGATTAATGAAACAATCAAACAAAACAACAGCAATGAAATATAATGAAATCAAATATCTGAAAATAAGAGTAATTATTTTAAAACAAAATGTATTCAAAATGTAATTCAAAGTTATCAGTAATTAAGAGTAGAAATTATGGAACTAATTACCAGTTACTTGAATATCATGTAAGAAGTGATGCAAAGCTTACACATGAATTTCGTTTATTCATTTTTTATTCCAACGCACACAACATGGAACCGTATTTGGCAATCTGAACACTGAAACATTTCTGCTATTTTATTTTTCTTACAAATTAGGTAAAACCAATCATCACTGTCTAGATAATTAGTTTTAGATTCTGAATTATTAGACCTTTTTTTTTTTTGCAACAGGAATTATCTTTATATTATGTGTGTAGTTCTTCCCTTCCATAATTTTCTTGCTAATTGCATTACGCCTATTTTTCAAAACTTGATGTTTCAATTGCTTTTGTGCTGTGATAGCTTCCATTTTGTCTTTTTCTTTGTTTTTTCATTTCAAGGTTTACTTTATATGGCGAATATGTTAACAAAACTGTTTTTTTTTTTTTTTGCTTCCTCTGTACTTTGATTTAACTGAATTTAGCAAAGAAGATAACATTTCTAATGATTTTTTGGCTTTTGGGTAGGATTTGTTGCTGCAGCCTTCTTGCAGGTCAATTTCTTCATAACCCTCTCTCTCCTTTTTGTTTCCCATATCTTTAACAGCTTTTGCTGTCACGGGTGTTTTTCTTCCAGACAGTTTGCCTGTGTCTTTTTCAACATTTTCAACATTATATTAAAAAAAGTGCTTAAGAAATTTCCTCTATTGCAAAATATACCACGATTAATCAACCGCAAACAATATATATTCAAACAGTATTGAATTCATCCCCCCATGCGCCAGAGCCATGAAATAACCACTCTCCTCGGAAGATTTTAGATTTTATGCGTTTTAATGCCAAAAAAGTGTAATTCCACCGTCCAGAACTGTAAAAAGCCATCGCAAATATCCTCCAGGCGGAAAATGTTTGAATTCAACTCTGTAAACCAAATACGCCGTAGGAATAAGGAATTCAAAGAAAATAAATGCAAATACATGCAAGATAAAAGAAATTGCAAACAAATTTCATTGCATAAATATGTAAAAATATTTTTTATTTTTATATAGGCTTAAACTGTATAAAAAAATTAACCCTGATATTTAAAAGAAGAAGAAAAAAAAAAAAACCTTGCATGGAGATAGAATTATAAAATATTTAAAAATAAAAAAAATAGTGTACAAAGCGTACCGACCTCGAAATTTATTACTTACTTTTCAAATTTATGATCGCATAACTGGTCCAATTTAAGCGACTTAAATTGGCCCAATTACGGCAACTGCGCCATTTTTTAAAACAGATAATCTCAAGACTAAGAACAAAAACGAAATCAAAGAAATCCGCGTGAAAAATATGCATAATAAACAGATAAATTCGTATATGTATATGAAAACCTAACAACTTACCTTAGTTTTAAAGTATTCCCTTACGTTTAGTAGGAAAAAATTAGGTCAAAACAGCTAACTTTAAGTTTTTTAAAATTGTCTGAAAACAGCAGGTGGTAGGCGGTTGCTTCATCTAATCATGAGTGACGTCATTCTGATGAGTAGGATTTCAGCGGTAAATGGCGTCTCTTCCTGTAATTAACGGCAGAATGGCAACGGTCCAATTAAAGCGGCGGTCCAAATATGGCTACTCTCCCCTATTTTTCATTTTCTATTATTCTGCAATTAAATAAAATATTTTAAAGCAGAATCCTGCATTGTTACAAAAATGCTCTCCTGAAATAGATTCAGTATTTAGATGATTGAAAAAAAATAATAATGTTTCATATTTGAATCCAAATTCATCGACTTCCAGATTATATTTTTTTGCATTCCTTTGATGAAAAATTCATTTTTTACACGTTATGGTAAAATGTCAACATATATTTTTTATTTTCTATTATTCTGTAACTAATTAAAATATTTTAAATTAGAGTCCTGCATTGTTTCGTGTATCCCGATTTGAAAGTGATCCGCGTGAAATATTTTAATTTTTCGATTAAGATCTTTTTCCTTGAATTGTTTGAGTATTTGTGGTTGAAAAAAATTATAAAATTAAAAATTTTAAATTCAAATTCTTCGAATTTCATTTTTTATTTTTGTACATTTTTATTATGAAAAATACATTTTTTTTATGTTTGGTTAATATAATAATATATATTCTTTATTTTCTATTATTCTATAATTAATTAAAGTTCTTTAAAATAGCGTTTTGCATCGCGTTTCACATCCGATTTCTACGCCTGCCACATGGATTTATTTTTTTAGCGCATTTTTTGATTTTGACTTTTTTGAAATCGAGAATATTTTGCTGAAACTGATCCACTATTTATATCTGAATAAAAAATAAAGTCTTATTGTAAAAATCGAAATTCATCTAATTTCAGTTTATATTTTTATGCATTATTTTATGAAAAATTAATTTCCATATACATGGGCACTATTGAAATATTTTAATTTTAATTTATTATTATTTTGTAATAAATTAAAAATACTTAAATAATTTATATTGAATCGAGTGACTTAATTTTTACAGTGGAACGGAAGTGAGATGGAGGGCGGTGATTCATTAGATTTTTTCGCAAATCTGCAATTTCCTACTTTTTGATGTTTTTTTATCATAAAAACAGATATATTTTATTGCTAATCTTACAGGGTGCCAACTGTTGCTAAAAAATCAACAATTTCAGCAATTATGTGCTCCGTAACTCACACTTTCAATTCTTCCCCAGGTGTTATATGAATGTCAGTATTTATCTTCGAGAAATTTTATTAAAATCTAAGAGTTAAAAATTAAAAAAAAGTTGCACTTTATTTCTCATATGTATATACAGTGGAACCCCGATTTTACGTTTTTCATGGAACCAGCAGCAAAAAACGTACGAAACGGGAAAATGTAAAATCGGGATCAAATAGAGAAAAATATTGCAAGAAAACAAACAAAAATAAACTTACCAATATCGCATTACTACTTTTAAAAATCTGTTATTTTTGACTGCTTTTTATTTTTATGTACAATTTCACATATGCTGTTTTCGATACATGCAAGGTTTTGCAAATTTTTTTCTTGATTTTCATGTCCTGTTAAAAATTTCTTTAAAATTTTTGAACTCCCAATGGCCTCTACCGATTAGAGCACGATGCCTTCTGGATCTTCATCATCATCCTTACTTTCATTTTGCGAAATCAAATCGGAAATAGTCTGAATATCTGTGGTAGTGATAACATCTTTATCGCAATCAATGTATTCATCAACATTGATGTCTGCAAGTATAAATTCATCCTCTATTGTATACTCTTCCGTATCGGGCTCCTCTGGCGGCGCTTCAACGTTAATATCAGATTTCAAAAATCCTTCCTTCCCAAAAGCATTTGAAATGCATTTTTCCTCTACAGTATCCCATGCCAATGAGATCAAGTGAAGAGCGTCGAGCACATTTATCTTCATTTTTCAAGCATCTTGAAACTCACCAGAATCAAGGGAAAAAAGGGCTTTTCTTACCAGTTGCTTCCAATAATTCATTTTGAAAGATCTAATTATTCCCAAGTCACAAGGTTGAAGTAAACTGGTACAGTTCGGTGGGAAAAGTTCAATACGCACATTCTTAAAGTTTAGATCAGCATGAGCAGTGCACTGGTCTACGAATAAAACTATTTTTCGCTTTTGCAAGCGCATTTTTTTTTCCAATTTTTTTACAAAATCTTCAAAAAGATTTAGGTTCATCCAAGCAGACTGGTTGGCATTATAATCTGTAGGTAAACTTTTGATGTTTTTGAAGCATCGGGGCTTTTTGAATTTACCAATCCCAAAGGATGTTAACTTCTCAGTTCCGTCTGCATTCGTACATAACAAAACTGTTAATCGCATTTTTGATAGTTTCCCACCATGACACGTTTCTCCTTTCATGGTGTATGTTCTATCAGGGAAGAGATTAAAAAACAATCCAGTCTCATCTGCGTTAAAGATGTCTTTTTTTTTTTAATAATTACACACAGGAGAAGGCAACGTTTTTTTCCATCCACTCCTCAACGACCGCAGTGTTTACTCCGTCTGATTCACCACAAATAAACTAGTAAGACAAATTATGCCTCTTCTTGAATCGGTCGATCCAACCGTTGGATGCCGTGAAATTCTGCATTTCAAGTCGAGAAGAAATTTCAAGCGCCTTTTCTTTCAAAATTGAGCCATTGATTGGAATTTTGGCAGCACGGGCTTGTTTAAACCACTTGAACAAAATCTTTTCCAGTTCTTCAAAAGGAGAGGTTTTCAATGTTTTCCTTTTCTTCGACAAATTTCCCAGTGTTTCAGATTTTAATTCCACAGAGACCTCTTGTTTTAGGATGGTTTGTAACGTGGAATAAGTGATGCCCAATGATTTTGCGAGATCAACTTTAGTTCCTTTAAAAACTTTGGATTTTTCGATAATTCCTGCCTTTTCCGCTACGGAGAAACATTTTTGTTTTGGCATCCTACTTTTGACTGGCAATCACTAAGAAATAGCAAAAGGAAACGATTCTACTGCGGGTTGAAATTGAAATGAATGATCGACGGATAAAGAATCATCCCCCTAACGACATCACGTGACGCAGGTGTGGTCAAGTGCTTGGTGGACGAATAATAGTTCATCTTTACTTTCCCACGATAGTATTAAGGGGAGGGGAAGAACTTGTTTTGGTAGAAATCAACCAGTTGACCACCTGGAAAGCACTTTTGTTCTTTCGAAAATTCTCCATGAATGAAAGAAGATAAAAATTTAAGAGGTAGTTCGCCTAAAATGACGTACCAAGCGGGAAACGTTAAATGTAAATGACGTAGAATCGAGATATTTTTAACATTATTGGAATAGAAATTTTTTGGGACCGACGAAAAATAACGTACGAAGCGGGATAACGTACGAAACGGGTTACGTAAAATCGGGGTTCCACTGTATATACATTGGCTTCCGAAAGTTAAGGTACAGGGACTGGATGCTTTCGATTGCATACGTTTTGTCGAATATCTACCAAAATTATTGGCGAATTGTTCTTGAACTTCTGCGATGAAAAGAACATATTTGATTTCATATTTATCGGTGAAGATTTAGTTGGGAGAACAATTAGGGGGCTAATAATAAATTTAATAATAAAATAATATTTGCGATCACCTATGTAACAGAAAATGCTGGAAATGGTTTGTCACTGTGTTAAATGACTATTTGAGTCTTGTTCAACGTTTGTGTGCATTTGTGTAAGCTTAGCACTCACATTCGTGAAGATGCTATTGTGTCTGGGAAAAATTCAAACGTTTATTGCTTATAGCATACAGAGCTTTCAACCAAATTTAACACAACTTTCCGAAAACCTGGCAAAGAATAGTAGCAACAGTATACTGCAATTAAAACATGAATATATTGAATATTTGATTAGGTATGGGCATTTTTATGAGATAATATTTAACTGCGCATGCGCGGGAGATTTCAAAATTTTTATTTCATAATTTGGTAGTCAGTATTTCGGGGCAACTTATATAAAAAGTCCAGTCAAATATCGCGAAAATTCACAAAGATAGGGTCGATATAATGAGTTACTTCCTAAAAATAACTTTATTATAAGGGATTTTCCACAACTTTTCAATCAGCTCACTATATCTTTCTAAGTTTTCACAACATTTGACTGGACGTTTTATAAAAGTTGCCCCAAAATACTGACTACCAAATTATGAAATAAAAATTTTGAAATCTTTCGCGCATGCGCAGTTAAAAAACATCTCACAAAAATGCCCATATCTCATCAAATATTCAATATATTCATGTTTTAATTGCAGTATACTGTTGCTACTATTCTTTGGCAAGTTTTCGAAAAGTTGTGTTAAATTTGGTTGAAAACTCTGTATGCTATAAGCAAAAAACTTTTGAATTTTTCACAGACACAATAACATCTTCACGAATATGAGTGTTATGCTTACACAAATGCACACAAACGTTGAACAAGACCCAAATGGTTATTTAACACAGTGACAAACCATTTCCAGCATTTTCTGTTACATAGGGGATCGCAAATATTATTTTATTATTAAATCTATTATTAGCCCCTAATTGTCCTCCCGATTAAATCTTCACCAAGAAATAGGAAATCAAACATGTTCTTTTCATCCCAGAAGTTCAAGGACAATTCGCCAATAATTTTTGTAAATATTCGACAAAACGTGTGCAATCGAAAGCATCCAGTCCCTGTACCTTAACTTTTGGAGGCCAGTGTATATCAGGGTTCGTACGGGTCCTGGAATTTCCCGACTACGAATTTTTTCGGTACCAGTTCTTTCTTATAAAAAATCTCTCCTTAAATAAGGCGAAATTTCGCATGTTTGAACTAGATGTATTTTTCTATTATAAAAAATACTGATATTTATCCTGGAAAATAACGGTACCCGTAAGAACCCTGAATATATATATATATATATATATTAGTAATTGGAAATAGATGATGAATAGTAATTATATAATGGTTATATATATCTATATTATATATATATATGCCTAGATTTTAAAAAATCATAACATCTAAACCTTTTATGTTAAATGAGTAATTCTTTCACTACACGATAACTGGTGAACGCAAGTTTGGATTTAATTCACCAGAATTTGTTTGCGTGTCTGTATTATGCGCGGATTAGTTGCGCTGTCGTCACGGTCAGCCGACGCGCCAGGATGCAGCTGCTCAGTACGATGTTGACCGTTCAACAAAAAGCACAGTGCGTGATTTGGTATGTTATTTCATGACAAAGTTATTGGACCTTTCTTTTTCAAAGAAAGAACCATGTACTTAGCAGCTGCAGTTTGGCGCGTCGGCTGACCTTGACGACTGCGCAACTAATCCGCGCATAACACAGATACGCAGACGAATTCTGCTGAACTAAAGCCAAACTTGCGTTCACCAGTTATCGTGTAGTGAAAGAATTACTCATTTAACATAAAAGGTTTCGATGTTATAATTTTTTTAAATCTAGGCATTATTTTTCGATGACCCCATATATATATATTAGGAATTTTATGTTTAGTTAAATAAATTTAAAAGTGTCAGTATGTAATTTAAATACTAATATTGAAATGATTTTCTATTTATATTAATTTAATGCATATATCAAAGTTTTTTTAAAAATAATAACTGCAACCATTAGATGTAATGTATGTTTTAACTTAACTGCAAAAATAACCTTAAACATTATAGTGGTAGGTATAACATGTGCAGGAGCGAATTTGGATTAAACAATGTGGGGTTATATATTATACAAGATTATATAAATTATTTAATAGGTGATATTGTTTTTTCCATTTCAAGGCATTTAATATTATTCTGTTTTCATTTTTCTTCTATTATTATAGGCAAGTAGTCGTTTGGGTACAGGGGAAAAATTTTCAGCTTTTAGCTTTTTTTCTCTACAGAAAGTGACTGCATTGCTTACATATGCGAATTCTGTACCCTCGATAAAGTAATTCAATATATAAGCCTTTCATTTATTTTTATCGTTATCCATATTTTTCTTTTTTTCTTCCATTTTAATACTCATAAGATAGTACAAGGGACTATGCTTTTTACATAACATCTGGTATATATAAATTTTCATTTCTGTTA
The DNA here is from genome assembly GCA_963932465.1 of Maratus speciosus. Lineage (NCBI taxonomy): Eukaryota > Metazoa > Arthropoda > Arachnida > Araneae > Salticidae > Maratus > Maratus speciosus. Next base: position 80,493,233 of record OZ010787.1, read on the forward strand.
TTCAAATTCTGCATTTTTTTACTATGCTTTTGGAATCTATGATAAGTGTGCTGGGGGGGGGGGGGGGGACTTTATTTGTTAATGTCATTTTATTCATAATTTCACAGTTTTCGTTGGTGGTCGGTAATGTTAATTTAATGGTTATATGTATATAATTTTTTTTTTTACTACTTTTCTCATCATTAAAAATGAATGGTTAAATTCATTGAATCTGCTTCTGTTTTCCCTCAATAGCTTTTTAATACTATGTCAGTAGAAATAAGTTAGAAATTGCAAATGAAATAACTAATTTTATAAATATTTTTTGAACCGCATATTGTACTGAATGTATATTTTAGTGCACTTCATAAGTGCATATCAATTTCATTCTGTTCGAAAGGCTGTAACATCATTAAAATGCACTTGAAATAATTTTTTCCCATTGGCCGTAATTTAACGGAAAACTTTTGACAGTCCCTGTAATTAAACTATACATCCGATTTTCATAAAATTTAAAATGACTCGACAAAATTTTGCAACAATTATATATTTAAATTTTCAGACCATTTGGTTGGATAGTTTTTGCCCTGTTATATGCGGACAGACAGACGACTATAGGTGCTACGTATTTATATAATTACGAACGCTCCTAAAAAGACTCGTTTTTGCTATTAGCACAATTAAAATGTGGTGCCATTTGGGTGGTCTAGAGAGAACGCACGCCGCCCTCTTTACAGGATTAAGATTGTAGCGGCCATCACAAGACACAAAGAAATATCTTTCTTTTATAGTAATTCTTAACCCCTAGAGGGGCGGTGGGATAAATTTTATCCCACCTACGATTAATGAAGATTTGCACCAGAAAATGTTTATTAAATTTTTCTTTTCTAACTTTGGTAGAAAAAAAGTCGTAAAATTGCTTTTCCTTATTCTGCAATAAATTTTTTTACAGATTCCTGTGTGAATTCGACTTTACAGAAACACAATTACTTGCCCCTCACAGGGTTAAAAAATAAATTTATCAAATTTATTAAAGTAGTTCACTAATTTTTAAAATGCAGAAAACCGAGTGTTTAGGGCATTTAAACTTTTTTTGTGTAAAATCTACATTTTTTCATAGGTATTTAAAAAATTAAGACTAAGTATACTATATAATCCAGGAGGGGGGGGGGGCGTGAATAAAGACTGTATTTTGTTACTAAAAATTAGAAAAAAGGCTTGCATATTCCAAAGGTAAAATCGGTGTTATATCGCGATGTTAGATGGATGATAAATCGATTTAAGAAATTTCCTCATCGCACATTCCTACTGAAGAGTATGTAGCTAGAGTATCTATGTATATAGAGCTTGTAGTTTTTGTACAGGGACATTCAAAAGAATACGAATATATGTTAACACAGTTTTAGCGGCTAGTATTCAACTTTTAATCAGAAAGCTCCTCCAGTGGGCGTTACTCTAGCATGTTTCATTATATAACTAAAATTTCCGTGTTTATATTATAAATGAATGTATATAATAAAGGTATTTTTTCTAATCGAAATATTTATATGCATATTGTCCCCCATCTTTATTTTAATTCTCATGTTCTCCGATACTGGGCTATTTCTCTTTCTTTCTTGCAGTTTTCCTTTTTTTTTTTACATTTGGTATCATAAAACAGGCATCGTCGACAAAAATGACGACGTCATCGAGTTATAGCATGAAATTGTGATTTAGGACAAGATAATAAATAATAGATAAGTAAATGATTGGTCTGTCTCAGTCACAACTTATATGAGCAGTATAGACACCAATTCCTCACTTTGGTAGTTATGATACGTCATTGACTTTCGACATTCATTTCGGCAAAATTTCAAAACATTAAATATATCGATTAATGCAATACAAATATTTCAGTCTGCCTAGTGATATCTTGGTACGATATCAGCAGAGCTGCTGCCATCGAAATACTCAAGGCCAGAGAGGACATGAGTATGACGTCATCACTAATTGACCGACTTCTCACTGGTGTTGGAATTCACACCGGAAAATTTTGAATAGCAATTTTCTTTTATTTTATTTGTGGAATATCTATCATCTTATAAAACAATAACAACTATTTAAACTTACTGGTGAAAATTCGGAATCCTCAATTAAAATTCAGCAAGATGCGGAATGCAACAGTGTTGCCGCATCTGGCCGATTTTTTATTTGGGGATTCTAAATTCTCCCCAGTAAGTTTAAATAGTTATTATTGTTTTATTAGATGATAGATATTCCACAAATAAAATAAAATAAAATTGCTATACAAAATTTTTTGGTGTGAATTCCAACACTAGTTAGAAGTCAGTCGATTAGTGATGACGTCACACTCGTGTCCTTTGGTCTTGAATATTTCGATGGCAGCAGCAGAACGGGTCACCAACCTGTCATTTTTACGATACTATTACGTTATCAAATTTCATTTAATATGTTTTATGACATTTTAATATGTTGATTTTTAATGGCATTTTAATATGTTGTAAATACCGACTAGTACAATATAAATATTTCAGTGTGTGTCATGATATCTTTGTTAGAATATAAATATAACGGGGACCAATCTTCGTTTTAGAAATAATATCATACAATCGAGTTTCAATGTGAAATTTTAACCAATTGAAGATACTGATTGGTAAAATAGAAATATTTAGTCTACTTTGTGATATTTTAGTACTATTAAGCAGAAAGGGGCACCAATTCGTCATTTTGCCAGTACTACTATCATGTTTTTGACTATCGGCATGAAATTTTAATATATTTTGCAGTTCTTGCCCAGTATAATATAAATATTATAATTTGCTTCGGGATATTTTGATACGATATGAGAACAAGAGGACCAATATGTGAGTAATAAGCCAGCTTGAAGAATCTGCCAACGTCCGACGTATTAAAAGCCAGCGCCTTCTTTGATCCCAGTGTGCTTAAATTAATGAAAATTGCGTTTAAATTTTCAGATGGGGGGAAGGTAATCGTCTGTGCTAAGAGTTACAGTCCAACAGTCGTCAAGAAAAAGGGCATAATTGTTGCTTTCAAGTTCACTTTTTAAAATTTGAATTTTCTTTAGAAAATATTCTTAGCTAGAATTTGTATCTTTAAAGTAACCAACATGCTAAACTACAAGTTTCAAGTCCGTTTTTTTACTGTTCTTCGCATGTATTTGCGTCTTCAAAGTAGCAACCATGTCAAATTTCAAGTTTTTATCCTTAATAATTCAATAAAAAAGCTTTCAAAAGCGTTTTTTAAAAAGCTTTTCACTCATTTCAACCTTAACTGTTCTCTGCGACCATTTAAGCCTTAACAGCAACAGCCATGTCAAATTACAAGCTTCCATCTCTAGCAATTCTATTAGAGATCATAATTTAAAGTGTTTTTAGAACGCTTACCGCTCGTTTCACCTTTTTAAATTTCGAATTTTTTTATAAGCCACTCTTTCAAGCATTTGTATCTTAAACGTAACCGAATATGCCAAATTTCAAGTTCCTGATCGTTTCAGTATCACAAAAATCGTAATTTAGAACTTTTTTTCCGCTACCTTTTACGTTTTTTTTTTTTTTTTTTTTTTTTTTTTTTTTTTACTGTTCTGTGCGTGCATTTGCGTCTTACAGTTGCGTAAAGTACAGTCCTCCTCACTTAATCGGGTCACGGATAATCGAATACTCCGCTTATTCGAATAGAATCCTCCAGAACCAAATTTATTCCTATTAGTTCTATGTTATTTTTCCCCGCTTAAACCAAATACCGTTTACGAACGGCCCTGCCTAATCGAATAAGAACTGTGTGACCTATGTTTGAAAATAGGCGCGGAAAGCACATTTTAGCTGGAATTTCCTTCCACCTTTTGTCATTTTCGGTTCCTTTACGCTGAAAACAAATTTTCAGTTTTCCTGCAATGATTTCAGCAGGCAGATGTATAATGGACAGATCAAGTGATTTCCCCCCCCTTGATCTCCCCCCATCATTTTTTGCTATTAACTAGGCTTTAATGGCAATGTGCCGTCACTTCGAGACTCGAGATGGTAGTTGTGATATTTTGCACTCGTTCGAAAAATAACCCGATATTTATTCCTTTAAAATTCAACTTAAACAAACATTTTAAACGATTTTTTAAAGGCAGTATAAGTAACGTAAAATAGAAGTACCAAAGTTTTGACCAAATTTAAACGAGCTGCCTTAAGTGTGATATAAACCATATAAATCTATGTACTGACATTAAATTAATACTTATTTACTTTATAGCATTTGTATTTATTTTAGTTTATGTTATTCTATTAACGATTTATTATGCTGTTAATTAAATATACCGTAGATGGTTATTTTGCCTTTATATTACACATTAAATATTACAAATATGATTCCCGTTTAATCAAATCCCCGCTTAATCGAACATTATTTCTGGAACCGTCAATATTCGTTTAAACGGGACGACTGTCTAGCCTATTTTGGAGCAGGGACTATCAATATCAATTAGCCGCCATTACTTTCGAAATCGGTTCAGTAGTCCCAGAGATTAACTGTACAAACAAACAAACGTTGCTTCTATATAATAATTGATTGATAATATTTTTCCCATTTGCCTAAAATAATTTAAAAATTCATATCAGTTTTATAAAAAGGGTTTCATCTTTCCCTATTCCCCCTAAATAATTTACACATTTTGATGTTGGTATATCTGAATAATTCTGTGTGATCCTGTATAATATCAATAAGAAAAATCACATATTGACTCTTAATAACAATCTCGTAGCAATTAAAGCTAATTTAAGAAAGTTAAATAGCGGCAATATTTAATTTTCGTCTATGCAATTAACGATTAAATTAATCGCGATTGAATTTACCCAGATTGAATTCTTCCAGATTGAATCAATTATAAAATTAAAATTTAAAGAGCAATTGCACTTTCAACTTCAATCATGATAAATTGAATCGGAATTAAATTTCGGATGATTGAACATTTAATCAACTAATCAATCGATTAAAAAAGTAATAGATTATTGCCAACCCTGACCGAGAGGTCTGTCAATTATTCACCCTGTACAACAATTTTGACATGGTAGCATACTATTTGTACGTAAATTTCGTGTTTTCCCGTACCGAAACTTGTCGACGGAAAAACATTCTAAAATAATTAGTCTATGAAAAAAAATCATACATTTTAATCATCAAAATTGCACAGAAAATAACTGAAATAGTCGTTTGAATGGAATTTGTGTATTGTTCTTTAATTTATAATTAAAATATAAGCTTAGAGCCGTTTCCATATTGAAATCGTCATAAACTCTGAAATTTTCAAAAAGAACACTTAATTTGGACATCATATTTGGATTCTATAGGAACTTTTATCTTAGGATACCAAACAAGAAATCGTTTGGTCAAGAAGTTTACAAACAGGTAAAATTTACAGAAGAATCCAAATATGACGTCAAAATCAGATTTTCGTATTGAAAGTTTTAGAATTTCTTACAATTTCAGTATGGAGACGACCTCTAAACATATTTACTTATTTTTTAAACATAAGTTGAAAGACAACATATGTTCTAGTCAAATGGCAATTTCTGTTGTCTTTTTTTTTTTTTTTTTTTTTTTTTTCCTTGGACAGTTTGGAAATCAAAATACATCAATTTTTTTTTTCTTTTGGCAGACTGTCTTTTTCATCTCGGTAACTTCTAAAGCGATTTCAATAATTGTTTTTAAATAGTTTTACCGATAGGTAAATTATAATTTAATCATTCGGAAAGAAAAAAAATCGATAGTTACGCGATGTCTCAAACTAAAGTTTTCTTCAAATTACCGTTTTTAAAAGAGGAAACTTCTAGAGAAACAAAACGAAAAATAACCTCCAAATTTCCAGAGAAATAATGCTTTCGAAATATATCTAATTGTAATACAAAAAAAATTGAAATTACTCCTACAATTTCCGAGTAAATATAAGGCGATATCAGCTGTTTTCTATGGGTTTTCGCTAGTGTTGTGGCATAACTAATATCAGTTAATATCTACTAATGTCCCCACAAAAATCAATTTCTCATTTTTGACTTAATATTAAAGTCACATTTCTTAGATTTTCAGGTAATTTAAAATATTGTTTATATCTTTCTTAGAACTTGAGTTACAGGTATCTGAATACTAAGAATTTAATCGATAAAATACGGGAATATATATTTTTAGCTTTTCTCAAAATTAGAATTTTCGTATTTTGCTTTAACGCAAAGCGTTAACGCAATATTTTAACGCGTGTAATGTTATGAACTGGTGTTGAAATTTCGTATTCTGGGGGGTAATTTGTATTGTATTGTTGAATTTTGTGTTCTAAAGTTGTTGATTTTGGAGTTGAATTTTACTACTAAACCTCATTTTTCATGTTAATGTTAATAGAACTTATGAATTGCCATAAATTTAGAATCTGTTTCTTTATAAAATCATAAAAAGGCTTAATAACGCCATAAGTAATGAGCTATGTCTTTCGAAAGTACTTTGTCTTTCTTCTTCAGGTACAAAGAAGACGTTCTATCACTTAGAAGGCAGGAGCGATACAGTCTTTCTCTCGTTTCAAAGTAGTAGCACGCCTTCTTTTGTGCCTGAAGGGGAAATTTTTGTTCCTTCGAAAATCGTAGCTCATTCCTTTGGAAAGTACTTTGTCTTTCTTCGTCAGGTGCAAAGAAAAGACGCTATCACTTAGAAGGTCATGAGCTATATAATCTTTCTCCTGCTTCAAAGTGGTAACGCGTCTTCTTTTGTGCCTGACAAAGAAAGATAAAGTCCTTTCGAAAAACATTGGTCATTTCTTATTCCATGATGTTATTAAGAAGTTTTTATGCTTTCATTGTATCACACCAGTTTATTCAATATTTTAATATTTCTGTGTGTTTAAAAGTGAACTTCTGTAGATTTTTGAACAGTACAGTTATATTTACGACAGAAGTTCATATCCCGTAGAATGCTTCGATTAACTAATTAAATTTACCGATCGAAAATACATTAATTTAAAATTTATGTTTCGATGTTTTGCATAGGCACCAATTTATTGTTAGTTTTATTTGTGTTTTGAGCCAAAAAATCGAAATATTTGAAATTATACAGGTATTTTACGTGTTATTCAAAATTTCTAGCCATAGACAACAGGATTTCCCAAAAGATGAAACGCGCTTTAACTTTTTACTTCTAAGTAAAGTAAAAAGCAAAAGTGTTCAGAAACACGTAGGAAATAAAGTTATATTCATGAAAACTCTTTCTATTAATTTTCAAAAGGTTATACTTTTTAAATTTTTATACGAACCCTCCAGACAAAATTGGTCAGTTAGAATTTCTTTTCTTTTGTTTATAGGACATCACTATAAAGAAAACTGCATTTCTTATGTTTCAAATAGAATGAGTTATTCCTAATTAAAAATTCACCATTTTGAATAGGCTATATATCAACTTAGAAATAAAAATCTGTCCGATATTGCAAGAAAAAGAAACAAGGGCGGTAATACATATTCAGTTGACCTTAAACAAAAAAAAAATCGATACTTGAGACATATTGGTGTCGGATAACTCAAAATATTTACAAAAGTATTGCTAGAAGAGGTTAGTTACGTATTGAAGTTGAGAGAAAACACTTTGAAAATGCCTTGTGAATTGCCATTTTTAAATTATATTTCTATGATTTAAAACTACACTTATGTCTTTACACGATTTTTTCCTGTTTAATGCTTTACTTGGATATATATTTTAATACAATTTTAAATAAAGGCAAAATGAAAATTTACTACTACACTATTTTTACTATTACACAATTTTTAATTCTGGAAAGTTAAATTTTTAAGCAGAATTCATTATTCTTTCTGCCTTACAGATAAACCTGGTTACAAAAACATGATCTCCAGCAATATGTACGATAAACGTTTAAAAGTATCTAATCACAAAGTTATCAATTTTGATGTTTAACGATTTAAAAAGAACTGTGATGAAACTGAACTTTGTTGGTGTGATATATGTTTCAGCTCAAGTAAAGTCTAGATATTATAATCTTCATTAATTGTAAAGAAAGACAAATGTCGTGTTAATTGGATTTCAGCTATCGTTAGTCAGATTTACAATATCACTTTGTAACAGGAAACATACCTCTTTAAAAGAAAAAAATCAAATGCAATTACTCTACACTGCCAAAAATAAAAATTTCACAAAGTCAACGTGCTTCTTAATTAGCACACTGTCATTGCATTTCTAGGCTTTAGAAGAAACAACAGAAGAGAAGAATGCTGCGCAGATTTGAAACAACGCCTTGACACAGAATTCATCATCAAAATTCAAGAAGAAATCATACTTATATTGTAAGTATCACCAAAGATATGATGTGTAATTGTATTAAGTTGTATACTCTGGTAACCTTTTTAAATTTTCAATAATCGTGGACACTCCAGCTGGGATTTTTCGGAGTCTGTTGCTTTTAAGGTTTCCGTACATCAAAAGAATAAACGGAACCCGTATACTTTTGCTTTGGAGTCCGTGTATCAAGTTAAAATTAATATCAAATAATAAGGTCCATGGTCCCATTGTTTTGTAAAAATTTCGTGTTTCTAACTTAATGCAATAAAATGTTGCGGTCTTAAAAGAACATTTTTAGAAATCCCGTTTATGAAAAATCATGTAATAAATCGACATAGGTATCTAAATTTCCTGCCAAATTTCAAGGTTCTAGAATAAGTACCCTACGAACCTCTAGGAAAGAACCCTATATGTTTTGTAAGTAAGGATACTTCTCGTTGACCTAGAATCTTGAAATTTGGCATAAAGGAAGGTCTTTTAGCACATGTAAAGGAAAAAATACGAAAACCATTAATTTATAATTCTATGTCGATTTATTACGTTATCGGTTTCCCGATTACAGATCTCGTGTTTGTCACGTAATAAATCGACATAAAATTATAAATTAATTATTTTCTGATTTTAGGTAGATTGCGTATGAAATACTACCTATTACATTCTCCCCGATGATGGAATTTCTGAAAACTTTTTGCAGATCTTCACCGATCATGACCCCTAGAATCCAAAACCACCCTCAGTAAAAAACTTATTATATATATATATATATATATATATATATATATATATATATATCACTTTCTTCTGGACACGATAACTTCCACAATTCTGCACAAATCTCTTCCAAACAGATACAAAAAATCAAGGGGCATAAAATCTCGGTCAAGTTCATTAATGGGCAAAATCGGAAAATCGGACCAAGGGGATTGAAATAGGGGTGGGGGATTGTGAAAACCGAAAAAAAAAAACCATAACTTCATAATTTTTGTACATATCAAATCAGTTTAAAGATTTTATAACTTCTAAAAATAGGCCCAAAAACTTATGTATCACAGATTTTTCGTAAAATTAAAAATGGGCTCAAGGGGCGCAAAAAAGGGGGTTTTGGGAGAAAAAAATCCTAACTTTGTCAATTCTCAAGATATCAAATACAATTAATTTTATAATAAATCTCCTTAATATTATCTACAACTTTTATATTCACAAGTTTTTCATAGGACAAATTCGTACCGCAAAAAAAAAAAAAAAAAAAAAAAAAATTAAAAACGAAAACAAAAAAGGGGGGTTGAAGAAGAAAAAGTCCTTCAGGCCAGTGCCGAGAGGAAGAGGTAGCTTTCATATTCCTTATTTTAAAAAAGCCAACTTATATTATTCAAACACCCGAAGCTCAATTTAGTGGAAACCGAATATAGGAGATTCAATACTAATTTTTCTCAATATAATGAATGAGAATTTCGCGAAATTAGTCAGCTTTATCCAAGCTGCTTTTCTTTAAAGTAACTTATATTTGGCTGCCAAATTCGGCGATTTCTTAAAGTGCCTGCCATTTTAAGACAACATGGTGGATGAGGCTAAGCAGTGAACTTGGTCGAGACCTTAGTAATTGCTGCGCACATGCTCACTCACATCGGAATCGGTTTATATATACGAGTGCTGTCGCAGACAAAAAATCAGATTTTTCAAAATGTCACCTACATTAGAAATTGAAACTGCTATATCTGAGTCATTCTTTAAGATAAAGACAAATAAAAAATGCTCCTGAATCCTTATATCAAGGTCAAATACTTAAGAAAGAAACCTTTTTCAATTTTTAATTTTTTTGCAACTCAGTTTAAATATAATTTTTTTTTTATTTAATGGCCGCCATTTTGAAACAAGATGGCTGATGGATCTGGCCAGCGAACTTGGTCGAGATATTGGTGTATACTATCCGCATGCCTTCTTACATCGAAATAGGCGAATACGTGTGTTATCGTGTGACAAATACAAGATCGTTTCAAAATGTTTGCTATGCTAGAAATTCAAAGTGCTATAATTCAACCATTTTTTAAGATATAAACAAAAGAACAAATTTTCAGAAACAAAAGCTGCTCCGGAATCTTTGTATCATGGCCAAACACATAAAATTTTTTTTTCATTTTCCTATTTTTTAATACCTCCTTTTCAATTTTCAATTTATTTTTTTTAGGTAGCTTTCATTACAAAAAGCTACCTATTGCAGCCGTTCGGAGGAAAGCGATTTCAAAAAATTTTGGTATATTTTCATCGATCATGACCCCCAGACCCCGAAACCACCCTCCGTTCAAAATTGATATATATATATATATACATATATATATATATATATATATATATATATATATATATATATATATATATATATATATATATCCATATATATATATACATATATATATATATATATATATATGAGCTATGTCACACTGTAACTCTCGTATTTATGATCCGATTTCGATGTAATTCGGTGTGTACATAGTACATACCAATGTCTCCACCGAGTTCGTTGGCCAGCTTCATCCGCAATTTTGAAACAAAATGGCGGCCATTTAAAATTTTTTAAAAAGTTTAAATTTTGAAATGTGGTACCAAAAAATTGAAAATGGAAAAATATTTTTTTCTTATGTATTTCACCTTTATACAAAGATTCCGGAGCAGTTTTTGTTTCGTCTATATCTTAACAAATGGCTGAGTTATAGCATTTTGAATTTCTAGCATGGCTGACATTTTGAAACGTCCTGAAATTTGTCACTCGATAAAAGGCGTATTTATGAACCGATTTGGATGTAACTTCGTTTATACATAGTAAACACCAATGTCTCGACCGCGTTCGTTGGCCAGCTTCATCCGCCATTTGTTTAAAAATGGCGGCCATTTAAATTTTTAAGAAAAAATTAAATTTGAAATGTGGTACCAAAAAATTGAAAATTGAAAAAATATTTTTTTCTTATGTGTTTGCCCTTGATAAGAAGATTCGGGAGCAGTTTTTGTTTCGTCCATATCTTAAAAAATGACTGAGTTATAGCATTTTGAATTTCTAGCGTGGCTGACATTTTGAAACGTCCTGGTTATTTGTCACGTGATGACAGGCGTATTTATGAACCAATTTGGATGTACCTTGGTGTGTACATAGTACATACAAATATCTCGACCGAGTTCGTTGGCCAGCTTCATCCGCCATCTTGTTTCAAAATGGCGGCCATTTAAAATTTTTTTAATTTTAAATGTAAAATGAGGTACCAAAAAATTGGAAAATGAAAAAGATTTTTTTCGTATGTGTTTGACCTTAATACAAAGATTCCGTAACAGTTTTTGTTTTGTCTATATCTAAAAAAATGGCTGAGTTATAGCATTTTGAATTTCTATTGTGGCTGACATTTTAAAACTACCTGATTTTTGTCACGCGATAACAGGCGTATTTATGAAACGATTTGGATGTAACTTTGTCTGTACATAGTACATACCAATGTCTCGACCGAGTTCGTTGGCCAGCTTCATTCGCCATCTTGTTTCAAAAGGTTTGCCATTAAAAAAAAAATTAAATTTAAAATTTAAAATGAGGTATTAAAAAATTGGAAAATGAAAAAGATTTTTTTATGTGTTTGGCCTTGATACAAAGATTCCGGAGCAGTTTCTGTTTCTGAAAATTTGTTCTTTTGTTTATATCTTAAAAAATGGTTGAATTATAGCACTTTGAATTTCTAGCATGGCTAACATTTTGAAACGATCTTGTATTTGTCACGCGATAACACACGTATTCGCCTATTTCGATGTAACAGGGCATGTGGATAGTATACATCAATATCTCGGCCAAGTTCGATGGCAAGCTTCATCAGCCATCTTGTTTCAAAATGGCAGCCATTAAATTAAAAAAAAATTATATTTCAAGTGAGGTGCAAAAAAATTAGAAATTGAAAAAGGTTTATTTCTTAAGTATTTGACCTTGATATAAGGATTCAGAAGCATTTTTTGTTTGTCTTTATTTTAGAAAATGGCTCAGATATAGCAGTTTCAATTTCTAATGTGGGTGACATTTTGAAAAATCTGATTTTTTGCCTGCGACAGCACTCGTATATATCAACCGATTCCGGTGTGAGTGAGCATGTGCACAGGAATTACTAAGGTCTCGACCAAGTTCACTGGTTAGCCTCATCCACCATGTTGTCTTAAAATGGCAGGCACTTTAAGAAATCGCCGAATTTGACAGCCAAATATAAGTTACTTTAAAGAAAAGCAACTGGGATAAAGCTGGCTAATTTCGCGAAATTCTCATTCATTATATTGATAAAAATTAGTATTGAATCTCCTATATTCGGTTTCCACTAAATTGAGCTTTGTGTGTTTGAATAATATAAATTGGCTTTTTTAAAATAAGGAATATGAAAGCTACCTCTTCCTCCCGGCACTGGCCAGAAGGACTTTTTAAATGGCAATCCTTTTTAAACAAGATGGCGAATGAAGCTGGCAAACGAATTCGGTCGAGATATTGGTATGTACTATGTACAGACCAAGTTACATCCAAATCGGTTCATAAATACGCCTGTTATCGCGTGACAAAAATGAGGTGTTTTAAAATGTTAGCCACAATAGAAATTCAAAATGCTATAACTCAGCCATTTTTTTAGATATAGACGAAACAAAAACTGTTCCGTAATCTTTGTATTAAGGTCAAACACATACGAAAAAAATCTTTTTCATTTTCAAATTTTTTGGTAACACATTTCAAATTTTATATTTTTAAAATTTTTTTGAATGGCCGCCATTTTGAAACAAGATGGCGTATGAAGCTGGCCAACGAACTCGGTCGAGATATTGGAATGTACTATGTGTACACCAAGGAACATCTAAATCAGTTCATAAATACGCCTGTTATCACGTGACAAATATCAGAACGTTTCAAAATGTCAGCCACGCTAGAAATTCAAAATGCTATAACTCAGCCATTTTTTAAGATATAGACGAAACAAAAACTGCTCCCGAATCTTTTTATCAAGGTTAAACACATAAGAAAAAAATAGTTTTCAATTTTCAAGTTTTTGGTACAACATTTCAAATTAAAATTTTTCTTAAAAATTTAAATGGCCGCCATTTTTAAACAAGATGGCGGATGAAGCTGGCCAACGAACTCGGTCGAGACATTGGTATGTACTATTTATAAACGAAGTTACATCCAAATCGGTTCATAAATACGCCTTTTATCACGTGACAAAATTCAGGACGTTTCAAAATGTCAGCCACGCTAGAAATTCAAAATGCTATAACTCAGCCATTTTTTAGGATAGAGACGAAACAAAAACTGCTCCGGAATCTTTGTATAAAGTTCAAATACATAAGAAAAAAATATTTTTCCATTTCCAAATTTTTGGTACCACATTTCAAATTTTAATTTTTTTTTTAATTTTAAATGGCCGCCATTTTGAAACAAAACGGCGGATGTAGCTGGCCAACGAACTCGGTCGAGACATTGGTATGTACTATGTACACACCGAATTACATCGAAATCGGTTCATAATTACGGGAGTTACAGTATGACATATGTCAGATATATATATATATATATATATATATATATATATATATTGATATATATATATATATATATATATATATATATCAATTTTGAACGGAGGGTGGTTTCGGGGTCTGGGGGTCATGATCGATGAAAATATACCAAAATTTTTTGAAATCGCTTTCTTCCGAACGGCTGCAATAGGTAGCATTTTGTAAAGAAAGCTACCTAAAAGATCCATTACTCCGTCAATTCACAAGATATAAAATGCCCATGAATTTATCATACATCTTCTTAATATTGTCTTGAAGATTTATATAGACAAGTTTTTGATAGGACCAATTCTTATAGCAAAATTAAAAATACATAGCGGTTGAAGAAAAAAAATCATCTTATTAAGGATGTATTCAAATCCAAACTGCTTATTTTCTTACTCATTTTTAAATTCATTTTTTGCTCTCAAACGCATCGAATTGGTAGATTCTCTTATTCAGAAACAATATAATGTACCGTAATGATCGATTTTTTGATAGAGGCAGAATAAATTTCAAAAAAGGATGTCAAAGTTTCCCGAAGCAATTGTGTTAGAAACGAAAAATATTGTCCTACTGAGAAAATAATTGTTTGGGTCAATCCATTTCAAGTGGTCCAGAAAATCATTAATTCGTTGCTCGACCATTTTTAAAAAATCTGAAATTTTTTGTACAACAACCCTAACATAATGGAAGTTCAAAATGAGTGTTATTTTAATTTTATTAATTTTTGTTTGTGCATGGCGGCCATCTTTGTTTCATCGTCTGCAGCAATTTTCTCGCAGGAAGGGTTTACGGAATTGTAAATAATTCATCGTTTATTTCTCCAATTCATGTGCGGTTTACAGCAATTTGTACAGAATACATTGGGCTAAAAATTTGGTAATAGGGTAGTTTCCGAAACTAAATGCGTATTGGTGAAATTTAGGCATAAATTTTCAGTTTTTCCCCAAAATTTGCCCGTTTACAAGAGGAAAGTTTTCTAGCAAGGAAAACTGTCAACATGACATACTTTTTTTTACAAATAGGCTGAAAGTAATTGTACTCACACGCCAAGTTCCAGATCTGGGACATTCTTTCTCTTCGCTAAAAAAATTCCCAAATTTTTCAAAAATGTCAAAAATCGCACTTTTGAGGTTTTGATATTTCTGGTGGAGCACGAGATAATAATCTAAAATTCGGGTTGCTGAGAGTATTTTATGGTAGTGTTATGCACAAGAAATTTCAGGATGGAGATTTGACTACAAGCTGATATATGGCAAGGGCAACATGTCAAAAGAATACTGCCAAACAATTGTTTTGTTGTAGTCACGGCTAAGTATTTATCTCAGTGTCATTTAAATTTATTTTTTTTATTATCTTTAAATAATAGTAACAGAAAATAATTGAATGTTCACATTCAATGCCAATGTGATTTGTCCTACATTGGACAAACTAAACGAAAACTCCGTTACAGAATCAACGAACACAGAAACTATGTAAAGAAAAAAGAATTACAGAAATCCTCTATCGCCTCTCATTGCTGGGGGGAGGGACATAATTTTAATTTTGACTCAGCTACCATTATCAAGAAATGCATTACTCCTCTGGATTTAGACTTTTTTGAGGCTATTCATATCCATAAATTTAAAGACTCCTTGGTTAATGATTTATCTAGTACACCATACATCTCAACTTTCATGGATGGATTTGTTGTGTCACGACACTTCACTCCCGCATTAATTTCATTGGCTGTTAGAACTTGATGGTCTTTTGGTATTATGTTTTGACATTTGGGTTTTTTCACCGTACATGAAGTTGGGGGGGGGGGGGGATATTGTTTTTAAAGTTTTTACACTGAGGATGTGAGTCCTAGTACTCACGAAACGTATACGTATGATCAAATTTGCTTGTTTTATTGTGTGTTTAAACGTTGTTTTCAAATAATTTATATTTTCACACAAGTTCTGTACTTATTATAGTTTATAATAGCTCCATGTTTTAACAGAAATCATTCGTTTATATATATTTTTTTCAAAACAGCACGTATTTTAATGGACATTATCCGCTTATCTGAGTTCGAGGCTGTAACGTAAAAGTCACGTGATTGGGGAAAGCAAACCGCCATGTTTCCGTAGTAAAGTATGGTGAAATTTCTTTTAACCATCTGAAAGTAAATCATTTTACCATGTGCCAAATAATTGTGCTGCGTATAGCTGTTAATTACAGTTCAATTAATTCGTTTATAGACAAGAAAATATTTCTTTCTGTAAGTTTATGCGAATACCGGAGGCAAAATTTCCGTAATCCGGTTTTGTAGCCAGTTTGCATATTTTAGTCTGCATCGGTTGGTGCAAATTTAATTTTTGTAACAAGGGTTTCTTGTGTGTAGCAAGCATTTTCATTGGAATTTAAATTTTAGGTAGCTTTCATTACAAAAAGCTACCTATTGCAGCCGTTCGGAGGAAAGCGATTTCAAAATATTTTGGTATATTTTAATCGATCATGACCCCCAGACCCCGAAACCACCCTCTGTTCAAAAGTTGACATATATATATATATATTATATATATATATATATATATTAGGGTGGTCTTTAAAAAATTAACTTTTAAAATTTCTATGGGGCACCCTCCTATTTTGTTCTGTGTATAAAATAAAGACTTCCACAAACATTTCAAAAGTTTAAAACATTTTTTAAGGGTCGCTACCAAAGTTTGAATATTTAAAAAAAAATAATAATAAAAATTGACATATTTTGTAATTTAATAAATTATTATTAATACAAATCCATAGTCATTGCCAAATTGAATCATATTAGGCTGTAAAGACTGTCATTTGTTTCATGTTTCAACATATTTACGCAGTCTATTGTCCAAACACAGTTAGGAGTATTTCATGTCTACACTCTATTTCACTTCAAATTGGCAGCATTGTGAAAGGTAGAGAATCTAACATTCCGTCTTGAAAATTAGTTCTCCGTTATTTTTTAATCTTAAATAACTAAAGGGCGTGAAAATATATAAGATAATGTTTATAAATTATAGAATTTGATTTTTTTATATTCGTAAAATGTCGTACTAATTGGACATATCCGTATCAGAAGCCGAGCAAGTAGAGCCCAAACTTAAAAAAAAGTTTTCGCAAGCTTTCGCATGACTGTTCACTGGGATTTCAAAATTTTAGAAGACATTTCAGAATCTGAAATGACAAATTATCCATTATCGTTTAAGGTAAAGGTATTGACCAGTTACTTGTTGTTCCAAAACTTCAATCAGGAATAGGGGAGGTAATAGCTTCTGCTGTTAACGAAATATTTAACTTGTAGGGAGTACTGAGCAAGTAAAATGTATGAGTTTCCATACAACCTTTGTTAATACTGGATTATCAAGAGAAACTTGTGCTCTTCCGGAACAGAATATCAAAAAAGAAATGATTTGGATTGACATCATCACGTCGTTGGAATACTGTTTTTGTTCTTTATCTTTTGTATGAAGTTTATTGTATTCCTCCATGAGTACTACCCGACATTTTGCTATATCTTTAACAACTTTGACTTTAAGTCGCTAGTGCCTTATATATCTTGTAGGATTCATTTTCATTCCAATTAGTCACACCTGTTTCGAAAACGTCTGAACATAAATCCATAATTTAAAGAAAACCTCAGAGTGCTGCTTGTTAGAAAATCCTGCAAGTCATTTTGAAGAATGACATCAGGATCAGTACGTGTACGTTTCAAGGGTTCATATTTTTCTTCATTTTTCAAAACAGGCACCATTTTTCTTTTACTTTCAAAAAATACATTATCATCAAAGAATGCAACAGCAAGTAGCTCTTCTGTAAAGTACAGAAACGTCCTAGGAACTTCTTCAAAGTACACAAAGAAAGGATTTCACTTACATTTTCGTCTTTTTTCAAATTCTTCAGGAGTAATAAATCATCGGGCCTGATACCAGCTGAGAATGTAGATTTTCCCCACAAACGAGCTAACTTGACGAACTCCAGATTCTTCCTGCTTAGAGAGTTTAAACTGATCTCTAAATAAATAAATTTTAAGCGAGTATATGTACTTCACCATCCATGGAACCAGATGCAATCCACCTGGGGCTCTAATATAAACAACTCTTTCGGATACTCCTTCTAAGAAAACGAAGGCAAGCTCTATCAGTTCCTTGTAATCGTCCTTTGGTTGGAAAATCATTAAGATGATTTTGAGCACATTTTGTAATTTCTGATGCATTATGTGTTATTTTTTTCATTGATTAAATATTGTCAGTCATGGAAGTCTGAAATATGCCATCTAATGAAATATGCCAACGAAATTTTAAATCGTTTAAATAACAGTATGTCTGGTCCGCTTGAAACTCCGAGAGATAGCAACTTCCTCAAGCATAATTTCAAAGATGTGATGATGGCAAGCCAAATCATTTCTTTGTTCACATTCTAATCCAGAAGAGTACAAGCAACTCCTGATAATCGGATATTAACAAAGGTTATATCAAATGTCATACATTTTACTAGCTTGTAATCTCCACAACTCCAATGTTTCGTTAACAGCAAAAGCTATTGCCTCACCTGTTCCTGATTGAAGTTTTGGAACAGCTAGTTAAATGGTCAGTACCTTTACTTGAAACAATAATGGGTAATCTGTCTACAGTTTCAGATCCTGAAATGTCTCCTAAAATTTTGCAATCCCAGTGAAAAGTCAAAGGAACGCTTTTCGAAAAGTCTTTTTTTAAGTTTAGTGCTCTGCTATTGATACGAATATGGCCATTTAGTACGACATTTTACGAATGTAAAAAAATTAAATTCTGTAATTTATAAACATTATTTTATAAATTCCTACGCACTTTAGCTATTTAAGATTAAAAAATAACGGAGAACTATTTTTCAAGACAGAATATTAGATTCTCTACCTTTTACAATGCTGCCATGTTCAGGTGAAATACAGTATAGACATGAAATACTTCTCCCTATCTTTGAACAATAGACTGCGTAAATATATTGAAACTTGAAACAAATGACATTGTTTACAATCTAATATCATAGCATGGCTCAATTTGGCAATGATTATGGATTTGTATTAATAAAATTTTATTAAATTACAAAATATGTCAATTTTTAATTTTTTTTTTTTAAATATTCAAACTTTGGTAGCGACCCTTAAAGATTGTTTTAAACTTCTGAAATTTTTGTGGAAGTATTTATTTTATACATAGAACAAAATAGGAGGGTGCCTCATAAAAATTTTAAAAGTTAATTTTTTAAGGACCACCCTAATATATATATTTATATATATATATATATATATATATATATATATATATATATATATATATATATATATATATATATATATATATATATATATATATATATATCCATATATATATATATATATATATATATATATATATATATATATATCTGACTTTTCTCACACTGTAACTCTCGTATTTATAAACCGATTTGGATGTAATTCGGTGTGTACATAGTACATACCAATGTCTCGACCGAGTTCGTTGGCCAGCTTCATCCGCTATTTTGTTTCAAAATGGCGGCCATTTAATTTTTTTTTTAATTTAAAATTTAAAATGTGGTACCAAAAAATTGAACATGGAAAAATATTATTTTCTTATGTATTTGACCTTTATACAAAGATTCCGGAGCAGTTTTTGTTTCGTCTGTATCTTAAAAAATGGCTGAGTTATAGCATTTTGAATTTCTAGCGTGGCTGACATTTTGAAACGTCCTGAATTTTGTCACGCGATAAAAGGCGTATTTATGAACCGATTTGAATGTAACTTCGTTTATACATAGTACATACCAATGTCTTGACCGAGTTCGTTGGCCAGCTTCATCCGTCATCTTGTTTAAAAATGGCGGCCATTTAAAAAAATTTTTAATTTAAAATGAGATACCAATAAATTAGAAAATGAAAAAGATTTTTTTTTGTATGTGTTTGACCTTAATTTAAAGATTCCGGAACAGTTTTTGTTTCGTCTATATCTAAAAAAATGGCTGAGTTATAGCATTTTGAATTTCTATTGTAGCTGACATTTAAAACGACCTGATTTTTGTCATGCGATATCAGGCGTATTTATGAACCGATTTGGATGTAACTTAGTCTGTACATAGTACATACCAATGTGTCGACCGAGTTCGTTGGCCAGCTTCATTCGCCATCTTGTTTCAAAAGAGTTGCCATTTAAAAAAAAATTAAATTTAAAATTTAAAATGAGGTATTAAAAAATTGGAAAATGAAAAAGATTTTTTTTATGTGTTTGGCCTTGATACAAAGATTCCGGAGCAGTTTTTGTTTCTGAAAATTTGTTCTTTTGTTTATATCTTAATAAATGGTTGAATTATAGCACTTTGAATTTCTAGCATGGCTAACATTTTGAAACGATCTTGTATTTGTCACGCGATAACACACGTATTCGCCTATTTCGATGTAAGAAGCCATGTGGATGGTATACATCAATATCTCGGCCAAGTTCGCTGGCCAGCTTCATCAGCCCTCTTGTTTCAAAATGGCGGCCATTAAATAAAAAAAAAATTATATTTAAAGTGAGGTGCAAAAAAATTAGAATTTGAAAAAGGTTTCTTTCTTAAGTGTTTGACCTTGATATAAGGATTCAGGAGCATTTTTTGTTTGTCTTTATCTTAAAAAATGGCTCAGATATAGCAATTTCAATATCTAATGTGGGTGACATTTTGAAAAATCTGATTTTTTGTCTGCGAAAGCACTCGTATCTATCAATCTATTCCGATGAGAGTGAGCATGTGCACAGCAATTACTAAGGTCTCGACCAAGTTCACTGGTTAGCCTCATCCACCATGTTGTCTTAAAATGGCAGGCACTTTAAGAAATCGCCGAATTTGGCAGCCAAATATAAGTTACTTTAAATAAAAGCAGCTTGGATAAAGCTGACTAATTTCGCGAAATTCTCATTCATAATGATTTAGTATTGATAAAAATTAGTATTGAATCTCCTATATTCGGTTTCCACTAAATTGAGCTTCCTGTTTTTGAATAATATAAGTTGGCTTTTTTAAAATAAGGAATATGAAAGCTACCTCTTCCTCCCGGCACTGGCCGGAAGGACTTTTTTTACTCCATTTTTTTGTAGCCGCAATTTTTAAAATTAAATGTATAAACCATGTTTATATAATTTATACTAGAATATAAAAATTTCACCCATAACTGCTCTCATACACTTGAAACAACATTATTGCGAACATCGCACGCTTATACATTTTGGCGTTAAATCACAATGTTTGGCGACAAAAGTTGAATCGAAAGCGTAATTAAACAAGTAACATGTATTGTAAGTACAGTTATTTTTACAGTTACATCTGCTAATATCTCTTGTAAGTCACTTGATGGGGAAGTTTGACATCAGGCGGATATTGTCCAATACATTTTCTTTCGTTTGTTATGAAAAAATGGCAATAAAAATATATAATAAATATTTTACAACTATTTTTCTTTTACTTTCTACAGAAATGGAGTACTTCCGTTGAAAATATTAAGAAAATATCTCCAAAAACTACAGAAAAGATAATATTTCAAAAATAAATAGAGATGTGAAGTTTTCAAACAAATTGCATTTAAAAGTACTTTTTTTTTCCAATACGACGGTAAAAAAAAAAAAAAAATGAAAATGTACGATGCTTAGAAGTTTAAAAATCGCTATAGAGTATTTAATCGTTACTGCTTTGTTTTACGGCTGTCTTCTGTTAGGTAACGTTATTTTTTGGAGAGACATAAAAAAAGCTGGGAGAAAGAAATATCATACAGTACCGGGGGCTTAAAAAAAAAGAAAAACTCAATTCTTGTTTTTTATGCTATCAATTCACAAACAAATCGTAATCTGATATAATTCTGATATGTACTGGATAAAGCGGGCGGATAAATTGTAGCGCCATATTTGGCGACTTATGGCGTGAAATAAACAAATAAAAATGTAATGATAAAAAATTTAAAGTATAAAAAAGTATATAAAATATAATTTTAACAGAGAAATTTTATCGTTTCTCTAACATTTATGTAAAAGGGCTACAAAATGCACCAGGTCTCGATGCTAGGTGCGAGCAGCACCAAAAGTGGTTCCCTTGTCAGATTCTACTGAACAGAATTTTATAGAACTTACACTGCTAGATAGTAAATTTTGTTTATAAATGGTTTAATGTAAAAACCATCATTCTAAGTCGCTTAGTAATAGCTACGGGAGTTCTAAAATTAGGTGAACTCGATTATGAAAGATTTCAAGTTTTACTGAATGGATTTTAATGACAGTTGCACAGTTAGATAATATTTCAGGGATTTTTTCAATGTTTAGATGAAATCAGCGGAATGGCGCCACTCGGGGTTATCCCTCCACCCCACCTAGTTTAAAAACTAACGGCAGTTTGAGATAGTTAATACGTCTGCACTATAGCGGCCAACAATTGAAACAGTGCCTATTGTGAGAGTGATTTTGTTGTACGTCGTTCGTTTGTTCTAGTGAAAAATTTAGTTTTCATGTAGTTGCTTCTTATGTTGGAGCTTCATATGAGTAGAGGTAACCCTCATAGCATGCATGGTCACAGTGACGTCATTGTGACGTCACTGTAAGTCACTGTGGTCACGTCACATCTGTGACCAAAATGCCACCACTCAGTGATGTCACATTGTGACTGAGATGTGAACTTCTTAGAAAACTTAAAAAAAAAAAAAAAATTAAAAACATGTTATTTACTGTAAAAAATATTTTTCTGCCGGATTAAAATTTTTTTTAAACCGTGGTCCAAGTTGCATCTGTGCCTCTAACAAAAACTTTTTATTTTCATATAACATAAAATGTAATTAATTCATCAGCAACACAAAACGATTTCCTAATTATGAGAATTTCATATTATTAAAAAAATGTTTTAGGTAAGCAGACCTCGACTTATCTTTTATAAAGATTTTTGTAAATGATCATCTGTTATACTAGAAGTTTCTCAAAGAGCAGTCGAAACATTTCTGTCGTTTCAAACTAAAAATTTTCTATTACAGTTAAGGCTGCAGCTTTTAATGAGCACGCAGAAAGCGTCTTCAAAATTCAGTCATATATGCATTTCTTGCTTTATAATTTGCATTCAAGTCATTTTTTTTCCTCTTAGTGTTTCACTATTTTAAGTATTTTTTTTTTTTTTTATTATTCTACTTCTTTCAAACGTTTAAAATAGAATTGACATTTTCCTAATATAAAATTAATGTACAAAATCTAGGCAAAGCCCACGACATAATTAATTATTCATGTTTTATTTTTTGTTTTCAAAATATATCTTTAAAAATTATTTTACAAGTTTCATTCTACAGAAAATTAATATTAAGCGAATGACAGATTGACAAAGAAAAACTCATCTCTTCTCGATAATCTTGTTGTATTTTTTAAGAAGATATTTTGTATATATTACCTGTGATACAAATTTTACTTTAAAAAAAAAAGGAGGGAGTCATCATTATTACCATTAAATTAATTTGTATACATTTTGAAAAATTAAGCAATGTTTTATCTAGTAAACTCTAATTATGGATAATATTATTATTATAATTTACGTAAATGAAACTTTACAATTCAATAAAACTGATAAAAATAAAATATGAAATACAATAAAACATTTTCAAACAGGAAATTGAATTAGAGACAATTTGACAAAATTATTACGCATTTAATTTCCTTCCGAAACTGTGGTATAGAAAAACAAATAAAACCAAAAAACATCTGCTTCGAACTTCGAAACTTAAAAATCGTCTGCATCTGCACTATTTCAGTTGTTACCACTCGACCGCAGAATAACGGATAAAAGTAACAGTGAAACTTTTTAGAATAAACGCGGGACACTGGACAGTTCTGTGGACACTGTGGACACTGGACAGCATAGATGTGTTGACACGGATTTAAAAACTGAAACAAGAACGTTCTCAGGATCCAAGTTAGTTCAGCTAACAAAATATAAACCCGAGAAAATTACGGTAGCTTTGACTTGTTGAAGATGATTCAAGTCATTGCTATCGTACTTATAATCGGATTTAATTGGTTCCCCAAAATCAAAGTATCACGTACAACGTCAATGAAATTAGGTATGTAAAAATATTATTTTCCCTGTTTGCTTTTTTTTTTTTTTTTTTTTTTTTAATTACAACAATTTTAGTTAGCTTCTCATTAACATGCTGTAGAACATAAATATTTCATTACATTTATTTTTTATTTTGCTGAAATATCTAAAATATTATTTTCCTTGTTTGCTTTTTTTTTTTATTATTACAATGATTTCAGTTATCTTCTAATAAACATGTTATAGAACACAAATATTTCATTACATTTATTTTTTATTTTGTTAAAATATCTAACTTCCTTTTCAACAGCTTTGATCAGATTATTAAAATTAGTGATTTAAATTGCATTTTAATCTGGTTTATTTTCTTATTTAAATATTGGGTTAAAACCACATGGTGGCATAAATATAAAAGTATATGGACAAGTATTATCATCAATCATTAACATAATTAATAGACATTTAAAGATAATTAAATTATTTAAAATTTTTGGATGTTATTAACGTTTACCATAGCAAGACCCCTATTTGTAATGAAGTTTGTAGCATGTTATTTCATTTACAGGGACAGTCAATTGTATTCC
Source organism: Maratus speciosus (assembly GCA_963932465.1). NCBI lineage: Eukaryota > Metazoa > Arthropoda > Arachnida > Araneae > Salticidae > Maratus > Maratus speciosus. Next base: position 80,517,748 of record OZ010787.1, read on the forward strand.
ATTACATTACGGCCTGTGGGAAAAAAATCGTTTCAAATGATTTTTAATGATTTTACACGCTTTCAAACAGAATAAAATTGATATGCATTTATGAAGCGCACTAAAATGTGCATTCCATAGAATATGCGATGCAAAGAACAGTTATTGTTCATTTACAGGGCTAAAAAAGGAATTCCAATACATAATGATATAGGGGTGGATGGAATTGTTTGCGGCGTACTTTATTTATGTTAATCTATTTGATATGTAATGAAATTGATATACGTCGTTGAGGTTTACATACTATGAATTATTTCATGTATAATACGAAGTGTATATAGCATTTACAGGGACACACAAAATATTTCAGATACTATATTGTATCCGAAGTACTGTTCATTACCGATGATTGCTGGAAATACATTTTTAATTATGATATACACTTTTATGATTCACTACATTTATGCATAGTATATGGTGTATATATATATGCTATAATTCATATACAGGAATATACAAAAGTATTCGAAAGGGTTACTGGGTATTGCTTAAAGGAGGTTTTTAAATAAGTTATGCATTTTAACGTTGCACTGTATTTAATTTACTAAGAAATGTTTGTAGTATATAGATAAAATGATATACAGGGTCACGCAAAGAATTGGATACGTTGCCATCTATGAATTATAATTTCTGGAAATGTAATTTCAGCAGTTTTAAGAGTGTTTTAGCTTGAATAAAATTTTAACTAAATAGTGGCGTGTAATAAAGGTTCTAGGTAAACTACAGGGTTGTACAAAATTATTTAAGTATGTTTCCATATATTAGTATAAATTGCTGAAAGAGAATTTCAACCTGTTATGCGTTTCCTTGATAAACTAAATTTTTCCATTATATAGTATATATATATATATCAATCTACAGATCAAATACAGGACTGTTTAAAAGAATTAGAAAACATATTTGGCTGTGGATGGTAGGGTGTCAACGATTTTAATCGGTTGATTTAAATCAGCGATTAAATCATGATTTTAATCAACCAATTTTTTAAAAAAAATCATTGATTAAAATCAAAAATTTTCTAAATGTTTAAAATGTCAAAAAAAAGTATTAAAATCTAACATGAACATAATTTGAAAGTTTCTACAGGTATTTTGACTTATTAATAAACAAAAAAAGAGCTTTAAATAATTGTTTCTAAGCTTAATTCATTAGTATTGTAAAAAAATTAAAAACAGTTGAGTTTGTAAAAAGCATTGTTTTTAAGTTTTTATCCAAATTAAAACAGTTTCATTTAAAAATGATATTTAAATCTAACATAATTTGCAATGTCATAATTTCATTTAGGTAATCAATTTATGCATTATTTTATATAAAATACACATAGCAAGTATAATTACATTTCTACAAGTAAAAGAATAAATAGTAATTAATAGCAATCTCAAGTTAAAGGAGAATGAAAGAATGACATCTGCTCAGCAGCTAAATTGTAAATGAATGCATAAGAGAAAAAGAAATAATTGGTATAAAAATGCTAAGCACAGCAAGAGCTTCTTTGGTATAGGTTGAATAAATGTTTATTATTATTATTATTATTATTTTTTTTTCTTTTTTTTTTTTTTTTTTTTTTTTTTGTAACTCATATATATTAAAAAATTGAACCATTGAAAGCTAATAGAGGTAATAATGCTGTTACTTAAATATTTTGAGGATTTCAGATATTAGTGGCTAACTTATATTTATTCTATATGAATGGGTTTAACTCATTTTCATTTTTTTCTTTTTTTTGGTTAGCATACACGTACATGTGTGTAAGTATAGATTTTGGTGGTTTACAGAAATTTTCCTAAATACAAATGCAAAATGAGGTGCAAATAATATTTGTTAGTTTTGTTATTTGTGCTACTAACTAATGAATTTTACTTATTTGCAGTTTTTATTAATTCTGTAATTACTTATACTGCTTCTTCTAGGCCATTTTGTTTAATGGTGCCACACCATGCCCCTTTTGAAATTGGCAAAATGCACCCTGCCTTAAAAAAAGAAAAAAAAAGTTGAAATTTACCTGTAGTTGTAGCCAGAGATTTCTTGTAAAAAACTTCCCCATTCAACAGTATTCTAAATTCATGTGGAAAACATCTTGCAAAAATATAGAACTTTATTTCTTTAGAAAAAACAGGATATTATTAAAATATGTTATTTAATTGTATTTTTCAATTTGTTATTCATAAAATTATTAAAAAAAAGGACACTTTACTTATAATGCTAAAAAATATTCTTTTTTTTTTTTCTTACATCATTACTAAACACATTACTAATATATTTCCTCATGAAATAGTGCCCGTTTTTTGAACTAGCATCCTGTCCCTTTTTCTTTCTAAAATGAATTATTATCATTTTAATAATTAAGGCTTAAAAATGTATAATATGTTCCTAATTAGAGAGTTGATTGTTTAATAATTAATTTGAAGTAATGTTAGCTATTTAATATAAAATGCAGTTAATAATTTTCATAAATGTTAAGTATCTCTAGTATTTATAAAGTTTTACATAATTATTACAATATTAATGTATATAACATTATTGTATAATACTACCTAATGAAACTACTAATTTGCAGTTTTTATTTCTGTAATTACAAACTAACAATTATAATTTTATTAATTAAAGTGTAAAAACATAGATTATGTTAGCAATTAGTGGTGTAATTGTTTTGGAAACCTAAAACTCATGATAGCTATTCAGTATTTGAACGCTGGGAAAAAAATCATACAAATCTGATTTAAATAAAAAAAATCTGATTTAAATAAAAAAAAACCGATTTTTTTTATTTTTTTTTAAATTATGATTTTTTTACACCTTAGTGGATGGTAACTGCGTAAATCAGTTTTCAAATGTTTTACGCGTTTTCATGTTTACTTAGTTATCTTATTTACGTTATTTTCCCCGATGTCTTGATAAAACATTTAGGAAGAGTTGGAAAGTGTTTTATAATCTATGCCTAACGCATGATATATCTTACTTGTTGTTTCTATTTCCCAGATCAGTCTTTTCATATAAAACATACCAAATCTAATTAGCTAATATTCACAAAATACAATATATACGGGAATAAAAAATTTAAATAAATAGGGCTTATCATGTAGTTCTATAAGTAACAGTTGTATTAATGTCCGTTAGACTCCATGTTCGTATTTAAAAAAGCAATGACAAATCATAACACATTAAAAAGCTTATACATTCTTAATATTAAGCTTTAATTCAAGATCAAGCTAACTTAATAAAAAAAGATGTCAGTTAATAAGCATTGTTTTTTAAATGGAAAATTAAAAATATTTTAGAAGAATAGGACTCCAAAATAGCGATATCTTGCTAAAAAGTACGGTAAAAAGATAAAATTTTATATTTCAAACAAAACTTTACTTTAAAATTATCGTAGTTTTTATGACAAGAATCATCACAGTATTAATACTTGGACATTTTCCCAAAGAGAAACATTCGCCTTGCATACAATATTTCAAATGAAAATCAAATTTCAAATAAATTGCTTAAAAGTGCGCAAAGGCTAACATAGTGAAAAATATCCACGCCGGGTCTCGATCCCGGGTTATCAGTATAGCGCACTGACATTCTACCGACTAAACCACATGGAACGATACCCAGCCTGGAAATTTTCTCCTTATTACATGTTGGCAAGGCTACAAACGCCGCACAAGATGGAATATTTATCGTGAGCCACCGTCATGGGGCAAACACGAAACTTAATTAAACCAGCATCGATTAAATCTATATTAATACTTGGAAATTTTTCCAGAGAGAAACATTCGCCTTGCATAGAGTATTTCAAATGAAAATCAAATTTCAAATTAAAATTGCCTTTTAAGCTATTAATTTGAAATTTGATTTTCATTTGAAATATTGTATGCAAGGCGAATGGTTCTCTCTGAAAAAATTTCCAAGTATTAATATAGTTTCAATCGATGCTGGATTTAATTAAATTTCGTGCTTGCGCCATGTCGGTGGCTGACGATAAATATTGCATCTTGTGCTGCGTTTGTAGCCTTGCCAACATGTAATAGTGAGAAATTTTACAGGCTGGGTATCGTTCCATGTGGTTTAGTCGGTAGAACGCAAGTGCGCTATACTGATGGCCCGGGTTCGAGTTCCAGCATGGAATCTTTTTCACTAGTTCGCCTTTGCGCCTTTTAAGCAATTAATTTTAAATTTGATTTTCATTTGAAATCATCACAGAGTTTATGACAAGTTCGTCACAAATGACACATATTTCCCAAATTGGTCACAGTGTGACTTCAAAACATTGTCACTTTCGTCACAGGTTCGTCACAAAGTTAATGCCAAAATAGTCACAAATGACACACTTTTCACAAATTAGTCACACCGTGACTTCACAGAGTGGTCACAATGTGACGTCACAAACGACCTCTAAAACGGCCATAACGACCTCACATTCTAGTCACTGTGACGTCACATCCACGTCACGTGACGTCACATCGACGGTCACAAAATCACAGTGTGACTTCACAACGACGTCGCCGTGACGTCACCATGCCTTACGGGAAACACCTTTTTTGTAACATTAGGTTCTTAAGATAATATTACCCGTAATCTACATGTATTCGCCGACATTTTGATGCAATTTGTTGAACAAATTCGGCTCTGCTTTCGGCTTTACTGGGGGATTTCTTTTATATTGTCCTCTCGGAGTAATGACGCCACCATGGCAAAGGGGGACTTTTCCAATTTTAGTTAAATTGTAAGCTTAGCACATTAATAAATCTAGCTTAAGGAACACTGCAATTATTCATTATTCTGCTAAATTATTGCTTTCTAAATATTTTGGTAGATTATGTGTTTCCTAGTATCCATTTTATGTATTTACTAGGTCATTAAAGAGTGGCGTCATTACCCCAGTATCCTGGGTAATCCTGCCACTGTACAGAGGTTGAAAGAAATTCTTTTATGTGTGCTTACTTTAGAGTTATGATTACGCTTAATCTTATACAGATACTAAAGATCATGATTCAGCTTTAGAATTTTTACTATTAAAAAATAAACATTTTTTTGAGGTGAAAAAAATGAAATTCCCTTAAGGAGTCGCCATTCCCCCGGTCTCCCCTATCATATCATTCTAAATTGTTTAGTTACGGAGCTATGCGGAAAAAGTTCTCAGTTGTATAGTAAAGAAAATTGGAAGATATACGCTACATAGGGTATATACAAGAGAGTACATGTGCTATAGTTATGGAAGTTGTGCAGCGTTTCTTAAAAAATCCAGAAGTGATGCGGCGTATACATACCCTAACATCCCTAAGAGTTCTATAATCAGGTTGAAATTATTATGGAAGCTACCGGGTGTCCCAAAAAGGACTGACTGATTTTAAAATTCAATAACTTCCAAACGGTGACAGATATTAAAAAAATTCTTGCAGGAGGGTTTGCATAAAGTCAAAAGTTTTATTACAGTGATTTTCGATTTTAGTTCGAATTACAAACAATAGATGGCGCTGTAAGCAATAGCCGCTAAATACAGGCTCGATTTTTGGTCCTTTCTGTTGTTCCATGCAGAAAAAGGAGATGGAAATGTATTATCCGGGCCACGAAGTACCAAAAATCGAGCCTGAATTTAGCCTCTATTGATCGCAGCGCCATCTATTGTTTGTAATTCGAACTAAAATCGAAAATCACTGTAAAAAAACTTTTGACTTTATGCATAACCCTCCTGCAAGAAATTTTTAATATCTGTCACCGTTTGGAAGTTATTGAATTTTAAAATCAGTCAGTCCTTTTTGCGACATCCGTTATATTTAACTATCTAATCTAAATATATATAAAATGAAAAGAGAAATTTCATTCCTGCCGCTTATAAATTGAGTTCTGCTGAATAGATTTTGATGGGACTTACGTTGTTAGTTAGATAATTTTTCAGAAAAGATGTTAGTATAAAACATAACGTTCTACGTTACTTAGTTAAATAATTATGGGGAAAGTTCTAAATTAGATTAATCCAATTTCGAAAAATTAGCTCTTTTTAAAGGTTCCGCTGAATGATTTTTTATGGGATTTAAACCGTTAATTAGATTATTTTAAGGGAAGGTTTCGATATATTTAACAGTTTAAAAGATTCCGCTGAGTAGATTTCGATGGAACTTGATCGGTTAGTTAATTTTTCAGTGAATGTTTTAGTATATAAAGCACTTATCATTTGTTTGGTGTTGCTTGATTGTAGAATTATGACTGAAAGTTCTAGAATCAGGCGAACCCAATTATTATGACTTGTATCGATAATTTTTCATGAAAGCTTTTAATATATTACATATTATTTTATTGTTCTTTACCGAACAGTGTTGCAAGATGGGCTACTTTTTTTAAATTCAGATTCTTGATTGGCACCACTTTTTTGAAATGGTAAAATGAGCCTTATTTAAGGACATATTAATTAAGGCGAAAACAAAGGTAATTTTACCGTTTCAAAAAAGTGGTGGCAATCAAGAAATCTGAATTTAAAAAAGTAGCCCACTGGCAACACTGTTACCGAATCCTACACTAAATGATCAACTAAAGAAGTTTGTCCTTAACAGACTAAATTTTGTATGACTCAATAAAAGATATAATAGCGTAATGACGTTCATATTGTTTTAGGTAATTCGGTGTGACATTCCAGGTAATTGTCCATGTTGCTTTAAAACGTGTGATCAAATTCACAGATATATTTTGATTGATTCAAGGTTTCTTTAGAAAACCGATCAACGCAGCGAGCGAAGGCTACTGTAGTATGATATAATGGTGCGGAACCCTTAGGTGCGAGTGCTACTAGCACTTGTCCTGTTTTTTTTTTTTTTTTTTTTTTTTTTTTTTTTTTTTTTTTTTTTTTTTTTTTTGGCGAGGGGGGTCTTATGCTGATAGTAGTTGGCATTTGGAGACCTATAGCCCTTGGTAAGGCCTCTGATTAGTCCTGTGGGTATTGATTCCAGCTCCAGTCTATTTGATTTAAAACGGGAATATAACCCTGAATATCGCTATTCATGATCTCCTAAAAAATCAAATCAACTAAACTACACCAAGAACATAGCGACTCTCTTGTTTTCGCCCCACAAGCACAATACTCCATCTTATTGCTACAGGCTGTTTTATTATCCGACTAGCTAACTTGCGCTGTGTTTTTTGGATCCGCCCAAGTCAGAGTCTACCGAGAAAAATTAAGCCTGCGACCTGGGCCCTGCCTCAGTCAAATGAGAGTTGAAAAACAAAATAAGAATAATAATAAAATGAATAAAATAAGTAACGAGAATAAAACAGACCTGGCCGATCCCTGGCCAGTCAAGAAAAAATAAGCCAGAGTTCGGCCCTAGTCTAATTACAGAATATCGGATCACGACAGGCCTGCGGGCCGATCTACAAAATTCGAGTTATTTATTTTTTAAAAAGGCAGAACAAAAATAGCAACAGACAAAGCGATGGACGTAAGAGTATATTGTAGGAAACAAACGAAATAAAAATATAAAAATGTGCTTTAAAAACATTTTTTTTTTTTTTTGGAATACTAAATATTATTATTTTTTAAAATAAAAGGTATCGTCAGAACGACAAAGGTACTATGTATTGTTGGTGTTCTTATTTTTTAAGCCCGCATTCTGGTTCACGCGATAGAAAATTCTAACCGATAGAAACAACGGAGCATTTTCTTTCCTTTCAACATGAAGATTCCTGTTTTCCCACAGACATGGGGAGAAGTGATCATGACGCAGGCGAATTGAGAACAGTAGAAGTTCATTCATTAGCTTTTGACAAGAGTTTTTAAATACTATCTCGGCTAATTATTAAAAAAAAATCTGATACTCAGGTGCACTGGAGCCTGTCTTCGTCTATCCATATTCAAATTTGCAGACCTCTACGTGCGCTGTATTTCCCTAGCCATCGTGTGCACACACACAAACATCTTTCTTTTATTAGTACCAGATCCGAAGTAAGAGCGGTGTGCTGGGACCAGGCAGAAAGTCACTTTAATGGCCCTGTCAGTTGTCACTACCGATGTGCGGACGATCGCTGTAGATGGAGCCAAATAGAGTTGCAGCGACGTTTATTATATCAAAATACCTATCTTTAAATAAATAAAAATACGAGTGCTGTCCAATGTAATGACAATTATCAAATCTTCTAAGTTTCAACATCATAGAAGTAGTAATCTAGTGTCCTTCACTCGTAAAATTTCTTTACATTCCGCCTGAAACCCGATATAAAAACAGAAAAAAATATGATACTGAAATGCAGTTAAGACGGTCAGTCTAAAACCATTCATTTATTATCAATTTTATCTACTATGATGTAAACTGAATACGTATGGTCATATTCATATTCAAATGTGTTGTAATTTTCTTTTGAAGTAATGCCCATTATAAAATCGGATATAATCAAACTATTCCCAAAAATTCAAAACCCGATCCGAATCCGACCGGCAACAAAAGATTTCGAGTCAACCCAACCTTAATGTGATTCAGATTTTCTGGGAAAATAGACTGTATTTAAATCACGCCATTTTTTTTCTTTAAAAACAAAAAACGACTGCATTTTGTGGAAAAACTTTTCTTTTTTTAATAAATGTTTCCTGAAAATAAATTTTCTAGAAATATTATGTTAACATTTTAGAATACGGTTTTACATCAAACCATAATTTATTGTGTGTTTTAAATTCCAAAATTGGTTGCGCAAGATTTGTTTATTTTTATTTTATTTTTATTTCTTTTTTATTTCCTTTTTTCTTCTTTTTTTCTTTTTTCTTTTCTTTGCACGTTTCCAAAGCGCATATTGATTTTAACACTAGAACAGGAGTTTGAGGATGTAAAAAAATACAAATTACAGATTTGTGAATACATGACATGCAAACGACAATGTAAAGCAATCATTCTAACCAGGGCCCCACTCAGAAAAATAATATTATCCTTCTATCACAAAATACTGAGTTATAAATTTCTTGCAGAAAAACTGAAAGAATTTTAGTTGAAACTGTATTTTATTGTGACAGCATAACATGGTGCCGATTTTTCAAGCGATATAAGTGGGTCAGGGACTTGAGCCCAAATCCCCCCAAAATAAGTTGATAAGATTCATTCATATTTCTTCACCCGCCCCCTACCCCGGAAAAATTCTAGCTATGGTTTTGGACCAGACACTTTGTGGGTCCCCTAACCAATACTATGTAAGCTCAAAGCTCATCATCCTGAATATGTGTGATAGTAAGGAATTTAGATTTGAGAGCAACCGGGTCGGGTAACCATCTTTTACCCGAATCAGATGATCCGATCCCTACAACCCGACTCTCGAGTAGTGTTGGCTCTTACGTTTATGTTACGGGTTGAGTTCGGGTTGTGTTGATTTTCATTATTTAGGATTCGGGTCGGTTTCAAGCTGGTTTTTGACTCTTAGTGGTTCGGATTGACCCGATTTCTCAAAGAAATGTCCAAAATATTTTTTGAGGTGAAAATTCTATATGCAATAAAATATCCATAACGGTAACTCCGGAATAGGAGTGTCACCTGTATTTAGCGGACACTTTGAATTCCTAACACTTATTTATTTGTGCGCTTTTACCTCTGAATAGTGGACACCTTCGAATCTACACATATGTAACATGTGTGTGCATAAACTGTCATAAATACATGGTTTTTGTATGCAGGAAAAACGAAATGCTGGTAATTTTTCTCCTCTTCCGAGAGTAGAAAAAAGGTTCTGTACTCTATGATGAAGAAAGATCTATGATGACATTTCTTATATGCATTTTATTTCTAACGCAATAAATTGGATATACACTCATTCATATTTATATGGGGCATTCTCACAATCTTTTGACTTCTGGGGAAAAAAGTCTGGTGAAATGAAACTTGCTAAAATAACATTTTAATCTGATAGACGAATGCCTTAATGATTCAAAATAAAGAAAAAATGGTCAGCAGCGAAAAAAAAATTATTTAACTGAGGTTTAAGTTAAACTTGCGGGTTTAATTTTCCTTACCATTTTACCACTAAAACTTTTTATTTTCTTCTAAATTTTAACTTATAATGAATTTGCATAGTACTCACAGGACATTCAAATAAGAAATAATGACATAGTATTTTTAGTACAAAATTTTGGTATAACATTGTTTTAAAGGGGTGTTAAAGAAGGGACAGTAATAGAAAAAAAGGGGATGGTATAGGGGAAAAAAGGACGAAATGGGAAAAAAAAGGGACGTTAAGGATGGAACAGCAAGGAAAATTACCACCTATTTTAGGCAGATCATGTTAAGACTAAGTGGTAGCCAAAATGTTCATTTATTTTTGGAAACAGTTATTTACTTTGTATTAAATTAAAAAAAATTAATTTACCTCGAAAAGTGCAGGAATAAACCTTGGGGACGGTGAGACTACCAATAAAGCCACGATGCTTGAAATTGATGTTTAAATGCTGATTTAAATTCTACAGTAAATTTCCTGCCAAAGAATTTTAGACATTATTTCTCTAACATACTTCTGCAAGAGAAAAATCTTGAAAAAAATTCTGTGGCTGCATCTGAAGTGATTTTCTGTATAATTTTAGAAGAGGGATGGTAAAAAATCTAAAACCTAGGGACAGAGTTTAAAAAATAATAACAACCCTAAAAATGTGTGCAGGCTAATTTTTAGCTACTTATTTATATAAAACAATAGTTCCAGTTTCAGAAAAAAATGACATCGAGTTACTTTTATTGAAAAAAATTTTATCCAGACAGCTCCAAACTTAAAAATCAACATCAGGGACACGGGACGGTATAGGAGTTTTCCAGGTGTTTGGAACCCCAACATCGTTCAAAACTTATTTATCTCGTTAATATTGTTGTACAATCATGCAATGGGATGTTCCCAAGTATATGAAATTAAAAAAAAAAAACACAAAAAAGTGTATTAGAATAAAAATTATTATTCAAGGACATGAAAGTCAAAAGATTGTGAGAATGCCCCATATGTATTTCTTTTCGTCTGAAACATAGTTCTGCTCATAGTTTTTGTGAAAATCTTAACGATTTCCGCAGTAGCTCTATCTCAAGCTCGAAAACTAATGAACGAATTTTTGTCAACTTCAGATTCACTTATACCTTAATCTAAATTGGTGCTGATTAGTTTTTGGTACAAATCGTCTAACAAGTATTGCTGCTATGCTTTGTTTTTCACGATATCCGCAATAGCCCTATCTCAAGAACTAATGCACGAATTTTCATCAAACTTTAGATCCAGTTAGAAGTTGAACATAAGTTGTTGCTGATTAGGTTTTGGTGTTAATTTCTCAATAGGTGGCGCTGCTATGTTGCATTTTTCATGATTTCTGTAACAGCTCTATCTCAAGAACTAATGCACGGATTTTCATGAAACTTCAGATTCAGTTAGACTTTGACATAAGTTGTTGCTGATTGGATTTTAGTGTAGATTTTAGTGTTAATTGCCCAATTTATGGCGTTGCTATGTTGCATTTTTCATGATTTCTACAACAGCTCTATCTCAAGAACTAATACATCAAGAACTAATGCAGTTTGATTTTCATCAGACTTCTCATTCTGTTAAATGTTACAAAAGCTGTTGCTGATTAGGTTTTGGTGTAAATCACCCAGCAGGTGGCGCTGCTAGGCTGTATTTTTCAGGATTTACACGAATTTAGTGATAGTCGTATCTCAACAACTAAAGCACGGAATTTCCTCAAACATCATATTCTGTTAGACCTTGACATACGTTGCTGCTGATTAGGTGTTCGTGTAAATCATATAACAGGTGGCGCTGCTGTGCTGCATTTTTCAAGGTTTTCGCGAAAGCTGTATCTCAAAAACTAATACACAAATTTAATAACGCTTCATATTCGGTTACACTTTTACATAAATAGATCTTTATTAGGCTAGGGTGTATACAGTGCGACAGGTGTCACTTTTATGCTCTTTGGGTTGGAAATTTTGGTTGCATATATCTAAGAGGGTGGGTGCAGAAGTTTAATGATTTGTTTGAAAGATGCGGTGCTCATATCTCCTTTTTAAATGCACACAATTGAACTAACCTATACCTCAAGAATCCTCATGATGGGTATAGATTGTCATTTAATTTTGGAACTATGATAGCCAATTTTGAAATATTAACATGCATGAGATAGAAAAAAGTTTTGAGATTGGCACATTCGACTAGTTTACCTTCAAATTTTGAAGGAAAATACAAATGAACGATACTACCTATAGGACCATCGATAAAAAAAATATAGTGTCGATAAAATCGAGTTGGACATACCATCGATAAAATCGATTAAAGTTATCGACATCGCCCATCACTAGTAACTTCGTAAAAAAAATCTTTGCGAACTTTTTCTGCTATGTTTAAAAATTGGCATCAGTTTCGGACATCAAAAACGAAAAAATCTGAGATACCAAAACATATCTACGTTCATGTTCTCTTTGAAAGCTGCAGTCCGCTTAAAAAATATTAATAATGATCATTTCAGAAGAAAAAAAAATTCCGAAACTTACTGTCGTATTTTTTTTTTTTTCGAATTATTTAACGCTTTTCATTTGGAATTTTTAATCTAAATACAAAAAGACAAATCACACACGCTGAATAAACGTGCATTCAGCTTTTAAAAGACGTATTCGGTTTTAAACGATATTAATATTTAACTCTTGAAACAAATTCGTTTCTCGAAGTCATTTCAGGATTTTTTTATTGTTATTATTATTGCTCGCTTAAATCGTGAATACGCATGTAACTTTTGCTCTCAATCTGCAGCCCTTTTTCCAATAAATGTCAACATTTTAGCACAAAAAATAAACAAGGTGTTTGGAATCATTATAGTATAAAATTGTTCAAATTGCTGAATGATTCATTTTAAGTATATATAAGGCTATTATTGCTTTTCCGGGCAAAGCGTGCAGACAGGTACTATTTATATGTTATATGTTGTTAAACGTAGTGTGTCTTATACATATAGGTACAATTATAGCTTTTAAAAAAGCAGAATCCTCCTCGCATACTTTTTTCTCGGGGAAAATAAAAATTGCAATTTAATTAGAAAGTAATTCCCCTTTCAAATTTTATTAAATATAAGTTTGAGGGTTGTTTCTATACTGAAATAGTAAAAGGATATTAAATTTCGAGTACTAAAACAAGATTTTACTTCATTACTAGAGCAAATCTGGAGCAAATTTTAACTTTGGATAAAAATCGGTCAAGAATTTTTTCAATTATAAAGATGTAACGCTATTTTTTTTCACACTGAATTGTTTGTGGCATTAATATTAATCATCCCAACCACATAGGGATTTTTATACATTAAAAAAAAAAAATTTATACCTGAAATATAAGATTTGACAATCATATTCGAAAAATTTATATAACTACGAATAATGTCAAAATTGGTGTTAAAAGCAATTTTCAGATATGCTAATTATGAAAGGTTGGTCGTCATCATGAAGAAATTGATTGTAAATCAAAGATGCGTCCCATTTATATCAGGGATGATTGTGGGTTCATGAAAAAATACCTGAAATTTTGTGTTGAAATAGTATTGACTCTAGAACAAAAGGACTCCGCCCCAGTGGTAGGGGAGGGGGAATTACTAAAAAGGGCACTGTGAAAAAAAAAAAAGCAATACTGTTCAAAAAACTTATTTTGCACTAGTGTGTTTAGAGTACCCTTTTATCTGTTGTACTCACCCACGAATACATACCCGTTTAATCCTTTCTTTAAATGCTAAATCTTATCAAACGTTCCGTTTTTAAGGTTTGTGATATTTGTGGTGCTTACCTACAATGAAATCTGATTTTTTTTTTGTTGTTGTTGTTTGCTTGTTTGTCTTCTTTCGTTTAATGAGAAAATTTCCCATGAGAAAGAATGGGAGATTTTAGATATATAAGATAATTGGTTACTAGACAATTTTGTCCTAAACACTACATAAAAAAATCAGGGTTCATACTCAATTTTGGAAATAAAAATATAGGAATCCTATAGGAGAAAAATGACATATTTTATGAATATTTTCGAAATTACATGTAAAAGCAATCAATGTATAACAACAAAGATGATTCTGAGTAAAAAAAAAAAAAAAAATCAGAAATTCACAGCAAATTTTCTGAAAGATTACAGCAAAGGGGGAAGGGGGGAATACTCTCACGGCGCTAATTATGAGTTTTTTCTGCATTCTTTAGCTAAAATCGCGTTCTTTTCGCTATCCTTTGACGAAATTTGTATTTTCACGCGGTCTTTGTCGAAAATCGCGTTTTTTCTACGATCCTTTGACGAAATATTTTTTTCAAGCCTTTGACGAAATATTTTTTGCAAGTCTTTGACAAAATTTGTGGTTCTTTTTAAATCTGACGAAATGTACGTTATTTTCGCAATCGTTTGGCGAAATTTGCGTTGTTTTCGCGATTTTTTGACGAAATTAACGTTTTTCTCGCTTTCCTTTGCCGAAATTTCCGGGTTTTATTTCTCAATATTTTGATGAAATTCGCAATCCTTTGAGGAAATTCGCTTATTTTGCGCGATCTTTTGACAAAATTCGTGTTTTTCCGCTATCTCTCCAAGAAATTAACATTTTTTTCACGATCTTTTGACGAAATTGGCGATTGTTTTTCTGCGAACGATTGACGAAACTGATTATTTTCGGCGACCATTTGTCGAAATTCAAGATATATTTTTATGTCCGAATTTTTGGACTGATGGCAGATTTTTAAAAATTTTTGGAACTAAAGGCACACTTTGAGCTCCGGTGGTGAATTTCTTCAAAATGCCCAAATGTCACATTGGACCAGTATTTTATAAAGAAAAGATTCGGCTGATAATATAAACGAAAAAATGCATTAATCTATTTTCAAATATTTTTGGTTGAATATTCCTGTGACATTTGAAGATTCAAATTAAGTGGGAAGAAATTCACCCATCTGAGCTCAAAGGGTTAAATTTTTGGAACAGAATCACCCCTGAATTATAACATGGAAAACTAACAAACTGGTGAATTTTGCGTATATCTCCTCAACCTATTTCCGAATTGCTCAATTATGTTTTTCCCGTAACCGAGTAAAATAACTCAGGAAAAACCAGAATTCTGGTATATAACCGAAAAACAATCACGCCTATTTATGAGAGGAGAGCACGTTCCTTAATTCTTTAAAACCTGATTAAAATTATAATATTAACCTGATATTAACCTGATTTCTATTAAATTTTTTTGGTCTGAAAAAGCGGAAGAGTTGGCAGCTATGAGCTATTGTTGTATCATGATGGCAGTTTTTCCCCTTTTCCGCACTGTCGCGTCCGAAAATTCGGCCCAATACATAAAATTTTCGGAAACATCTGTTTTTATTGAAAATGGGGAAAACACATTTGATTAGCTAATTTTTGAGCAAAAGTACATAGCAATTTTAGGCGTTTGCGAATAAAAATGAAATGAAGAATGTGTCAGAAAGGACGCAGATTAGATTTGAGCAGCCTTAAGATAATCAAGAAAGTACGTAAGGTCAGAGAGTTTTAAAATTCTCAATTAAACATATTGTTCGGGAAAAATTCATCACATACATTACGCGTATTTTCAGATTTTTATAAACATCAGTTAAAAAAATATAGTTTATTATTAGTATTATATTTATATAATTTTAATTATGATGACCAATGAAAACGAAATGAAAATATTCCTTAAATAACTTTTTTTTAAGGGTTTTTTTGAAAAATAAAGATAATTTATCATGAGCTGTTTTATGGATTCAAGTCAATTGGATAAATAATCCTTTAGACGATTTCGCCAAAACATAAATAAATAAAAAAAAATGCAAGAAAGAAAAGAAAAGAAAGAAACTGCACTGCTGCACATCTTTCTTCATGTATTCATTCGAAATATTTTTGGTGTCAGCTTAATAATGTATGCTTTAAAACTTTGAAGCAGTGCAAGGCATGTTTTAAATTAATTGATATCGGAATTAAAGGTAACAGAGGCAGCTACAAAACACTGAGAATATTTCCATTTAAAGAGTTGCTTAGATGCTATTAGAAAAAAAATTAGAAGTTTTTTAAACAATTTTTTATGCAATTTTGAAATACACAACCAAGGGCGCCCGCAGAAAAAAAAAAAAAAAAAAAAGTAAAATAAAATAATAATAAAATTAGCCGAATTTTTTTTTATGTCCAGATGTGTCAGACATATTGCGATTGTCAACCTTGTGAAATTTCAGAATATCCTGGAGTAAATTATTTTATGGCAAGATTCGATCAAAGTTTAATAAATACCTTTTAAATTAACACTGTTCGTAAAGCAGAATCTGATTGAAGTAGAGAAGGTGACACTGATTCAAATAAACGTCATGTTCTTAATTCTAAAAAAAAAGTGATTATACAATGATTCTAATAAGCGGCTGGTTTCCTTACTTTTTCTTATAGGGGGCCCGTAATTTTGGTCTGCCCAGGGGCCCGTGAAACCTGTCGCCGGCCCTGCCGCTGGGGACGGCCGGCCTTGATTGCCTATACGAATCAAACTGATATGTCTTTTCTGTCCTATAACATCTACATGCAGTGAAACATCAAATTTGACAGCAATTAGTCTACAACATTTCAGGCAATATGACTTTGTATTTGTACATTTACAGCTGTGATTGATAAATGCAAAATTCAATTGAATTTTTAGAAATAATTTCTTGACTGTAAAGACATTTATAATTCGAAATTAAAAAGCGAAAATCAGAGAAAACAAAAATCATTTTTCGTCTTACATTCATAAGTTTAAATAAAAATGAAACGAATAATTGTTTAAACTATAATTGTTACAATTTTTGTTTTTATTCCTCTAACACAAGATCCAAGGCTCCTAATTTAAACTGACGCTCAGTTTGGTAAAGTAGTGCCATCTATTGGTTAAAAGAAAGGTATAATATAGAAAGTTCTTCGCTGTTTTGGATCCGGAGTTTTGTTTTTTCACTTTATCTAATGCACACGACACTACAGAAGAATTTAAATTAGTTAAATATTATCAATCTCTTTAAGTTATTCTTAAAGGGATAATTATTTATGGCAATATTTCCCTAGCTACTAAACAACGGAATTTTAAAGACCAATATTACAAATTTGTTGAAAGCGGTGATTTCTTTTTCTTGATTTACTAAATATAAGTTATTGGGAAGGATGTCAACAAAAAATTCGTTATCCCGTATAATCATATATTATTGTGCTTTTGTTTGACTAAATTTTGTAAAAAAAAAATTAAACTGCACCAAATTTAAACCTTTTTATGAATGAAAGTAAATAATAGTTGAACTAAACTTTTTTTTGTTGGCAATTAGCTATTGCTATTCGACAATTATAACAGCGGACACCCTTTGTATTCCAAACAAAGACTTGTTCAAAAAGAAAATTGTAAATGGGTAGTTTATAATATCGATGTAAAAAAAAGAATAAATTTTGTATGCTGCAAAATGAGTAGAAATATCCAAATTTATTTATTGATTAATTTTTATGCATTGAATTATTCACTTATTAATAATTCCTAAGTTGCACATGTATGATTTTCCGATTCGTTATTATAATTATCTAACAAAATTTAAGTTAGTCTATTCATTTTACTGATATTATCACTGTTAAAATACAATGTTTTATTACTATTCAATAAAACTATACTTGTATGTAATTTTGAGATTGAATAATTTACAGCATTTTTGTCTTGAGGTTTTATCTTGAAAGTTTGACAAAATTACTTATAAAGCTAGCGCAAAACGAAATCTTAATCCCTTTCATTTCGCATATTTTAATTACTTTAAAGCATTTCGTGCAATTTTTACTATAAATCATTCTAAGAGATAAAAACAAATAAATTGCTGTAATCTAGAATAGATTCTGCGGGAGCACAAACATGATATGTGTTAACAGAGTTAATTTTATGTCTTTATCCTTGTGGTCATTGTGCAATGAAAGAGGTTGTAATTTGCTATTTAATCAACTGAATTGCCACAGAAAAATTAATTTATTTAGACTGACGAGGGATGTGTTAAGAAAACGATGTCCTTTAAAAGTCCTTCAGAATTGTTTTCATCATAAAATTTTAAAAAATTTCATCTTAAAACAACGCTTTTTACTTTTTTTTTCAAAAATTTTCATTTAAGAAAAGTAAATCCTTCACAAAATTCTGTCTTCAAAATTGACCTTTCCCAAAATTTTTCCATTTCCAAACTGAACCTTTCACAGGTTTAATCACTTAAAAATAAAATCTGACCTGTCGCAAAATAGCTGTCAGGTTATCTAACAATTATTAAGGATCGACCGAAACAGGTTTTTAAGACCGAAACCAAATTTCGGTAGTCTTCCCCTTTTCGGCCGAAAACGAAAATACGTTTAATTATACGTGTGGCCTCTCTGTGCTTCTGACCAAAACGTTTTCTTTTCATATAAAATAAAATGCAATTAATTCATCAACGACACAAAATGATTTTCTAATTATACGAATTTAATCTAATTAAAAAATGCTTTAGGTATGCATACTTCGATTTATCTTTTATAATGATTTTTGTAAATGATCATGTGTTATACTAAAACGTTCTCAAAGTGTATTCGAAACACTTCTGCGATTTCAAACTAAACATTTTCTATTACTGTTGAGTCTGAAGCTTTTAATGAGCACATGAAAAGCGTCTTCAAACTTTGTCATATATGCATTGCTTGCTTTATAATTTGCACTCACGTCTTGAGTCAGTCGTGACTGATAATTATAAAGAGTGAAGTTCATAGCAATAAATAAAGAGTGTCTCATTTGAGCCGATGCAAATCAAATCAATGAGTAATGTTGAACATCCCCGAAGGAAGAAACGAAATTTTTGCGAGACAGATAGTTTCGGTCAATTTTCGATCTGGCCGAATTTTTGGGAGCATTTAGGCCGAAAACGAATTTAGACGAAACTCAGATTTTGGGCCAAAAATGAAGCCGAAACCGAATTTTGGGTCGATCTCGAATAATTATTATATTTCACATGTTTTGCTTCTGTGTTTAATTATAATTTTTTATATATATATTCTTATGTAACATATGTATTAAAAAATTTATAAGCTAACGAAAACGTTAGTAGCTTATTTGCTTGATATAATAATTATTATACTTTTATCTGTTTAAAAAATTGATTCATTATTCATATCATCTTACAAAAATCCAAAGTTTTAGCGATAATAGGTTTTGTATTCAAAATTAGTTTTATTGCATATATTCTGTTTACTTTAGCATTGATTAGGAAGAGTTCAATATTCTGACTAACTAGATTTAGTCTAATAACAAATCTGTATGCAATCAATCATCTGAATTTTTCACGTCTATTTTTATTTTATGGGATAAAAATTTAAGCTAATAGATTTATTTAGGGCTTCTTAAATTTCAGATAAGGGTGCAATGGCTTTGGGGAAAATCTCTTTTTTAAACTTTTACAAATAACACTCTTCTCAAATTTTCTAAACAAAGGATCAAATTTTGCTTCATCTTTCAGACATTTCAAGTATTTCTAAAGAGGACAAGTCTATCGCTAATTAATATGTTTTATCATCAAAACTCTAATAATTTTTAAATAAACGGCCAAGTGCGAGTATTAGTCGCTAACAGAGGGTTCCGTACAATAAAGATATGAAATATTAACAGCTGTATATACTAGAAAAGTATGAATGGGTATACCATAAAAGTTCAAAGAGATATAAAACCTAAATAATATCAAATATTCCTATTCTGAATAACTCTTTTTTTAATCCTATCCTAATCTTACTCTAATCTGTTTATGATGAACTTAATTCGATACTGAGAATAAAAGTAGTGCATATTTAAACTTCATTTGCATTTCATAAAACTAAATTCAGCGTAGTAATAATCTTTTCTTTTTACAGTGTAGCTAAAAAAAACCTTGTTCAAAGTTTAAACTTGGCATTGTGCTAAGCGCGCTTCGAAAGGAGGTCGCAAACATGCAACATCTGTCGCCTTGGTCCATGCCGCGTTTTTCCAGATAGGTTTTTAATTAATCTTTAAAGACACGGGTGGCGTATTGAGAGGTCCACTCAATGCAAACTAGTCGCGAATTCTATAGTATTTATGTGATTAATTCTAATTAAATTAGTCTCTTTTTAACAATTTCACGTTTATTGCTTTTATACTTCTACTGGGCATTGCAGTACACAAATATGTCATTAAAAATTGTTATCTAAGCTTTAAAAGCCGATGGTACATAGAATACGCCACCCTTGTCATTATGTATGTCCAAACCGTCCGTGTTTTTAAGGGTTAATATCTCGGCTACTGACGATTTTTTTCGAAAATCATTATCGATAATGCTTTTATACATCTGCAACGATAGGTACCTCTAGTGCTGCTCAACACCTTTGCTGAATACTCGCAAATCGAAATTTGTCTGTAACGTAAAAATGCGCTTTTCTCATAAGCTATGAGACCTAGGGTAATTGCTATAGTTTTTCTGCAAGGTTTAAATTAACGTCTACTTCCTCTTTTTTTTTTTCATAATTTTATTTTCGGTAGATTCGGAAATAGGCGGGGGGGGGGGGCATATTTTTGCAGTACATTTTTGACGATATCTCTGAAAATATAATACCTAGAATGAAAAGAAATATATAATATTTTAGAGTTCAGCGTTACGAAAGCTTTCACACGATATACAAAGAAATGATTTTTTTTCAAGTAACTTAATTAGTCCTCTTCAATTTTCCTAAATATATTTGCGAATGTTTAAGAATCGGTAAATATGTGGGTCAATATAGTCTTTTTTACGTACCCCAATTTGTTCCAACTTCCCACGTTTCATAGTTTACGAGTAAAATGGCTGTGACAGATAAACACAGGAGGGATCTTATAATGGTTCCGTTTTTACTTTTTAAGTACAGAGCCCTAAAAATGTACAAAATAAAATACCCGGATATTATGTACAGTTTTATGTTTAGATTAATAGCCGAATCTTTTTCGTTTTCGTTCTTGTTTCTTCATTCTATTACACCTAAATGTTCCTAAACAGTTATAAAATAAAAAACTGGAAAAATGAGACTTGCAAATGCCATATAATAATCCAGTTCAGTGTAAGCGTATACCGTCCATAAAGGGGTATGCAGGATATAATCCATGGCGCGCTTTTAGAGAACCCCCAACGAAACTAAGACTTTTTTTCAATCTTTGGAGAAAATTTATGCTCTCGAAAAGACTTGCATCTGGGCCTGCACCTTCCAGCGTCGTTAAAGAGGAGTACCGAATAAAACTAAGAACCCTTTTCTGTCTTTGAGAAAGTGTAGACTACAAGAACGTTTTTTCCTTTACATATTTATTTCAAAATAAGAAAAAAAATTAGTTCTCGTATTTATTAAAAGGAAAATTTTCATTCCAGTATTCTGGTGTCTATGTGGCATTTAGGAATTAAAATAAAGTGGTCCAAATATGAACCACCGCCCTTGAAAGGGTTAACCCTTAAATGCATAGTGTAACTTAGGAGGTACATGATCTTATTTTTGCCATTTGGCGCTTTCTATTAGTCTTTTGGTGAATTATTATGTATTACTTACGTGTGATAACATGCATTTAAGTTCGTGAAGTCTATTTTTGTTCTGATTTGTTATCAAGGGGAGGTTATAACATGTTTTGTTGATACTGCTTGCAAATTAGCTCCGATTGGCGTTTTTTCTTTATCTTTCTAAGATTGAAAATTTTAATTTTGCAAACTAGTAAAAGCATTATTAAAATTATTATAGCATCGAATAGTTGTTATTTTGCATTGTAAACACTTTAAAGTAAGTATATAATTTAAAATTATCATTTTTTGAGCAATTTGCATAATGTAACTCAGGAACGATATTATGACATTATGTCCAACAGAAACATAAATATTTTTTTCCCTTTTTTTTTTGTGTGTGTGTGTGTGTGTGTGTGTGTGTGCGTGGATAATTAACAAAAATAGACTCATATAAATTTTTCCGAACAAAATAAAAAATCATATATTAAAGTAGTTAAGATATAGGTAAACTCTGAGTCTACAATTTCAATACATTGTTTATATTTAGTAACTAAAATTTTATTAACTGTAATAAAACAATCTGTTAAAAAATTAGTTCCCGAATAATTAATGTGCATTACAATTCAGTCAATAAAATTCGTGTATTGATAATCAAAAAAGTTGCTTGTGAAAATTGAAATTAATTATGCAGATGAAGTGTAGTCAGATCTAAATCAGCTGCCTTCTGATTATATCAGATTTTTTAAACAAATTACTCATCTCATTGTGCATGGAAAATAGATGAAATACTTCTGAAAAGTTTTACTAATTCAATTGTCTTAAAAAGCAATTCTGCAAAAATTTAAAGAACTTTATTCTTGTCTGCAGTATAGCTATGCAATAAATCAGGAAATGCCTCTTACATTAAAGAGCTAGATGGATGCTACAATAAACTGGTGCAATTAATGCTTTTACTTTGTAGCCTTTGTAGGACTGTTAATTTTCGATTTAACATCTATAGATAATTAGATTGACACGAAAATGATTCCATGTTTTCAGTAACTAGAAAAACGACTCAAAAATGCAGTTTACAAAATTTCCTACTGACTAATATGTAAAGTTGATGTAATTAATACAAATGCATATGAGTCATGGCTGAATGTTCTAATTTCTACGCACACACTATATATACTGGGTGTTTCAAAAGTTCAGTGCGAAAGTAAAACGAGATAAAAAAAAAAAAAGGATCTATGGGTCGGAGAGACATGCGGTTTGTAGATAAATATTCAGCGTGGTACGGGATTTTAACACTAACAAAAAATTTGTTCAAAATCTCGACAATAGAGGGCGCTACAACAGATAATTCAATGGAATAATTCCATATTGCTCACACAAAGCAAGATTTGTGTACAAAAACATTAGAGAATACTGCAAGTACACTTTTTTCTATCTAAACCTTGAGTTTTGTGAGCAATATGGAATTATTCTACGGAGTTATCTGCAGTGGCGGTCTTGTCGAGATTTTGAACTAATTTTTTTGTTGGTGTCATACAAAATCCCGTACCACATTGAATATTTATCTGCAAACCGCATGTCTGTCCGATCCATAGAGCTTTTTTTTTTTTATCGCGTTTTACTTTCGCGCCGAACTTTTGAAACACCCGGCATATATTAGGGTGCTCTGCCCCCTGCATCCTTAATGCGGACTTTTTGGAGGATTTTTTTCTTGGAGAAGGTTTCTTGGAGGATTGTTCAGATGACATTAAACAGATATTTTACAAATTTGTGAATCTGAAGATTCACTTGCTGTATTTTCAATGTGGACATAAGGTATCCATATTGGGAATCGGGCATAGTTTTACTAAATCTTCTAATAAATAAACAAAGAAAACATTTTTAAGCAATACATGCAATAGCAATCGAAAATATGTTTTATCTGCTTTCTAAAACACTCCACTTTTCAATATTTAAAGTAATTTTACCATATCTAATAAGAATTTAAACTTACCTGTAATTACGATCAGCACACCACGAAACAACAAGTTTATTTGCAAATAGCGAACAGCCCGCTTTTTTGCACTTTCCAGGCTTAATTATCTTTTCAACTGCTTTTCTTCACGGACATGTATCGCCATCTCTCGATCAAAATTCTTACTTTGAACGATATTAGGGGTGTCCATATTGGGTACAAGTACCTTATGTAGCCTTATTTCTTGTAAGGAGTCGCTATAAAAGGAAAAGAAAATTGTGTTAAATCTTGTACTATCTATCATATAAACAATAGGACTAAGTCTGAATAAATTCATAATTAGAAAATATCATCAAGATTACAAACACTATACTACAATTGCATTAAATGTTAAAAATACTAAAAACAATTAAAAAGGACGTCCATAGAATCCCTTATCAGCAAAATCCTAACGTAAAAGCCATAAAAAGTTGTTAAAATCCAACTTACAGAAACACTGCATCAAGCTGTTAAAGTGAAAATTGTAATTAACCTTTAACTGATGTGACAGAAATTGTTATATAACTAGAATGAAGTGATCTGTGAGACTGCTCAATCAAAAGATGAATAAAAAGTACGATTAACTCATAGGATGATGTTTTTATACTTAACTTTTTGCACACGGCTGTTATAACTAAATTTCGCCTATTCAAAAGTCTCTGGTGTTAGTACTAAAGTTGATTAAACAAAATTAAGGTAATGTTTGTAGTTAAACTGAAAGTTACAAGTTAAACTATAAAAATTGGAAAGCTCCGGTGTGTGAGATCGGTAACATCAGTTAAAGATTAAAGAACACTGATATTCCATTGGTAGCAACCCAGCTTCATTAGTTGTTAAATCAGTAGTTCTAGTGTACCATGCTCTAAGATACTGTACTATTTTTATCTTAATGCTCCCATATAGCGATAGATAGAAAAAGAAATGAGTAATCTCTTTCTCGCTAGGGAGCATTAGCAGCAGACACAGAAACTAGATTGAATCTAACCAATCTAAATTTTACTTGAAGTTTGGTCACCAAGTAAGAAAATATAAAATAATATAATTTTAACATTTTCGTAGTGCAATTTCCCACCAAGAGCCACTAACAACATTAAATAAAACCTCCATGTGGAACTTTTCGTGAAAACATGAAGTTGACTTTGCAAAAGCTTGTTCTGAAGATCTGTTAAAAAACGAAAAATCCTCCTTATTTAAATTTAGTTACCCTATGTCGTGTCAGGGGATGCTATAAAAAAATCACAAAAGCAAATTAAGTTGAATCTGTGCTACAGTATAACTTCAGTATAACTGCCATACTAAATCAATTTTACATAAACTAATTTAACCTATTTCCTCCAAGGGGGGGGGGGGGGGGATATAAAAGCAAAAGAATATTTTCTTGAATCTGTATTATCTAACTTTAACTTGGATTACAGATATTGTACATACATCTGAAGGCCACATGATACAGCTATTTGAACCTAAGATTTCTTGTCAAAAAAATTCAATGTTCCAGTTATGTTTTCAAAATATAACTTATAGGACCCAGGAACCGTATAAAAATTTTAATTTTGTAAATTAAAAAAAATAAATCATTTGCACGTATGGCTTCAAAGGATGAAGATTAACATTTGAAACAGTTTTGCGATTGAAAGTATATTTAAAAAGTTAATGATTTAGTAATGACTTAGATATTAGTCGGTGATAAGATAGAGCACCCTGTATGTAATATAGATGCATTTACGTTTTTATTTCTGTTCCATAAATTAAAGTATTAAATAGAAATGGCCAATTAAAATAAAAATTTCATCCGAAACTTAAAAAATCAAATTCTAGTTAACAGAAAGCTAAGCAAAAATTTAATTCCACGTAATATTCCAATATACACATTTTCGAAGAAATTTGAAGAATATTTATTCGTTAAATTAATGTGTTTTATCGTCTTTAAAATGCTGAAAATAAATTCTTTGACATTTTATTATCGAGTATTTTATCAAAGACGTATAAATCGTTTTAAACCGCAACATATTTTATGTCAAATTAATTTCTATATATTTATATCAATGTGTTTCTTAAATACAATCATTTTATTGCGCAATCAGAGTTTTCTTCCAGTAAGATGAATACTAAGGAATATTTCTTTGAAAAGTATATCGTACTTATCGCATCTCAAATTCTGATATCTAAAACATAAAGAAAATTGTAGAAGAAGGATGACAATAAATACAGTACAGGGTGTCCATAAAAGAACTCCGGGGTTTTGAAGCAAAATTTTTTAATTCAGTCATAAAATTAGGTTAATGTTATATACAGTGAACCCAAAATAAAGTTGGGCAACAGCTTGTATTGTTTCCATTGTTTAATTATTTTGCTCTATGTTGTTCTTTAAAACTAAAAGTTTATTTACAATAATAACAATTTTTAAGATGATTCACACAGGTTTAATCTAATTTAATAAAACTTATATCTAAAGTATAAATTTATAAAACGGGGTGATGATTTAACATTCAGCACCAAATAAAAACTTGGACACTTACACGATGTGCTAAATAAAAAAATAAAAAAAACACTTTTAAATTTAAAACAAAACCATCTAATATTTCGCGTTATGTCCTTTTGCTGCTATTACAGCTTGTATCCTCTTATTCATCGAAAGGGCCAGTTTTTTTTATTAAATCTGATGGTACATTGTGCCATATATTGACAGTAGCAGTTTTTAGTTCATTTTTATTCTTAATCTCCTTTTCAAGTAATTTTTTCTCCATATAAGCCCACAAATGTTCTATGGTATTTAGATCAGGACTTTGGGGAGGATGGGGTAGGCGCTTTTTTCACTTTGTATAATAACCATTTCTTTACAATCCGAGCGTTATGCTTCGGATCTTTCTCTTGGACAAAAGAATAATTTCCATTTAAATTTAATTTTGAAGCTGTTTCTGGTCATTTTTCTTTTAGAATGTTCAAATACATCATTTTGTCCATTGTACCTTCAATGAACACTAGGTTTCCAACACCAGTACCTCCCATTGAACCCCATACCATAACGCATCCGCCACCATGTTCTACAGTCGTTTTTCTATTTGCTGATTTTAACGCTGTTCCTTCCCTTCGCCATACAAAACACCGACCATCAGATACAAAAAAATTAAATTTAGACTCATTTGTAACAATAACAGACTTCCCGAATTCTTGTGGCTTTCCAACATATTGTATGGCATATCCTAGACATTTTCTCCATTTTTTACAGACAAATATGGCTTTTTTGTGGTGTGTATGCTCTGTATTGTGTGTAAATTTCTTATAGTCTGTGGTTGCATATTCACTATAGATGCCTATTCAAGACGTTTCAGTCTCATAGCTTTGACTTGGACTCGTGTCAGAAATCGACACCCTCTTTAAAATTTGCATAATGGCAATCCAAAGTAAAAGTGAAATAAGTGTTCAAGTTTTATTTTGGCAGGGAAAAAACACAATTTATTTTTAAAGTATTTTAAAATTTAATATAACATTTTATTAAGATTAAATAAAACTATTTCAGTCTTTGAAGAAATTATCTTTTTTATGAAATATTGTTAAATTACGATATCACAAGTGGTTAAAACAATATTAATTAGCAAAATCGAATCTTGTTGTTCTCCAACTTTTTTTTTTTGGTTCACTGTATATGTACTTAAAGGTAAATTTATCAAGATTTTTACCATTTAGTAGATTTCAATGTGCGCCCCGCTTGTGCACGGCACACATCCAAACATTGTTCAATCTCTTCCCGTGCTGTAGCCAACTCGTCTAGAGTGATGGTTGCCACACAATTGATTATCCTTTGCCTGAGATGGTTTACATCTTGAATTTTCTCAGCGTAAACAAGATTCTTGAGATGTCCCCAGAAAAAAAGTCTAATGGAGTCAGATCCACTTCCCGTTTCTTTAAACGCATATAGCCACTGGCGAATGGTTTTGTCCATAGGCACGTTAGTACCAGACTCGCGCCGAAAGTTCGGCTATACTATGGTAACAGATCCAGTTTCTATAAGCCAGATAACACACTGAGACTTTTGTTGTGGCGTCGCCATCCCACTGCATTAACTAAATGGAATGATGGAATGAGAGTCTTCTACGTTACTTCAAGGTCATGGTGGGCAGCGCTACCTAGTATTGAAAAAAAACTGAAACTGGTGTGGATAAAATTTGATGAGCAACTGATTTCTTAAAAATTAACTGGCCTGAACTAACCTAACTCACACCGTTAACTCGATATGATTTTTTAAGACCCTGGAGTTCTTTTATGAACACCCTGTAGTGTGAATGTAGCTAATCATTTTTATACGATCTTATATTTCAAGGCCTCTAACCACAATATTTTTGTTCCTGTTATCGTTTTCATTCAGTTAAAAAGTTTCGTTTCCAGTTTCGTTTAAAAAAAAATAATGGTTTTCGATTCTGTTCCGATTTTCCTCCAACCAAGAACAAGATTTTTTCGATTTTCAGTTCGATTCCGGCTTGAAGCCTAGATTTCAGCAAATCTTCATTTGAAATGATCATAAGCCAATAAAAAATAACATCACATGGAATTATAAAATTCCTATTTCCTATAAACGTCCTAGGATTGTGCCGCGGCAGCAAATGTATAACGTCGAGTGTATTTTTTTAACCAAAATGTGCGTAATGTTAAACCTATGGTAAGATGAGCGGAGAAAATGAATTTCTCCAAAAGTGATTTTCTGAAATAAATTTTTTTCAGTGGTTAATATTCGTATTTTTTAAACACATTTCAGCGTTGCAAAGAGAAATGAAAGTACATGTGGTTTGGTATTTTCTCTTTTGCATATTTTCATTTTAGCAGTCGATGCGTACTTTTGAATAATGCTGAAAAAATGGAGGGAGAGAGGTCGTCGGATACTTTAAATGTTTTTTAAAAAATAGTCGTTATACTCCAAACTTTTTAAACTTTTTCTAAGTTAAAATTTACTGATTTCGTAGCGTGCTTAAACTATTCGTGAGCAAATATTAATATTTACCGTTAAAAGAGCCTGGAAGAAGACGTGTTTTTGTTCTTTTCACTTCGGTTGGTTCAGCTATTAAAAAAAAATTCTTGTTGTCCGAATCCTTTGAAATATTTGGTTATAAATGTGACGGTTACACATAACATGAAAGCGAAAAAATATATGCATGGAGACAAAGCCAATTAAAGTTTTAATTTGTGTAGGTAATTGCGCTGGGTGTATTAACAAAATTTACAATATCTCGCTATACAGGGTGTCCGGTCTCAACGGTGTCCAATGGCTAATTCCTAAACCGTTAATCATAGACATATAGTTCCAATTAGAAAAATGTTTTAAATGAGGTACAGAAGTATTTTTAAAGCGATTTAAGTCAAGAAAAACATTTCTTTAAAAATTACAAAATTTAAATTTTTATACGGTCCCCCGGTCCTATAAGTGATATTTAGTAAACTTTTCCTATTTCTCTAACAAGTACGGCAAAAAAAGTCCCATTCAGCTAACACTAAAATTGACCGAGTTATGACATTTTCAATTTTATGACTTAAACCACTTTTCTGTAACCGAAAACAGATGAGTTGGACCAAGCTTTCAGGGGTCGTCTACGAAGTGCTTAAAGTATTATTAAGGGCGTCCACTCCAAACGATGCTCAATGGCTAATTCCTAAACCGTAAGTCAAAGACATATAGTTCCAATTACAGAAAGGTTTTAAATAATGTAAAGAAGTATTTTTAAAGCGATTTAACTGAAGGTGCTGCCCCCCCCCCCCCTGTAAATATTACGGTAGTGTTAATTTTTAATTATTAACTATCAGATTGGTTAAAATAATTGAAGAAGTGAGTTTCAAACTCGCCTTATCGAGAAAATCAAATTTTGGGAAATCGCATAAAAACTTTAAATGCGCCCATTGGTATTCATTGAAAATTTGGAGATTGTAGTGTATGATTGGTACAGTTATACCAATAGAATAGATTGATAGAGAAACACGATTTTTTAAATTTCGGATAAGGCGAGTTTCGAAACTGATGTCCTCAATTGAAATTTGACTTTTTTTGTTTTGTTTTGGTAAGGAAATGAGTGTGTTTCTTTTGATGATTTTATTTTAAAAAGTTGTATTACTTTTATAAGCTTTTAACTTACGACTTTTATATGCATGTCTTCCTAATTCAAAATTTGTATTGCAATTTTAACTCACTTCCATATATCCGATCAAGATTAAATTTTGCATAATTATGTAAATCCAATGACAATGTAATATTAATATGATTTTAGGTACGTATCATTTATATTTATTTTACAGGACCACTCCAAAAATTTTTGTATACATTATTGCCTACAAACAAAAATTTTAAAATCAAAATCAGTAACATTTATGTAAGGCATAGAGATTCACAATGTAATTTTTCCAAATAAAAGGGCGTTGCTTTTATATTTTTTATACAGTGCCGCAGAAAAGAAGTCCGATACATTACGATGTATGAGCAGGAATTGTTTATTATACATTTTGATGATATTATGCTTTTTTGAAATTTAACTTTTTAGTTCTTTATAAAAACTTGTTTGAAAAAAATATTTTAGAGACCAAAATCAAACCAGTACTTTTGGAAATAATATTATCGGATATGGAGGTCGTATTAAGTGGCCTCCCAGGTTGCCAGATTTGAATCTTTTAGATTTTTCTTTGGGGTTTTCTGAAAAATAAGGTATATGAAAGAGAATCCGCTAGTCGAGCAGATTTGTGGAATCGTATTGCTATGGCGTGCAGATCTGTAACACCTACAATGTTGCAAAAAGTAGAAGAAGAATTTATTTCACATGTACATTTCTGCATTGTAGCCGAAGAAGCGTCACTTCGAGCACGTTTTAAGATAACCTTAATTTTTATTAATTAAGTTTTAGATTAGGCAATCTAACTATGTATCATTTTCTAAAGAGTTGTGACTGTTGCTTTTATAATCATTTAACAAAATTTCTGTTATTTTTTTTTTTACTTAAATTTTTAGTACAAGTTGTATATTTTGTTTTAATATGTCAGAATGAACAAAAATCTCAAAATATATTTGTAATGTTAATTTACTCTCAATGTTTAATGTTAAAGTTATATCTGACGATTATTTTTATTTCTAGTAAATTTGTGACTGACCCCTATTTTGCAGGAAAAATGATACTCCAACTTTAAACATCTATTACTCGGTCAGTTTTAATCGCAGAGGAATGGGACTTTTTTTGTCTCACTTGTCAGTGCAATAGGATACTTTTACTAAATATCACTTATAGGACTTGGGGACCGTACAAAAATTTAAATTTCGTATTTTTTAATAAATGTTTTTCTTGACCGAAATCGCTTTAAAAATACTTTTTTACCTCATTTAAATCATTTTTGTAATTGGAACTATATGTCTATGACTGACGGTTTAGGAATTAGCCATTGGACACCGTTGAGACCGGACACCCTGTATAATTGCCTTATGAGTAAAAATCAAGTAACAAAATATTAACAATTAATACGGCTTTCATTTAATATTAAAAAACAAAAATTGATTTTCTGATCAATTTTGAGATAAACTGTCCCCTTAGACTAAAAAAAATATATTATAGCCGCAAACCAAGATATACAATAGCTTATTCCGAGTTACCGAAGATTCCTAAATGCTTTCTTTATCTTTAGCAAACCCCAGGACCTAATATATTTTCGAGGTTTAAGGGAATCCGGGACACAAAAATCTTCAAATTTTGCAAAAAACATTTTATATAATAAAAAATTTCTCTGTTTTTTTTTCCTGCTTAAAATGACATTTAAATCATGTTTCTATCTGAATTAGAACAAAAAATATTAATTTTTTCGTTTTGGTTTGTTTTCAAAATCTAGCTTTCAAGCAATGTGGCTGTCATGGAAACGACTTCTTGTAAAAATGCGTATTTCTTCATGATAGGTTTTTTCACCATTTCTCATATTTAAATTCTTATAACTCGAGAATCGTTAAAGATACAGGGTTCAAACTTGGAACATATCTTTCTCAATTGTTTTACTTTAATTTTGATTCAGCATATTTGACAAAAATATTTACTTTTGAAAATATGATTTTTCTTTAAAAAGTTGCAACACTTTTTTTGAAATTTTTTCGTTAAATATTTTTAATTTTTTTTTAAATTAACATTTTTTTAAATGCTGAATCAAAATTAAAACTTATATATTTCAGTTTATTTAAATGAAAAAAAAAACTGAAATTCTATAAATAACATTTCGAGTTATAACGGTTTTAAATTACGCCAATTTTTTAATAAATTTTAAATTAAATTTTTTTTAAATACACCATACAAACTTCTCAGAAATGTTTCCGAAAATAAATGGTAGCAAAAAAGTTTTGTTTTTATAGAGGAGAAGGTCCAAATACCGGCTAGGGTCCAAATACCGGCTACTAGGTGTTCTGAGAACTGTGCGTAGCGCAGCCTAGTGGCGATAGGCAGAGTTTGTAACTTTAATTGAGCGAATAAAGTTACGAAAAGTACGTCGCTGAAGTCTGTCTCATTTACAAACAGTAAATGCAAAAGTGTCGAAATGACGGAATCTGGTACATCAAAAGTTTTTCAGATATATGTTTCTCATTTTTTAAAGATATGCTGACCGTATATTGGCTTGAATTGATGATTATTTTATTTTCTAGACATATTTAGCTCTCAGTTGCCGCGCGCACATTATTGGTATTTTAATTATATGAATGAGTAATACCGGTTTTAACTTAAACATAGCAGTGGTTCGAATACCGGCTACCTAGAGTGGTCTAAAAACCGGCTAGCCGGTATTTGGACCTCTCTCCGTTTCTCTGCTGAAAAGGATGAAAATAAATTATAGCTCCATAATTAATAAATTATTTTAAATGGTTCAGAAATAGTTCCAGTCCCATTTCGTAATATGAAAAAAGCAACCGTAGCCGTAATTCTTCAGGACCGACACTGGTTACCGGATCACTTCCCAAAAAAGCGCTTTTGGACACTCCAAGATTGAATGTAATAAATGTGAAGAGAAAGAAAAAAATGACGGAGTAAGCCAGGCGAAAGAGGCAGAAATTGGATTTTAACCCTCTCGCAGCGCATCCCGAGATTTCCTCGGGGATGCATTTTTTCCGTCTGATTAACCCTCCATGATTATTCCCACCAGTTATTTTTTTACTGTAAATTTTGCCTTGTTTAATCGGAGCAATTTCTTCATTAAATTAGACAAAAAATTTTGTTTCGGAAAACCGGTGACAAAAGAATAAAAATTCTTAAAAGACGCTCGTCGCGAAGAGGTTAAATACACAATTTTTGAAGCTATTTTGATATTACAATTACGCAGCGAGAGGGCTAAAAAAGTGAAAAAGGAACATATCCAATCGAGAAAGATGATGCAATTTGTGTCTTCTGCATGGGTGCTTTCTCTGTGGACAAGAATGGGGGAGGGGATTCTGGGTTTAATGTTAAGTCAACTGGGTCAACTCAATGTCAACTGGGTTCAATGCGATATGTGGGCTGATAGGGACTTCGCCGAAGCAGAGAGTGATATTATGTTTGGGATTTTTTCAGATAAAATAATTCTCATTTCAATCAACAAGCTTTTTTTTTGTTTTACACGTTAAAAAACAAAACTAGAAACATATTGGGAAGAAGACTGTGAGAGATAGTCGTAAAGAATTTTATAAATTTGACAAAAATACTTGTTTATTACAAATTGCGTATTTTTTCTGTGCATAAGAAATGTTATTAATCAATAAAATTTATTAAAATAATATTCTTATTGCTTAATAATTGTCATTAGCTCTATTTGTGTGAACTTTTGGAAAAAAAAACTTAGGTAGCCGGTATTTAGACCCCCATTTTAGAAACTCAAAATTTGAAGACTTTCGGAATTTTGCTTTTTTAAAACAGAAAACGCCTTTTAAACATTTTTTTTTCACTAAATGGGTGTAAAACATGTCAAGGTACCCTGCTGTCACTTTTTATTTTATTAATTTTGAAAATTCTAGATTGAAAACAAAAGTTGTATCCGGTATTTGGACCTTCTCCTCTACATGTTGATCTAAATCTGCAGCATATATTGGTTTCTGAGGTTTCTAAAGATAAAGAACGCCTTCCAGAATCGCGGATAACTCAAAAGAGGTTATTGTATATTACGCAAAGAAAAAAATCAATAGTTTAATCTTATGAAAATATATGTTATGGGGAGTGTCGCGCAAAGTGGCTATTTCAGTTTTTTCCACTGTATAGTAGCTCTCTCCCCCCCCCCCCCCGCCCCACACACACACACGCAGGAACTGGACCAAACGGTCATCAGATATTCTGGTAGTATTTTCTGCGACTTTTAAGCGGAAAGCTACATTTTTTTTAGTTCTGATTTTATTATTTTTTTCGCAATTTGATTTTAGGCAAGTGATATAATTCCTTGATTATAGCTAAATAATATAAAGTGCTTACTCTTATTTATTTACTCATATGATATTTGATCAGTGTGAAATAATCTTTTAAACAATGTGTGTTTTAAAACGCTAAGTCGTGTAGATTAGGTGTTAGGCCACAGTTTTCGTAATGGCGTCATTCCTGGCAAAGTGACCACACAAGATCGAGCAAATTGTATAGATGGTTACATTGCCCAGAAACGATTTTTTATTCATTGTTCATAACAAAATACTACTCAAAAGTATTTTCTTTTAAGTGGAAGAAAACAGGTCGAGCAATAGCTTCTGCAGAGGAAGGCCACGAGATTTGCAGTCTGCATGTCTGCTGGGGGTAACCTTTGTATTCCTCCATTTATCATATTGATACTGATTACTGTTTACTTTATCTTGTAACGATTTAATACTTAAAATATTACAAAATATAATACTTATTCTTAATGTATGTTAGTTTAGCTTGTGTTGATTAAATATACAGCCTGAATCCATGTGATTTGTTCATTTACCTATGCTACACTGTAAAAAAAAAAAAAAAAAAAAAAAAAAAAACGTATTAAAATACGGAAATTGTACTGGCAATCGAGACGCCAGTACTATTTCCGTATTTTAACGGAAAATTTCCCCCGTAAATTCCAGAAAAATGGAAATTTTTCTGTAATTTAAGGGGGAAATTTTCCGTTACAATGCGGAAATAGTACTGGCGTCTTGATTGCCAGTACATTTTCCATATTTTAGTCCGTTTCTTTTTACAGTTTACCACTTTACCCAGCCTAGGCGGACAAAGTGCCCATTTTGTAGTTTTTCTTTTAAAGTAACGTATACATTTAAAAATAAATTTTAATAAAAGTAAAATAGCAATTCGAACTTTGGCTACTATTATTACTGATTAAGCCCTTAATTCTCGCTACCGTGATATTCACGGGCTGTGTCTTTTGTTCAGATTGTTTGATTCCCACCAATTTTATAAAATAGTGTAATTGGCTTTATTATGGTATCATTTTGCATGTCATTAAGTAAGTTGATTTTTTTTTTCAAAAAAGTGGTGCCAATAAGCAATTTGAATTTTTAAACCGTAATATAATGCGACCGTTAAGGAAATAAATAGGTATAATAAAATTAATAAAACCTTAGAGTGACCACTTTACTCTTTCTTCCCCTATACTGCAGTTTCATTTTTTTTCTCTATTCTTCTTTTTTTTATATATGTATTTTTTAAATACGGGAAAACATTAAACCACTGGTATAACAAATTCTGCCCTCGGATAATATTGTTCGATTTTCAGATTTACTACTCATTCCCGACAGAGTAAAGAAAATGTGTGTTTATAAAACAGAGTCTTTAAAGAAAGATAAGAAATTTCACCCCTATCCTTCTTCTTAAAACACCCCTAATCATAATTCAAAGCACGTATCATGAAACTCATGAATATTTTCTAGTGTTAAACGATGTTAACTTTATATTTTTAAAAACAATCTCCAAATAACAGGTATAAAATATCCCTCTGGATGTGTATCAAAAGGAAAATAGATGTTAAGCGTAAATTGTCGAGCAATCTAGAAAACACTCTTTAAATGTACAGTGTTCCACAAAAGTGATGGTACAGAGAGTACTTCTTGAAAAATATTCAAATTTCTCTGTGGTGAATAAAAATAAAATTTTTTAATAAATTTAAATAATTAATTAGAAACCTTTGTTACATTATACAATCAAATGTTAATAGAAATTTCTCTTGAACATACTGAAAATAAACGGTCAAGTGCGAGCATTACTCGCGCACAGAGGGTTCTGTAGAATAAATATATGAATTTGTAATTGTATTAAAAAATAATAATAAACGTTGTTAAAAGAATACTAAGACTTTGTAAAAAACTATACAACGTAGGGTTGGGTATAACTGTATATATTAGAAAAGTGTAATCGGGTATACCATGAAAGTTCAAAGAGATATGGAACCTAAATAATATCAAATATAGCTATTCGTATAACTCTTTTAGGTAGCTTTCTTTACAAAAAAGCTACCTATTGCAGCCGTTCGGAGGAAAGCGATTTCAAAAAATTTTGGTATATTTTCATCGATCATGACCCCCAGACCCCGAAACCACCCTCCGTTCAAAATTGATATATATATATATATATATATATATATATATCTGACCTATGTCACACTGTAACTCCCGTAATTATGAACCGATTTCGATGTAATTCGGTGTGTACATAGTACATACCAATGTCTCGACCGAGTTCGTTGGCCAGCTTCATCCGCCGTTTTGTTTCAAAATGGCGGCCATTTAAAATTTTTAAAAACATTTAAAACTTGAAATGTGGTACCAAAAAAATAAAAATGGAAAAATATTTTTTTCTTATGCATTTGACCTTTATACAAAGATTCCGGAGCAGTTTTTGTTTCGTCTATATCTTAAAAAATGGCTGAGTTATAGCATTTTGAATTTCTAGCGTGGCTGACATTTTGAAACGTCCTGAATTTTGTCGCGCGATAAAAGGCGTATTTATGAACCGATTTAGATGTAATTCGGTGTGTACATAGTACATACCAATCTCTCGATCGAGTTCGTTGTCCAGCTTCATCCGCCATTTTGTTTCAAAATGGCGGCCATTTAAATTTTTTTTTTTAATTTAAAATTTGAAATGTGGTACCAAAAAATTGAAAATGGAAAAATATTTTTTTCTTATGTATTTGATCTTTATACAAAGATTTCGGAGCAGTTTTTGTTTCGTCTATATCTTAAAAAATGGCTGAGTTATAGCATTTTGAATTTCTAGCGTGGCTGACATTTTGAAACGCCTGAATTTTGTCACGCGATAAAAGGCGTATTTATGAACCGATTTGGATGTAACTTCGTTTATACATAGTACATACCAATGTCTCGACCGGGTTCGTTGGCCAGCTTCACCCGCCATCTTGTTTAAAAATGGCGGCCATTTAAATTTTTAAGAAAATTTTAATTTGAAATGTGGTACCAAAAATTGAAAATTGAAAAAATATTTTCTTCTTATGTGTTTGACCTTGATAAAAAGATTCGGGAGCAGTTTTTGTTTCGTCTATATCTTAAGAAATGGCTGAGTTATAGCATTTTGAATTTCTAGCGTGGCTGACATTTTGAAACGTCCTGATTTTTCTCACGTAATAACAGGCGTATTTATGAACCGACTTGGATGTACCTTGGTATGTACATAGTACATACAAATATCTCGACCGAGTTCGTTGGCCAGCTTCATCCGCCATCTTGTTTCAAAATGGCGGCCATTTAAAAAAATTAAAAATTAAAAAAATTAAATGAGATACCAAAAAATTGGAAAATGAAAAAGATTTTTTTTGTATGTGTTTGACCTTAATACAAAGATTCCGGAACAGTTTTTCTTTCGCCTATATCTAAAAAAAATGGCTGAGTAATAGCATTTTGAATTTCTCTTGTGTCTGACATTTTAAAACGAACAGATTTTTGTCACGCGATAACAGGCGTATTTCTGAACCTATTTGGATGTAACTTTTTCTGTACATCGTACATAACAATGTCTCGACCGAGTTCGTTGGCCAGCTTCATCCGCCGTTTTGTTTCGAAATGGCGGCCATTTAAAATTTTTTTAAATGGCCGCATTAATAATTTTTTTTAAATTTATGAACCGACTTGGATGTACCTTGGTGTGTACATAGTACATACAAATATCTCGACCGAGTTCGTTGGCCAGCTTCATCCGCCATCTTGTTTCAAAATGGCGGCCATTTTAAAAAAATAAAAAAATAAAAAAAATTAAATGAGATACCAAAAAATTGGAAAATGAAAAAGATTTTTTTTTTGTATGTGTTTTACCTTAATACAAAGATTCCGGAACAGTTTTTCTTTCGTCTATATCTAAAAAAAATGGCTGAGTAATAGCATTTTGAATTTCTCTTGTGGCTGACATTTTAAAACGACCTGATTTTTGTCACGCGATAACAGGCGTATTTATGAACCTATTTGGATGTAACTTGGTCTGTACATAGTACATACCAATGTCTCGACCGAGTTCGTTGGCCAGCTTCATTCGCTATCTTATTTCAAAAGGGTTGCCATTTAAAAAAAATTAAATTTAAAATTCAAAATGAGGTATTAAAAAATTGGAAAATGAAAAAGTTTTTTTATGTGTTTGGCCTTGATACAAAGATTCCGGAGCAGTTTTTGTTTCTGAAAATTTGTTCTTTTGTTGATATCTTTAAAAATGGTTGATTTATAGCACTTTGAATTTCTAGCATGGCTAACATTTTGAAACGATCTTGTATTTGTCACCCAATAACACACGTATTCGCCTATTTCGATGTAAGAAGGCATGTGGATAGTATACATCAACACCTCGACCAAGTTCGCTGGCCAGATTCATCAGCCATCTTGTTTCAAAATGGCGGCCATTAAATTAAAAAAAATATATATATTTAAAGTGAGGTGCAAAAAAATTAGAAATTGAAAAAGGTTTCTTTCTTAAGTATTTGATCTTGATATAAGGATTCAGGAGCACTTTTTGTTTGTCTTTACCTTAAAAAATGGCTCAGATATAGCAGTTTCAATTTCTATTGTGGGTGACATTTTGAAAAATCTGATTTTTTGCCTGCGACAGCACTCCTATATATTAACCGATTCCGATGTGAGTGAGCATGTGCACAGCAATTACTAAGGTCTCGACCAAGTTCACTGCTTAGCCTCATCCACCATGTTGTCTTAAAATGACAGGCACTTTAAGAAATTGCCGAATTTGGCAGCCAAATATAAATTACTTTAAAGAAAAGCAGCTTGGATAAAGCTGACTAATTTCGCGAAATTCTCATTCATTATATTGATAAAAATTAGTATTGAATCTCCTATATTCGGTTTTCACTAAATTGAGCTTCGTGTGTTTGCATGATATAAGTTGGCTTTTTTTAAAATAAGGATTATGAAAGCTACCTCTTCCTCCCGGCACTGGCCGGAAGGACTTTTTTTAATATTATCCTAATCTGTTTATGATGAACTTAATTCGGTACTGACAATAAAAGCAGTGAATAGTTAAACTTCATTTGGCATTTCATGAAACTAAATTCAGCGTAGCAATAACCTTTATTTCTACAGTGTAGCTAAAACAAAACCTTTGTTCAAAGTTTAAATTTGGCATTGTGCTAAGCGCTCTTCGAATTGAGGTCTCAAAGTTGCAACGCCGCCTTGGTCAGTGCCGTGTTTTTTCCAGATAGGTTTTTAATTAACTTTTAAAGTCACTCGAGGCGTATTGATAGATACAATCAATGCAAACTATCGCGAATCCCACAGTATTTATGCGATTCATTCTAATTAAATCTTTCGAGGGCGATGCCCTTAAAAAAAAACGGACACCTAATTTTAACTCCAAAACAGACAAACGGCACCAAGAATGTTTAATTAAAATTTTCTTTTTATCATGTACGTGAAATTAAGCAAGTTCGCATTTTCTAATAAATTCGTTTATAAATTCTGGTGTCAGTTCATTATGTCGTAAGTTTATAAATAGAATTACTCTGTGCCGGAAAGGGCCCCACCAGTGGCCGAGAGGTTCTGCTCCCGAAGCTGGTAGACGGGAAGTACTGGGTTCGATCCCAATCGCGCCCGTCGGCCTAATCGTTCGGAGTTTTCGTGGTTTTCTTCGGACCTTGGACTTCCAAGCGTTAATACGGGTTAGGTTCCCTTAGAAAGACCCCCACGGAGGGCACCCTCCCCCCCTTAGGGCCTATATCCCTCGTGTTGATTATTGGCCGTCATAAACAACAAAAAAAACGTGCCGGAAAGGATTAAGTGGTCGCAGGACTCTTAACCCTTAATTGCATGAATTATTCTTTTAGAATTGTGTTTTTTTATTTTTATATTAAGGATTAGATAGCAGAAATCTTAAGATAGATTTTTAACTTTATCTAGTAGCATATTTTTGTAATTTTTAGAGGATTAATATTTCTATATAAATATAGTGGTTGTAAGAACTTAATTTATGTATTAAAAATTAAATAAAAAGGTGATGGAAATTTACATCACTATGCAATTAAGGGTTAAAGCTTCAAAATTTAAGAAATTTAAATTTTTTTACATCTTAACCCCTATCTTTTCTGAATATTTTGATATAAATGTTTCCTTGAAATTCCCATTAGAACAGAAGTTTTGGCTTTTGGAATTATACCCGCTCAATTGCTCAATAGCTGAAGCGGCGTTTCCGAAACTTTAAAGTCATTATTTTCCAAGTGGCGTTTTTTGGGCATAACGCGCAGGATACCTCAAAAAATTCTGAACATTTTTTCATAAAATTTTCAAAACATATATTTCATGTTAGTCTGAATAAACTGAACCTAAAATTTCCTTTTTATTGTTCAAAAAAATATTTTTTTAGGTGATTTTACTGTTGAAATTTTCAAAATTTTGTATTAGCTAAATTTAACATTGCATTAAAAATATAAAAATGCTTTAAATACTAATTTATTTAAGTTCAGGGAAATTGTTACAATCTGAAGTATAAGTAAGCACCAAAATTTTCATTCTAGTTGCAATATTTACTTTGTAATCCTGCGCGTAAACTGTTATGCCAACTTTTTGTTCGACAAATGTCTAACAGTTTCGAGCCCCCTATAAATACTAATTCTGTATCTTGCAATTTTTTAAATACATGAAATGAAAGAACATACTTATATCTTTCATTCCAATTAAAATTGTGTTTTAAAATCATATACATTTTAAGACATTAAATGTTGAAAATGGTCTTTTTTTCATTTTTTCCACTTTTTAGAGTCCATAGACCCTTAAATTAGTATGTTTTTAACAATTTGACGTTTTTTGCTTTTATACTGTTACTGGACATTACATTACACGTATACAGTGTGTCTACCTATAACCTGACCGACCTTTATTTTCGCAACCGTTGGTCCTAGATGGATACTTCCAATTACAAAAAAATGTAATGTAATAAAAATGTTTAAATAATGTAAAGAATTATTTTTAAAGCGATTTGGGTCAAGAAACACATTTATTAAAAAATTACGAAATTTAAATTTTTATACGGTCCTCCGATCCTATAAGTGATATTTAGTAAAAATTTACTGTGACAATAACAAGTAAGACAGAAAAAGTCCCATTCATCTAACATTAAAATTGACCGAGTTATAAAACTTTGAAATGTATGACTTATACCACTTTTTTGCATATCAAAACAGATGATTTCGACCGTGCTTTCAGGGGTCGTATTTAAAGTACTTAAACTTATTTCAAGGTATCTGAGGTTTGAAAGAAATCGTACCACTATTACGATTGAGTTAACTTTTAGTTAAGTTTCAGATTTAATAAAATAATTGTATTTTAACATATGTTGTATTTTGTAAGGATTTGAGGCTATGATTTCTTTTAACAAAAATTAGGTTATTTTCATAAGATTTTATTTAACTTGCAATAATCATCTTTCCAGTTTAAAATTTGTACTCGTACTTTAACTGACTTTCAAATGTCCGATCGAAGTTAAAATTTTACATACTGACTTAAATCCGATTACAATGTAATATTATTGTGATTTTTTATGCTTAGCATCTTATAAATACTTATATTCGAGGATAACACAAAAAACTTCAGATAGATTACCGTCAACAAGTTTAAGAAATAGTTTTAGATTAGATAACATAAACCTGCGATGGTTGTGTTTTTTAACTTTTATAATTAAGTTTTATGTTTTTTTTTAACGCTAAATAAAAAAATTACCTTCACTTTTAACTATCATGTCAGGGTTTTTCGTAAATCGTAAGTTTCAAGGGTAAAAAATAGCGAAAAATATGATACTATAAAATAGATGTAAGGCTTTTTTATTCCGTTTAATTTTATTTAATTCAATAATTTATTCAATTTTGTGGCTTATACTGAGTTTCTTACAGCTAAACAGCTGAGGGGTCTGATGCGATTGGGAGGGGAAGGGGGATCAATTTTAACTTTGAGCTTTTTAACTTTGAAATTTACAGTTTAAGATAAATCCTGACGTGATGGTTTAAAATGAATGTCATTTTCGGATTCAGAGCTAAAAAATACACGTGAATCAATTTTCAAAAGCTGAAAAACATGGCACAACCCAAAATTTGAAAGACGGTGTAATCTAACAGCATTTTAAAACATTTATCATTTTTGTAAAGAATTCAGGCTGTTGTTTTTCATACTTTTATTTAACAAAAATTCTGTTATTTTTATCCTCTTATATGTTCAGTACTTTGCAGTAATATATCACAATGATTAAATATTTCAAATTTATGTTGCAATGCTAATTTTACTCCCAACCATTTCTTTAATATATCTGACGAAATTATATTTCTACTAAATTTTTGAATGACCCCTAAATTTAAGCAAAAAATATGCCCCAACTTTAAAGAGCTATTACTCGGTCAATTTTAATCGTAGAATAACGGGACTTTTTTTTGCCTTACTTGTCAGTGTAACAGTCAAGTTTTACTAAGTATAAGTTATAGGACCGTATAAAAATTTAGATTCTGTAATTCTTCGTTAAATTGTTTTTTCACTTCAAACTTTTTTAATCTTAACTCTGCACCTAATTTTGACCACTTTTGTAATTGGAAGTATGCATCTAGGACCAACGGTTGTGAAAATAAAGGTCGGTCAGGTTATACGTGGACACACTGTATATCATTAAAAGTTGTTAACTAGGCATAGAGTACGCCGCCCCTGTCCTTGTGTATGTCCAAACTGCCCGTACCTTTAAGGGTTAATATCTCAGCTAATTACCGATGATTTTTTTCGAAAATCATTATCAACAATTCTTTTATTCTTCTGCAACGATAGGTATATTATGCGATGCTCAACAATTTTTCTGAATGCCTTAAATCGAAATCTGTGTATAACAGAAAAATGGTAATTACTCAAAAAGTATGTGACCTAGGGTAATCGCTATAATTTTCCGGCAAGATTTATATTAACGCCTACTACCTCTAATTTTTTCATAATTTTAGTTTCAGTAGATTCGGAATTAGATGGGGGGGCGAACATATTTTTGCGCTACATTTTCAACATTGTCTTTGAAAATATAATACCTAAAATTAAAAGGAATGTATTTTTGAAATCAGCGTTACAAAAGTTTTCACAGGATACCCCAGATGATATACAAAGAAAAGATTTTTTTTTTCAAGTAGCATAATTAGCCCCTCTACTTTTTTACTAATATATTTAAGAATGTTTATTAATCTGAAAATATGTGGGTCAATGGTCTTTATTACTTCCCCGAATTTAAACTTTCCACGTTCCATAGTTTACGATTAAAATGGCTGTGAC
Organism: Maratus speciosus; assembly: GCA_963932465.1. Lineage (NCBI taxonomy): Eukaryota > Metazoa > Arthropoda > Arachnida > Araneae > Salticidae > Maratus > Maratus speciosus. Next base: position 80,560,925 of record OZ010787.1, read on the forward strand.
AGACAGAGAGACAGACAGACGGACAGACACAGGAGTGATCTTATAATGGTTCCGTTTTTACTTTTAAGTACGGAACCTTAAAAATATTATAACATTATTAAAGTTCAAAAATACTTCCACAAAAGTCATGGTACATTTGTAAAATTTTCAAAATTTTCACTCGTTTGCATATTTTACCGAACATACTCATTCTCCCACAGAATCCACAGAACATATAAATGTATTTGTTGTTATCTCAACAGAAGAAATCCCATATAATTTTTTTAAATGACGCGGAAAGAACTTACAGTTAAGGAAACAAAATTAATCGTTAATCTTCGTATAAAAAAGGATAAATCTTATAGTAAGATAGCTGAAATAATGTCTCGAAGCCATTCTAACATAATAAAGGTAATTAATAGGTAAAAAAGACAAAAAAAGGGGATGGGATTGCAAATAAAGCTTTAAACGGCCTTCCTAAAAATTAACAGTGGGAGATGTTTCTAGTACTCTGCTGAATAATAGTACTCTGCATTTCTGAGAATCCCTCAATTAGTACTAGAAATATAACAGAAGAATTGTAAAAGTATGTCAATTAAATAATACATAAAGAAACTACCAACAGGGTCATTAATGATGCTGAGTTTAGATCAAGATCTGCAAGGAGGAAACCATATCTCTCCAATCAACAGAAAGAAAAGAATAGTTTGACAGAAAATATTTATATGCATTTCTGAAACATATAATTTTTTTCACATGAGTCTAAGTTTAATATTTTCAGCATAAATGGACGAATAGACTTTGAAGGAGAAAGGATGATGCACTGAATCCCGGATATACGACAAAAACTACAAAGCATGTTGGAGCAGTTGCAATGATTTGGGGCTATTTGACAGTTTCAGGAGTATGAAATTTAGATTTCTCGGAAATTATCATGGACATATTTGAATAGTTAAATATTTTAAATAAAATTTGGAGGACAGTGCATTAAAGTTTGGTGTCTCACAGGACTTTTACTTCCAATAAGATTATGATCCCAAGCACACTTCTCACAATTTCCGATTATGGCTGCTCGACATTGCCCATCCCCCCCCCTCCTCCACACACACTTGCCACCCATTCACAAATTTCAGACTTAAATCCCATTAAACATTTATAGAGTACTTACAGAAGCAAGTGAACAATTATGATATTACAAATAAAAATACTAGTTTAAAAGTGCTTTACTTGCAGAATGGAATAAAATCAAGAAAAATGTGACAGAAAATCTGATAAAATCAATGATAAACAGACTTAAAGCAATCCTGAAAATGAAAAGATATGCAACTAAATATTAGAAAAGGTTTTTCTTTAATATTTTTTAAAAATTTCCAGGTGTACCATGACTTTTGTGGAAGCATTTTTGAACTATATTTTGTTTATTTTTATTTTGAAAGTTTCTAAAGGAAATTATTATTGAATTTTTCTTGTATAATATAGCAAAAACTGTTATTAAATAATTCTAATTTGTTAATTCAATTTTATTTGCCTCGTCATGGCTAATTTTGCATATTTTCCGAAAATTCCTGTACCATCACTTTTGTGGAATACTGTATTCCACAGTTTCACTTTGGTGTATTTAAAAAATAGAGCGCCTCAATTCTTTTAGTGAGAGTAATATCGTTTAATATGAAAGAAGAATTATAAAAGATTGTTTTTATTCTCTATCTGGGTTGCTTATTACATTAATATTTGACTTTGAGTTTGTATACATCCATTCCTCCGAGAAAATGATGAATTAAGGGTTGAAAAGAGTACCATTCATTCGCCAGAAGAAACTCGTGAATTTTTTAGTGTTAAACGAAGTTAACTTTATATATTTTTTAAAAACAATCTCCAAATAACAGGTATAAAATATCCCTCTGGATGTGTATCAAAAGAAAAATGTATAGATGTTAAGTGTAAATTGTCTAGCAATCTAGAAAACACTCTTTAAATGTATATTTCTGCTTCACTTTGGTGTATTTAAAAATTAGAGTTCCTCAATTCTTTTAGCGAGAGTAGTATCGTTTAATATGAAAGAAAAATTATAAAAAATCGTTTTTATTCTCTAACTGGGTTGCTTATTATATTAAAATTTGAGTTTGTATTTCACATCCACTCCTCCGAGAATAGGATGAATTATGGATTGAAAAGAACACCAATCATTCGTCACTAGGAAGGTCTTCTTAAAGCGCCTTTTCAAAACAGTTTAAAAGAAAATAATGATGAAACTAATTATGTACGTAATAAAGAATCAGTCAAATTTATATGCGGAATACCAGTAGAAAATCTGTAAAAAGATAACATTCTTTCGAGTATTTGGCGTGAAAAGACGAACGCGCGAGGCGATTTGGCGTCAACACGTCTCCAAATGCAAGCGATTTTAAAGTATTTGGAAATTGCTTGTTTAATGAGTGTTTAAATGCACAGTACTTAAAGGATTTAAACGACGAAATCGTTTATTAAAATTAACACAGTTTCACCAATTGGATAAGTTTTAAATGTATTTTAAAAGTAAAGAACCGGTTAAGAACGCTGTCGATTTACATTTCGATATCGAAGAGTCGTTGTTTCCATGGCAACAGTAATTTTCTTTTTTTATCTTCGACACTAACATTTTCGAAGTCAAACTGACAGTGCTCAGAATCGAACCTTAATTTTGAGTTTGAAAAAAATGTAATCAATTTAAATTTCCTTCTAAACCATATAATACTATCCATATGAAGCGTACACTATATGGCCAAAGGTGATCGGTCACTTGCGATTTTAGACGTTTTGTTGAACATCTAGAAAAATACATGAGGAATTAACCTGACACTGCAAGTGTGTAAACAGTATAGTATAGATCATATATTTCCGCGAAGAGTTTTTCCCGAAACCCCATACGCGACCGTCAACAAATTGAAAAAGAACGAATATCTTTTGGATAACGCATGTAAAACTAATGTAGCAAAAGCGTTCAAACTCGAGATTATTAATATGTGGCTTATTGTAATATTATGTGTTCATTTTTATGAGGATAGCATGTATACTCCTAGAGAAATTAAGGTTTTTATAAAAACAGTCCCAAATTTTGCAAGTTTTTCGCTTATAATTTGCAGAGTTCTTAATATAAAAAAAAGTTCTTTTCAGAAAATATGACAAACAACATTGTACACAATACTCTGTAATCAGAATTAAAAAATAATAAAAATTGGATGAAAATGAGCATGTTTACTAAAAAATGTTTCACTGCGCATGCTCTAATGCAATCAAAATATAATATGCATAATGTATTAGCTAAGTATATAGAGAAACTTTTGGGAAAGTCTCAAAATCATAGTTTGAAAAGTCTGATAATAATCGCTTATAGAATAAGCTCGAAATCCGTTGTTCCCAAAAAGAAGCAAAAAGATGAGGGGTTGTATCAAATATCTGTTGATTAGTGCCAAGATAGCGTACACAATATTGCACGTACTACTATATTTGGATACAACCCCTCATCTTTTTGCTTCCTTTTGGGAATAGCGGATTTCGAGCTTATTCTATCGGCGATAAATTTCAGAAATTTCAAGCTATGATTTTGAGACTTTCAGTAAAGCCGCTCTATATAATTAGCTAATACATTATGTATATTATATTTTGATTGCATTCGCGCATGCGCAGTGAAAAAATTTTCAGTAAACCTGCTCATTTTTTATCCAAGTTTTATTATTTTTTAATTCTGCTTGCAGAGTATTATATACAATGTTTTTCTCCATATTTTCTGAAAAGACTTTTTTTTATATTAAGAACTCTGCAAATTATAAGCAAAAAAACTTAGCGAAATTTGGGACTGTTTTTATAAAAACCTTAATTTTTCTATGAGTATACATGCTATCATAAAAAAAAAAATTAACACAGTGTATTACAATAAGCCACTTATTAATAATCCCGAGTTCGAACGCTTTTGCTACATTACTTTTTACAGAGTTACGCAGCAGATACATATTCTTTCTTTTTCAATTTGTTGACGGTCCCCTACGGGGTTTCGAGAAAAAATGTTCGCGGAAATATATGACCTATACTACACTGTTTACACACCTGCAGTTTCAGGTTAATTTCTTGTGTATTTTTCTAGATATTTAACAAAACGTCTAAAATCGCAAGTGACCAGCCACCTTTGGCCATATAGTGTATAACCGTAGAAATATGCAAGACAGATCTGTAGTTATATAAATGTATTTATTTAATTTTAACTTAAATTAGTTTAGTATGAAGAATAGAAAAAAAAATTTCATTAAAGAGTGTTTATCATAAAAGCGTTTTTTTTTTTTTTTTTTATCATTTCCTTGTGTCGTCAACCAGCGATAACTCGGGAAAAAAAATGAAAATTTCATTATTTTTTTTACGCTTGATATATAGAAATTCAACAGATTTTTTTTTAGGCATATACAGGATGTCCATAATTAAACGGCCCTACTTTAAAGTTGCCTACAGACAAAACTATTGGTCATAAAATTGTGAAATTTTGTGACGGACATAATGAAAGAATGGGAATTTGTTTGAGCGAAAAAAAAATTAGTTCAAAATTTCGCCACCAGGGTGCTTTTTTAATAAATTACACATTTTTAAAAAAATTTACGCTTTATTTTTCTCAGATTAAATAAGACAAATATACAGACCGCCCCCTGAAAAAAAAATAAAGCGTAAAAACTTTTAAAAGTTATTGGTGTTCGAATTGAACGAACAATACAAACGCTGAAAAAAAAATCCGCCAACGACAGCTGCCATTTTTTTCACAGAGATCAGACCTAGTATACAGTGGGCGGTGGCTAAATGTGTAATTTATTAAAAAACGCCCTCTGGTGGCAAAATTTTGAACTAATTTTTTCGCTCAAACAAATTGCCACTCCTTTATTATGTCCGACACAAAATTTCACAACCTATTGACCAATAGTTTCATATTTAGACAACTTTAAAATATGGTCGTTTAATTATGGACACCCTGTATATTCTCATGAGAAGGATATGTCAGTTTTTTCAAATTTTCTTGAATATGCGCTCATAGAGACCTTCCTTATAAGGATCCAAAGATATCAAAAGAACTCACAAAATTTAGAAATTTAAATTAGTTTCCGAAATATTACTTTTTAGCTCACAGGCTATCAAAGCCTGAGAGCTAATGTGCCCGCAGGTTCTATATGTACGTACGTAAAGCGATAACTCTTGATAGAAATATCCGATTTGCTTCAAGTTTTGTAAATACGTTCATTCTGATAAGGCGCTTTCCTGATTAGTTTTGGGAGTTCATTGGTTAAGTATAAAGGGGGGAAACGAGGGTGAAACTCCCCCTTAATTTAGATAAACGGGTTTTTCTTGCAGAATTATCCGATCTGCTTCAAATTTGGTATGTCGGTTTATTCTGAGGAGGCGCTTCCCTGATCAGATTTGGAGGTTCATTGGTTAAGTATAAAGGGGGGGTAACGGGGTGCTAACCACCCCCTTAATTTACATAAATGAATTTTTCATGCAGTATTATCCAATTTGCTTCAAATTTAGTATACAGGTTTATTCTGATAACACGCTTCACTGATTACATTTGGAGGTTCATTGGTTAAGTATAAAGGGGGAGGAACGGGGAGCCACCCCCCTTTAATTTATTTACCGTTTTCTTCAGAAAGAGTCAGTTTTATCTTATGAATAATAGACATAAATAAGAGTATAATATACAGTTAGTGTTAATAGCCTTGAGCTCAATGCCATCAGTTTAACTGGGCACTTTTCTTTTTATTTCTGATTTTTAATTAAATTTCTTTAATGGTGGCAACCAAATTATTCTATTGCTGTGGATACGATAGACATAAAAAAGGATATAACAGGAACTTATCTATTTCCATTAACGCCATTTTCTCATTAACATTGATAAAATAATATTTTCAATTTGAATAGAAGATGAAAAAACTATCTTCATTGGATTACATGCTACAAAAAAAATCGGGGAAATAAAAGAGTCAACTAACTATTATTTGCGCCAAAGACGAGCTAGGTCATTTTTCTTTTAACTAACATAATTAATTGAAAATTTTATTTGACATGTTTTCTAGATTAATAAATGAAGTTTTAGAAACGCAAATCAACAATGTCTTTTATTGTTGTTGTTGTTGTTTCTAAGAAAAATTTTCTATTAATATTTATCTGTTATGTCACCGAATTCAGAAATTTGTATAGCGCGCTCATTTTGTCGCCTATATTAACATAAAAAAATAAACACAGATATTAACAATTATTTCAAAATTTTGCACTGCTAAAGCATAGACTTATATTCTATCCAACCTTTGGATGAACAAAAACAAAAAATAACTGGTTTAAAACGTTTTTATTATTTTTTAATTAAAAAACGGGGTAGCAAAAGTAGTGATTACTCTAAAAATATTTTCACATTTTCGAGCTTCATAAATCAGTTTATTCTAGAAAACAAAAAACCTATATGTCGACAAATTGACATGATTTATAAAGTCACACTTGCGCCGAATTGCATTTGCTAAAATAAGCCATCTGGCTATAGATCTGATTATGGAAGATAAGGTCTTATTTTTTGTTGTTGTTGTTTTTTTTATGAGAAAATGTTAACATCTAAAATTCACACACTCAAAATATAAACTACATGTATTTTCGCAACCAAATTTTTATATTCTTTAAAAATTAAGAATGTGAATCATTTTAAATTGAATGGTAGCTATGACATTTGACTAGGATTGCCGGAGAGCTTTACTTTTGAAAAACGGCAACTTTTTCCCTGCCAAAAATGTGACTATAATGTTGTAATTTTTCAAAATCAAATTCATAGATTCTTGAAGGAATTTTTAAACTTTTTTCAATATTTTATTCTTATTATTGACTAATTTATATTTTGATAAGCTTTTCTTTGAAAAACTGCCATGTTAATAGTTCGATAAGTGATATTGAAATTTGTATTTCAGAAAGTTATGCTGCTGTATAATCCAAAAATATGATTGTAACAGAAAATTTTTATCGATTCTCAAACTTCGTAATATAGGGCTTTAAAATGCACCAGGCCTCAATGATAGGTGCGAGCTGTACCAAACGTGGTTCCCTTGTAAGTGTTGAAAGTCTGAACACTTATTGTTGAAAGCCATGGAAAATTAAAATATATATAAAATGTATTGGAATGTATTTAGCAATAAACTGAAATGAAAAGACGGATTTTCATTATGATTAAATTCAATGCATTAAGTACCGATTTTAAAATTATTATAATAAATAGCACATGGCTGAGAAAACCAGGACAGTGCATATCATTTCAATATTTAACACTTTCCAACATAAAAGTGTTTAAGACTTCGGTTTCACTATCCGTTTGTCCGTCCTCTAACTCTAGTATCGCTATTCAAAAATTTAGAAAGTGTGAGGCATTTATAATTTGTTTACAAGGAGAGTCAAAAGTATCCCGTTACATTGCGGTCAATGGAAAAAAAATCGTTTCAAGTGCAATTTGATGATGTTGCACACTTTCAAACGTGAGGAAATGTATATGCATTTCTGAAGTGCACTAAAACATGATTTCTGAATAATATGGGATGCAATGCATTTATTATTCCCAAGCTGATCCGCCCGACGTTGCCCGGGTCAGTTATAATAACTTTAAACAAAATTCAAGTTTGTATGATTTTACATCTTCGGAAATTTTTTCAAATGAACCTAGTTTCGGGGACACCACTGACTTCGGCAGCATAGGGTGTTTCAAATAAACTTAGGTTCCTTCAGCAGTGTCTAGTGTGTTCCCAACAAACCTCTTTCGGAAAGAGCCTGTGACCCGGATCTCCGCTGCCTAAGGCACAGTATACCGGGATTGCTCCACATACACCGGAAACAATCGAAAACCAACTTGAATGAGCAAAACCTTGTAGTAATCGGGCCGTACAATCCGAGATAAGAATGCGCGCCCTGGCGGTGTAAGGTAGACCTAAAATCTGTAAAACAATCGTAAGCTAAGTTGAATGAACTGATTTCCGTTGAAATCGAACCTATAGATGCCGAGAAAAGAGTGCACCGTTAATGTTTGCAAATGTTGGTGACTGAAGTCTAAGATAAACTTTCATAATGCAGTAAGAAGATTAATCGTAATCTAAGTTGAATGAACGAATTCCCTTTGAAATCGGGTCCATATAAACCGAGGAAAGAATGCGCCCCCCAAGCGTTTGAAGGTGCTCTCCTCCCTGTAAATTTAACGAATTACCTTTAAAATTAACGCGATATTTAATTTACGGGTGAAATTCCCCCTTTTAAAGTTAATCACTTACCGTTAACAGTAACGCGATTTTTAATTTACGGCTTTAGTGAGTATAAACTAGTGCTCCCTCTTAAACATTTATACGAGTATACTACGTATAATACGTATTATACGGTGATACGGATTCAGATACGTATAATATGGCTACGGCGGTTATACGTATTATTCAAAACAGTACATACGGTACATCGTATATACGGATCTTAACCAAGCGGTTAAACGTATAAACATCTAAACGTTTTTCGTTCAAGGCATGAAAATAGATGCTTATTTGCGGATTTTAGACATTGAGAAATATCCTCTGGAGTTCCGCATTCTCGCGGTTTACCAGAGCCTTCGCGATTCTTTGTTGAAAAAACCACGATGGCCTGGGGTTTACCTACCTTCTAGTTGTTGTGCATAGGTACTTAAAAAAATGTGAATATTTTTCATCAGTTTTGATTTTGGTTGTTTTCCCTAAAAACTAAGCTATTAATTATGAAATGTTTTACTATTGAAAGTGGGTAGCTGTAAAGCTACCTTTCGCAGATTTGTAGTACAGCACCTAGCTTCTTTTGATTTGTAGCACTGACCCTTCGCGCGAAACATTATTTTTCATGCGACCACAAAACAGACTCAAATTTACTTTATACAGTGACATTGAGCAATACGACTCCTAGGAAGTTTTGTAATCATATTTTTATTGTATTTAAGAATATTGTTTCTAAATTTAAAGTATTTTGAAAATATGTTTTATTCTAAAAAGAAAAGAGAAGGCAAGTCATTTTAAGTATGTGCAGGGCTCGCACCGTTCCTAAAATTTTCGCACTTTGCTACCAGTATTTTAAATAAGAATTCTTCGTGGTAGATTCCTTTAACATCTATAATAGAACTATACAACAAAGATTATCGTTTTAATTTAGTGGTAGCAAAGTGCGAAAATTTTAGGAACGCTGCGAGCCCTGTATGTGTAATTGCGTTCTGAAACCTGTAAATCGATTATTTGCCGATTTATAAGTAATCGAAATTTATATGTACTTTATACAAAAAATGATATTTGTCAATATTAAGAAATCTTAAAAATAATGCCCTAACATTTTGTATAAAAAATACCATGACTCTCACGATTAAAAAAAAAGGGATTTTCATTATACATTAAACAGGGTAGAAAACATTAGCTCCATGGAAAGAATAACATTTGCGCCCGGACGCAATTTTGAGTGTAACACAGACGAGTAAAGAATTTTTAAAAGATTAAAAAGAAAAAAAACATACTTAACAAGTATTCACAATAAATCTGAAACATTTATACTCTCATTCTTTACTCAAAAAGTGTTTATTTTTTTTAGTTTCTTACAACGGATACAATTTGTATACATTATATACACAAAATATAAAAATAACGGGGTGTCTCATCTCAATACCATGAGATGAAAAAAAAATCTAAGTCAATTCAAAGTAAAAATTTGCGAAGTACTTTTTGAAATTCACGGTAATAACTTTCGGTTTTGAAATAAAAACACAAACATATTTCCAGCTTATTCTCCATTCAGTGACGTAATAGTGATGAGGTCCATTGTTATTAAAAGTGAATACGATACTTAAAATGTACGTATACTTAAATATACGTTTAACCGATGTACCCTTATACGTATCCGGATACGTTTAAACATACATTTTAAGGCAGTCACAGAAACGTATTATACATATATACGTATATTGTTTAAACGTATAACTAAAATACGTATCCCATCGAGAGCACTAGTATAAACGTAAGTTGATACGGAAAAAGAAGATTAATATTCGAAAAAGGAAGTAGCTGGGGTATAAGGGAATTTTTTAGTAGTTTATAATGTACTCAGAGAACTCTAGAACTATGTTAATGAGAATCGGGTCATTTTTAACCCTATCACTATGTCCTGGGGTCCACGCGGACCCGAAGCATTTTCAACAAGTTGTCAAGAATATGTTAAAATTAATGTAAATTTAATATTTTTGGGTATAAATAATTAAATTTATTATGAAAACATCAGAATAAGCGTTAATTATTTTTAACCTAACTACATAAATGAAAAAAGTAATTTATAAGATGTTTAAACCATATTAAACATGTGTGTTATAGTATGGGGTCCGAGAGGACCCCAGGTCACAACAGGGCATGTTTCGATAGGACATAGTGATAGGGTTAAAGAAGCTGCACCAAGAGCACCAAGAAGGCGTTCAATATTCAAAATTGGTGGTAGCTGAAGCATTATAATTTTTTTTCTGCTTCATATAGTAGCTGGAGGACATAAGAAATTGTGAGAAAAAAAAGCTAGTGAATCGGACCATTTTTAAGGAAGTTATGATAGGGGGCCCCAAAAAGAGTCAACTGATAGTTTAGAGCAGGGCCCTAAGATGAAAATATGTTAAAAGGTCCTTGTACTAAGTGCTTTAGACCTTCAATTAGTCGAAATTAAGCATAGGGTATAATTAATCATTAGAAAATATTTTTAAAGAAATGCACAAAAAATGGAGGAAATGCTTTAAAAAGAGCCTTAGAGCCCCAATAAAAATATGAGGGTGTTGGCCCGGAGAGAAAAGTCCAAGCCACAACTCTAAAGTTATGCATTGATAGGGTACACGATCAGGAGGTGGAAAATACAAGACGCAAAAAAGTTCAAGGGGTCCGGTCTGGGCCCTAGGGGGTCAGGATCTTAACTTGAATGTAGAAACAGGGGAATAACTAAATGAGAAAAGGGCGTCAAAATGAAGACTGGATTAAACGGGGGGCAATTTATTAACCCTTTAGGGCACAAAACTTCAAGGGGCCCTGTACTGGGCCACAGTTGGCCAGGGTCTTAACTAGAATGTAGAAATGGGGGAATAACTAAATGGAGGAAAGGCCCCAAAAACGAAGAAGATCGGATAAAAAGGAGGCAAGTTATTAACAATTTAAGTCATAAAAACTTAAAGAGGCCCTTAGGGCAGAATCTTAAAAAAATTAAAAATCTGAGCCGCATGTGCATCAGAACCTGCCTTAGACTATCCTTATTCAAATTTTAAATCTTGTATATGCGGTAGATTTGCCTAGATATGGCACACCCACATAGATACACAGACACACACACACACAGAGTGAAACTTTCTTTAAATAGTATAAATTTACAGAGTCGCACAGTAGAATTATGTCGGATAACGATTAAATCGTTTGCAGCGTATTTTAATGATATTACACTATTTCAAATATAATGAAATTTATATGCATTACTAAGATGTACTATAAGTTGCTTACTGAAAAGTATTGTGTGCATTGCATTTATAGTTCATTTACAGGGACACACAAAATAATTCGATTACAGTACTGCCTATAAACGATAAATTGCTGGAAGTGCGATTTCAACTTTAGTTTGCGTTTTTAAGTAATGTTTTGCTTAGTATGCGGTGTTTATAAATACTGTTGGTCATATACAGGGCTAGACAAAAGAATCCGTAAGTATTACTGCCTAAGGGCGTGAATTGCTTAAAGGTGTTTTTTAAATACTTACGCATTTTCCTGCTGAACTATATTTAGTATACTAATAGAAGTTTTTGGAATATAAATAAATTCAAATACAGGCTATGGAAAGAACAAGATTTATTTCCGTTTATGGTTGGTGATTTCTGGAAGTAAGTTTTAAGTGCGTTTTGTGTTATGCTTTTTTTACCTGAATTAAATTTTAGCTTAATATGTGTTGTATTTAAAAGTCTTTAATAATATACAGGGCTGGACAAAATAAATTTTTCGTTCTTGTTGTATTTCGTATTTAATTTTTGATGTTTTTAAAGAAATTTCTTCAAAGAAGTTGCAATCCTGGTAGATTTTGTTTTCACCATTTAACATTTTTGAACTCTAAAAAAAATCTATATATCTCCATGAATATACGTTCTATTCTTACACAAGTGAATACACATATTGTACAATATCCACGTATTCGTAATCTATAGCGATAGATCATTTCATGCCATTTTATTTTACAGGTTGATCCTAAATATTATTATTTTTCTGTGATTTTTTGCTGGCTCCCAAATTGCTTTTCTGATCAAAACGACGTTGATAAATATGAAAACACATTTTTCATAATCCTGAAGTTCCAGGAAAATCCGACAAGTATATCTTTAAATATTCGAAAATGTGTCTAAAATTGAAAGTGTTCGGTGATTAATCGCTATATAGCGTATATCAGTCCTTCGGCAGAATATTTAAGAGAAATTAGGTATAGTGTCTAATTTCTATATTCATGTTTCCAGTAGCGTCTATGGCTAGGGCCTTCAGTTTCTTAAATCAGTTCTGGGTGAAATCAATATGAAATGTTAACTAATATATATATATATATATATATATAATTATTAAACTTATTTGACCTTTTTGAGGAAAAACTTGCAAGACTTGTGAATCTCTTATTTTTTATTACTTACACAGTTTCTCAAGTATAAATGTGCGCATGAGAATGATGAAAATCTTCAGAATAAATACATAAAAAGCTCGTATTTCCCATTGTTTAATATGATTAATAAGGCCATTTCAGATAGGTGTATTTATAGTTTTAGCTCAAATAAGTAGACAATTGCTTTTCACGAAAAAAACCAATTTATTTCGAAGGCAAAAAGCTATCATTCAGACAATACTGCAGTCACGCAAAGTATCTTATTTCCATTGATTGATAGCTGCCTGAATACGAGTCATTCAGATTGCCGCAATTTAGATTCGAAGGAAAAAAGCTATTTCTACCCAAATTAGCTGTTGAAAACCTTTTCTAGTCTTTGCATATGAATCTAGCTATTAGCATAGCATTCTCTAAGCCATATGCGTCACAATGATATCTTCCGGCCAGAACACTTGACAGGAAATACGCTGCGACCAAGTATATTCGTTTAATCGCAATGCTTTATTTCTTTTGATCTTTTATGTATACATTTTATGCAAAAACATGCCTGCGAAAAGAAAAAAAAGATTTTAAGTTACTTTTCTCCGTCATACACGACTGCCGAATTCTAACCTGAATAAAATATATATATATATATATATATATATATATATATATATTATATATTAGTGTTACATCTGACAATTACACAAGCTTAAGGAACAGGAATTTGAATTTTTATTAGCCAATTTTTAAGACATTTCAAACATTCTATAATTTGCGATACAAATCTGCTTTGTTTCAGCTTATTTTTAACAGAATTCAAACTAAGAAAATTATACAATTCGTTTGTATTATAGATATATTATGCATGCTCACGCATAATTTATGGAAGGATACTCTGATTTTGGCAACTTTTTTTCTTTGGAAAGGGCTAGTTATGATGGTGTCCCCATAAATTTAACTACGTTTCAGAAATGCTATGTTTGTATTCCTGTCTGTTTTTGAGGCTCTAACCATGGCCAAACTCGATCGCCTGCCTTATACGGCCTTCACAATTCCCCTTAGTTTCGGAATCATTAATGTTCTACTCTCTCCGGCAGATGGCGTGAATACAAACTGTAAATAGATTTTCTCTACTGTAAATAATGCTTATTAAATGTTACTTTTGCATATAAAAATACGAACAACCTCGCTCTATATGCGTTATAAATATATGTATTATATGTATACTTTCCTTCGGCATTCTTTATACTATAAACAGGAAAAACTAAAAGATTTAGAGATAAATAAAACCAATGCTTTAAGCAATTAAAAATATTTTAATTAACACTCTACTATAACATCAAAAACAAAAATTATCAGTAAATTTTTACTTTTATTTACATTTAAATTCTTGATTATTTGAAACAGTGAGAATTCTGACCGTAAAATACACAGTAAAAAAATTTTTTAATAAAATTTATTAGTTTCAAAATAGAAAATTAACCAAAACTTTTTCAAAAAACCAAACTCTACTCAAATCAGGATAACATTTTAAAACATTTAATTATTTTTACACCATACTTCGGATGGAAAATATAGGTATATAAAGTTGATTGCGGGAAATTGTTTCAATAATTTTAAACATTGGAAGTACAGAAGATGAAGTGTATTAGAAAATAGAAAAATAATAATTGTTATAGATATTATGTTTAGGAAAAAAATTTATTTCAAGGGAAATTGTAAAATCAAATATTCGAATTCTAGACAGTCATAGTATAAAAAATATAATACTTTTTTTTTTTTTTTAAATATCTACACAATATTCAATACATCGATTATGTTGCAAGATTCTTAATTATTTAAAAAATATAGATATATGTATTTTGCAAACAATTTTCAATAATTTTGGCCATTATATGTGTTGATGTGAAATATACAAGCATATAGAAAAATAACAAACTTACATGTAAAATTAAATAATTTAACTCTGGACAGTCATTGTATTAAAATATACGATAAAAATATATTTACATGTTTCATAATATAAACAAAGTAAGCAAACCTTTTCGCCAATATCCGGCAAGAAATCATGTAATTTTTTTTTTAAATGGAAACTTACACGACTCTTAGTTATTTAAAAAATATAGATATTTGTACTTTGCAAACAATTTTCAATAAATTTGGCATTTGCCATTATATGTGTTGATTGAAATTACAAGCATATAGACATAGAAAATCAACACACGTACATATAAAATTAAATATTTTAACTTCGGACAGTCATGGTATTAATGTATACGATAAAAATAAAAATATATTTACATGCTTCATAATATCAATAAAATAATCAAGCCTTTTCGCCAATATCCGGCAATCAAATTATATGGATTTTTTTCCCAAAACATGGATATTTAGATAATTCTTAATTATTAACAAAATATATATATCTGTACGTTGCGAATGATTTTCAGTAAATTGTGGGTGGTGATCATGAAATACAAGGAAACAAAATAAATAAATAAATAAATAAATAATAATTTTTACAGGTTTCATTATTTACAGAATCAATAAGTTTTTTTTTTTCTTCTTTTAATATTATATACTCCATTCATCCCAGAATAGCTTTTGCAGAAGGTTTAGAACACTAGTTAGAAATTACAGAATATTTTTTTCAGAATTTAAAAATATTAATTCGTAAATCTATTTACTATACTCATAAAAATAAATGTATCTGTAGATATATGCACGTTCAATTTCTTGGTTATATTTCAAACATTGAGAATTTTTACAATAAAATATACAATAAAAATTATAAAATTAAGTAAACTTTAAAAATTTTCTTGATAAAGAATTCTTATGAAGATGAATTTGCCTCATTTGTAAAGTTCTTTGCCATATTTTTTTAAATAATGGGCAAAAATTTTGCACATATTGATGTTAATGAGCATATATTTATTATATGCTCGATTAAGTTACATTCCCACAAAGGGTTTTTTATTAGTCTCGGATATATCAATTCATAACTATATGGAACACACCAATGAACCAATTTTTAATAAATAAAGAAATCAAAAATCGCACTTTCATTCAAGTTATACCTAAAAAAACACAAGACTAGAGTAGGGAGAGTAGAGAAAGAAAGATAAGGAAATTCCTCGTTAGACACAGTTGTTAAAAGCGCCCTCTACAATTCTCCGGAGCGAAAGTATGATTCCCCAAAAACAAAGGGATTTCGACTGTTTGTTACGGCTGTATAAGGGATCGAATTTGGCCGTGCTCTAACTTTCACAAAAATAGTTTAATCACCATGAAATTCAAATTAGTTATTCAGAACACAGTATTGAATGCATACGTTTTTGAAAATAGTCATACGGATCGAGATTTATTTTTTCAGACACGCCAAAATTTTTACTATAGATCATCAACTATATCTTAAAATTAGTTATATTAGCAACAATGTGTATCAAAGTGTATGTGGATAATAATAAAGGGTTTCCACAAAAATCCCACTATAGGGGCAAACCACTGTCACTAAAATATGCCAAATGGCTTGCAATAAGTTAAAAGAATACTTGAAGTTGTTTTAATTTTTCTTTGAGAATTGTTATACATAAGCTATATTGATAATTTTAAAAAGTGCTTCTCACCTGATGTGCTGCGACAAACTCTTATGTCGCGAGAGTACCTTGCGTGTGCTGTGATAATGTCTAATTCATTCTAATAATCTCTGAAATTTGTTTTCATCTTTCTTACTATAGGCGAACTGAAGACAGGACTAGAAATAGCTTATTTCTGCTCAAAAACGAATAAAATAACACCCAGACAAACCAAAAGTTCAGAGACAAACAGAAAGGTAGTAGTAACGGATACTTTTTAATCAAATTTTAACAGAGAAATTTAAACAATTCGTTTGAACACAAGTATTTTTCATGTACATCCTATAGGTGAAGATTTACGGTCGCCAGTCGCCACGTGGCGACTAAATTTTTTGCTGTGGCGACTAACTTTCTGTGTCTTAGTCGCCAGAGATCAATTTCCAGTGTTCCCAATCCCCGTCGTGGAACTTTGATATTTTTTTTCTTTTGCAAATAGAAAAGCACCTGCTCTTTTCACTGGCCGAGATCAAGTTGATAAAAAGGTCAGGAAATTTTTGCGATCTCAGTTACCGTGGTGCACGCTGCCCCTGTGGTGTACTGCTTTTTGCCGAACATTATGTTCGAATATAATTCTGCGCATGTCCACTCCACTACAAAGCTTAGCAGCTGCGAAGCTCGGCACATGAGCGCGCTAATGGTAAATCTTCTCCTTTGGACACCAGCAAAAGCAAGCATTCCTTCGAAGGTTTCGTACGAAATCCAGAGTGGAAATATATACACCTTTACTGCAGATCAACTCACAAGACAGTCCAAAGTTCCCAATGCGATGGAGATTATTTAAGGGCTTTGGATCATGGAGTCATGAGGATAAAGGATTCCGAACTCTGAAGTAAAAAGAACAAAAAGAAAAGGAAACTCGCACGAAAAAGTATTTAACGCAGTGTATATTCTTTCTCTGTAAATGTTTTCTATAAGTGCGAGATTTTTATAGTGCAAAATCTTACACATTCCTAATTTTTTTTTTTATATGTATACTTTTATATGACAAAATCAAAATAAGAAATAAAGTTTTCCTAATATTTCCCATTATCATGAGTGCTTAGCTTATATATATTTTGTTATTCAATTGTATCTTGTCCAACTTTATCTTCTGATTTTTCCAGAGTTATGATATACTTTTTCAATATCAAAGTTTCAAGAATTTCAGGATTAAATTAAATATACGCATTTGTTGTAATTAGCCTGTGTTTTGTCGCACATGTGTATTTATTAACTAAACTATTTTTCATTTTTAAATCCTGAGTCTTTTGTTAAGTTTTTTCCATATAAACATTATTGTTTTATGAGTTTGTTTCACAATGTGGCCACTAGATTTTGGTTGGGAGTCAAAGTGGCGCAGGATTTTTGTGGTTTAGGAGACACTGGCTCCTTAAAATTTTGGGAATCTGCACCTATAGTAGATCGATGCATAACTTTTGAAAGCATGCTCAGATTTTTATTTCCGATTCACCCAAACTGTGAATCGGATCGGGTTCGCGTGAAATCGGGATTTTGGTTGGGAGCCAAAGTGGCGACTGGATTTCTGCGGTTTAGGAGACACTGGCTCCTTAAAATTTTGGGAATCTGCACCTATAGTAGATCGATGCATAACTTTTGAAAGCATGCTCAGATTTTTATTTCCGATTCACCCAAACTGTGAATCGGATCGGGTTCGCGTAAAATCGGGATATGATGCAGTACTGTAATCCACATTTATTTTAAGTCTCATTGTTGTCAATATCGCATTTTTTGTCGCCCAGTAGACGATGATATATTAAAATTTTTGAGCTGTCCCTGTACAAAAAGTACACACGATAAGATGACCATTTTAAAAACGTAAAGCAGTGTTGTATACCTTAATACCATATTAAAATTTCGTGTCGATTGGTTATTTTTCACGAAAGTTAAAGCCTACATAGTATAAAAAGACATGAAAACAGGTAGGAAGACAAACAATTTTTAGATCCTAATGATATTTCGACGGGACCATCTGAAAACTGAGACTTCTCCAACAAACAAAATCGGTTAAGTGTTAAATTCGAGTTTCACTCGCTCAGAAAAGGTTCCGTACAACAAAATTTAAACTTAGAAAGAAGTTCGAAAAAAGTTCGCAACACCGCGTTTTTCTAGATATGTTTTTATATGATATATCTGCAAGTTACGGCCAATTTTTTTCATAAATTATTCTCCACAATCCTTGGAAGATTCCGCGTTGATACATACCACGAGCAAACCTCAACTCACCTGCAGAGCGAACGCAAAGTAAAATTTGTGTGCAACGGGAAAATGTAATTTTCTCAAAACCTATGTGATCTAGGAGAATCACTGTAGTTTTCCTGCAAGGTTTAAATAAACTGCTACTTCGAAAAAAATCGATTAGTGAATCCTTTGGGGTCACTACGGGTCAAGCTAATTTTATCTTTAAACCGCTCTAACGATTTTGAATAAATTTTGTACTCTACCATTTTGAGGTACTAGAAGACCATTTGGCTGAGTCACATGTTCGAGAAAATTTTATTAGTGGGTCATTTTGGGTCACTACGGGTAAGGGTCGATATCATTTTATCTAAAAAACGGCTCTAACGACTTGACTATTTTTTTTTATTCTACCCTTTTGGATTACGAGAAGACCATGGAACTAAGTTACATGTTCGAGAAAATTCGATAAGTGGACCTTTTTTAGGCCACTACGGGTCAAGCTAATTTTTTCTTAAAAACGGCTCTAACTATTACTACTAAATTTTGTGCCCTGCGTTTGTATTATGAAAAGACCGTTGAGCTAGGCCACATGTTCGAGAAAATTCGATTAGTGTGTCATTTCGGTGCCACTACGGGACAGTGCATTTCAATGGGAATAAAGGTTGAAACATTTATTAAATTTTTAAACATTGTGCATTAAACGAAAGAGCGAAGTTGGCACCATTTCGCCAAAATTGGTGATATTTGACAAAATCTCGGTGGCATCGACGAGATTTGGGCTGAAAAACAACTTTCTAGCAATGTCAAAATACATGCTTGGTGTCAAATGAAAGAAAGTCGCCAAATTTTCAAGTTTGTGCTAAATTTTGACGACATTTAGGGAAAAAGTTGGCTTTTAGATTCTGAAGGAATTTTCCAGAAATTCTCAATAAGAGCTGATATACATGATTCAACCAATCAGAGTTCATAGAACGTTCCTGAAAAACATTGACGTTGTTCCGTACAACGCATATCTGCAGAAGAAATACAGCTGTCACACCAAAGTCGATTTTTTATCGAGTTGAACACAAAACAATTTTTAACCGAGCTCAGCTTGGTCTTCCTCGCTAGTTTAACTACAATGCAAGATGTTAAAATTTCATGAAAATCTGGTAAGCCATTTTAGTGAAATCGCGAGAACAAGCCGCAAAATAATTGTTTTGAATAAAATAAGCAATCCTTATGCCGTATATTGCGATAGCTGAAATTATTTTTACTATAAATTTTATTCTAACAAACTATGAATTCGATTTCGCTTAAAATAATGCAAATTTACTTTATTTTAATTTGAGTAATCAAACAATTATTTTTTTGATCGATTTAAAACACCCCAAAGTTTAAGAACAGCTCTCTCATAATTACAAGAAAGCTTTATTATTTTAAATAAGAGATTGTATTTTAATCTATTATTTGAGGAAAATTATTTCATGATTTTAAAGAGCAAAAATAGGATAATTTATTATTAATTAAAAGATTCTTTGAAGTGCATGCATTTTTTATAGAAAAGAAAAGATTTCATATTAAGGAGGATATTTTATTTATTTTGTATCTAAGAAAAATTTATTCATTAATTTATTACAACTTTGCATTATTTATATTGCGTGCAATTTATTAAATTTAAATTAAGTAGAATGAAGTGTAAATTAATTTTCTTTTGTAAATAGAAAATGATATTTTGCACTTAAAAATACAAAACTGAATATACTTAGAAATCAATATTTCTAGGATTGTAGATTATAAAATTTACATTGAATTAGAGAAGTTGTATTACTAATAAATAAAAAGATTATTTTTTTTTACAGTATGATATTACAATTTAATACGCCTAAATTAGTGTAGTGTAAGTTTAATCACGAGGTTAGTGTACCGTCTGTAAATCATAAAATGTTATTTTAACCAACTTGTTGCCATGTTTTCCAATCACCTTTTCACACTATTTGAGTGATCGTTGTCAAATAAATAGGGTTGACTATTTTCGCATTCTGTTCGCACCACTATTTTAAAAAAGTACATTTTCTAGTATATTTCTCTTGAAAATGTTGTCAAAGCGTATGTAAAAGATTGTTTTGAAAAAGTGATGAGAAATAGAATTAAAAAACAGTCGGCTGTGGCAGCCCTTAATAAAGCTCCAGTAAATTCTTTTAATACGGTTTTAAAAATAGTCTATATTTAGATTTTCAGTGCTGGTAATTTTCTCAGATTTCATATTTCTGTTGTTCTCAAACACTTCTTGTCTCTCCATTGATTCTTAACAAATTCCAACATAGTTGAAAAATGTTTATGAATTCAGTTTGTGTGTCCGTCTGCCTGTCTGAGCTCTAACTCGCACAAATATACCCGGATTGCTATGTAATTGATATATGCTATTGAGCCTTACTATGGCATGTTCGAAAATGTTTTGAAAATGAAGTGTGTAGCGTGTATAGTTTGTTTACAGGAGCACTCAAAAGAATGCCATTACATTGTGGTCTATAGGGAAAATCGTTTGCCGTGTATTTTAATGATGTTAAACTATTTCAAACATATTGAAATTGATATACATCACAGAGGTGCCCTTGCTATAGCTTGTTATCTTGCTATAGAATAGGGTGTGCATGCCATTTATCGTTCATTTACAGGGACACACAAAAGAAATCGGTTACAGTACTGCTTGTGCGCAATAATTGCTAAAAGTGCGTTTTCAATTGCGGTATGCGTTTTTAAATTGATCTAATGTCTTGCATATTATTTGGTGTGTATAAATTCTATATAACATACACATACACGTGACTTCACAAAAGAATTCGAGTATATTTCCGCTTATTGGCTGAAATTGCTGGACGGGAATTTTCAACTGTGTTATGCGTTTCTAACTGAACTAAATTTTAGCATACTATGTAGTATATACACAAATCTATAGATCATATATAAGGCTACACAAAAGAATTTGGGTTTTTTTCGACTATAAAGGATAATTTTTGAAATTTGTATTTTGCATTTTTCGAGTTGTTTAGTTTGAAAATTAGTATTTGAAAGTGATTATATTTTTCATTGAGATAAAGAAGGATTGGTAGATTAATTTGCAGAAGAGCAGAAAGTTACATTTTGATAATATTTCAAATTTTAGTTGCTTAAAAGTCGTATAGCCAACAGAGTGAAAAAGTATCCAAGCCGGGAATCGAACCCGGGTCCTCGGTATAGCGCACCGACGTTCTACCAACTGAACCACTTGGAACGATACCCAGTCTGGTAATTCTCAATATCATATGTTGGCAAGGCTACAACCGCAGCACAAGATGGAATATTTTTCCGTGAGCCACCAACCTGGGGCAAACACGAAACTATAGAGAATCCAGCATCGATGGAATTGAAAAAATCCATGTACATCCTGGAAATTTTTCTGTAGAAAATTTCTCACGCCTTGCGTATTTAAAGATTTCAAATTTTAGTTGCTTAAAAGGCGTATAGCCAATAGAGTGGAAAAGCATCCAAGCCCAGAATCGAACCCGGGTCCTCGGTATATTCCCGGCATGGATAATTTTTCATTCTGTTGGCTATACGCCTTTTAAGTAACTAAAAATTTGAAATATTATTGAATGCAAGGCGTGAGAAATAGCTCGGTTATCACTGATGTCATTTTGTCAACTACGGAACAACATGAGGTCCAATTAAGTATGGCAGGGTAATAGAAAGAGTCTAAGTTATTCAATTAGGGGTGATTGTATAACACAAATTAAATGAGTACCTCTAAGGAGGATAGTTATAATAAAGAAATAAGGATTCCTAAATTCCCATTTAAAACTTTTTAACCCTTAATTAAGTTATTAATAGGAATCCATCAACGACTGTGGTCCTCATTGCCACTTTTTCCCTACTATGCATTATCATAATCAATGAAATTATAGAAAATGTAGTTTACTACAACTACAGCTATTTGCTTTAAAAAGTAGCGACTACAAGCTACTTTTCAAAAGTAGTCACAACTTGACTACTTTCAAATTTTATTAAAGGATTCGATTTACACTCGTGACCGAAGACATGATTAAATATTGCATTGACCCTTCGTAATATCGCGTCTGCCGGGATACAATTAAGTACGTCCGATGTAACCGAGGGAATTAAAAAAATAAGAAAAATAATACGGGAGGTAGGGGTAATTAGGATCAGGGGTAATTGGGATCAGGAGCACTTCTGGGGCAATCTGTAACAGATTTTAAAAAAAATGACCATCCTAATATGAAGTCTGACTAATATTCTATATGAGAAATTTTTTTGGAATGAAAATGCATGCTTCCTGTAGAAGTAATCACTGTTTTTCCAGAACACAACGAAAAACGTTGCCCGTGAAAGTGAGAATGTTTTAGTTAAGAAGGTCCTGTGTCAAAAATTGTAGGAATATTCAAATATAACTATGGATTTTAATTTAGAAAAAGGTTATTTTTAAGAGAAAATGGTTACGTTTTGCAACAGACGAAGCACAATGTTAATAATCTGCAAAAATAGTGTCACCATAAAATAGTGTAATATATAAAACTACGAATTGAAATTTCTCCAACTGAGTGAAAAGGAGTCCAGGCCAGAATTCGAACCCAAGTCTTTTGACTTAAATTACAACGCTCTATTTATTGAGCTACACAGACGGACAGCCAGCCGCTCAGATATGAGTAATGTAATGTCTAATTCTCTGCTTATTTGCAAGAGCAACTGCTCTGTCATGTAGACAGCTCAACAGAATAACCGCATGTAGTAGAACTCCATTAACCGATGGACACGTAGAAACATTTTATTATCCCTTTTTAATTCAAACTAATTGGTTAAGATAGCATAATATGTGTATATCATGATATATTTACCAATCAGTTTGATCGAGTTAAAAAAATAAAGTGTAAAAAACTACCTTTATTTCCGTTCAATGGTTGTTGAGAAATTTGCGGACGTATATACGTACAGTGAAGCAAAAAATATGTTAGACAGGAACAAGATTCGATTTTGTTACTTAATATTGTTTTAATCAGTTGTGATATCGTAATCTAACAATATTAACCCTCCGACTGTCTTGGAAAAGGGCAAAATTGTAATGTTGTTTTTTCTGCATTTTTATTAAATGCTAAAAAAAATGATTCTTTGAACATTTTATGAAAAAACTTAATAACGAATATGAATGCAATCCTTGGAAGTATTAATCATTGTTCAGTGTATTAAAAGTACATTAAATCAATAGAATTATATTACTTTATATATTGCTTGTATTGCAGTGAAACCTGGAGCTTAGTGAACGTATTAACACGGGCTTATCAGTGAGGGGGTTAAAGAAAAAAATAATTTCTTCAAAGGTTGAAATAGTTTTATTTATAGTAAAACGAGGAGAGTTCGCGCAGTAGGAGAGATTGCGCACAAAGAGATTCGACGGGAAGGAGTAGTGTGCGCGCCCAGCGACTCCAGGTAGTTGTACAGCAGCATTAGTGCAGTGTCTACATGAATGTGCATATTGATTGTTCCAAGCGTCTTGTATAAAGCAGTGCTATTTTGTTTTTTTTCCAAAGTAAGTGCTTGAATTTTCATATCTGTTCGTCAGAATTTTTATAGAGCGTCAATAATACAAAATATTTTGAACTTAAACGATTCCTTATAAACTACTAACCTGGACTAAGTATGCAAACACCAAAAATTCATTTTAGAAGTGGCCATATTTAAATAACAGGCCGCGCAATCTCTCCTACCAAAATAGGAGAGTTTGCGCATCTGCTACTTAGGAGAGATTGCGCATTTCCCCATAAGTTTAAGTGCTAGGAGAGATTGCATAGCTTATTGATAAATTTGCATGAATTGCAAATTACTTGTAAAACATATGAATGAATCAATTTTGAAATAATTTCGGAAAAACACATAATTATCAAAACTAAATTTGGCAACAAATTAATTTGCAAAAAAATACTTTTACAGATAAAAATTTTATTAATAAATTAATAATACAGTTGTTATTAAATAAATTTTATATAATTATTTTTGTTAATAAATCAATAATATATTTGTTAATAATTTAATTAAATATTTATATATTTTTTTTTTAATTTATGAGCAATTAATTTGCTAATAAATTAATTTTGTTAACTAAAATAAATTTTCTAATACAATGTTTTGGAAAAGCTTTCACCCATTCCAAGTAGTGTAATGCCATCGAAATCAAAAGGAAACAGAGTGCAACTAATGTTACTGATCCACAAAATATACATGAAAAAAGACTTAAGAAGGATGCCGCTACAAAAAAAACAACTGAAGATAAGGTGCTTCCACAAAAAGTGGGATAAAAAATCTCAAGGAAAAGAACCGAAGGTCAATGAGGATGAGTGCACTGAATGTCTGTAACCGTACCAGGAGACAACTTCGAGAACTGACTGGATTCAATGTATTGCTTGTTGCAAGTGATTGCATGAAAGATGCACTATTTACAACAATAAGTGCATCGATTGTGGACGACGACAGCTTCGGTTCGTAAACAAAATACAATGAAACTGTGGAAATGGAAATGAAGTAATTTTCAAGTTAAACATGTTATCAACTAAATTAATGTTATTTTGTAGTCTTAGTAGGGCTTGCTTTTTCTGATATTTTAATCTTCTTAAATTAAAATTTTTAACAATATTTACTCACAAAAACCTTTCAACAATGTCTATTAAGTGTAATTATTATTGTTAAGAATTTAATTTTAGTTATTATTAATAACAATCTCTTCTACCTATGTGCGCAATCTCTCCTACCCATGTGCGCGTTCTCTCCTACCCTGTAAGGAGAGATTGCGCAAAATAGTTTTCTTGGTTTTATTACTGCTGTTCTATTAAATTACAATAGAACAACAAAATAACAATGGAAATGCATAAAAAACAAATGAAGTCAAAATTATTCATGCATATTTTAGCAAAATATTAATATTTAGATTTTGTATTATTATTCTTTTGAAAGGTGCGCAGACTCTCCTCGCTTTACTATAATCTTAATAAAATGCTATATTAAATTTAAAAATAAATTGTGCGTTTTCCACTTCCAAAATAAAACTTGGACACTTATTTCACTTTTACTTTGGATTGCCATTATGCAAATTTTTAAGAGGGTGTTGATTTATGGCACGAGTCTAAGTCAGCTATGGGATTGAAACGCGCTGAAATTTCCTTTTGCTTCATTAAAAATTTCCAAAAAGGGAAAAAAAGCAAACTTCTGTTGATATGAAAAATTTAATTGTTAAATTATGGAAAGAGCAGAAAAGTATTGGGGAGACTAGGGAGGGTTGACCCACTTTTTACAAAATGATTTTTAATTTTTTAAATATTGAACGTAGAATAAAGTTTTATATATCATTTTATTCATTATACAATCAGTTATCAAAATAAAATTGCTACATAAGTGTAATATATAAGAAAATTGGAAAATTATCGATTTTAACCATGAGGAAATATTGGCTCAAGACTCCCCACATATGGGAGGGTTGACCCACTATAGGGAAGGCTTGACCCACTTTGTTTTATAGGGAAATATTTGTGAAGAGAAATAAAATCTGTTTAAAAAAGGCAATATAACTTTATGCTGCATGCTTTAATTATTATAAAAAACATTTTTGAAAATATGATGCTTAAACAAACCTGTTTAGAAGCAATAGCAAGTCAGAGGAGAAAAAATTTGTTTTAAACAGAATTTGTCTGAGCAGGTATAATTGTACAGCAGGGAAAATGAAATTTAACATTTAAGACAGTATTCCGTTAGAGACAGGTTCCGTTTTCATAGGGTTTCATCTATTATTATGCCCAGAATTTAGAGCCACTGTCCCGCATTTTTTTGTCTGCTTTTCCTACTTTTTGTGACACTAGATCTGACAACTCTAATTGTCACATGGTTTGGGTTCATCTCACTCTATTCATGCTGGTGAAATTTGTCTACATACTTTCCAAAAGTTTTGCGATCAATGCTATGTTCTTTTGCAGCCGCACGTGCACCTAACTGATCATTATCTTCTTTATCCCTTTCAGTGGCAAAGTACTTTCAGTACTAAAATGTTGAAACAAATGACTGGCATAGTAATTTACGAATAAATTTACTTGTAAGTAAGAAAAGGGGTATATTTCATATACATATTAAATGGAAATGATTTTAGCAAAATCCTGGTGCCATTGTAGCGTTTGGGAGTAAAAGGGGAGTGGTTTCATAAGCATATCAGTGCCCCTGAAAGTATTAAGACTGCTTCCTTCATACTTTCTAGTCCTTTCTAGTCTTTTACACTGTTTCTATTTACCTACTGTAGTAATATTTAAATGGAAAAAGTTGCTATCAACTTTCCCATTTAAATTTCATTAATTGTTTTCTTGTAGTGGATACTATAGCAATTTTTCACATCTTTCTTTAATCTAAACATTTTCTTTTCCATCACCTTATTTTACCGTGGCTTTACTGAATAAATTTACATTCTTTTTTATATATAACCATTAACCTTTCATTATGCATAGTGTATAATAAAAAGATTTCATCCGGTCAACCCTCCCTCACATTGACTGGGTCAAGCCTCCCCATATATCCCTTTTCTAAAGAATAGCACATTATTATATTAAGCCTAACTTACTGTACAATATTTATGCCTGGAATGAAATATCGATATTTCTGCATTACTTAAAACCTACTTATTTAATATTCTATGATATATTTTATCTGAAAAAAGCTTACAAAATATTTCTAAAAAACACAACTTTTAGGTTGAAAACACCTCACAGTTGATTTTTTCCACGCCTATTTCTATCTGTATGAAACAAAGACTGTTGTTCGAGCATTCCAGTAGCTTTGGTTGACACCTAAAGATAAAACTCTGAAATTCTTTTAAATATGAAAACTGATGGGTGGGTCAAGCCTCCCGCATGGTCAACCCTCCCTAGTCTCCCCTACGATATATTGCAGAAACTGTGAAAAAGCCACGTTTAATTGTGCATTACATAATAAATACATACAAAAAGTACAAATTTGTGCAAAGACCTAGTGGAAGTGGTAGGCCAAAAAGATTTCCTCGTCTCAAACAGGAAGACGTGTTGTGAGATTTGTGAAAGAGAATCTTAAAATTTCTGCAGTAAAGATAGCCAGAGTGTTGAAGAAGGCGTCTATAGTAAATATGCAGTACATCCACAGACTATAAGAATTCTTTTACATTCCAAAGACTACAGAGCATACAAACTACGAAAACATCCATATTTGTCTGTCAGAAATGTAAAAATGTCTTGAATATTTTAAACAATATGTTGGAAAGCCACACAAATTCTGGAAGTCTGTTATTTTTACAAAGTCGAAAGTTAATTTGTTTGGATCTGATGGTCGGCGTTTTGTATGGCGAAGGGAAGGAACAGCGCTAAAATCAGCAAATATAAAAGCGACTGTAAAACATGGTGACGATACGGTATGGTAGTGGGGGTTCAATGGGAGCTAGTGGGAGTTGGAAATCTAGTGTTCATTGAAGGTACAATGGACAAAATGATGCATTTGAACATTCTAAAAGAAAATTTACCAGAAACAGCTTCAAAATTAAATTTAAATAGAAATTATTCTTTTGCCCAAGACAAAGAACCCAAGCATAGCGCTCGGATTGTACAAGAATGGTTATTATATAAAGAGAAAAAAGTGCTACCCCATCCTCCCCAAAGTCCTGATCTAAATTCTATCCAACATTTGTGGGCTTATATGGAGAAACAATTATTTGAAAAGGAGATTAAGAATAAAAATGAACTAAAAACTGCTATTCTCAATATATGGCAAAATGTACCATCAGATTTAACCGAAAAACTGACCCTTTCGATGAATAAGAGGCTACAAACTGTAATAGCAGCAAAAGGACATTACATGAAATATTAGATGGTTTTGTTTTAAATTTAAAAGTGTTTTTCTTTTTTGGAACATTGTGTGAGTGTCCAAGTTTTTATTTGGTGCTTAATGTTATATCATCACCACGGTTTACTAATTTATAATTCAGATATAAATTTTATTAAAGTAAAATAAAACTGTGTAAATCATCTTAAAAATTGTTATTATTTTAAACAAACTTTTACTTTTAAAGAACATCATAGAGCAAAATAATTAAACAATGAAATCAATAGAAGCTGTTATCCAATTTTATTTTGGTTCACTGTATAAACATACACACCGGTCGAACACAGAAGTTTATTTTTCTGAAGTCGCTTAAAAAGGAAAATCAATTTTATTCCCACAATTTGAGGAGTTATCGTACCTCATAAAAGTTCGAAAATAATTTTTCACAGTATAAATTATTCCTTTATTCAACAATTATGTTTATTTCAAGTTAAATATCATTATGCTTTCAAATGAACTAGTTGGAAAATTGTCTTATTTATTTTTAAAAAAGGAAAGTGAAACAACCATTCTTTGAAAAACTAAACTTGATTTCTTTACTGAAACAAAAGTATTACTTTTGAAATGTCTGTGAGAAAGTTGCTTCTGTTAATCCATGTGAATTCAATAAAAATGTTATGTCAATTTTAGATTATTGTTTTTTAACTCTATGCATTTTATGAAACCCTTTAGTATTCTAGACCAATGAATATGAATGACTGATGTTCTTTAAATACAATATGAACAGATATTTAAGTAAAAATTAATCTCCACAACAAGTCGGCTATACTGAACTATTTCTTTTTTCGTTTTATGGCTATCAAAACATAACGCCAAAAGGTTATCAGAATCCCAATAAGTGCGCGATGACAGAGTTTGAAAAACATCCACGAGTAGACTTCGAGTTCAGTGAGCCCTCGATAACGAAGCCAATGAAAGAAAATATCAGATGAATGAGTTTCTTTACACAATCTTAATGACCTATGTCAGGGTGGTCCATATTCGAATAATGTTTAGGGCCATCAGACACTTTTCGTGAAATTAATGCTGACGTCGGAATGGCTGAGACATCAAAAAGAAATCAAATTTACACTGAAAAAGAGTCATTATGACAAATGAAATATGGCACGAGTGATAAAAATTTCTTGAGTAATTATTGTTGATATTATGGGGAATATTTTTCGCACAAAGCCTTCTTTCATCCATAAGTTTCCATTAAGAAAACGTTACAATATACTGAGTGATACCGATAAAACATGTTACTAAAAACTAGATACAAAGTGTATCTAAAGGTTTCTGCTTTGATAAGCAGATCAAATGTTATAATAGCAAAACCGATAAATTTTATCCTTTTATATTACAGGACACGTGTTTCTTCCTCTGAAATTTTAATTTATATTTCATATTTAAAATGGTCCGGAGCTCTTTTTTTTTTTTTTTTTTACTTGAATTTTTTTATATACACATTACTTTTTATGTTTTCGTGAATTCCACGTGATCACGTGTATTATGTTTAACACATTCGGCCCTGATTTTTTTCAATTTTGGGAAAAATTACTTTTACGTTAATAAAATTAGAAGTAGCTAACCAAATCGCAGATGTTAAGATTTATCGAAATGTAACGAATATGTTATTTACTGAAATATAACTAATGTAGTTATTGCGGATACTTTTCATATCACAATAGTCTAAGGAAGAATTTTTAAAGATATTTGAAAAATGTATTACAACAGGATTAAAGAGACATAAAACTTACTAGCAATCTTTATGTTTTATCATAAGTTATTTCGTTTGGAAAAGTAGTCCCTAGTTTAAATTTAAAGCGTGAAACAAATGTTTGAAATAAAAGAAACATCAAAGGTTTAAGAAGTTAATTAAGGTTTAATTAACCCTTTAGTGCGCAGCTTTGCATATATCAAACAACACTGTTTTGAATTTAATAGAATTTGTTATTCATATACACCTAATTCACACCAGAAAATTAAAATAGCAATATTTTCTTTAAATAATAACAGAATTTTTGCCTTTAAATAAAGCGAAATTAACCATCGAAACTTTCTGGTGTAAAGTCAGATTCTCTGGACTACGTAATTTCTGGAACGTATTTTATCATGGGAATTAAAGGGTTAAAGGTTAAGCTTTATAAAATAAATAATTATATAAAATAAGGTATTTGGAGACATACTTAAAATATTTACTAATTTGCAATATTTTAGCGTAAAACAGCCACACGACAGTTGCTTTTACTTGTATTGCAGATGTGCAAAAGAAAAAAAGATTGGCGTATTATACAGCTCGTATTCAAAATATTAGAATAATTACTTTTTTTACAAATTAAAAATATCGTTTGGTAATTTAATGTCTTTTAATGCAAATATGCAAACGATATTTTTATTAAGAACTTATTGTTGATAAAACTTACTTATTATCTTAAAATAAATATCATTTTTAGAAAGATTAATTGAAAAAAAATTATTTTGAAAAGCCAAAATATTATGTTCAAGTGGTTCAAAATATTAGAATATTTCACATTAATTCTCCTTTAATTAACACCAATTCTTAACTAGTGGTATCATTGATTAAATTCAGACGATTTTATTTAAAATCAGTATTGTTTTTGCAGTTTGTTTGCTTTTTCGTCTTAAAATGGGTCGTGTGAGTAAAATTCCTGAATCTATTAAAAATGAATCTATTAATATATTATGGTTTATTTGTATCGGCACGGTAAAAATCGATGTTATATAGCGAATTGTTTACATTGTTCGCAATCAACCGTTAGTAAAATACTAACACAATATTCAAAAAATGGAAAATTTCAAAATAATCGCCGAAATGGCGGCCGAAAACCAAAAACATCTGCTAGAAATGACAGGAAACTGAAGCGTATAGTTAAGAAAAAGGGTTTTAAAAGTGTGCGATTCTTGCACCGAAACTGGAAAGAAGAAGAAGTTTCTATATCGACAGCATTAAGACGTCTCATTAAATTTAAGTTTGAATCTCATGTACAGAAAACAAAACCTCTCATGACTGCAAAACAAAAGCGTCTAAGATTGAATTGGTGTAAATCAAGACGTTTATGCAGCGAAGAAGATTGGAAAAATATGTTATTTAGTGATGAAAGTATGTTTTGTGTTTCATATGGTAATCAAGGTATTCGAATTTGAAGAATGAAGCAAGAAGCATTTGATAAAGAATGCCTTAAACCGTCTGTACAATTTGCTGCTATTGTCATGGTTTGGGATTGCATGAGTGCAGAAGGACCTGGAAAGTTATGCATCGTCTACGAAAAGGTTAACTCTCAGATATAACAAAAAATTTTGGAATATTACATGATTCTATCATCAGAAGATTTATTTGAAGATGATTTCATCTTTCAACAAGATTTAGCATCACCGCATACCTCGGTATCAACTAAGAATTGGTTCCGCAAACGCAACATTAAGGTACTTCCTTGGCCACCAAACTCACCAGACCTTAATTCCATCGAAAACTTATAGTGTATAATGAAGAAAAAGCTCCACGAAAATCCTCCTTCAAGTAAAAATGAGTTAGTGGCACGTATAAAGTCTATTTGGGCTAATATTGTTAGAAATGTTTGTAAACACCTTGTATATAGTATGCAAGATCAATTGTACGCTGTTATGAAAGCTAAAGGGGACGCTACAAAATATTAACTACCATTTACTTCATAGTCACAAGGTAATATTGTTGCGCACAATAAAATATTCTAATATTTTGAACCAATCTAAATTTTATTCTAATATTTTGATGAATTTCAGAAAGATGTATACCTAATTTATTGTACTGTATTAGGGTTTCATTCATCTGACGATACCCTATTCGTCTCGCTCCTCTGTATGTCTGTCCGTCCGTCTGTCTGTCCGTCCGTCTGTCTGTCCGTCACAGAGCCCGTTCTCAGAAACTATACATGTTGGAGACTTGAAATTTTGCATACTTATAGACGAACACCACACATCATACGACAAATCATAAAATTTTGAAAAAGTCGTACATTTAACCCTTTGGGCTCCCACATGTGTATTTTAAACAATTCTTTCTAAGTGAGTCCCAAATTAGGTTGCAGGCGTGAAATTTTGCGTACTTATAGATGGACACCTCAGATCAAACGACAAATCTTAAAATTTTGAAAAAGTCGTACATTTAACACTTTGGCCTCCCACATGTGTATTTTAAACAATTCTTTCTATGTGAACCTCTAATTAGGTTGGAGGTGTGAAATTTTGCATACTTATAGCTGAATACCTCACATCAAACGACAAAACATAAAATTTTCAAAAAGTCGTACATTTAACCCTTTGGGCTCCAACATGAGTATTTTAAACAATTCTTTCTATGTGAGCCTCTAATTAGGTTGGAGTTTGGAAATATTACATACTTATAGCTGAACACCTCACCTCAAACGACAAACTATAAAATTTTAAAAAGTCCTACATTTAACCCTTTGGGCTTCCGCATGTGTATTTTAAACAATTCATTCTAAGTGAGCCCCTATTTAGGTTGGTGGTGTGAAATTTTGCGTACTTATAGCTGAACACCTCACATCAAATGACAAACCATAAAATTTTGAAAAAGTCGTAAATTTAACCCTTTGAGCTCCCACATGTATATTTTAAACAATTCTTTCTAAGTGAGCCCCTAATTAGGTTGGAGGCGGGAAATTTTGCATACTTATAGCTGAGCACCTCGCATCAAACGACTAATCATAAAAATTTTCAAAAAGTCGTACATTTAACCTTTTGGGCTCCTACATGTGTATTTTAAACAATTCTTTCTAAGTGACAATCTATTTAGGTTGGAGGTGTGAAATTTTGCATACATATAGCTGAACACCATCATGCGACAAATCAGAAAAATTTGAAAAAGTCGTACATTTAACCCTTTGGGCTGCCACATGCGTATTTTAAGCAATTCTTTCTAACTGAGCCCCTTATTAAATTGGAGATTTGAAATTTTGCATACTTATAGCAGAACACCTGATGCCAGGCGACAAATCCTAAAATCTTGAAAAAGTCTTACGTTTAACCCTTTGAGCTACCACATATGTATTTTAAGCAATTCTTTCTAAGAGAGCCCCTAGTTAAGTTGGAGACATGAATTTTTGCATACGTATAGCTGAATACCTCAGACCACACGACAAATCATAACATTTTCAAAAAGTCTTATATTATTTACTCCTCCGGGCTCTAACTAGTATATTTTAAGCAATTTTTCTAACCTCCGCCCTTTTCATCCGGGGAGCACTTTTCCAACTTTTGCCGACACCACTTTGACCATTCTTTCATATTATGCGCCATATCCTTACATATTTTAGTTCCACTTTTTACCACCAGGTGCGCCTACTTATCTCGGGTACTATGGGCCCAATCCCCTTGACTAATATATCTACGGATAGTATGTAAAACGGAGTTTCGTTCGGATAGAGGTTTGTTTAGAATAGAGTGCGCCCCTGATTGCGAAATGTGAACTAACAAATTTTTCAAAAGGATAAAGTGTTTTGAAAGGAATATTAAACGAAACCCTCTGTGCGATCTATGATCACACTTACCCACTTTTTATATTTTGTAAATGTTAAAATCTTACCTAGACATTCCAGATTTAATTTATAAGAAATTTAATTGCATTAACTTAGTATCAAAAATAAATAAATGAAAAATATTTTTTTCTTATTACTTTTTCTCAATTATTCTAATATTTTGAATATGAGCATATAAAAAATATATCTCTGACTTTTTTCATAATTTTTCCTGTGTAATAAACCTTTCAGAGAATCGTATTTAATTGTTTCGAAACAAAATAAAAAGTCGCGCATTTAAGGGTTAAGGAAACGTTCCATATTCGAATAATGAGGGCCATCAAACACTTTTCGTGAAATCATTTCTGATATCTGAATGGCTGAGACATCAAGAAGAAATAAAATTTACACTGAAAAAGCGTCATTATGACAAATGAAATATGGCACGTATGATAAAATTTTCTTGAATAGTTATTGTTGATACTATTATGGAGAATATTCCTCTCACAAAGCCTTCTTTCACCGATAAGTTTCCATTAAGGAATATTACAGTATACTGAATGATACCGATAAACCATGTTACTGAAAACTAGATACAAAGTGTATCTACAGGTTTCTATTTTGATAAGCAGATCAAACCTTAGCATAGCAAAACCGATAATTTCAACCTTTTCATATTACAGGACACGTGTTTCTTCCTCTGTAACTTTAATTGATATTTCATATTTAAAGTGGTCCGGAACTCAAATTTGTATTTATTTTTTATTTATGAATATTTTTTACTCACATTTTTTCTTGAACCGTTTATATATTGGGAACACTAGGGAAGGTTGACCATAGGGGAGGCTTGACCCACCCATCAGATTTCATACTTAAAAGGATTTCAGAATTTTATCAATAGGTGTAACCAAAGCTATAGGAATGCTCAAACAACAGTTTTTGTTTCATACAGATAATCAAAATAGGTGTAGAAAAAATCAATTGCGAAGCGTTTTCAACCTAAAAGTTGTGTTTTTTAGAAATATTTTGTAAGCTTTTTTCAGATGAAATATATCATAGAAATTTAAGTAAGTAGCCTTTAAGTAATGCAGAAATGTTGAGCTTTCATTCCAGGCATAAAGATTGTACAGTCTGCTAGGCTTAACATAGCAATGTGCTATTCTTTAAAAAAGTGCTATGTGCGGAGGCTTGATCCAGTCAATGTGAGGGAGGGTTGACCAGATGCTCAAGGCTCCTTTAATTAAGTGCTTTTAAAAATCTTTTTATTATACACTGTCCATAATGTAAGGTTAATGGTTATATATAAAAAAGAATGTAAATTTATTCTGTAAAGCTACAGTAAAATGGGGTGATGGAAAAGAAAATGTTTAAAACTGATTAAAGAAAGATGGGAAAAATTGCTATAGAATGCACTACAAGAAAATATTTAATGAAATATAAATGGGAAAGTTGATAGGAACTTTTTCCATTTAAATATTACTTACAATAGGTAAATAGAAACAGTAGAAAAGACTAGAAAGTATGAAAGCAGCAGTCTCAACATCTTCAGAGGCAGTGGTATGCTATGAAACCACTTAATTTAAATTCCCAAACGCCAAAATTGCACCAGAATTTTGCTAAAATCTTTTCCATTTAATATGTATGTGAAATATAGCCTTTTTTCTTATTTCCAATTAAATTTGTTTGTAAATTCCGGTGCCAGTCAGTTATTTCAACATTTCAGTACTGAAAGCACTAATTAACCTTTGAAAGGGTGTATGATTTCTTATGAGCAGAGACTTTAATACTGAAAGATAGATACAGATGGCAGCACTACGAGAATTGAAAATGACTGGTTTTCTCTGCCTTAAAAATAGAAGACTTTATTCAATTTTTATTCTTATTATTTTAACTCTTTTTTAATTTTAAAATTCCTATTATCCTTTTTCTGTATTATATGCATATTAATCTTGTTTTATTTTCTTTTATTAGATAAATTTTATTCTGTATTTTGATGGTCATGTGCGGACCTGTAATAGAACATTCCAGTGTTGTGTTTCTAAAATCTAAGAGGTGAAAGTCAAATTCGATTCGATTAAAGTTTGAAAAGACAAGTTATTCGTAATTCTTTATGTGAAATCTTTATTCGTTAAGTATGCTCTATCCTCATCCATGTAAAATCAACAATTTCTTTTATTTTAATTCATCCACTTCAAGTTCGCCTGTTTTGAAATACAATTCTTCGATGACACATTTCGAACGCAACTGGAGTCTGTATCAAGAAATCAAAGGTACTGTTTCTTTTTCTCTGTTTAATTCAGTTGAATAAAGACAAATCTATTCTAATCATCTTTAAAACTACACATAAAAAAAGGTTTGGTCCGTCGGAAGCCTAGGAGATAACTAGTGATAATCGTATTTATTTAATTTGTTATAATGAAAACCAAAGCAGAAACTGCTGCAGAATCAAAATTTCTTTTTACTGTTAAAGAAATAAAGAGATTTAGCGCTCAAGTTACTGACGCAATTGAAAATAAAAAATTAAAATTAATTGAAAAGCTAAAGGCTGAATTGATAAATTTAGAGAATGATTTAAAAAAATCTTATTTTGGCGTAGCTGAAGAAAGTGTAAATTCGTTATACGAGTCCTTTACTGAAGTTAAAGATATTGTTGTTGATGATTTAGTGAAAATTGAGCAATTTTTAGAAAATCAAGGCGTAAAATCACAAGAAAATCAAAGTGCAGCTAATAATAGCTCAAATATAGGATTTAGTAATAACGTTCTAAAGCTTCCTAAATTCGAGTTACCCATTTTTTATGGAGATGTCACTCAGTGGATTAGCTTCAAAGAGATATTTTTGACTTCAATTCATAATAATAAATCTCTTTCAGATCAGTTAAAATTTTCGTATCTTATAGCTAGTGTTAGGAATTATCCGTCGAAATTAATTTCCGGTTTTTCAATTTCTGGTGAAAATTATAAAGAAGCTTGGGAAACTCTTGTTAATAGATATGATAATCGTAAGAATTTGGTATATTCATTGCTGTCTAAATTTGTTAATGCCAAACCATTGAAATCGCCCACGCAGAAAACTATTTTAGAGCTATTGGATACATGCAATGAACTGATTCGTAACTTAAAATCTTTGAAATTCGAATTTAATGAATTTGTTGATTTGATTTTAGTGGATATAGTACAAAATAAATTTGATGAATCCTTAAAAAGGCAATGGGAATTATCCTTAAATAATGATTCATTCCCAACTTATGATATGTTGATGACATTTCTCGAAAAACAGGCTCGTAGTTTGCAGAATTGTAACTCAGAATTTTTTAAAGGTGAATCCAAATCTAATTTAAAATTTGAAAGTAAGTTTCAACATTTTTCAAAAAAGTCTGTCGCCAATACAGTCGTGATGGATAATGTAAATAAAACTACAAATATTTCATGTTCACAGTGTAAAGAATCGCACTCACTTCATAAATGCCCAGAATTTTTAAAATTATCTGTTGATCAACGTTGGAATTTAGTTAAATCAAAAAAGCTCTGTACCAACTGTTTAAGATCAAATCATTATGTGTCAAACTGTCTTATTAGTACTACTTGCAAGCATTGTAACTCTAAACATCATACACTTCTTCATCGTGATCAGTCTATCCCTGCATCACAGAATTCTTTCAGGCAACAAGATCGTGTTACAACACCAAATGCTGTTGTTAATTCTAATGAATCTAACTGTTTAAGTTCTCAATCTATCAATGAAAATTCTCAAACATTGTTGGCTACTGCCATTATAAAAGTTAAATCTAAATCAGGAAAATTTATTCCTTGCAGAGCGATGATAGATAGTGCTTCTCA
The DNA here is from genome assembly GCA_963932465.1 of Maratus speciosus. Taxonomy (NCBI): domain Eukaryota; kingdom Metazoa; phylum Arthropoda; class Arachnida; order Araneae; family Salticidae; genus Maratus; species Maratus speciosus. The sequence goes on from OZ010787.1 coordinate 80,598,641, forward strand.
AAAAAGTTTACTGTCAAAAGCTTGTTGTAGAAAATTAGATCTTCCATCTAGGCCTACAAATCATAGAATCTCAGGAATAAATAATTTAGTCGCAGAAACGGCTCTTCAGGAAGTTTCTTTGACATTCTCTCCACATTTCAATAATGAAACTTTTCACTTAGATGCATTAGTTGTTAATCAGATTACTACCAATTTACCAAATTTTTTGATTACAACTAAATATTGGCCACACATTGAAGGATTGAATCTTGCTGACCCTAATTTTCATTTGTCCAGTCCTATTGATATACTTATAGGCGCAGATTTATTTGCTAACATCATAATAGGGGAATCAATTCTGGGACCTAAAGGATCACCGAGTGCTGTTAATTCCAGACTGGGTTGGATTCTTTCGGGGATCATTTATTCAAATGAATCAAATCAAAATTCATTTATTAGTTGCCATGCCACTACACAGATAAGTTCTCAACTACAAAAATTTTGGGAACTTGAATCGGTTCCTACTTCTGATCCAATTTCTCTAGTTGAAGATAACTACGCGAAAACAGTTTCACGTTCAGAATCTGGAAGATATATTGTAAATCTACCCTTTAAATCTAAACCTGTTCTCGGAAACTCTAAATCTCAAGCTTTAAAACGTTTCTACTTCTTGGAGAAAAAACTTCAAGAAAACCCCTTGCTTAAAGAGCAGTATTTATCCTTCATGCGCGAGTATATCGACTTAGGGCACATGGAACTTGTTCCAAATTCAGAAATTTCAAATCCTGATCATTTTTATCTTCCACATCACGGGGTGTTAAAGGAAGATAGTTCTACAACTCGGCTTAGAGTTGTATTTGACGCATCTGCGGTTGGTTCAGAAGGCCGCTCCTTGAATGATTATCTAGAGATAGGTCCAAAATTGCAACCAGAAATCTTTCCTCTACTGTTAAGGTTCAGAATGCATCCAATCGCCTTTAGTTCTGACATCGAGAAAATATTTAGGCAAATTCTCGTCAATCAAAATCATGTAGATTATCAACGTATTCTTTGGAGATTCAATTCAGATGAAATTATTAAAACATACAGGCTGTTGACCGTTACGTACGGAACTTCTTGCGCTCCATTTTTGGCCATTAGGACATTACACCAATTAGCAAATGACAATGAGCAAAATCATAGAGAAGCCTCTCAGATAATTCGGAAAAGTACGTACGTAGATGATTTACTTTCCGGTTCGGATTCAAAGGAAAATGCCCAAAAATTGTTAACTGAGTTAATCGAAGTTATGAAAGGCGGAGGTTTTAATCTACGTAAGTGGACTTGTAATGATCCAGAAGTAATTGCTCATTTACCAGATGAAATGAAGGCTTCATCGCAAAAGGTAATTCAGGAAGATGATACCGTTAAAGTCCTCGGACTACTTTGGGATTCTTCCAAAGATGTTTTACAAATTCGTTTCAATGATTTTAAAGAAGTAAAAACAAAAAGAGATTTGTTATCAGTAGTGGCTACAATATTTGACCCCTTGGGTTTCCTAGCTCCTACTACAATAAGATTAAAAATCATGCTGCAAGATCTTTGGAAAGATAAGATTTCGTGGGATGAAGAAATCCCAGACTCCATACTACAGGTTTGGAATGAGTTTTTATCAGAAATTCATTTGCTAAAGTCAATTGAAATACCCAGATATATTAACTCTTATAATCAAAATGATGTCCAAATTCAGTTACATGGTTTTTGTGATGGCTCAGGTAAAGCTTATGCTGCTGTTACTTATTTACGTGTTGTTACTCCTGACGAAGTATTTGTAAATTTGATTGCAGCTAAAACTAAAGTAAATCCTATAAAACCTCAAACACTGCCACGTATTGAGCTTTGTTCTGCTCTTTTATTAGCCAAGTTATGCTCAGCCATCATCGATACTTTGCCAATAAATTTTGACAATATTTATCTGTGGTCAGATTCCCAAATCGTTCTCAGCTGGTTAAAATCACCTCCTTTAAAGAGAAATCAATTTGTTCTAAATCGAGTCTGTCAAATCCAATCGTTAATGCCTTCATGTGAGTGGAATCATATTCCAGGTATTCTAAATCCTGCAGATTCAGCTTCTAGAGGTATTTCACCACGAAAGCTTCTTCATCATTCGCTATGGTGGCATGGGCCTCCATGGCTGCTATCAAATGAACCAATCCCAATACCTTTGTACAATCCTCCGATATCGGAGTCAAATCCAGTAATTCAATCTGTCAGCAATGTAACTCAAGTAATTGCCCTTCCAGACTTTATTCTTAAGTTCTCCAAATTCTCTAAGTTATCAAGAGTCACAGCGTGGTGTCTTAGATTCATTTATAATGCTAGGCATAGTGCTACAAAAAAATCTGGAAATCTGAGTGCACAAGAAATCTCTGATTCTATTCAATGCATTGTGAAATTAGTACAAAGTTCGGAATTCGGTACAGAACTTAAATTATTAAAAGAAAGAAAACCCTTACCAAACAATAGTAAATTATTATCATTAAATGTGTTTTTAGATTCTAGTGATATTATTCGAGTTGGTGGTCGTTTGTCACAACATCAGACATTAAGTTTTGATAGAAAGTATCCTATGCTACTTCCGAAAAATCATATTATTACTAAGTTATTCATAAATCATGTCCATGAACAACATCTACATGCTGGTACACAGCTAGTACTTTCTATATTACGCCAACAGTACTGGTTTGTGAATGGTCGTTCTACTGTACGACAAGAGCTCCACAAATGTGTGCTTTGCAAACGCCTTAAATCTCAAGCTTGTCAACAAATGATGGGAGACCTTCCCGTTGCCAGAATCACCCCAATTTGTCCATTTTCCAAGGTGGGTCTAGATTTTGCAGGACCCTGTCTAACTAAACCAAATTTGCCAAGAAGTAAGATCAAAATTAAATCATATATAGCAGTATTCGTCTGTATGTGCACTAAGGCGGTACACCTTGAGTTGGTATCAGACTTGTCTGTGCAAGCCCTGCTAGCAGCTTTGAAGCGATTTATCGCGCGTAGAGTTCTGCCGTCCGATGTATATTCAGATAACGGTAAAAACTTCACAGGTCTGGCTAATCAGTTAAAGCAGCTATTTCAATATTTGAAAGAAAATGAAGTTCAAGAATTTCTTTCGAGCCAGAAAATCAATTGGCATTTCATCCCTCCATATGCACCACACTTTGGTGGGCTATGGGAAGCAGCTGTAAAGCTTACAAAAAATCACATTCTAAGAGCATGTAAAGCTAGTGTATTGAATTTTGAAGAATTAACTACTTTGCTATGTCAAATTGAAAGTTGCATAAATTCAAGACCCTTAACCCCTATGTCTTCGGATCCATCAGATCCACGTGCATTAACTCCAGGTCATTTTCTAATAGGAGCACCCCTCCTTGATATTCCAGAATCTTCAAATCCCAGAATTCTAACATTAAATACTCGGTGGCGCTTGATCGAAAAAGCAAAGAATCAATTTTGGTATAGATGGTCACGTGAATATCTTCAACATCTCCAACAGCGTCCAAAATGGACTACTCCACGAGCTAATCTACGAGAAGGAGACTTGGTGATTGTTCATGATCGATTTCAGCCCATGAGATGGAAGTTGGGCCGCATTCTAAAGACTTTTCCTGGACTGGACAATCTTGTACGAGTTGTTTTGATTAAAACAGCTGACGGTGACATCAAGCGTCCCATTTCAAAGGTGTCCCCTCTCCTGCCGGGGCGGAGGATGTATGATTTCTTATGAGCAGAGACTTTAATACTGAAAGATAGATACAGATGGCAGCACTACGAGAATTGAAAATGACTGGTTTTCTCTGCCTTAAAAATAGAAGACTTTATTCAATTTTTATTCTTATTATTTTAACTCTTTTTTAATTTTAAAATTCCTATTATCCTTTTTCTGTATTATATGCATATTAATCTTGTTTTATTTTCTTTTATTAGATAAATTTTATTCTGTATTTTGATGGTCATGTGCGGACCTGTAATAGAACATTCCAGTGTTGTGTTTCTAAAATCTAAGAGGTGAAAGTCAAATTCGATTCGATTAAAGTTTGAAAAGACAAGTTATTCGTAATTCTTTATGTGAAATCTTTATTCGTTAAGTATGCTCTATCCTCATCCATGTAAAATCAACAATTTCTTTTATTTTAATTCATCCACTTCAAGTTCGCCTGTTTTGAAATACAATTCTTCGATGACACATTTCGAACGCAACTGGAGTCTGTATCAAGAAATCAAAGGTACTGTTTCTTTTTCTCTGTTTAATTCAGTTGAATAAAGACAAATCTATTCTAATCATCTTTAAAACTACACAAAGGGTTAAAATATATTAATGATAAGTGAAAAATTTTAGGAAGGTAAGTAGAAAAATTTCACTAGGATGAATAAAGTGAGATGAAGCCAAAATTGTGACAACTAGAGTTGTCAGTTCTAGTGTGACAAAAAATAGGACAAGGAGACCAAAAAAGCGGGACAGTGGCTCCTAAATCCGGGCATAGAAATGCATGAAACCCTATGAAAACGGAACCTGTATCTAACTGAATACTGTCCAAATTTCATTTTCCATGCTGTGCAATTATACCTGCTCAGTCAAAATCCTGTTTAAAACAAAAATTTTCTCCTCTGACTTGCGATTGCATCTAAACAGGTTTGTTTAAGAATCATATTTTCGAAAATATTTTTTTTATAATAATTAAAGCATGTAGCATAAATTTATTTTGCTTTTTTTAAACAGATTTTATTTCTCTTCATAAATATTTCAATATAAAACGAAGTGGGTCAAGCCTCCCATATAGTGGGTCAACCCTCCCATACGTGGGGAGCCTTGACCCATTATTTTCTCATGATTAAAATCAATCATGATTCAAATTTCTTATATATCACAGTGGTGTAGCAATTTTATTTTGATAGCTGATTGTATAACGAATACAATGATGTATAAAATTTTATTCTACGTTCAATATTTAAAAAATAAAAAATCATTTTGTAAGAAGTGGGTCAGCCATCCATATTCTTCCCCTACATTATACTTTTTATATGTTTTCATGAAAAACACGCGATCACGTGTATTATCTTTAGCCCTTTCGGTCCTGCATTTTTTTCAATTTTGAGAAAAAATTATTTCACGTTGATAAAATGAAAAGTTGCTACCAAATCACAGAAGTTAAGGTTTATCAAAATTTAACGAATATGTTATTTACTGAAATCTCACTAATGTAGTTATTGTACGTACTTTTCATATCCCACTAGTCTAAGGAAGAATTTTTGAAGACGTTTGAAAAATGTCGTATTACAACAGGATTAAAGAGACATAAAAACTTTATGTTTTATCACAAGTTATTCGTTCGGAAATGTAGTCCCTAGTTTAAATTTAAAGCGTGAAACAAATATTTGAAATAACAGAGACATCAACGGTTTTAACGAAGTTAATTAAGGTTTAATTAAGTAAACTTTTATTATTTTTATCTATCTACATTAAAAAGAACCAACGTGTCCGTGCGTAACGCTGACGTCATTTTGACGGTGGCAACAGCAGACGAAAAATTTCGCTTTTATTAACTTTTATTGCAATTGTTTTAACCTTTAACTGATGTTACCTGTCTCATAGACCGGAGCTTTTTCCAATTTTTATTGTTTAACTTGTAATTTTCAGTTTAACTACAAACACTACCGAAATTTTGTTTCGTTTAGAACTTTAGTAATAAGACCAGTGACTTATGAATAGGTGAAATTTAGTTATAACAGCCGTGTGCAAATGTTTAGTACAAAAACACCATCCTATGAGTTAATCGTGCTTTTTATTCCTCTTTTGATAGAGCGGTCTCACAGACCACTTCACACTAGTTACAGTGAGCAAAAAAAGTATTTGCACACCAGGTAAATTTGTTGTAGCATATGTATAAATAAATAAAAAGCAACTAAGAATTAAAAATACCAACACTTTTACAAAACAAATAAACATATTTAATATCTGACTTAATAATTATATTTAAAATATGAAAACATAAAAAAAGTAGCATTTGTACTGCCAAAAAAATATTTGCACACTAGCAATAAAAATAGAACTAGAGGAATTATTTATAAGTTAAAAACAGTGCTAATATTTAGTATGTATAACCCTTTGCTTCAATTACGGCTTGTAATCGTCAGGGCATTGATTCTATTAATTTGTGACATGTTTCACTGCTGATTTGTAGCCATTCTTCCCTAAGAGCTTGCTTAAGTTCTGCTTTGTTAGAAATTTTCTTTTTCCTTATTTTCACATCCAAAATATGCCATAAATTTTCAATCGGATTGAGGTCTAGTGATTGTGGTGGCGTTTTCAATTGATTTTTTTCATTATAAAGCAACCATAACCTCGTAATATATGCAGTGTGTTTCGAATCATTATCCTGTTGGAAATAATATGAATTAGGAACTCCTAATTTCAGAGCACTATTAGATACATGATCTCGCAATATAGTAATATATTGTTTAGCATTCATATTGCCTTCAATAAAGGTCATTTCGCCAATCCCCAAATCATTACATGACCACCGCCATGTTTTACAGTTGGTTTCAAGTTTTTAATTTGAAGAGAAGTATTTGGCTTTCGCCATACAGTTTTCTTACCATCTGAGCCAAAAATATTAAACTTGCTTTCATCGGATAAAATAACAGTTTTCCAAAACTCTAGTGGTTTGCTGACATAAGCTTTTGCAAATTCAAGTCTTTTCACCCTATTTGTTTCACTAATAAATGGTTTTTTTCGAGGGGCTCTTCCTCGAATATTTGCATCATGAAGAATATTTCTAATTGATTGTGGTGTAACTATTGTTCCCACCGTTGAAGCGACATCAACAGCAAATTCTCGAGCACTTACAAGAGGGTTTTTTGAATATTCTTTTATGATGACTCTCCTTTGCCTGGTATTTAGCTTTCTTGGACGCCTAGTTCGCGGCTTATTTATTGTCCAATCAGTTTCTTTTTTCTTCTTAATTACATAAAGAACGCTAGAAAAGTTTAGATTTAATTTTTTACCTATTCCTCGGTAACTTAATCCAGAATTGTGACGAAATATAATCTTCTCACGGGTAGCAACAAACAGTTCACACGTTTTCGGCGCCATTAGAACAAAAGCTCCCCAGAATCCCTGGTAAAGTTAACATATTATGTGACTTTAAAGTGCGAGGCTAATGTACTGCGGGACTGATATGCTAAACATTTGCATAATGTTCACATTTAATGCCTTTTTTAACAGTCAATGCTTCTTGTGCAAATACTTTTTAGGCATGAGATAATATTAATTTATTTTTTTAAATGTGTAATATTACTGTTTAAGGAAAATGGGTAGTTATGTTTATTTTCTTCTTATTTAAATAAATGAATAATTAAGAGGATAGTATCAAATTTGCTTTCTATGGTTACTTATGCAAAAAATCGTCTGCGTGCAAATACTTTTTTTGCTCACTGTATGTAACAATTTCTGTCACATCAGTTAAAGGTTAACTTCTAAATATCGCACGTTTTTAGTTTTTGCACCGTCGAATAGGGAACAAGATATACTTTCAAATGCAATTTGTTCGACAACTATATCGCAATTTATTTGAAAACTGTATCGCAATTTATTTGAAAACTGTATCGCAATCAATTTAGCTTTTATTGTTTTTAAATTAATTTTCGAGCATGATTTTTTTTTAAATCTATCTCTATCATGTGCAGACGATCCGTTTGCATTTAAATTAATTTAAATAGCTCATCATTTGATTCCAGCTTATATTCCATAACTAAATTAAAATATGCATAAATTAATAAATAAAACAATAAAATATAAAAAAAATACACAAATTTAAGACATGTAATCGAATTTCGCACTTAATCTACTGAAACAAAGATAATCAAAAAGGATGATTGTAAATAGCGATCTTTGGCGATTTCTTCTGCTGTTAACACCTGATGTGAGACCAATTTGAAAATATCGCTTTTAATACGTTTCAAAAAATTGTTTGAACGCATTATTGCTATTTTTCATATAAATAGGGTTTTTAGTATTGTTAGTCGGTATTCTAAAACATATATTAAATGTAAAAAAAAATCTATTAGAATTATCAATAAAAAAATAATAAAAAAAAAAAAACAGTAGACCCTTACGAGGCTTTCTCACCACGTTCTTTGAGATTATTTGCTGATACGTTTTTTCATTAATTTTTGATTAACTGGAATTCTTTTTATGAAAAAACTTGTTTACTTGTTTTAACGATATATAAATTTATTATGTCAAAAGTGGCTTGCAGAACCTTCCGAAAAATACCTCATTCATCACTGTGGCTTTAGTATGAGAAGAGAAACAAGTCGGAAATTGTACATCAAACGTGGCAAATGAGAAGCGTTTTTACTGTAACTAGTTTTATAAATATTCAGATCTTGGTGCAATAGCTGTTGCACTCTTACGCAAAAATACATTAATACAAAATTTATTAAGATTCTATACACCGATGAACCATTACATTATGACCACCTGTTTAATACGACGTAGAACTACCTTTCGCCCTCAAAATCACCAACACCCGACCTGATATCAACTCGAAAATATTCTTATAGGTAGTCTGAGGTATCTGGTACCAAGTGCTCACCAACTGGTCCTGAAATTGTCGCATATTGCGAACTGATAGCGTGGGAGCACGATGTGGGAATTCCGTGTGGAACCACAAATGTTCTTTTAGATTCATATTATGAATTTGGAGACCAGGACATGATTTGAAACTCACTAGAATGCTCCTCGAACCACTCCCTGACGTTTCGAGTCGTAAGACGTGGTGCATTATCCTGTTGGTAAATGAAATAGCCCACCGGAAACAGTGTTGATATTAATGGGTGCACTTGGTCTGCAACGATGTTCAGGTAGCGCACAGATGTCAGGGATTGTTCTATGGGGATTATGGGTCCTACTGTGCTCCATAAAAACATCGCTCACACGATAATATAGCCGCCACAGACTTGTCTCTCCGATTAACTGTGCGTCCGAGAGTCAAGGTTACTGTTAGAAATCGGCGTATTCGCAAGCGCCCGTCGATGTGACGGGCCAGAAAACGTGATTCTTCAAACCATGCAACTTTCTTCAATTATTCTATGGTCCGATTCCGATGTTCATGGGCCGGTTGCAAGCGCTGCTAGCGATGACGTGCTGTCAGTGCAGTAACGTGCTTAGGCCGCTGGCTGCGTAGCCCTATACGCAATAGCGCACGTGGCCCTGTGAGTTGAGAAACACTGTCTGGTTCGCCACTGTTGTTGCTGTTGGTGATTTCGGCTGTTGCAACTCTTCGGTCATGACGAATAATGCTTAATCAATGCGCCGCGGGCGACACACAGTTCGCCGGAGACTTGTCGTTTCACCATTCATACACCACTTTCGATACGTGTTCACAATGGCTGCACGTGCACACGTACAGCCCACCAAACGTATCGTTCCCGATATCGACGTTTCCAGTCACCGAGTCATAACGATTTGACCTTTATGAAAGCCTGATAAATCTGCTGCTTTTCCCATTAAGTCGCTAATCAGGCTATGTTTTGAAATACAATGCATAGACGCTTTATATACTCCAGTATCAACCGCGCACGCGCCGTGATTTTGTTTCTGGTCGAGCTCATTGCTATAGATGGATGGTGCTCATAATGTAATGGCTCTTCGGTGTATATTAAATTCAGTAATACGGAAATAATAGGACTCCATCTTAAATAGAACGTAATCATCATGGCAACCTAGATTCATTCCCTATCATGGGATAACATTGAATTCATTAGGTATAATAGGATTTAATAGAATGAAGAAAACTGTTATTAATATCTTTTTAAATTTTGATTCGATTTTCACAAAATTTGAAATAACTCGATGAAATTCTGCAACGATTATATATATTAAATTTCAAACCATTCGGTTGGGCAGTTTTTGTGCTGTTATATGCGGACAGACGGACGGATCAGACGATGACTATAGGTGCTACGTATTTATATAATTACGAACGCACCTAAGAAGGATGTTAACATCAGAAATAATATACAGAATGGTTTTGACCTATATTCTGCAACCCGGGAAACCAGGGTTTATAACCTTATTATTACTAAATGCTTGAACATAAATGAAGTCATAATAACAAATGTATAGACATTCACTATTAGCTACTGATATTAACAGAAATAATTGTTAAGATAAATACTCAATGAAAGACATATCCAATTAATAGAACGTCAGGACCGAACGGGCAAAGGAAGATAAAAATAGAATTTTTAAAAAGTAACTTTAATTTTATCTATTTTCAAAATTTGATATATCAACTCAAAGAATAACTTTTTTTTAACATTTTCTTTCCATTTTTGAGTACACAAAAGAATAAATATTAATTTTTCTTCAGGATTAATAAAAGTATTTTAAAGAAATTAATGTTTGAATTAAAAGAAACATCAACGGTTTAACGAAATCAATTAAGGTTTAATTAAGGAAACTTTCATTGTTATTATTATTACTAAATGCTGAAATATAAATGAAGTCATAATAATAAATGTAATAGACATGTACTATCACTATTAGATGCTGATATTAGGAAAAATAATTGTTAAGAAAAATAAGGAAGATAAAAATTGAATTTTTAAAAAGTAACTTTAATTTTATCTATTTTCAAAATTTGATATATCAACTCAAAGAATAACTTTTTTCGAATATTTTCTGTCCATTTAGAGTGCACAAAAGAATAAATATCAATTTTTCTTCAGGATTAATAAAAATATTTTAAAGAAATTAATAATTTTTTTTAAATAATTAAAGATTTATTTTAAACAATATTATTTTACTACGAGAATCCTATTTTTAAATTATTTGCTCAAAATAAAAAATCCGAAGACACTTTAAAGACTATATTACTGAAAAACACTGAAAAGTTTTACAGCTTTATCTTTTATAGAAATTTGTATATAACAATTGAAATACTATTTATCTGGGAAAAAATACGCTTTATATAGTTTGATATATAATTCTTGTACATGCGCGGTTTGCGCCATTTTATTCTAAAATTCAAAGATTATCATTTAATTTAAAAAGTAAAAGCGTAAATTTTTAGAGATTTCTGTGTCCCGAATCCCACCGTAAAAAAAAATTCCGTATATATATATATATATATATATATATATATATATACGGAATTTTATGTATATATATATATATATATACACACGGGTGATTTTATGATAAACTTATGTCTTTTAATAGAAATATTTTTTAAGTGCAAATTGTATATTTTACCGAAATAAACGGAATATTTTCCTGTTTATTCTTACCCGTTGAATGTTGAAAACAAAAATGTTTCTTCCAAGACAGACAAAAATAAATGTGCCTTTCGATAGAGAGTTTTCGTGATGTTTGGTTTGTAACCTAGTCGTGGCCAGGTAGTGAGGGTACAGAGAATTCATCCTGTAATGGCGAGTTCCGAAGTTAGAATTCTGAGAAAGGCAAGGCGTTAAAAACGGGCATGATAATATGAAATAAAAATACATGTTTCATATAAATGTGCTTTAGTATATATAATTATCATATATGGGAGACTAGGGAGGGTGACCATACAGGAGGCTTGACCCACCCATCATTTTTCATATTTAAAAGAATTTCAGAGTTTTATCAGTAGGTGTCAGCCAAAGCTACGGGAATGCTCAAACAACAGTCTCTGTTTCATAGTGATAATCGAAATAGTTGTGTAAAAAATCAATTGCGAAGAGTTTTGAACCTAAAAGCTGTGTTTTTTAGAAATATTTTGTAAGCTTTTTTCAGGTAAAATATATCATAGAAATTTAAGTAAGTAGGTTTTAAGTAATGCAGAAGTATCGAGCTTTCATTCCAGGTATCATGGAAGACGGTAGTATTCCGAGTGACGCAGCCTTAAGCCTAAAATCGTATCGTATCGTATCGTTAAAATCGTATCGTATCGTATCATAGAATTCGTAGATGGCGGAACTCATATATACAGCTAACTCGACATCAAAGAAAACGCGAAAAGCCGCCTTTTAATAACTCAGCGGATATAGGTCTTATTGTTCTGAATTTTCTAGAACAGTCTTATATCTGCAGTCTAATCGTATACTGAAATTTTTACATTTCTACGTGCAGTATATTTTGAGATCTAAATAGCCATTTTTAAAGTGAAAACGTTGGTATGATATCGAGGAAGTTCCTAATTTGAAAATCTCGAAAACGGTTCTAACGATTATTTTTAAATTGATACATAATATAAATGTGATTAAGGCGAGGTGAATAACACTTTTCTTTTTTCTGGGAAAACTCTCGTTCGGTAAATAATTCGATTTTTTTTCTCTCGAAAATGACACGGGCGATTTTTTAAAAATCAAATAAATATGTTTCAGATGAACCAAATAACAATTTACTTGTTTCCAGCAAGACTCTTGTTCGTTTTATAATGCGCATGAAAAATCGGACTATATTTCTTCGCCATTCTATGGAAATTTCACCGAAAATGCATGACACTGTATTCATACACATGCTTTCTTTTTAACCACTTTTGGGGAGAAAAATTTTGTCTTCCCACTGGCTGAGTGGTTAAGGGCCATTGTCTACTGATCTTAAGATAGGCAGTTCGATACACACTGGTATGTGTTTTCACATGTGAATGTGTTTTTTTTTAAAGTCTGCTAGTTGACCATTATTCTCAGTTCCTTTGTAATTTTTTAATTGCTATTAAGTTAAATAAAATTACAATTATAATGACGCCAATTTGATGATGATTATTTCTTGGCAATTTTTCAACAATAAAAATATTACCATAAATTTTATAAATATATTTAATTTCAATCACTTTACAAAAAATATACATTAATAATTATTATTTAAATATAAAACACATGATCAGAAACGTAAAAAAATAATTCATTTCAGCTCTTCTTTTTATAATATCATTTTTTATTATTATGACGGTCAATCAATATATAATCACTGACAGCCATAATATTATTATTATTATAATTATTATTTTCCTTGCATAAAAACTATTGTGATGTAATAATTCTTTTATAATAAATAATTTAGTTGAAATGTTTTATTTATAAATATCAATGAAGTTTGATAACCCCGAGACAATTGTTTTTATTTAACTTTGCAATATTTACAGTTTACATAATAAGCATATCAGAATTCTGGTGTCGCCATCTTTTGACGCAATTGCGTACTACATTTTGTCTCTTATTCGGAAAAAAAAACTAAGGCTCTTCGCCGCTTTGAAAGAATCTCTTGTGACTAGAGGTCTATTTCGCAAATATTAAGAAAATTACTGCATACAAAAATATTAAAATGGGTAGTATTATAGAGAAATGTTTGATAAAAACGTTGAAGTAGACAGTTTTTAAATCGAAGAATTATTTTAAAAGATATTTAATGTTAAATCTGGATAAAATTGTCTCATTAAAAAAGTCTCATAGGAAAAAAAATATACATGGGAATTTAATCATTTTCATTCAATTTAATCATTCAATAGAAACTCGAAGTTTGCAGAGTGCATTTATTATTTTTAACTTGCCTAATTTTTTGACGGTTTATTTCAATTTTAAATTAAAATTTTCAGAATTTCCAGAGATATTTTTTACATATATTAGAAAAGGTTATTTTAAATTGTTGCCAATTGTTAAAACAGCGCAAAGAATAATATATCCTTTAAATTAAAAATTTATTCACACGTGACTATTATAAACAGAAAAAAATCCTTTTAAATTAGAATTAAATGATAACGTGTTAAAAGCAGGAAAATATTAAACATTACGTCATAAAAATTGTTTTTACACATGCTTACTTAAAATGAAAGAAAATTATAAAATAATCAATTATTTTCAAATTAGAATTAAATGATTACGCATTAAAAGCAGGAAAACATTGAAAATTACGTCATAAAAATTATATTTACACGTGAATATTAAAAGAGAAAGAAAATTTTTAAATAATAAATTCATTGATATGTGTTAAAAGTCGTAAATGGAGGAAATTACGTCATATTGGCCAAAGTGGCCAAATAATAATATTGCAAAACAGTTTAAATTAAAAAATATATTTATATCAGAGATTTATTTCAAATTTCGAGATGATATTTTTAACTATAGTTGCCAATTTTAAGGTAGCGCAAATAATAATATTATCTTTCTAATAATAAAAACATTTTCAGTTGAGTGTTACAAAGAGAAAGGAAAGTTTGGTGAAAATTATGTCAGATTTAAAACGTTACATTTAAAATCTCTTATTTAAAATCATTTTCTTATAGCGTTGTTAAAAAATACCATAAAGCAAAGACTCTGTTGACTTAGTTCCTTTTATATTTGGTAATTTTCAAATGTTTAACTAATCTTATTTAATCAAGCACGGAAACAGCAACTAACATCAGCTGATTCGGTCTTGAAATCCCTCAGTAAAAGGGAAACCCGTTTACAGTAAGATCGCCATTGATTTTTTAATTATACAGAGCAGCCTCGATTATCCGAGCTAATTGGGACTGTTAGTAAATCGGAATCGTAAATCTCGGTTAATAGAAACTGTGTGTAAAAACTCGCCGTGCTTGCGAATTTAACATCTCTTTTAAAAAAAATATATAGAACGTTTTTTTAAATAATAAAAATAAATATATGTAAAGTTCTGTTTCGCAGCTTAACAAATTTAAAAAGAAAATCAACTACCAGTAGTAAATTTTAAAATGCAAATTGAAAAATTTACGAAAGCTCACACAGCTACTGGAAACAAAGCATTGTTCGCTATTGACTTCTCAGGGTCCAATGTTTCTTTGGAGTTGAGTGCTTTTGGGGGCTGAAGGGCCTGTATAGCACGGACAGTGAGCTAAAGAGTGTGGTTATTTTTAAGGCTCATTCAAAAGGAAAAAAAATCAGACTTTGTTATCGGCTCGGTTAACAGAAACCTCGATTAATCGAAGCTCGGTTAATCCAGGTTCTACTATAATTCAATCTTCCGTAATCTTTTTAAAGCAGATCAAATTAATGGACTTTAGCACAAAGTCACATAGCTGATAACTGCCATGCTTGTTGGCCACCTTTTCTTCAAAAAGTTTGCTTCACCTTATTCAATTAATGAGATATATCGATAAAATAAGTCACATTTTCCCGTTCTAAAATACTGGTATCCAAAAATCGTAGCATGTAACTGACACTACAAGTACTCATGGAACTAGACTATTTTAAGTCTGATTTTTATTATAGACTATATAAAATTATTAAAAATATATATTATGATAAGAACTAGCGGGCTTCGTCCGCTATTTACGTTACGGATATAAAAATCATGTTTTTTTGGGGGGAAAAAGAAATAAAAACCTATTTGACGATAGGTTTATAAAGACACATTTTGTATTTGTTATATTTCGGGGGATGAGGAGGGGGGGGGGACTATTTTGATTAAATATCGCAATTAGTCCACATGGCAGATATAATTATGATAGACACTAGCGAGCTTCGCCCCTCTATGGCGCCTTATGAGTCCAGCTTCCATAACTCAGAAACTACCTTTCGGACATCAATGCAACAGATTCCAAACGTTATAATTAACTTAATAATCACCCTATATAGCATTAAAGTAAATTTATGAGTACTGCATACTATTTTTTTATCGTAATTTCTGAAGAGAAAAAATTATTTCGGTTCCATTCTTAGGTACTGGTCTGAAAATTTTTGAAAAAGGGGGGAAGGAGGGGACATGAGACTGCTGTTTGTCAAACAACACAACGGGGTCTGGCTTATTCAACTTGGTTTTTGATGACTTCA
This sequence comes from Maratus speciosus, assembly GCA_963932465.1. Classification (NCBI taxonomy): domain Eukaryota; kingdom Metazoa; phylum Arthropoda; class Arachnida; order Araneae; family Salticidae; genus Maratus; species Maratus speciosus. The sequence continues at coordinate 80,614,436 of OZ010787.1, forward strand.
ATTGGAAGGTGGTTTGTTTAAAAGAGTGCGTTCCCTGCCCCATGAAAATTGGAACTATTGGTGCACCATCTATGTAAGGATTTAATAATTATAAATTAACATTTTAGATTTATTAATTTAAGGATAAAGTGTTTTTAAAGGAATATCAAATGAAACCCTCTGTGCGATCTGCGATTATACTTACCCACTTGTTTTTATATACAAACTGCTATAAGGAAAATTGTAATAAAATAGTAAAAATTAAATCTGCATTAAATTCCACAAGTATCTTTTTTTTAATCATTTTATCACTAACCTCGAAAAAGTAATGATATCAATGCAAAAACCCTTGACGGGTTAAAAGTTTCTGACGCAGCACTTTATCTTATGCTCTAAGAATTTTAAATATGGAACTTAAAAATACTGATATCAAATTTTGAGTGACGTTATGCTATTTCTTAAAAAATATATTTGTATTTATTTCATCATTTTATTTTTGTTTTATTTATAATCGCATGTGCAAAAGTTATGTTCAACATGAAAAGCTGCATAAAATTTTATTCGCTTTTGCTTTATCATTTACATCTCTCATAAATTCAAAATATGAGTTTTAAAAGATATGATATAAAATTTAAGTGACGCCTTGATGTGACTTTAAAAGGTTTGTTTTAAAATTCAATTTAAATTATTTTTGACTTGGTTAAAAATTTTTTTTACATCTACACAATACTTTTAATTTTCCAATTCACTGTTAAATATATCACTTTCATTGAATCTATACTATGCATTGAAATGTATTTATTTCAATAAATTGATTTATCTTTTGTGTCACGCTATTCAAAATTGTGAGTAAGATTTACGTAAATGGTTTCTTTGCGTCATTGTGTCCAAACTACATGAAATGTATGAAAAAGGATAGTTTGACGCAAATAAACCATTTACATAAATCTTACTCACAATTTTGAATAGCGTGACACAAAAGATAAATCAATTTATTGAAATAAATACATTTCAATGCATAGTATACATTCAATGAAAGTGATATATTTAACAGTGAATTGGAAAATTAAAAGTATTGTGTAGATGTAAAAAAATATTTTAACCAAGTCAAAAATAATTTAAATTGAATTTTAAAACAAACCTTTTAAAGTCACATCAAGGCGTCACTTAAATTTTATATCATATCTTTTAAAACTCATATTTTGAATTTATGAGAGATGTAAATGATAAAGCAACAGCGAATAAAATTTTATGCAGCTTTTCATGTTGAACATAACTTTTGCACATGCGATTATAAATAAAACAAAAATAAAATGATGAAATAAATACAAATATATTTTTTAAGAAATAGCATAACGTCACTCAAAATTTGATATCAGTATTTTTAAGTTCCATATTTAAAATTCTTAGAGCATAAGATAAAGTGCTGCGTCAGAAACTTTTAACCCGTCAAGGGTTTTTGCATTGATAAAGATTATACGGTAAGTTAGGCGTAACATAACAATCTGCTATTCTTTAGAAAAGGACTATGTGGGGAAGCTTGACCCAGTCAATGTGACGGAGGGTTGACCAGATGTTCAAGGCTTCCGTAACACATTCACGACGGGAAACGAGAATTCTCGTTTTCATTCAAAAAACATGATTGACTAAGGGTGTGGCTTCTACCTTACAGAAAATGCATTTATATCATGTTGTTCATATTTTTTTAGATTCTAAGACATTTTATATTAAATTCGTACATTGAAAGACATTTACTAATGCATAAACTTGGGAAACCTATCTAGAACACCAATTTACAAAAGACTTTCAGAACATGGAGAAGCTTCTACTGTTTTAAAATTCAGATTTGATAAAAATTGCTCGTCGGCAATGTGTTAATTAAGGGTTTTGGAAATATTTTTATTATACACTGTGCATAATAAAAGATTAATGGTTATACACAAAAAATAATGTAAATTTATTCTGTAAAGCTACAGTAAAATGGGGTGATGAAAAAGAAAACGTTTAAAACTGATTAAAGAAAAATGTGAAAAATTGCTAATGTATCCACTGCACGAAAAAAATTAATGAAATATAAATGTGAAAGTTGATAGACACTTTTTTCCATTTAAATATTACTTACAATAGGTAAATAGAAACAGTAGAAAACACGAGGAAATATGAAAGAAGAAGTCTTAAAAGTGTCTGGGGAAGTGGTATGTTTATGAAACCACTTAAATTTAATTCCCAAACGCCCCAAATGCACCAGAATCTTACTAAAATTTTTTTCATTTAATATGTATGTGAAATATAACCTTTTTCATATTTGCAAATCAATTTGTTCGTATATTCCGGTGCCAGTCATTTATTTCAACATTTTAGTACCGAAAATACTTTGTCCCTGAAAAGGTTAAAAGATGTTAATGATAAGTTAAGTAATCATCCGTCTGGAAAAGAATATAGCATTGATCGAAAAACTTTAGGAAGGTATGTAGACAAATTTCAGCATGATGGATAGAGTGAGATGAAGCCAAACTGCATGACAACTAGAGTTGTCAGATCGAATGTCACAAAAAGTTGGACAAGGAGACAAAAAAAAAAGTGGGACAGTGGCTTCTAAATACAGACATAATAATGCATGAAACCCTATGAAAACGGAACATGTCTCTAGCGGAATACTATCTTAAATGTTAAAGTTTCATTTTCTCTGCTGTACAATTATACCTGCTCAGACAAAATCCTGTTTAAAACAAAAATTTTCTCCTATGACTTGCGATTGCGTCTAAACAGGTTTGTTTAAGTGTCATATTTTCAAAAATACTCTTTTATAATAATTAAAGCATGTAGCATACAGTTATTTAGCTTTTTAAAAATTGGTTTTATTTCTCTTCACAAATATTTCAATGTATAAAACAAAGTGGGTCAAGCCTCCCATATAGCGGGTCAACCCTCCCATAAATGGGGAGCCTTGACCCGTTATTTTCTCATGATTAATATCAATAATTTTTCAAGTTTCTTATATATTACACTTATGTAGCAATTTTATTTTGATAACTGATTGTATAACGAATAAAATGATATATAAAACACTTTATTCTACGTTCAATATTTAAAAAATAAAAAATCATTTTGTAAAAAGTGGGTCAACACTCCCTAGTCTCCCCTAGATTATTTTTAATATTGCACTATCCCCGTCTTTAACGGCTGAGAATTTCCATGTTGAGATAGGGGAATACCAAAACAGGAAGTTTGTGAATAAACGGAGGATAGATGGTAACTTTGCTGGCAGTACACTTTCCGTTTTTTCACGGAATTTCTTCTAAATAGAATTCGACTGGGGTTGATTCTAAAAATATCTACGTTCCTTTTTAATTTCTTCTATCTTAAATAGAAGAAAGTATTATAATCGAAACTTTTTTCGGATGTCGACGAACTTACAGGATTTAAAGGTCAGCGGTACCAAAAAACAGGTTTATACAAAATGTATGTATGTCCGTGTCCGTTTATCGCCCTTGTACCATCGAAAAGTGTATGAAGTTATGCATAGAATTTAACCAATTTTTTGTGTATGTTTTTGGCTATGGCCAGCAGGTCCTTCTTCAATTTGGAAATATTCTGCCAGAAGAGGACGCTGTAATAGCGATTTTTGTGCCATTTTCGTTATTGTACTATCGAAAAGTGTATGAAGTTATGTATAGAATTGAACCAAGTTTTTCTTATGTTTTTGACTATGGCCAGCAAATCTTCCTTGAACTTGGAAATATTCCGCCAGAAGGGGACGCTGTAATAGCGATTATTGTGTCATTTTCATTATTATGCCATCAAAAAGTGTATGAAGTTATACAAAGAATTGAACAAAATTTCATTTTTATGTTTTTGGCTATGGTAAGCAGGTCCTCCTTGAATTTTGTAATATTCCGCCGGAACTGGGCGCTGTAATAGCGATTTTTGTATAATTTTCTCAATTTTTCGTAGTTCTATTGTACATTAACAGCTCGTACAGCGACGGGAACTTAGCATCCTACTAAGCTAGCTATTCGCAAACAGCCGATGTAGACTGGTGTCCAAAATTAAGGACCAGTCACAAAATGCTAATTTTTAAGTAAGCGAATACTCAAAAGGAAATAATATAATTCAAATAATTACTATCCCTACAGCACAGCTAGTCCAAATAGCATCTCATTCATGTCACACATGGTCACAAGTGTCACAGTCACTACGGTGAAACAAAAAATAGGAAATTCCACACGTCTCATTATGAGTCTCAAATGATCACTATATATGACTCCACAGAGACGTCAGTGTGACTGCTGCTTTGTGACGAGTCACCAGGTGACTTTACAATATAGTTACATTGTGACTCTCATGTGACTGTCATTTTTAGACTCAATTTTAAAGTCATCATGAACGTTGCATTATGATAAGTCACCAAAAAATATCACATTATAGTCACATGGTGACTTTTCACAAAAGAACACAATGGTGATTTCACAGTAGTCCTTCTGTCACCTCTGATTGTCATCATGTAACTTTAACGTGACATTATTTGATAACTTATCACAGTGCAGCGTTCCCGATGCCTTTGAAATTGAGTCTGCAGATGACAGTCACATGAGAGTCACAACGTAACTAGACTGTAAAGTCACATGGTGACTCGTCAGAAAGCAGCAGTCACAGAGACGTCTCAGGGGAGTCATATATAGTGATCGTTTGAAACTCATAATGAGATGTATGGAATTTCCTATTTTTTTGCTTCACCGTAGTGACTGTGACACTTGTGACCATATGTGACATGAATGACATGCTATATGGACTAGCTGTGCTGTAGAGATAGTAATTATTCGAATTATATTATATCCTTTTGAGTATTCGCGTACTTGAAAATTAGTATTTTGTGATTGGTCCTTAATTTTGGACACCAGTGTACAATAGAATAACGAAAACTTTTTTATGTTAATGAATATCTAATCAAGATTAGCTCGTTTTTAATCCGATTAGTTGACTGAAGTAGAAATTTAAGATGAAAGTCAAAGTTGGTATAGTATTGAACTAATAATATTGAAGTATTAACATTTGTAACTACTTTTTAGGGTTCCGTACTTAAAAAGTAAAAATGGAACCATTATAAGATCACTCCTGTGTCTGTCTCTCTGTCTGTCACAGTCATTTTACTCGTAAACTATAGAACGTGGAAAGTTCAAATTCGGGGAAAGAATAAAGACTATTGACCCACATATTTTCGGATTATTAAACATTTATAAATATATTTAGTAAAAATGTAGAGGGACAAATTAAGTGACTTGGAAAAAAAATATTTTCTTTGTACATGGTGTGGGGTATCCTGTGAAAGCTTTCGTAACGCTGAATTCAAAAATACATTTCTTTTAATTTTAGGCATGACATTTTCAAAAATATCGTCGAAAATGTACCGGAAAAATATGTCCCCGACCCCCCCCCCCCCATCTAATTCTGAATCTACTGAAACTAAAATTATGAAAAAATTAGAGATAGTAGACATTAATTTAAACCTTGCAGGAAAATTATAGCGATTACCTAGGTCACTTGGTTTTTGAGAAAATCGCATTTTTCCGTTACACACAAATTTCGATTTACGGGCATTCAGCAATTGTGTTGAGCAGCGCTGTAGGTACCAATCGTAGCAGAAGTATAAAAGCATTGTTGATCATGATTTTTGAAATAAAGCGTCAGTAATTAGCCGAGATATTAACCCTTAAAGATATGGACGGTTTGGACATACATAATGACAGGGGCGGTGTACTCTATTTACCATCGGCTTTTAAAGCCTAGTTAACAACTTTTAATGATATATATATGTGTAATGCAAGGGCCAGTAACAGTATAAAAGCAATAAACTTTAAATTGTTAAAAACAGACTAATTCAAGGGGTCTCGGGACTCTTAAAGCTTCAAAAAAATTTTAATTAATTTTTTTTAGATGTTAATCTTCTATCTTTTCTGAACATTCTAATAAAATTGTTTCCTTCAAATTCTCATTAGAACTGAAGTTGTGGCTTTTAGAAGTATACCCGCTCAATAGCTGAAGCGGCATTTTCGATACTTTTAAGTCATATTTCCCCAAATTTCTTTTTTGGGGCATAACGCCCACGATATCTTAAAAACTTTTGAATATTTTTTCATGAAATTTTCAAAACATACGTTTCATGTTAATCTGTATAAACTGAACCTAAAATTTCTTTTTTATTACTCAAAAAAAGTTATTTTTTAAAGTGATTATGTTGTTGAAATTTTCAAAATTTTGTATTAGCTAAATACAATTTTGTATTAGCTAAATACAATTTTGTATTAAAAATATAAAAATGCTTTAAATACAAATTTATTTAGGTTCAGAGTAATTATTACAACCTGAAGTATAAGTAAGCACCAAATGTTTTTTATTCTAGTTGCTATATTTATTTTCTAATCGTGCACGTAAACTGTTATACCAATTTTCTGCTTGTCAAATGTCTGACTGTTTGAGTCCCCTGTAAATGCTAATTCTGCATCTTGTAATTTTTTAAATACATAAAATGAAAGAACGTACTTATATCTTTCATCTCAATAAAAATTGTGTTTCAAAATCTCATACATTTTGAGATATTAATTGTTGAAACTGGTCTCTCTTTTTCATTTTTTCTAATTTTAATAGCCCTGAGACCCCTTAATTACAACGAATTACATAAATACTACGGGATTCGCGACTATTTTGCATTGAATGGATCTTTCAATCGCCTCGAGTGACTTTAAAAGTTAATTAAAAACCTATCGGGAAAAACGCTGTACGGACAAAGCGGGCGTGACAAATTTATTATCTCCTTTCGAAGCGCGCTTAGCACAATGCCAAATGCAAACTTTGAAGGAATGTTTTGTTTTAGCTACACTGTAGAAAGAAAGGTTGTTACTATGCTGAATTTAGTTTTATGAAATGCAAAAGTATGTTTAAATATGCACTGCTTTTATTGTCAGTACCGAATTAAGTTCATTATAAATAGATTAAGACATACTAAACTAGTCGGATGTGTCAATCCAAAAACTTTCTTATATCTCATACATGCTAATACTTTCTGATAAATGAAGCACAGCAGCGCCACCGGTTAAGTGATTTATACCAAAATCTAATCAGGGACAACTTATGTGAATTTCTCTTTGAATTTGAAGTTTGATGAAAATACGTGCATTAGTTTTTGAGATACAGCTATTTCAGAAATTGTGAAAAGTTCTGCATAGCAGTGGCACCTCTTGGACAATTTACACCAAAAACTTATCAGGATTAATTTATATCAGGGACTAACTGAATCTAAAGTTTGATGAAAATTCATGCATTAGTTCTTCAGATACAGCTATTCGGAAATCGAGAAAATTGCAACATAGTAGCACCAACTGTTGGGCGATTAACACCAAAAACTAAACAGCACTAATTTATATCAGGGGCTAACTGAATCTGAAGGTTGATGAAAATTCGTGCATTAGTTCCTGAGATAGAGCTATTGCGGTAATCATGAATAATGCAGCACAACAGCGCCACCTTTTGGGCGATTTACACCAAAAGGTTATCAGCACCGAATTATATGAGACTAACTGAATCTGAAGTTTTCTGAAAATCCGTGCTTTAGTTCTTGAAATATAGCTATTGTGGAAATTATGAATTATGCAGCATAGCAGCGCCAGCTCCTGAGCGATTTACACCAAAAAGTAATCAGCTCCAATTTATATCAGGGACTAAGTGAATCTAAAGTTTTATTAAATTCTGTTCAATAGTTCTTAAGATAGAGCACCCACAAAATTTGTGTCACACACCGACAGACAGACTCACAGGCAGACATTTTATAAAAACATTTTTTTCATGATTTCTGTCCCCTAAAACGTATAAATCCGTCAAAAACCGGAATTCGAAAATTTTCATGAATCCAATACTTTCTTCTTGTAAATATAGAAGAAAGTAAAAATGAGTTATACAGAATAGCTATATTTGATATTATTTAGGTTCCGTATCTCTTTGAACTTTCATGGTATATCCATTTACATTTTTCTAGTATATACAGTTATACCCAACTCTACTTTGTTTAGTTTTTTACAAAGTCTTAGTATTCTTTTCGTAATGTTTTTTTTTTTTAATAATACAATTACTAATTCATATATTTATTGTACGGAACCCTCTGTGCCTCGAGAAATACTCGCACTTGACCGTTTATTGAAATATTAAGATGTATGAAATCGAAGAAAGTTTTGGAATTGGCACATCCAATGAGTTTACCCTTTATTCTATTATATTTTCTATTATCAAAAAAATTACTGGATACTTTAAAGTATCCAGTATCTATATACCTTCTAATATTAAAAGTGGAATAATTAAATCAGTATAGCATAATAGAATTTTACTCATATTTCATGGGCCAAAAACGCGGATTATGGACCCTCGTCCTTTACAAATTTAACATTAAATGAACATATAATTTTGATTTCATAAATTTTCTGTATCATAGTTGTGTTTTATGGCTTCTTATTTCAGTGACATTAAATAAATAATGAATGAATGTATATAAAGTGAGTGCACCAGCAATTGACCTGCGAAATACAAAACTGCAAAAAAGCTATTAGAATTAATGGGTGGCTATTCTAACATTGGTTGTTGGAAACTATGTCTAACATACAAAAAAAGTCTGGTGTATCTATTTGACTTTCCGAAAACTGGTCTACGTGTCTAAGTATACACAGGGGGATCCCGAACTGATGTTAAAAACTTTAAGGGTGGGTACAGGACACTATAACAATCATTTATTGTATAAGAATGTATGGGTGCAAATGACGCAGTGAGGCACTACACTCTAAAAAATAAATGTGTAAATTAGGTAATTTTACACATATATATGTGTAATTTTCTAAGATTACACACTTGTCACAAAATTTACACATTTGTTTCAAAAGTTTACCTGTTTTTATGTGTATTTAACCTCTGAAACTAAGTGTCTAATTTGTTATCACTTGAAAAACACAAATAAATGTGTAAATGAAAAACAAATCCCTAAATTTACACGAATGGATGTGTTATTGTAATTTACACATAACTATATATACACATATAAGTGTGTAAATTTCTAAAATCACCCACTGTTCACAAAAATTACACATTTTGTACAAAAATTTACCCGTTTTAATGTGTATTAATTAAGTCTGTCAGTTTTTATCGGTTGACAAACTCACATAAGTGTGTAAATGTAGAAAAATCGTCTGCTTTGACTCTGACCACAAATAAACTGGCGAACAATGAAGAAAAAAAAAATCTGCTTCTCAAAAGGCTGCCATTTTTAAGGAGATGCCGGGACACAAGTCTGCTTTATCAGTCGAAATTCTAAAAAATATATATATTAAGGTGCTAATAATAAAAGTTTACTGGATTATCATGATGAAATGTTTTTATAACAGTGTAGTGCTAATAATCATATTCTCATTGTGTATTTTTAATTGTATTTTTACATTCTTTGCCGTTTATAGCCGGGAAAAAAATGGATAACCATTACAAAGGTATGTTAATATTTGGATCTAATGGGAAAAAAATGGTGTTAAGTATTAAAGTTTTTATTGTTAAAAAGTATATTACTTTTTAGATATGATTCATAGTTTTATAAAACTGGGTTCTTTTTCTATGTGAATATATAGGGTAGATGTATCAGTAATGTACGCCCTTCAAATTTTTTCTTTATAAAAAAAAACTAGCTGGCTATGCCCGCTGCGCTGGTCCATTTTCCAAACGAATCTTGAATCAAACGAAATTGTGATTTTTAACCTTCTATTTTAAAGCAGTAAAGACCATCACCTGGAATGTCTTGCATTGCTGAAAACGATGCTAACTTCATTGGGATATTATACTATATTATACCTTAGACAAAATTTAGGCAATTAAGGAACAACCCTTTTAGTTGACCATTTAAAGTAGAGTTTGGTACGGAAATGAGACAGTTATTACAACAGGAATTAAAGTATTCTCTAGTCATCACACTGTTAAATTAGAGAGCATTACAATGATTGAAGAGAGTGATTTTTGAACTTTTAAGAACATTCCGATTGTTCATTTTCATTTGTTTGTTGTTGAACTCCCAGCATCTCAACTTGCGCTATATGTGGTTCTGGTAGCTTAAATTCAATCTCATTACATGTTACATTACATTTTTTAATAAACGTCCTCTTCTGGCAGGTCTGCTACTGTTTTCCATCTGTCTATTCCAGCAGAACAAATAGAATAAAAAATTTAAAGAATTATTTGCAGACAATGATGAGCATTTAACTTATATATTTAGTCGAACAGTGAAGTAAAAAAAAGTGGATTTTTAAAGCTAAATTTTTTGAATAAAATTAAAAGGTACTACTTGATTATCCCATCGACCAAAATACTATCGCCAAAATATAAGATTAAATGCCAATAATGGATGATCGTAAATGTTATATTCACTTGACATTAAACACCTTACACGTATTTGTTACGCCATCAAACTAATTTTAATTCGACTTTTTACTTGCATTTTTATTAAGGTTTTACTAATTTATTTGTTCTTTCCTTATTTGAAATAAAAATTTATGTTCATTTGTATAATTTGGTGTTGGCGAATAGTTTGGCGAAATTGGTCGACGCGATAATCAAGTAGTACCCCACGAAAAATATATTTGCATAAAGAATTTTTTACGTTAAAGAACGTTTGCATTCACAGAAAAATATTGCTTAAACAAAAAAAAAATCCAGAAAATTATAAATTTCAAAAAATAATCTCTCTATTCTAAAAAAAAAAGTAACTTCCACTGTCACCGCCGCCGCCGGTTTTGAATTTTTTTGTGACAGGAGGTCTTTCTTCGTTAATATTAAGAAAAATATTGCGTACAAAAATATGAAAATCGGTGGTATTATAGAGAAATGTTTGATAAACACGCTGATGCAGACAGTTTTCAAATCGAAGAATTATTTTAAGAGATATTTAATGCTAAAGTTGGACAAAATCATTCCATTAAAAAAGTTTTATATCAGCAAAAACTATACATGGGAATGTAATCATTTTTAGATCATTTTATGCGTTAGAATTTGCCGGTGTGCAGATTGCATTAATTTTTTTAATTTGACTCATTTTTGGAGGTTTTATAATTTTAAGTTCAAATATTCAGCATTTTAAGAGATATTTTTTACATTATTTTAGAAAATGGTATTAATTTATACTGTTGCTAAAAGTATAAACAGCGCAAACGATAATGTTTGCTTCAAATTAAAAATTTATTTACACGTGACTATTATAAACAGAAAAAATCATTTGGAATTAGAATTAAATAATTATGTACAAAAAACAGGAACTTATTAAAAATTACGTCATAAAAAGTATACACGTGAATTTTAAAAGAGAAAGGATATTGTAAAATAATAAATTCATTAACATGCGTTAGAAGTCTTAAATAGGAGAAATTACGTCATATTTACGTCACATTACAGTTATTACATAAAATGAACACAAAATATTGCAAAACGGTTTAAAATTAGAAATTGCGCTAGACATTTATTTGATATTTTGAGAGGATCGTTTCAACTACTTTTGTTAGGAAAGCGCAAATAATATTTCATTTCTAACAAAAGTATTTTCACGTGAATATTAAAAAAAGGAAAGAAAAGTTTGGTGAAAATTACGTCAGATTAAAAACGATACATTTAAAATCTCTTATTTAAAAGAACTTGTTAAAAAATACCAGGAGACAAAGACTCTGTTTACTTAACTAGCCGATTCTGGCGACCAGTTTGGTCTCCCTTAAATGTACGCTAAGCATTGCATCATGTTACTTTCATTCTTAAACTAATTTACTTGCTTAATCCTCCACCCAAATCCAAAGATTGTGATAGAGAAATCAAGAATTCTTTGTGATCTTGATAGCATTTCATACTTTTTTTTTTTTTTTTTTTAACCATTTGGAAAAATGGTTATTGTTCTCTGTCAGGGTAGGAAATCAAAAACATATCTGAAACGTTTTATTGGATGAATACGCACTTTATTCGTTTTCTGATGGGTCTATACAGTAATTTGTATTTCCCTTTTACTTTCAACAGAGATGGATACTTCTGTTTCCACTATGACAAAAAATTAATAAAAACTACAAAAAAAAAAATGACTCAGAAACAAATTGAGATGTAGCTTTCAAACAAATTGCATTTAAAAGTACATTTTTTTTTCTCTATATGGCGGTGTAAAAAGTAATATTGTGGGATGTTTAGAAGTTTAAGAATGAAATTTCATTTAAAATTGGTCGTCAGATTTCTTGGAAATCTGACGATGGAAAGGCCTTTTCCCGAACAGCCAATAAAATGCTTGGATAATACGTAAGTTTCAGGAAATCTGACGAGTCGCAGGCGATTGTTGTCGCTTGCAATTTTTACGTGTAATAACACTATTAATGTTTATTCATGGCGTACGTAATGTATGATCAACTCCGTGCGATTTTTTATGTCTTAAATTTTAATCTTTGAAAAAATCATTTTTCAAATGGTCGTTGTAATTTGTTAAATTGCTTTTTCTTTTTCTTTTTTTTTTTTTTTTTTTTTTTTTTTTTTTTTTTTTGTTATGCGTATTTCGTCTTATTTGACAAATACGACTTAATTTCTGTAGCTGTAAAAATGAGTGAAAATTGAAGTGTTTAAACTTAGATTTGTTCATAAATTATCTAAATTAAATTTATTTCAGTTAAACATGCTGTTACTTCAGTGTTATTTTTTAGTATTAATAAATTAATTTAAAATTTTCAAATCATGCATTTATATATTTTTTTCACTACTTAATAATTAAATAATGAATATATATACTTTTGTTTTTATAAATTTGATTTCTGAGTTCATAAATATGACACTAAAGTAACGTAAATAAGAGAAATAGCAAAATAAAACCCTCGTGAATGTAAACCGTAAACAAACGTTACAGCCGCCAATTTACCTACTATGACGTCATAAGAAAATTGTCCATTCATTGTTAACGAACCTGCTTTGCGATTGATGAACTTCATGGTTTAATATTTTCTACTGTCCATGATGAATGAATCTCTTGTGTTTGTTTACCTTATGAAGTGAGATAGTAAGATGTCAACCAAATTTCAGTTGAAGTTATCTTAGAATATATATTTATTTGAATGTAAATTAGAAACTATACTTTGATGTTGAAATGAAATATTTGGTACAGATGTCATAATTCGCCCCATATTGGCGCGATTTTTTTCTGTCGTCAATATCATATAGGCAACAGGTACTTAACTTGCGCCAAAGTGTCGTTATTTTGCTTGATGTGGTAACCGGGATTATGTTGTTTATGCTGTTGATGTTTTCGAAAAATTGGTAACCGAAAAAAATCGCGCCGATATGGGGCGAATATGACATCTGTACCAAATATTTTAGTTTATGTTATTATTATTGCGGTTAATTATTTATTTAAGTACTTTTTTACTACAAGAGCATTGGCATTTTTTTTTTTTTAATTTTGGCGCAATTCGGGCTTCAGAAAGTGAAATACGTTGGCAAAATATATAAATAGCTATAAAAACAAATCTGGTGAATTTTATTTTTGTTTATATGTATTTATTTGCATATAAACATTTTATTTATACAGATTAAATGGGTACTAATTAATTATCCCGTCGACCAAAACTCTATCGCCAAACTACAAGATTAAATGCCAATAATGGATGATCGTAAATGTAACATTCACTTCACTTTAAGCAAGTTACACGTGTTTACGTCATCAAATGATTTTTATTTTGACGTTTTGTTTGTAATTTTATTAATGTTATACTAATTTATTTGTTCTTTCGTTACTTAAAATAAAAATTATGTCAATTTGTATAATTTGGCGAGTGGTTTGGCGATTTATATAATTTGGCGAAATTTGTCGACGGGATAACTAAGTAGTATCTAAATTACTTCTGTTTCTATATAAAAATAATATTGTCTTCTTTAGATTAAATAAATTGTACACATATGAAAAAATTGCTTATGTATATGAAATAGGATATAGCCGGAAAATACGATGTCAATTTTTGTTTCTCGCCAAGGACCTATACTGAAAAAATACCTTTATTTATTTATCTATTTATTTATTGCATTTTAAATGAGGCGAATGAAATATGTGTATTTTAAATGTATTCGATATATGTATTTTAAATTTATGTGTTTGAAATGAAAGTTATGTATTTTAAATGAAATGGGTGATAGGTTTATATTTTAAATGAAATGATGGCGATGGAAGAATATTTGGCGATGTATCACCTGAGCCCAACTAACATAAAAGTACAGAATGGCTGTTTGGCATTTAAAAAGTGAAGCGGTCAGCCCGGAATTATTGATGACAGTCACATGACTTAGGTTATTATTATAGAGATTCCTTTTATATTAGCTTATTTTGAAATGTTGTTACACGTGTCTACGTCATCAAGTTATTTTTATCTCGACGTTTTATTTATATTTTTATTAATGTTGTACTAATTTATTTGTTCTTTCGTTATTTAAAATAAAAATTATGTCAATTTATATAATTTGGCGAGTGGTTTGGCGATTTATATAATTTGGCGAAATTGGTCGACGGGATAACCAAGTCGTACCGCAGCGGATTTGTCGTTAAAATTCCCCAATCAAAGAGAAATGAATAGAAATCCGTTTATAGGGAGATCGCCACTGTTTTTTAAATTATAATTCAATCTTTCGAAATCTTTTTAAAGCCGATCAAATTAGCGTGCATTTAGAGTCTGCGGGATCTGGACTGGGGTTAGCGAGCGTAGCTCGTAGGGGGCCAATCCCCCTAGTTATAAAAAATATGCATGCAAAATTATTACTTATCCACCAGTAGCATTCAAAGTAAAACGCAACCGAAAATGCTGAAGATCGCAACAATCACATTGAAACATTTATCACCAAAAAAAAAATCGCCAAAAAACCAGAACAGGAAATGGAACTCTTGCCTAACTATTAGACACAGATGTCATATACGTACCGGGTTTGGTGCGGTTTTTTTTTTTGTTTTTTTTTGTTTTTTTTTTGTTTTTTTTTTTCACAACAGCTTGGCGAAAACGTAGTTTTCAAATACCAGTTACATATATGTATACTTATTTTTAAAAAAATCTATTATTTTAAAAGGAAATAACAATAAATAAAAAAATTAATTAATAACTATAGACAGAAAATAATTTATTTAATTGTAAAAAAAAAGGAAATAAGAGTAAACAAACGATTTATTAAATAAACAACAATAGCCATGTTAGTTACCATGTCAGGCAAAATCACGCCATTTTGGAGCCCATTAGGTAACCTGGAGCGTATATGAATTCCGTGCCAATAATAATAATAATAATAATAATAATAATAATAATAATAATAATATGGAATTCAGACGTTACTTTATGTACTTTTAAATATCGAAGATTAGTCTAATATCTTTTAAAATATTACCTAACAGAGGGGGGAATATGAAGAAAAACAAAGAAGAAATAACGAATTAAAAAAGATTTGTAATTTTTTTTTTCAGCAAACAATTTTTGGTACTTTCCAGTTAACCGGGCGCCAGTGTTATACACACATATATATATACATATATTGTATATATACACATATATACATGTGTATCCACATATTTGTATATGTATATAGATGTATATACATACTTTTGTGTATACATATACACGTATATATAACAGTGGCGCCCGGCTAACCGAAAAGTACCCAATTTTTGTTTCAAAATGTTGAATTTTTTTATAGTAATAACACATGATTGCATAAATTTCGTTAAGAATAGTTTTCAGTTCCTAAATTTTGAAACTGTGAATTTCCCTGTACATGAAATTGGCGTTATGGCCAAAGAAATATTAAATAAACAATAACATTTTCAAAAAAGGAAAAAAGGGATAATATTCATTGATCTGAATTGGAGTCTATAAAAATCATATGCTTCCGTAATTACGACGAAAATTTTTTTTAAAGTATGAAATTACGAACAGATGTCATATATTCCCTCGGCAGCCATCTGGGATCTTTTCTTGGCGTGAAAACCCCTTTTCCGCAAGTTAGTAAATGCCACCCAAGAACAATTTATGCGCATAAAAGGCTTAACGAAAATAAAATGTAAAACATCGTCAACAAAAAATCGCCAAGAAATCTCAAAACATCCAAGATGGCGTCCGCTTGAATATACAGCATCTAAGCCTGAAAGAATTTTACAATATGTATGTGTGGCAGAAATTCAAACAAAATTTTAAATATTTGATTCCATTTTTAAAATATTAACTGATATCTATATCATTTATAATCGAATATAAAAATGTTGATCTCGTCCACTTGAACAACCACAAATCCTCAAGCTAATGTCACGCTTATGCATTTTTGGCTTAAAATCACATTGTTTGGCGACAAACGAAAAATAGAAATCGTAAAGAAACACATAATATGTAACTCAAAATAATTACAGCATTATTTACCGTTGCATCTGCTTGTTTCTCCTATAAATCACATTATGTGAATTAAATAGATAAAAATGAAAAGAAAAGAACTAAAAAGAAAAAAAAAGGTAGTAATTCAAAATTAGTCTAATCAAATTTTCAGATTTCTTTTTTTAACGTAAGGCAGGCGATAATTCGCCAAATATTGTATCAACTGTAAAATTTCACAATAAATCATATTTTAAGTATTACAAATATTTATTTCATGTTTAAATTAAATATTTTCATTTTATAATATTATGTCTTATTAAAACATTAATTTGTTGTCTTTTTAAATTAAATATCAGTATTTTTATTTATTTATTTGCGAAACGTTTGTCTAACGGATATAGTCATTTCAATTCTCTAATCAACAAACTTTTCGCCAAAATATAATCACTGGCAACCCTTTCCTTCAAAATAACATTAAAATACGAAATTTATTATCAAAAATCATAGCTATCCCTGTATATTTTCTCATAAACCACTCCGGAAATATTTCCTATCGAATGATACAATTTGGAAAGAAATCCACCGGGTAGTTTTTGAAAACACTCGAGCGGAACTTTTAAAGCTTACTGCTTTATAATATATATGATGATATGATATGATAAACAATAAAAATTTAGCAGGTGTCGTACTTGTTCTGAGATTTCAAGACCAGGAAATTCTTCGGTACCAATATTTTCTTATGGAAAATCTATCTTTAAATAAGGCGAAATGTTGCGTGTTTAACTTACACTGTTAAAAATTTTGCAGCATTCTGGCAGGTCATTCGACAGTTTTTTGAAAAAACGGTTTCATAACCATAATTTAACTATATTCTGACCATAAAATGGCCAATAATACGGTCAGAATAGTGTTAAATTACCGGTTGTGTAACCGTTTTCGGAAAAAACGGTCAAATGACCTCCAGAATGCTGCAAATTTTTAACAGTGTAGATTATTTTTTCTATTTTTATCTTAGTTGTTAAATTTATTTGGGAATAATCTTTGAAAATAACTATTTTGTTTTCTTAAGATGCTTTCATTAATTTCTTGTTCAGAATACAATCAAAATAACCTATATAGCTATTCTTTTGCAAGGTGTCATTTCTGGAACAGAGACTGGCCATTCACATTGGGAAATGCGACTTACAGATGAATGATTAAATATTGTTGATAGATTAATATAATATTGAAAGAACTAGAATAAAATAATTATAACTATTAATAAAAAAAAATAATTCTTAAACAAATTCTTTAAGGGTGTCCATTACTGGCACACCTACTCTGTATGGTGTATCAATAATCTTGGTCTTAATTACTTTCTGATTCCTTTTTTTATGATAGCAATTCTGCATTATTTTCGGTTTTGTATTATTTTTAAACAGTACATTATGTCCAATGGTAAAAAGTAGTATGCTATAAGTGACAAAACTTCTCTAGTTGCAATTTCCCTTAGTTCGTAGTGTAGCATCCTGTTTTTTGAAAAAATGTAATGTAGCGAGTAGTGCGATACAAAAAAAATAGTAAAAGGCTTTACTTTTGGGTCGATACAGGTTTTTTTTTTTTTTTTTTTTTTTTTTTTTTTCTAGCGACCTATTTTGTGTAAAGTAAAATTTATTTTTGTGAATCTTTTTTTATATTTTTGTAAAACATAACGAAAGATGAAATCCAGTTACTCAAATTCGAACCAAATATTAATTAATAATGACCTTTTCAAGCCCTTCTCCTAAAGTTTTCCTTTCTGATAAACTTGTTTTATTAACAAAATATACGTTTTTAAATCTAACAAAATAAAAAATAATTAATGAAGAGTATGTGTTTATGAAATTAAATTTTGTTATGGGGCCTATTTTATGAGGAGGAATTTTGTGAAGGGGCCGATTTTTATTAAGAGAATTTTTGTGAAGGGACCTGTTTTGTTAAAAGTAATTTTGTGATAGAGCCTATTTTATTAAAATTAATTTTTATTTTCTTTTATCTTTACATGAAGAAAGTATTGGATTCGTGAAAATTTTCGACTTTCGGTTTTCGTGCTTTACGGATTTACACGCTTTAGGGGTCAGAGATTCCGAAAAACATGTGTTTACGAAATGTCTGTCTGTGATTCTTGACTGTGTCCGTCTGTCTGTCTGTATGTGACATAAATTTTGTGGGCGCTCTATCTCAAGAACTAATGCACGGAATTTAATAAAAATTTATATTCAGTTAGTCTCTGATATAAATTGGTGCTGATTAGTTTTTGGTGTAAATCGTTCCACAGGTGGCGCTGCTATGCAGCCTTTTTCACAATTTCCAAAATATCTCAATCTCCAGAACTCCATGCCAGAATCTCCATGCACGGTTTTTCATCAAACTTCAGATTCAATCAGTCTTTGACATGAATTGACGTTTACATCTTGGTGCAAATCGCGCAACAGGTGGCGCTGCTATGCTGCATTTTTTACGATTTCTGCAATTGCTCTATCTCAAGAACTAATGCTTGAATTTTTAACAAATTTCAGATTCAGATATACCTTGATATGAATTAGGACTGTTTAGTTTCAGGTGTAAATCGCTCAATAGGTGGCGCTGCTATGCAGCCTTTTTCACGATATCCGCAATAGCTCAATTTCCAGAGCTAATGCACGGATTTTCATCAAACATCAGATCAAGTTACTCTTTGACACCAATTGACGTTTCATAAATTTTGGTGTAAATCGCTCAACAGGTGGCGCTGCTATGCTACATTTTTTGAGATTTACGAAATTGCTCTATCTCAAGAAGTAGTGCACGGATTTTCAACAAACTTGATATTCAGGTATACCTGAATATGAATTAGTGCTGTTTATGTTTTGATGTAAATCGCTCAAAAGGTGGCACTGCTATGCTACATTTTTTGAAATTCCTGCTATAGCTCTATCTCAAGAACTAATGCACGAATTTTCATCAAACTTCAAATTCAGATATACTTTAATATGATATGGTGCTATATTGATGTAATTTCTTGTACTATTTAAATGATTTAATTGATGTGATTTATATAGAAGAAAGTTTTGTGATGGCCACAACATACTAGTTTTAAGGAGCTTTAGAAATAATTTAATTTCAAGCTGTAATATCTAAGCAGAGACGCGGCAACACTATTTGAGTACTGGAGCAAAAACTTCATTAACTTTTACGTTCATGATTGACGCATCATTAAAGATAACTGATGGCACCGATGAAGCCTGCTATTTTAATTGAGATGCCTGATGCAGGGGCACCGCCGCCCCATCCTTGTTGCGGTTCTGTATCCAAATATAATAAATACCGTAAGATGGGGTTACTTTGGACAGGTGGGATAACTTTGTGACACCTGGTCTAGTTCGCGTATTACGTGTTATAGCTTCGGGAAACGGTCGGTAGGTGATGTGGCACACCGTACTAGGAGACTGCGACGCTGTTTGCTTTTCTACCATACATTCGCATAGCCGACAGTAACAGTAACGTCAGCTATGGAGATTCGAAATACGAAAACTAGACCAGGTGTCACAAAGTTACCCCACCTGTCACAAAATACTTCATATTACGATATCTTATATAAGCAGCTTGCATATTTCTTTTCGTTCTCTGAAAAACCTTAAATTAGGTATGCTGCAGACAAAAAATTTTTAATAGATTCGTTTTGCTAGAAATATTTCAGATTAAGTAATATTTATTTTTGCATTAAACAAAAATAATAAATTAAAATAATTTAGTCTGAGTTTCTGAAGCATTTCTATAAAATGCAGAAAAATTTCTGAATACAGTTTTAAAAAATGCTATTCCTAAATAATATTTTGTGTCAGTTATAAATGCAGTTAAAGCTAGGTAATTTTCAGTGTGGGGGGGGGGGGGGCGGGGAGGGAGAGGAATGTATAAATATTTTTGAAAGAAAATGTTTTTTAAAATAACAAAAACAACAAGAGAGTTTATAGCTGTAAGGCTACATGAAGGAAATTGTCTTTTTAACTTTAATTTGAAGACAGTCTCCACACTTTAAGTTGATATTTATTCAGATTATACAGGTTCTATGCATAAATTGTGACTTAAGACTAAACCAAATCAAACAGAAAGATGACTTGTAGTAATTGTGATTTTAAATGATCCTGTTTTATGTAAAAATCAGGTATATTGATGATAGGAAAACCGTTTGTCTATATGTGGTGTGTTAATTACCTAAATACACTGGAGTACACTGTTTGTGATCTTAAACATACTATAAAGAAAAAAAAACACACCAAGCGTATGAGCTTGTTCTTCATATTTTTTTCCGATCATAAAAAACATTTAGTTCACAATTCACACATACTAAAGTATAAAGATAAAGCTATGTAGTCAAAAACATGTCTATTTTGATTATTACACGAAATTTTATGTATTTTGAATATTATATAAATCTGTGTTTTGCGTATTATGCAGAAATATGTGTAAGAACAGAATATTACACAAAAATCTTTATTTTTCATATTACTCAAAAATGTGTGTGTTACATATTACACGAAAAGATGTGTATTTTACATATTACACAAAAATGTGCGTATTTTGCATAATACACAAAAATTTATGTATTTTGCATAATACACAAAAATATGTGTAATTACAGAATATTACACAGATATATGTGTTACACTCTGACACAGAAATATGTGTAATTACAGAATATTACACAGATATATGTGTTACACTCTGACACAGAAATATGTGTATACTTGTGCAATATACACATTAAAGTGCGTATTTCAAGAGCGAAATGATAACTTTCACACACTTAGTGTTATCATCAAATTACATACTTTAATGTGTATTTTTAAATTTACACATTAGGCGTGTATTTTGGCAATTTACACACCACTTTACACATATAGACAAATCGTTTTTGTATCATCGATATACCTGTTTTTATGTGTAAATTTACACTTTTTTTTTAGAGTGTAACACGGGAAATAAGACATGGGAGGAAAGACAAAGTGTTTATTGATAGCATCGTTTATAATATGCGTTCACAATAACTGTTCAAAATTGCGTCTATCATGCTTGCAGCGTCAGTGGAGCGATTGGAGTACACTTCCAAAGGTATCAGATGTTTCACGTGTACGTGCAGCAGCTACGGATAATCGAGCAACGAGATCCTCATCTGAGTCAACTGGCATAAACAAGACTCTTCAGATGTTTCCATAAAAAGTAATCTATGTTCGTTAAATCGGGAGTTCGGAGTGGTCAAGGGGCCTGGTCCAGCACGCCAAGGCTTAGTTGTTATCGTATTTTTGTGGAAGAGAGTTTCCCAGATTGTTATCATCAAATTACATACTTTAATGTGTATTTTTAAATTTACACATTAGGCGTGTATTTTGGCAATTTACACACCACTTTACACATATAGACAAATCGTTTTTGTATCATCGATATACCTGTTTTTATGTGTAAATTTACACTTTTTTTTAGAGTGTAACACGGGAAATAAGACATGGGAGGAAAGACAAAGTGTTTATTGATAGCATCGTTTATAATATGCGTTCACAATAACTGTTCAAAATTGCGTCTATCATGCTTGCAGCGTCAGTGGAGCGATTGGAGTACACTTCCAAAGGTATCAGATGTTTCACGTGTACGTGCAGCAGCTACGGATAATCGAGCAACGAGATCCTCATCTGAGTCAACTGGCATAAACAAGACTCTTCAGATGTTTCCATAAAAAGTAATCTATGTTCGTTAAATCGGGAGTTCGGAGTGGTCAAGGGGCCTGGTCCAGCACGCCAAGGCTTAGTTGTTATCGTATTTTTGTGGAAGAGAGTTTCCCAGAACAACTTCAAGAAGTTCCGATCGCCCTTCGCAAGCGATTCTTGTTTCAGCATAATGGGGTGCCAGTCCATTGCAGCACTGTTATGAGCAATTACCTGGGTGCCCCTTTTAGGCTGCACTAGATTACGGGTGGCCGTTTATGTGGCCCCAGGAGGATTTCGTCGCTCGAATATCCATTACTACTGCACGTGTGAGTGAAATACCTAGCATTGTTGAATCTGTATGTCAGTCGCTCCATCGAACGCTGCCAGGAATGCATTTCTGTTGGTTGACGCAATTTTAAACACTTATTTTAAATATAGCACTTGCCAATGACGCTGTCAGTAAACAATCCTTTCATGTCTCCTTCCTATGCGTCTGTGCCTCAACACGTCACTTGCGTCCATACATTCCGGTACAATAAATTATTGTTACAGTGTCCTGTACCAATCCTTAATGTTTGTACCATGAATTCGGTATCACTCTGTATATATATAGAAAGAGAGAGCGAGAGAGGGAGAAAGATAGATAGATAGTTTTCTGACACGTTTAGGCCAAGCAGGGAGGCCAATCAAAAGGCTTAAGATTCAAAAGCTTAAGGTATTTGGTAGGCCTACCTGCCTGTCCTGAATGTGTCAGAAATTTTATACATCTATCAATACATTTGATGGAATCGGTTGTATTTGTACGCTGGATTTCCAGTTTTGAAGCTGGAGACATTACCTCCTACTAATGCTTAATGACATCGCCTCAATATTTATCACTTATACTCTGTTACATTTCCTCGGATTCGACCTTTTCCCTAATGGTTTAAATGGTGCAAAAAGGTTTAAAAAAGAATTAAATGCCTAATCCGTCGGCCGATTTGTATCAAAATTTATGCAGTTCTTATGGCGCACTGAGAAAAAAAATATACCGCCTTCACCTAGAATGAATAGGTAGTCATTTTCTGCATCCCTAAACTAGAAATATAGATTTCCGAGCTATGCGAATAGGGTAACAACTAAGATGAATAGACGAATTGATCTAGAATTTCTAGTCTCTTGTTTTCTAAGTGACGAAACGATAATGAATCGCTTCAGTAGCATTATCGCTTGATTTCTGAAATGTTTTGAGAAATTAGAATCATAGTTACTAAAACTAACCTCTTGTGTTCGAATCTATTTGTAGTGATTTTTAAATAAGTTTGACCTCGAGAATATGGAAAAAACGCTCTTGAATTCTAGTAGAAGACTATAGAACTCTCTATCAACGGGAACTGGAATTTATAGGGATAAAATGGAACTATTTTCTCTAGAACCACAATTTAGATTCTAGATGCCAGACCCATATATTTTTCTTAGTGCAC
This sequence comes from Maratus speciosus, assembly GCA_963932465.1. Taxonomy (NCBI): domain Eukaryota; kingdom Metazoa; phylum Arthropoda; class Arachnida; order Araneae; family Salticidae; genus Maratus; species Maratus speciosus. Next base: position 80,637,995 of record OZ010787.1, read on the forward strand.
TGGTTTATAACACATTTGAAACATGGCATCTCAATCGGAAGTACCCTTTGGAAATTATCGTGTTCACCCACACACAGAAATCTTAGTTATAATATTTTCCTTATATTATGTGTTTCGAAAGTTAAAAATGATTTTTTAGAAGTTATAGTTGCAACGAAACATGTGTTTGATTGTTAGAGTGGAACATAGCTTCGAGATAGTAGCTGTCGGCATTAGAAAAAAAATTATGAGAAGTGCAGTCTGTTTTGTGTGAAGTTAAATTTAATTCCCATGTTAAATTAATTGAGGTGTGTAGTTTATTTCAGTATGTTTTATAGTTATAGTTTTTAGTGACTGATCATTTACTAGATGCCAAAAATATCAACATCGCAAGAAATGGACCAGTATGGCCAAATTCTGATTTTTTGTGTAATTTTCAAATTCACCGTTGAGGACAAACTAACCTTTGAGCTTTGAGGACCAAATGAACATAAATATTCTTACTTATGCTGCAATATTGAGTTACTTTCGTCAGAAAGCAGGGATATGTCCTATATATAAACAATATCGAGCCCTTCCCACCATATTATCGTACACAATCTTTCATAAGATGATTTTTTTATTGCAACCGATGCCAAAGTGAACCTAAAAATATTTTACAAATGCTGAAGCAGTTCAGTTACATATTTAAAAAGTTATAACATAAACTTAAATTGTAGAACGTTTCGCTTACACTTATGCTCTATCAGAACTAATACAGTGACCAAAATCTTAACACGATACAGGCCAAAAACAGTGTTGCCAAATCTGGCGGGGGGGGGGGGGGTAGAAATTTTGAGTTCACATAAGAAAATTTTTAATAATTTTCCTTTATTTTATTCACAAAATACCTGTCATTATAAGAACCAATAATAACTATTGAAACTTTCTGATGAGATTTTAGAACTTCTTAACACTAGTTTTATAAATGAAGCATAAATGCGTAAGCGGCCCGTATTAGTGTTAACTGCTAGTGCGATGTCGCTTATGATAAAAAATACATAAAGTTGGCGCCCAAGTTCATTATTTTTTTTTCTAGTATTTTAAGCAAACAAAATTGACTTTTTGTAATTTAAATTTTATTTCTGCCAGTGGTGTAATGTCAGGAGACGCTTTATTATTTTAGTATCAGTATTATAATATACTAAATTTGCCCTTATATAAACTTTGAACGTTATACACTGTAAAAAAAATCTTTAAAGTTACTAAAATTTTCCTAGGAAATTGGGATTCTTAGAACTTTTTATGTACTGACAACAACCAAAATTCATGTAACAGACACACTTTTGCACAATAAATCAAACAATCTATAACGTTACTAAGAATTTGTTAGGAAACTGAGATGCCTAGAACTTTTTATGTAACTGCAACCCGGGTTACAGATAAAATTTTAGTAAGATACTGTAATTTTAGTATATTCTTTTGTAAAGCTACAGATTTCTGTAGCTTTACAAAAACTAATTTAGTATATTTACATCATTTTTTGTACAGTGTACAGATAAAATTTTTGTAAGCATACAGATTTCGGTAACTTTATATCTTTAGAATTACAGAATTTTTTTTTTTTTGCAGTGTACGATTAAATAAGGTCAAATTTAGTATATGATAATACAAATTGTAAAGTCATACAAAATTTCCTGACGCTACGCCACTGATTTCTGCAGATAAAAATAAAACATATACACTCTAAAAAAAATGTGTAAATTTACACACAAAAAGGGGATATCGATGATACTAAAACGATTTGTCTATACGTGTAAATTGGTGTGTAAATTGCCAAAAATGTGTAAATTTTAAAATACACATTTTAAGGTGTAATTTGATGATAAGTCCAAATGTGTAAAAATGAGATGATAAGTCTTGAAATACACACTTTAATGTGTAACTTGTACAGGAATACACATATTTCTGTGTAATATTCTGTTTTTACCCATATTTTTGTGTAACATGCAAAATACACATATCTTTGTGTAATGTATAAAATACACATATTTTTGTGTAATATACAAAATACAGAGATATGCGTGTTATATTTTATTCTTATACATATTTCTGCGTAATCTACAAAACACAAATTTTATTTTAATATTCAAAATATGGAGATTTTTGTGTACATAGTGTTATCTTTATACTTTGGTCTGTATAAATTGGAATTAAATGTTTTATGATAGTAAAAAAAATACATGAAAAACAAACTCATAGGGTTGATGTGTTTGTTCTTTCTAGTAAGCAAAAAGTGTACTCATAATGTCATTAGGCAATTTACATGCCACATATAGACAAATCATTTTCTTAAAATCAATATACCTGTTTTTGCATAAAACAAGATCGAATCAAAGATGAAATATTTTTTATTTAATTGATTCAGAAAAAATTATTGAAATCTCCTGGGAAAAAAGAAGTTAATTTCATGCTCTGATATCTAAGCATTGCCGCAGCAACAGTATTTTCGCGCCTGGTGCGAAAAACGTTGTTAATTTTTCTGTAGATAGTTGACGCATCAGTAACTGATGGCTCGAACGAAGCCCGCCAGCGCCTACTTTAACTGGCTCCGTCTGCGCCCGCACCCCTCTTGTGTCTCTGTATTTTAGTATAATCTGCTTGCTTATATTTACACTTTATCTGAAGCAGCTTAAATTGGGTAATACTGCAGATAAAAGACTTTTATTAAAAGTATCTTCTTAGAGGCTATACATCTATAACGATCAACTTTTTGGCGATTTTCGACCCCCCCCCCCTTATGATATTATACGTCATCATTCTACCAGTCCCCTCTTCCTAATGATATCGTCATCAGTGTCTAAAAATTCTTTTTATTACAATTTTTATCTTTGTTTTTATTTTTATACGTTTGCAATGATATACAAGTATGATTATGCATTTATTACTCCCATAGATATAGGGGCCATCCACAAATGACGCCACGCTTGGAGGAAGGGAGGGTTCGTGAAATTGTGACAGTTTGTGATAGGGGGTAGAGGGGTAAAAAATGTTGAGAAAAGTGTGACATCATTTATGGACAGCTCCATATATATTTTTTTACTTAAATGAAGAACAGAACAAAATATCACTATTATATCTGAAATAAGTTTATAGCAAATAACACTTGGAAATATGTACTAGTTAAAATTTTTTTCAGTATGTGGGGGAAAAATGCATTATTATTTCTGAAAAATAGTTTTTTAAATCTTAAAAATGACACGAGCTATTACAGTTATAAGGCTGCGTCTTTTTAACTATTTCAGGGGCGGTGGTATGTTTACAAAACCACTTAATTTTAATTCCTAAATGTCACAATGACACCAGAATTTTGGTAATTTTTCCTCCGTTTATTATGTATGTTAAAAATAACTTCTTGTTATTTTCAAATAAATTTGTGCATAAATTCCGGTGTCATTGATTCATTTCAACATTTTAACAATGGAAGTACTTTGCGACTGAAAATGTTAACTTAAATTTTGTAAGACAGTTCTACATTTATTCATATTATTAAGCTATTTGTTGAGATTGTACAGGCTCTACGCATAAATTGTGACTGTACGATTTTAGGACTCCAAATTAACTCTAACAGAAAGATGACATGTGGCAACCATAATTGTATTATACGAAGAATTGCAAGTTTCCAAAACAACCAGCCCTCTAATTACTGACATAATCTACGTTTTTGTGTTTAATTAATCAAATTATTCTTAGTAAAATAGATACAATAGCATTATGTGCTATAATAATTATGTAAACCTATATTAAATACTCCAGACATTTGCATCTATTAAAATAATAAATAACTGCATTTAATAATAAATTGTTAAAACTGTTTAAATTTAATAATTATTTAAAAAATAATTCTCTTCTTAGGAACGTATTCTACTTTTTTATATTTTAATTAATGAAATTATATTTGTTACAATTACGAGAAAAATAAAAGCTGAAAATAAGTAATTTCATTAGTTACCACCAATATAACAAATCAAATATCATGGCAGCTTTTTTTCATTTCTACTGATAAAAATTACTGCTATTACCATAAATATAAACTTACCCACATGTATGTATATGCTAATCAAAACAAATTATGAAAATGATCACCTATTAATTCATATGCACAAGTAAATATGAGAATGACCAGTAACTTCTGAAATCCTTAAAATATTAAACAGTAGCATTGGATTTAAATATCATTTTTAAATTAAATGTTTTTAAAACCAGATGAAAGCTTGCGTTTTACAAACTTATTGCGTTTAATTTTTTACAAATCTAACCAATTAAGAAGATAAAAACATTTTTAAAGCATTTTCTGTTTATCCATTATGCAAAATGCCTATAGAATCTTTTCAAATTATGTTCACGTTCGTTTGCTTTTTTACATCATTTAAAAAAAATTAGGTATATAATTTAAATTATATGTACACACACACACATATACAGGGTGTCCACGTATAACCTGACCGACCTTTATTTTCGCAACCGTTGGTCAAACTAGAAACTAGATGCATACTTCCAATTACAAAAGGGGTCAAAATTAAGTGCAGAGTTAAGATAAAAAATGTTTGAAGCAAAAAAACAATTTACCGAAGAATTACAGAATCTCAATTTTTATACGGTCCCACTGTCCTATAAGTTATATTTAGTAAAAATTTCCCGTTACACTGATATTTAAGGCAAGAAAAGTCACGTTTTTCTACGATTAAAATTGACCGAGTAATAGCTGTTTAAAGTTGGAGCACATTTTTTGCTGCAAATTAGTGATCAATCACAAATTTAGTAGAAATATGACTTCGTAAGTATATTAAGGAACTGGTTGGGAGTAAAATTAGCATTGTCATATAAATTTGAAATCTTTAATCATTCAGACATATTACTGCAAAATATACAATTTGTACTGAACATATAAGAGGATACAAATAATAGAATTTTGTTAAGTAAAGGGATGAAAAACAACAGCCTCAATTCTTTAAAAAATGATACATATTTAAAATGCTGTTAGATTACATTGTCTTTCAAATTTTGAGTTGTGCCATATTTTTTATTTTTGAAAGTTGATTCTTATGTATTTTTTAGCACTGAATTCGAAAATGACCTTTATTTTAAGCCATCACGTCAGGATTTTTCTCATAAAACAAATTTCAAAGTTAAAAAGCTCAAAGTTAAAATTGATCCCCCTCCCCTCCCAACCTCATCGGACTCTTGATCTGTTTAGCTGTAAAAAACCCGGTATAAGCCAAAAACTTATAAATTAATGAAGTAATTAAAATTAAACTGAATAAAAAGTCTTACATCTATTTTATTATTATCAGATTTTTCGCTATTTTTTAACCTTGAAATTTACGATTTGTAAAAAATCCTGAGATGATGGTTAAAAGTGACGGTATTGTTTTTATTCAGCGTTAAAAAATACATAAAACGTAATTATAAAAGTTAAAAAACACAACTATCGCAGTTTTATGTTATCTAATCTAAAACTCTTTCTTAAACTTGTTGGCGGTAATCTATCCGTTTTTTTTTTTTTTTTTTTTTTTTTGTGTGTGTGTGTGTGTGTTATCCTCTAATATAAGTATGTGTAAGATGGTAAGCGTCAAAAATCATAATAATATTACATTGTCATCGGATTTAAGTCAGTATGAAAAAATTAACTTCAATCGGACATTTGAAAGTGAGTTAAAGATCGAGTATACAAATTTTAAACTGGAAAGACGATCGTTGCAAGTTAAATGAAACCATTTGAAAATAACATAATTTTTGTTAAAAAGAATCATAGCCTCAAATCCTTACAAAATAAAACATATGTTAAAATACAATTATTTTAACTAATCTGAAACTTAACTAATAAAAGTTAACTGAATCATAATAGTTGTATGATTTCTTTGAAAGCGCAGATACCTTGAAATATGTTTAAGTACATTATATACGACCCCTGAAAGCATAGCAGAAATCATCTGTTTTGAGTTGCAAAAAAGTGACATAAGTCATGCATTTCAAAGTTTCATAACTCGGTCAATTTCAACGTTAGATCAATGGGACTTTTTTTTGTCTTACCTGTTAGTGTCACAGTAAATTTGTACACTATTTCCATTACAATTGTGTCACTTATAGGACCTGGGACCGTATAAAAATTTAAATTTCGTAATTTTTTAATAAATATTTTTCTTGATCTAAATTGCTTTAAAAATAGTTCTATACCTTATTTAAACTATGCTTTAAACCATTTCTGTAACTGGAAGTATGCATCTAGGACGGATTGCGAAAATAAAGGTTGGTCAGGTTATACGTGGACACACTGTATATATATATATATATATATATATATATATATATATATATATATATATAATTGTTTAAAATCTCGATTTAATCTGTGATTTTAATCATATGATTAAAATCATTGATATTCTTAATAAAAGTAACAGTATTATTATTTTTTGTTTACAAATTAGGATTAAATATGCAGTTTATGTGTATGTTTATAGACTGCTTTTCCTGTATGAAAAAATCCTTATTTTGTATTTGAAGTTTTATATTTCTTAGATATAAAAAATTTAAGAAAATGTTTAATCTGTTACGAAAGAATTACCATAAAAATATTTATGGATTTAACGTTTTCTAAATTTAATAATATTTCAATATGAATTTATATATTTTATATATTTTTTTTATTCAAAATATTTCCTTCTTCAATGCTAAACTCTGAGTCAAATACGAAAAAGTAACTTCCAATTATATTATAAAGTAGTGTAAATGTCCGTCCTAGGACGGTGGATAAAAATTGTTTTTTTCAATTAAAATTTGAAAAACTGATAAAAAATAATTGACAATATGGAAGCGTTTAGATGAGCGAAGTTCGGCTAGTTTGTGTTCTAATAAACAGACAATATTTCCGGGTAAACCAGGTTTTCCGGCTAATGTACTATAACAAAATTAAGATTTCTTAATAAAACAAAAATTTAACAAATATGCAATACAACTGCGTAATTAAAACAGTCTGCTGCAGCTATTGAAATAATACTATTTTTTTAAATAACATTTTGAAATTGTATTTTTATCGTTTACCCCCCCCCTCCAAAATTTTTTAATATGTATATTGATTAATAAATAGGTATCTCGGGTTGAACCACATCTGAAAGAACAAAGGGGAAGCATTGTTAAAGTGTTCTTCACGCCTATTGGTGTTTTTCTTCCGTTTACCCACACTGACGTCACGAAGCAGGGGTGGGACAGCTTCAAGTGATGTCATTTATGTCGTCTCCTTTAATCTTCATAGCTCTATGGTTTAAATTTTTTTTCAATGAATCACAAAAGAATGACTCTCTACCACAGCTTCTTATTTACGTTTTACGCACGAAGTGCGCTACGTTTGTTTTCTGAAATGGCTGCGTAAATCATTGAATTTTGTTAGTTTTGAATCTTTTATAGACAATTATTTTGAACAGAGGGGATTTCAGGTAGAAAAGATCTGTATTTAGGCAGATAAGTTTTCTCATATATATCTCAAATCAAAATTAAGCCTAAGGTGGCTCCATCTTATCGGATACTGGTAAGATTGATGGGTTCGCCACGGATGCGTTACACCGCCTTTTATTATATATAGACTTTCATCTTTCAAAACATTAAAAAAAAAACCTCTGTCTGTTTTTTACATGAATTTATTATTATTTAATTTGTATACATACATATGATTATTTATTTAATGTGCTGTTAAATTTTACTCATAATTTTTTTGAAATTATTAGATAAACAATTATTTAATTTTCCATTCCTTTACATCAAAGTATATTTAGTTTTGCCTATACATTAGAATATGGATCTTGAAATGGGACCTGAAAGTGGTTTCCCATCGAAAATTTCGAAAGGTAATTTTCACCTTATTTAATCGCAATGTTTCTGCAAAATTCAGTGGTAATCTGTTTGCCCATGGCCTAAATGTTGAAGACTTTTACCTTAGAACCTACTAAAAGCAAATGTGTAAAATCTTAATGTTGTGTTGCAAAACGGTAATCTTTCTAAATTATATAATATAATGCTAAAAAAAATCAACACATTTTTCTGTAGGATATTTTTTTTTTAGAATCAGGGCTCCCAAATTGTTCGCTTTTTGAATACCAGTATTTTCTTAGAAAAAATTTATTTCAGATTTTTTATGACAATTTTGCAGAAATCACCTTCGAAGGCTAATTCTAGCGCAAATGTAAAAACCTACCATGGAATTTCTGTAAAAAAATATTGGTATTCAGCTGGAGGACAATTTGGGAGCCCTGAAGAATGGAAAATGTATTTTAAATTTCTTTTTCTTATTTTGATTCTTTGGATCTTTCAAGCATAACTGAACACATGCATGCAAATAAGCAGAATCCAAATACATATACAATATTTTTTTCGCATTAAAATTCACTAGATTAGCTGAATAGAAGAGTTATACCTTGTAGAGATTATATTACTTTAAAATATGTGTTTATGCACGTTTCGAAAAGATTAATAATATACTTGTATATATAATTTAAATATTCCTGATTATAAAATGAAACAAATAATTTTTTGCTAACCATTGTTTTTTTTTTTTTAGGCATTTTTTAAATTGAAATACACTGCTCAAAACAATTAAAGGATATTGCAGTTTTAGGTGGATTTTGTATCTGGTAAACTGTTTAGCTGATTGATACATGGTCGACAGACATAGTAGGTTATATGAGAATAAATTACACATGTTTGGCAGAAAAAATGCATTTTATTGCGCATTTGTGTACTAAAGGAAAAAAACACAATTTGTGCATATGAGAAAAAAAGAATAAGAAAAGGTGTTTTCTTCAAAGAAAATCATTTTCAGTAGAGGGTATGGTTTCCACGGGCGGCCAGCAACGTTGAACACCTTTGAGGCATGGACTCAATGAGGCTATTAATGACGAGTAGGGTATTCTGCCCCACTCTTCCAGAAGAGCTCTTTCCAGTTCTTGGAGAGTTTGTGGGGGTTGTTGGCGGCCAGAAACTCGTCTTCCTAGAGCGTCCCAAACGTGCTAGATTGGATTCATGTCTGGAGAACACGCTGGCCATTCCATTCGAACGATTCCTTCCTCGAAAAGGAAATCCTCCACCAGGTTTGCACGATGTGGCCTGCAGTTATCGTCCATTAAAATGAAGTTATCTCCGATTGCTGCAGCGTAAGGGACTACAATAGGTCTGAGGATCTCATCCCTATATCGGCGACCAGTCAGAGCTCCATCTCGAATGATGTAGAGGTCAGTGCGCCCGTCAATGGAGATGCCACCATACACCAACACTCCTCCACCGCCAAATCTGACACTTTCGTGCACGAACGCAGGATTATTCCTACTGCCACGGTCCCTCCAGATGAAAATACGCCTATTATCCGGATGCACAGAAAAACGGGACTCGACAGAAAACAGAATATTGCTCCATTCATTTCTCCTCCAGTTGACATGCTCGGTTGCCCACTCCCTGCGGTCGCGACGATGCCTTGATGTTAATCTAACACATACCATCGGTCGGCGAGCATACAGACCTACAGCATGGAGCCGGTTTCGGACAGTCTGAGTTGAAATCGTGGTGCCTGTAGCCGAGCGAAGGTGTTGTTGGAGAAGAGTAGCGTTCATGGTTCGGTGTCTCCGAGCTGTTAACGCTAAATACCGATCTTCATTGGGCGTTGTTGCCCGTCTACGACCTTGCCCTGGTCTTCGGCCTGCACATCCACTCTCCAAAAAACGGTTCCAGATCCTGGAAATGACACTTTGTGACACTCCAATGGCTTGCGCTACTTCGGCTTGAGTTTGGCCCCCTTCTAACCTACCAACAATTCTCAAAGCTTCTGAATCTGTCAAATGACTTCGCTGAGACATCGTGCTCATCGAAACAAAGCAATCACTGAATGCCGATCATCGTTGTCTTCATTCTCTTTTATCCAGTTGAAAGTCAAATTTCATTCGCTGCCGCTGAAGCGACGTTTTTGACGTCGAACTCAAAATTTGCATACTCCACAGTTTGAAAACCAGAAAAATTTGCATTTGTGATTCTTTTCTTCTATTTTCGGCAAAAAAAATTTCGTTTATATCTTTATTTTATATAAAACTTCAAATATCCTTTAATTGTTTTGAGCAGTGTACATATAAAAGCACAAATAACTGTACAAAAATTACATTCAGGTGCATACATATAATATTAAGATATTTAAAATACAAATTAAAAATATATTGAAATATATTTTTAAAAAAACCCAGAACGATTTTAACCATTACAAGGCCGTCATCAGTAGGATTTAAATGTTGTTATTATTTTCTTTGCGCTTATCCTAGAATTGTCCAGAAGAAAACATTGTAATTTAAAGGTTGATATTAACCCATTTATGCCTGAATTTTTGTTTTCTCAAATTTCTTGGTAAAATCACTTTTAAATGATGCAAAATAAACTGGAAAAATACTAAAAAATTACGCTAAAATATTTTTGTATTTGTTTGATAAAATGTAAACGTACTAAATATGGGAATATCCATATGTGGAAAATGCATAATTATATGTTTTGTCTAAATTTATATGAATTAAGCTTTTAAATTGTATAGTATGTACTATAATTGGTATTTTTATGAACTATTAAAAAATATATACTTATTTCTTTATAGAGACTAATAACATTAATAATAAATAAATAAAAATAAATAATAAAATAATAATAAAATTAATAATAAATATATAATAATATCATTAATAATAAATTAAGAATGATCGTATTTGAGGCTAGAAAACAATTTATTTCAAAATCATCATGAAAAGGACTTTATATAAGTAAGTGTCCCCTAACTGGCTAATAGAAATAGGTACCCATTTGTGTCTAGCGCCCTATATTTTGTACGTTACAAACATGCATAAAAAATAGCCTTGAACATATAATTTCGCAATTTAAGAAATACGTATTTCAAAGAAGTCTACAAGCTAAGATTATGACTTATTTATTTGGATCCTTGATACTAAAAATACAAATAAACTTACTTTTTACATTTCGCTATCTTGAAAAATGAAAACCTTTATACACCAAAAAAAGGCCGTTATTTAAGCAATTAAATATCAATCTTATACTGTCCAATCTTATACTCGGTAATAGATAAAGACATTTGTAGAAAATTACTTCATACAATTTTCATGTTGAAAAAAAAAAAAAAATAAATAAATAAAATAAATAAATAAATAAATAAATTTGAAACGTCCCAAAAGTGGGACACTAGGCATAAATGGGTTAAGAAAACCATGTAACGTAAAAATATGAAAACTCATAGTTTTATAGCAAAATATATGATAAATATGCTGAAAGAGACAGTTTTAAATTGAATAATTATTTTAAGTGGTATTTCATGTTGAAATTAAAAATATTTACTCAAATGTTAGAATTTGTGATTTTAAACATGTAAAAAATGTTTCAAAACAAAAAAATAATAAATCTTTTTTTTTTTTTTTTTTCATATCTGCAATAAGCAGAAAATTACACACTTCTCATCAATAAAGTTAGTTTTCAAGTACAAAATCATAAAATAAACGTACTTACATTTGTAAAAAGTCCATTTTGGGCTATCTCCAGCCTTTTTAATTTCACAAAATTTACGTTTATTTCAGCAATAGCGATCTGAAACTGCTCAATACAATAAAACTTTCATATCAATAAAACTTTGATATGAAAAATTAACTTAGTATCGCCGTATGTTCAGAATTCTAAGAACAATTGTGGCAACAACCGTCGCTATGTTGGAAGATAGCAGCAATAAATGAGACCGCCTGTTGAAGCTCACCGTATAAATAACTCTGACTTTGATCTATGTTGCAGATATGCAACACGATGATACAAAGGTTTAATTTATTTCACATCAGGATTTGCTTGCAGCAAAATACATACTTAAAGACAGATTTTTGATTATAAAAAAATAATTTTAATAATTGATTTCCAAGATTACATTTTTATTTATGAAATTATATATTAAAAAATAATAACTCTTATTATCTATTTTTTTAAACAAATTTCATTTACTGTCTATATCCCACAGCACAGCAGCTACTCTATTTCATGTCTAATATGAAACTTTTTGTACGATTTCCCGAAGACCTATCTGTTTGGATGTCTGTTGCCAGGGCCAATATCACTGATATCATCATAAATTGTACAAGTGGGTTTGAGAGAATCTACTATACGACTTTTTAAATTAAGTGTGGTTACAATATTTATACATATAGTCTGTTAAAAATGCATATAATCGTACTTATTTTTATATGGCACAGTTTAAAATAATACTAGTAATGAATGAAGGTAGCATCAAATAGTTAATCACTTTTTAATGTGAATAAAGTATAAAAATGCAGACCATACACACAAAATAGAACCACGCATTGGAATATTATTATTATTTTATTTACAGGATTAGAGGATAATTATAAATAATAAGCCCCATTTTAACCCTCCGGCTACTAGACGGGTCCAGTGACCCGACAAGATAAAATAGACAAAATGCAGTAAAATCTAGATGCATGTGATAAAATTAAGAAATTGGTTTGTAAACGCGTATTTTTTTATCTAAATAATTTATAGCAGTGTAAAAAATCTAGGTAAAAATCTAGAAACATTTTAAAAGAATATGGAATAAAAACTAATGAATTTTTACTGCGGTTGAATGCATTGTAATTTTTTTACGCTATTTTTTTTCTTTTCCTTTTTTTTTTTTTTTTTTTTTGTTTATCATATTGTTTCTGATAGCGTATATAGTATACATATTTTGAAATTCCTCTCTATAAAATCATTCAGAAAATAAACTAGTAAAAGTGTCCAGAATAAAAAAAATAATAATTAAATAGAGTTATTACATTTTAGCTTCATTCCTTCAAATATATCATTATTTTTTTAATAATTAAAATATTCCCGCAAAATCATATTTAAATTATCACTGGTTGCATAACTTCTATATTTTTATTTGTTAAGGGATTCAGACTTGCTGATTACTTTGAAAACTTTCCAATTAGAATGTTTAATTTGATTGAATGAAATTTTCTACACCGCCATGTATATATTTTTATAAATTTTATAACATTTCTCAATTGAATAATAATCACTGACATTGATTTTTTTTTTCTTAATACTACACATCTTTGATTTCTTTTAATAGTACTTTTCCGTTGTGTCCACAAATTCTTATTTTTTTTATAAATTCATCTTCTCAATAGATATTTATTTTTTTTAGTAAAAATGTGCACTGCAAATTGTTTCATGCCATTACTTAATACAAAATTTAAAAAATAAGCTTGCAATCAATTTTATTCTATAAGAAAGCTTTTTTATTCAGTAATTTAAATATCTTTAAATATCTGCTAATTATGTTAAACTTTGAATATAATTTTTTTCCACATAATTTTAAAACTTGAGGAAAACATGTGATTTTAACGAATGATATTTTACAAGTAAACAAATCTTATTAAAATGTAATTTAAATAATTGATTTTTATCATATGATTACAATTGTAGACAAGTACAATTTAGACAGTTATTTATTTCAATAAAATCGTTATAATTTAAAGAAAAGCAAACAGGAAAAATAATATTTTTTTCATACCAATTCTCCATTGACGTAGTTTTTCATTTTTTGAAGTAATCCTTTGATTGTTTGATGAACAAATATATACGTTCCTATATTAAGTGCACTAGAAATAACATGAATCCTTTTAAACATGCCAAAGCTATTGTGCTTTTCTAGGACACATATTTCGTCTAACCGAGACGTGGAAGGGTTCCTGGGAAGTTTTTTGGTTAAATTTTTATATCCAGACTGACTATACGTACACAAAGCGGCCATTTTTTCCCTTGCAAACTCACTTTCTAAACGTTCCAAAGAATAAATCCAATATGTTGTCTTTTATTCGATTATCGTTTGCGGTTTTTCGGACTGACTTTGAAAGCACGGGAGCAGATGGCTTTTTTTTCTTTTTTTCCCCTCAACCGTTCTTGTACATTTCTATGATGTAATACGTTTACAACAGTTCTCTAATTAAAATTTCATACTTAAAGAACTTTTTTTATACCTCTTTTCGATTTATTTCAGAATAGTTCAAGTTTTGTAAATCTCCTTTTCTTTTTTGTCAAATGTAACAATAATTATACTGATATAGAGGATATAACAAATTAAACAATGTTTAAGTTATCAGAGTAGTTAAAAATGATTTTAATAGGCAATAATGCAAAATCTTTTGAAAATAGAAAATTAAAGTTTGTATAATCTATGGTAAAGGCAAAATGTGTTCCTAAAAATAAACCAAGAGTCATACAGGAGTTAATAGTCGGAGAAATAGATTTTTCTACCCGCAACAGTTTTTTTTTAATTCTAATACTTTAGTTTTTAAGCGCGTAGTTCGATTACATGTCTATTAAATTTGTGTTTTATTTATGTACATGTTTTTGCTGAAGTTTTTCATTTCTTTGTGGAATATTAGCTTGAAACCATCGCTTAGTTATTTTTATTGCTTGACGAGGAAACTTTTTAATCTTTTGTAATCGAAATGCAGACAAAAGAATTCTTTTTATAAAACTCGTGCTTGAAAATTATTTTTAAACCCATAGAAATCAATAAATTGAAGTACAATTTTTAAACAAATTGCATTTGAAAGAACATCCAACGGTGTAAAATATAAAATTTTCCAACGTTTAAAAGATTAAAAAATCACAATAAAAGGTAGATTTATACGTCTGGTGTTGCCTTGCCACAGCCAATCACGGATATGTTTTCGCTTTTTAATATTGATTGATGTTGTTAGTTTAAGAAAAAATATAAATTTTTCACATAATATAAAAAGCAATTAAAAAACTCCCTTAATAAAAAAGTGTTTTGTTTCATGTATTACATGCAAAATTATGTTTGCATCATGATTCATAATATTGCATATCGATTGAAATTGATCTATTTATGAAGCATTTTCCTGTAAGTCGATAAATAAATTAACGAATGTAGGTTAAATTACAGTGACACACACACGCAAAAATATGTAATATATACAAGTCAGTACTTGTGTACTTAGCAAGCGAACGCTGACACGTGTCAACCTGTCACGTGTCTGTAGCAAAGCACCCAGCAGCTGCAAATGAAAAATGTAAAAAAAAAAAAAATGGTTTCGGAATGCTTGTGGCAACGCGCAACCTGTGAAACGTGTCAGTACCAGTTTACTCAGGACAGCATACGTCTATGTGTCAAAGTGCTTATAATTCCAAGCTCTTTTGCTAGTAAATGTCTGTATAGTTTTTAACCAGTGAACAGAGCGTGGCAGTGGAATTATGTAGCTGTAAAAAAGTGATATTTTAATAGAGAAAATTAAACATCAAATAACGGATTCAAAACTTCCGTCTGATGGACAAGTTCTCGCATCTTTGTTTTACAATATTCGAGAAGTGAATAGTTTGGGAAAAGGTATACATACCTACGAAATCGTGGGCGAATTGTGTGGGGAAGCTTGTTAATATGTATCAAATTTGTAGAGATTTACAAAAAATGTAAAGAAATTAGATGACATATTCAAGCGGTGGCAACAAGAATTTGGAACTAATTTAGACAATTTGTTCGACATTGCACACGCTGATGCATTTCAAATAATGAAAATAAAGGAAGATAGGATGTTCTTGCAGCGCTAAAAAGAGTCGAACCGACCCGGTCACTTAGGTGGAGTGGATAGCAAACTAGCCAAAAATGAGGAAAGGACCCGACTTCCGAGTTGTCAAAGAAGAAAACTGGCGAATCGAACATGGTTCCGCTTCAATATTCTCGGCATCATACAAACCATTGCAAGAATATTCTTTTTCAAATTCTAATGAAAATATGGATAAAGAAGATTTCTCAATATTGGTCGAAAACTCAGAACCTGGGACAAGTAAATCTGTAATGAGGAAAGATTTTATTATTCCAAAGTTAGTTGCTGCATTTCACAGGTGTCAATTAAGTATGCGAGATTCTGTGCTTATTCATGAAGCTAATATTGGGGGGGGGGGGGGGGGGAACTTGGATTTAAAATTGACAAATTTCAGTTAAGTAAGTCTTCAATTCAAAGAATGCGAACAGAAACACAGAAGAAACGCGTTGAAAAAATAAAAATTTAGTTCCGAAACGAGGTAACTGATGTAGTGACCTTACATTGGGATGGCAAACTGTTGCCTTCTTTGAGTGCTCGAAATTGCGAAGAGAACTAGGAATAACATCTATCTCACTGAAGTACAGTGCTATAGAGAAACAGTGGAATTGTTCCGAACCGTATCTGGACTTGACAATTTGCTTGACTTTTACCGCTCTGAACTTTAAAATGTTATGATTAGAGAGGACTATCAAAAGTTAATCGAATTTTTATCATATTTTTAGGCGGAGAGGCAGAAAAAAAAATAAATCAGACCTCTGGGTGCTATGTACTAGTTGGATGTTTCTAGTTGGATGGCCCGAGTGATTTACTCCCTAAAACTCTAGTTATTTAGTTCTCATCTGAAATTAAATTCCAAGGATAAGAAAGCACTGCTAAAGGTCTGCTTGTTCATCGTAACAATCTACGTTAAACATGGCTTCAATATATTTTGGCAGTGAAAGCAACCTACAAAGATTTTTACTTTTTAAAATGTTTGAAAGCCTATGAAAATGTGGATGAAAGTATCTCGAAAGTTGCTTTACAGAAATTTCTCCAGCATGTATAGTATTTGACTGATGAAATAGCAGTATTAGCACTTTTTGATGATGATGTGGACGAAGAAACAAAATTAAAAATAGTGGCAAATTTACATAGAGAAAATTTCTTGACCCATGAGAAAACATACATTCCATCGAAGGAAGGAAGTGGTTCATTGTATGGCGAGTTCCATACATTGCTTTTGTAGTTGTTTATTTAGTTATTCATTTATATCACGCTATTGATACCTGTTATTTTATTTTATTTTACAGACAAAGGCATCGATGACCTCATATCTGTTAAAAGCCATTCATTCTTTTCTAGACTCAAAATTGTTGATAGTTTTGAAGAGTTCCTCTCCACGGGAGAATAACGCTTCGTTTCCCGACGCGAAAAAGACGATCTAAATGCTCAGATAAATGAACAATACAGCTAAAAGAGCGGTAAAATTGATGCAGAACTTTTATGGTTTAATAATGGTGACGGAGGAACAAAAACAATTATTGTTCTATTGCGTACAAGAACACACGAAGGTCTATCCTGATTGTAAAAAGCAAACAATGAAATAAAAATAGGTTCAGTAATGTTTCTTTTACTGTAATATTTTAATAAATATCTGCTTCGAATAAAATGGTGTCTTATGCACCAAAGAAACATACATTTTACAATCTTTCCATAGTATTTCCCGTACAAGATTTCATGTTCAAGTTTGACCTAAAGTCGGCACAGGTTACCGTTATCTGATTGCAATAATACTTTTTATTTTTGTTTCTGAGGTGAAATAGAAAAAAAATAGAGGGTATGCGTATTTGATTTTGCGAAAAAAATTTTTTACCTTGTATCCTGGGACACCCTAATATATATATATATATATATATCAGTCAGATCTAGATCACAGAAATGCATTCAGACAATCCTGACTAATATATTTCTCCTCTTTTTCAAATATCTTTAAAACACACATTTTCGTCAAAATATGACTTCACAACATACGGCGTGGGTTCTTTCCATTACACATGTGACGCGGCTTTCAGAGGCGTCACAGAAATTTAAAAATTTGTCAGAGATGTATTTTTCACATTGAATAACACATTTTGTAGTGTGCTTTCAAGTTTTAAATGTTTCTAAACAATTCGCATCGTAGTCACAATGTGACGCCACTGACACCACTAAAATATCACCACTGACACCACTAAAATAACACTGGTGGTGGTATTTTAGTCACAGATATGACATGGCCACCGTGACCTACAGTGACGTCGCAGTAACTATGCTTGATATATGGGTAATGGCAATGAATATACCAAAGACAGGTAAACTAATTAAAAATCATACCTCAAACGTTTACTTCTAAACCTTATGGTTCTTCTTTTGTAATTATAAATGGCCGCTGGATAGATTTTTTTGTTAAAAACATAGGCACATTTCACGCTGTCTTTTCAGATAACACACTTATAATCTGGGCTGCAGAGTCTGAGTGGGGCCCATTTTTGAGCAAAAGAGTCGTGAGTCGGATCTGTTAAATTTCCCAGAGTCGGAGTCGTCCATTTTACAAGCAGGTCTGTGTTGTCGAAGTCGGTCATTTTTGAGCGAAAGAGTCGGAATCGGAGTCAGAGTCGGATCTGTTAAAATTCACTGAGTCGGAGTCGTCCATTTTCCCACCGACTCCACAGCTTATAACTATGTGTAATACGACCATTTGTGTAAATCTAGATTTTTTTCCATATTTACACACTTGTCTGAGTTTATCAAGAGATAACAAATTGCACATTTGATTTCTTAAATTAGATACACATAAAAACAGGTAAATTTTTGTTCAAAATGTGTAATTTTTAAGAAAAATATGTAATTTCAAAAATTTACGCATTTATCTGTGTACATATAATTATGTTTAAATTGGAATAACTCACAATTTCGTGTAAATAAAGGTATTTTTCTACATTAACACGCTTATCTGAGGGTCAATCCATTTCAAGTGGTCCAGAAAATGCCATATTCGTTGCTCGACCATTTTTAAAAAATCTGAAATTTTTTGTACAACAACCCTAACATGATGGAAGTTCAAAATGACTATTATTTTAATTTTATTAATTTTTGTTTGTGCATGGCGGCCATCTTTGTTTCATTGTCTGCAGCAATTTTCTCACAAGAAGGGTTTACGGAATTGTAAATAACTCATCGTTTATTTATCCAACTCAAGTGCGGATTAAATCAATTTGTACAGAATACATTGGGCTAATAATTTGGCAATGGAGTAGTTTCCGAAACTAACTGCTTATTGGTAAAATTTAAGCATAAAGTTTCAGTTTTTTTCCAAAATTTGTCCGTTTACAAGGGGAAAATTTTCTACAAAGGAAAACTGTCAACATGACATAATTTTTTTTACAAATAGGCCGAAAGTACTTGTACTCACACGCCAAATTCCAGATCTGGGACTTGCTTCCTCTTTGGTAAAAAAAAATCCCGAATTTTTCAAAAATGACAAAAATCGCACTTTTCAGGCTTTGATATCTCTGGTGGGGCACGAGATGAAAATCTGAAAAAAAAAAAATTATAAGAGTATTGTATGCTAGTGTTATGCACAAGAAACTTCAGGATGGAGATTTGACTACAAGCTGAGATATGGCAAGGGCAACATGTCAAAACAATACTGCCAAACTATTGTTTTGTTGTAGTCACAGCTAAGTATTTATCTCAGAGTATCATTTAAATTTATTTTTTAGGTTATCTTTAAATAATAATAACAGAAAATAAATCTTTTACAATTAATTTTAAAAATAATTATGCCTAAGGCTTACATTTTGTATGGTTTCAGTAATTTTTGTTGTAATTTTAGTAACTAAAAGTAAGACCTGAGACAAAAAACAGAATAGGGAAAGAGAAAAGCTGTTAATGTTGGCATACTTGTTGAGACATGATCAAACGTGTCAAAACACATTCCTGCGTGTTGGTTTAAAAACCACAATTTTAATGTTGCTTGCCAGTCCCTGAAACTTGTTCCTACCATAAGTATGTTCCTGTAAATGAAACATTATGCGATGTTACCATGCATCAGCGTCAAGTAATTTTCAGAAAGTAAAGATGCCCAAAGCCTTTTCAAAATTTATACTGCAGAAAAATTACATTTTTTCATAAGAAGTAAGCTAGGAATTATTAATGAATTGAGACTTGCACATAGTGATTTCAAAGTATATTTATATGAGCCAGCAGGGCCAAGATCTTCAATCAAGTTCTCAAGAGATGACAAGACTTGGTTCCTACAAATAAAATTTTGATAAAGATCAAAATTGTGGTTTTTGAACCTACAAGCAAGAATGTGTTTTGACACGTTTGATCATGTCTCAACAAGTATGACAACATTAACAGCTAATCTTTTTCTCTATGTTATTTTTGTCTCAGGTCTTGTATAAAAATATTTTTTTCTTTATGTAAAAGTGCTAATGTTTGTTTTAGTTACTAAAATTACTTACAACAAATATTACTGAAACCATACAAAATGTATGGCCTTAGGCATAATTATTTTTTTATTAATTGCTAAGCTTTGCAAAGGGCTTTATTTTCTGTTACTATTATTTAAAGATAATCAAAAACATAAATTTAAATGACACTCTGAGATAAATACTTAGCTGTGACTACAACAAAACAATATTTTTGCAGTATTGTTTTGACATGTTGCCCTTGCCATATCTCAGCTTGTAGTCAAATCTCCATCTTGAAATTTCTTGTGCATAACACTACCATACAATGCCCTTATAAAAAAAAATTTCAGATTTTTATCTCGTGCCCCACCAGAGATATCAAAGCCTGAAAAGTGCGATTTTTGTCATTTTTGAAAAATTTTAAATTGTTTTAGCAAAGAGAAAGCAAGTCCCAGATCTGGGACTCGGCGTGCGAGTACAAGTACTTTCGGTCTATTTGTAAAAAAAATTATGTCATGTTGACAGTATTCCTTGCTAGAAAAATTTCCTCTTGTAAACGGACAAATTTTGGAAAAAAACGGAAACTTTATGCTTAAATTTTACCAATAAGCAGCTAGTTTCGGAAACTACTCCATTACCAGATTTTTAGCACAATGTATTCTGTACAAATTGCTTTAATCCGCAGTTGAATTGGATAAATAAACGATGAATTATTTACAATTCCTAAACCCTTCTTGTGAGAAAATTGCTGCAGACGATGAAACAAAGATGACCGCCATGCACAAACAAAAATTAATAAAATTAAAATAATAGTCATTTTGAACTTCCATCATGTTAGGGTTGTTGTACAAAAAATTTCAGATTTTTTAAAAATGGTCGAGCAACCAGTGCTGGACCACTTGAAATGGATTGACCCCTGAGTTTTTCAAGTGATAACAGTTTACACACTTACTTTCATAAGCTAAATACACATAAAAACAGGTAAATTTCAGAAAAAAATGTTTAAATTTTACCACAGGTGTGTAATTTTAGAAATTTACACATATACACGGGTAAAATTAACTAATTTACACATTTATTTTTTAGAGTGTAACAAGTTGTTTTTCAGTATCTGTTAAACTCTTTTATTTGCAATTACTATAGCATTTAATGTCATTGTGATATTATTGGATAGGACTGTTCTCTTGTGAACATATTATAAATTACAAAGGTGTGAAAACAGAAATGTCAGCAAATTCTGCTTTAAACCCTTGATATTTATCAAATGCTTTAAGACATCAATATTAAATCCAGAATATCGGTGATTGCAACTCACTTCAAATTCAATTTTTTTTAGATATCTGGGGGCACGGCAGTGCCCCTGCCACGTCGAGAAAGCACAGCCGTAAGCATCCTTTTCTGGAAGCAACTCAGGGTACTTTTGACAGCCATATATCCCTTCGCTGGAATTTCCCAGGAACTTGAAACTTTGTTTTTCTAAAAGTACTCTTCAAACGGAAGCAAATGGTAAAATTTCCGCGTTTCCATCTTTTCTAGTTCAGAAAATATATGAACTCAAATTTTCGCTTTTTCGACACTGACTGACTGACTCACCGATCATCAAAAATCTGAGGTACATCCTGTAGCCCTAGAAACTTGAAATTTGGTAAGAAGGTAGTATTTCGGATACAAAGAAAGGAAAATTTAAAAATTTGGAAAATTCGAAAAAAAATCGAAAATCTTTTATTTTCCGTAATCGGAACTGTTGCCAATACTGTTGTTCACTGATTATCAACATGATAAAACACAGTTTGTAATCTAAACCATCGGTTTTTCAACTATACTAAATCGAGCACGAAATAGCTGGGTCCTGAATACAGTAAAATTCGTTTTAATTGACTAGAACAAATAAAGGTACTACTTGATTATCCCGTCGACCGAAAAACTATCGCCAAACTATAAGATTAAACGCTAATAATGGATGATCGTAAATGTCGCATTCACTTGACATTAAACACCATACAAGTGTTTGTTACGTCATCAAATGATTTTTAATTCGGCTTTTTACTTGTAGTTTCATTAAGGTTTTATTAATTTATTTGTTTTTTTCGTTATTTAAAATAAAAATACGACAATTTGTATAATTTGGCGAATTGTTTGGCGAAATTGATCGACGGGATAATCAAATAGGGCACAAACGTCATATTCGCCTCATATTGGCGCGATTTTTTTCTGACGCCAATGTCATATACGCAATGTATACTTATCCCGCGCCAAAGTGTCGTTATTTTGCTTGATATGGTAACCCGGATGTTGTTGTTTATGGTGTTGATGTTTTCGCCAAATCAGCGCCGGAAAAAAAACGCGCCAATATGGGGCGAATATGACATCTGTGCCTCAAATAGTACCCAAATAAAATTAATTTATTTTACCAAATGTTAATTTAGTGAATTTAAATATTTCATAAACATTCTTAAATTATGCTAACATTTCTTGATAGATAGCAGCTCTTATACTTTTGCTATATTTAGCATCACTACCATATTATTTTAAACATCCCTATAGTTTGATGCAATGTCAATAGACCATGGCGCAAAATTAGCAGCAGTTTTAAAAGCAAGAGAATTACTCTGTCAAACTTACCTCATATTTACAAAATAGCTCACATTTGTTGCCAAATTATTGACGTAGACGTAGACAACAATTGTTGAAGAATAATAAATTCAATGTTTATAAAACATGGAGAGTGGCACTCAGGATATGACTAAATAATCGCATACGTAAAAAAAATTATTTTTTTAATGGCAATACAAACTCCCCTGCAATGTATAATTTTTTTAAATATGTTTTTTAGGTACTCAAATTGTCGATTTGGAATTCAAAATCAAAATTCTACATTCCCCTCTCTCCAGAAAAAATGACATATTGAAAAGAAATCAATTAATTTTATATTTAAAACTTAAGCATCATCACTTTTGCACCACTATGACGTCATTTTCTCTGACTTTTCACTTTCAACCGTGCAAAGATTACGAGCGGTAGATATGAATATTCAGTGAACAACCGTTAGTGGGCTTCCAAGGGAGGCCAGTTTTCATCTGTAACAGAAATCCGCAATAAACGATGCCTTTAACATTAATTAAATATGATGGGGAAATGAAACTGTCCGCATTCACCGGAGATACGTCTTAAGAGGAGACGCATTAACAAAAATTCCGCTATATTCTCCGCAACTTATTGATGTTTTGCGGATAGTATCTATCACATTTCTACATTTACTAAAACAAAATAATTATTTAAAAAAAAACTACCGAGCTATGCTCGGTCTACTGTGTACTAAAATCATTTAAATAATAAAATTATTACGATTTACTTTAAATTCGAAAGTATGAAGGATTGAAACTTTTGTGGAAAATTCTTTCACCTACTTGTTTCTAAAAATAACTTGATTGTAAGTGTTACATATCGAAAAGAGGAATAACTGAATTTCAAATTTTGGCGACACAGTTTCTTATTGTGTAAAATTTGAATTCTAGATGTCAGTGTGCATTGCAAAAGTGCTGAAAAGACGCGATAACGAAGGGAAACGCGAAATTGTATGATATTCCAAAGAAAGACATTGTTGATCGAAGAAAGTTTGAAAGGAAAAAACTGAAATGTTATATTTTGATCACAGCGAAGAAAGTCCTCATCGAGTAGTTCCTAAATCTGGAGATCGTTCGTATCTTTTTCATCTATATTTTCTTTTCTGTGCTAGGTAACATAGCCTAGTCGTATGATATCAGATGTGCTATAGTTGAGTATGTGGTTGCGCACTGGGATTAGCTGGTATTAGTTTCTTAGGAAGTCACTTTGACGTTCTACTTCCTCTTCTTAACAGCTAGCAATAATCTATTATTTTTCCAAATGAATACCTATCACAGAGAGAAATCAACTAGAGAAAAAAATTAGAAGACCTATTGAGGTCAAAAGGGGAAGGCCTAATCGTTCCGAGAAATCACGTTCTCAACAGCTCCAAGAAGCTAGATCTCTCTATCGTCAAAACCATTTTCGAAAACAAAAACACACATTAAAACGTTACAACGATTCACACTCTGAAATGGGAAGACGTAGCTCGCTAAGAAGTCGCGAGCTGTTCTGTTGCCCACCCTGGTATGAATATTGGAGCTTACTGACGAAAAAGGTCTAGAGGTAAGCTGCAGTTTAAAATAAACACTTTAGAAAACATTACGAGAGCTATAACAAAAAAATGGGAAATAGACTGGAAGCAGACAAAGTTATAAAATGGACTCTGCACAGTAGAATTAACTTTGGAGGACTTTGATTGAACAGCTGATAAATTGAAACAAAAACTAATATAGTTACTGGAAAATTTGAATGAATGGATTTCAAACAGTAGCACACATGCCATTTCGCTTTTCTAGGAAAAGCGGAACATCGAAGCAATCAGGAGCCATAAAGTCTATGAAGTTAAAGATAGTGTAATTGAAATCGACGCTACTGGAAAAGCTTTCTTTGGCTTTCTCCTTACAAAAAGAAGTGAAATCCCATCAAAAACATCTCATGTAAAAAAAAGCCAAGTCTCCTGACTCTTTGACCGTAAAAAGTTCTGAGATCATGTGTAGAGCCAAGCTTAGCTCTCTTATTAACTCTGATATTTTAATTCACAAATTACTTCTAGTCTCTACACCTTTAGTAAATGATTATTTTGTGACTTGGCAATTACGCAGCACAGGAAAGTTATTACGTAAACACTTTACTTATGTTTTGAATTGGGATTAGATTATTTGATTTAGGCTGAATATGAACACGAGGGATAGAAGAAGCCTGAAGGAGGGATGCACCGATTGGGGGTCTTTGTAAAAGAGGGGTCTGGATCGTATTCACGTTACATAGGAAGAAAATCACCCAAAATTCCGGACATCAAGTTTGACCAGTAGACAGTTTTCGCATCCGGGCTTACAATGTAATGTAAAATTATTTCCATGCTACAAATACATATATGTTCAGTGCTCTTATAGAAACTATTTTATGCAAAACTTTATAAATAAACGTTAATATTAAAATGTAAACAACAGCCTTTACATTCTCGTGCTGCGTCATTGCCAAGTCACAAAATAATCATTTACTAAAGGTGTAGAGACTAGAAGTAATTTGTGA
This sequence comes from Maratus speciosus, assembly GCA_963932465.1. Classification (NCBI taxonomy): domain Eukaryota; kingdom Metazoa; phylum Arthropoda; class Arachnida; order Araneae; family Salticidae; genus Maratus; species Maratus speciosus. Next base: position 80,663,229 of record OZ010787.1, read on the forward strand.
ATTAAAATATCAGAGTTAATAAGAGAGCTAAGCTGGGCTCTACACATGATCTCAGAACTTTTTACGGTCAAAGAGTCAGGAGACTTGGCTTTTTTTTACATGAGATGTTTTTGATGGGATAGTCTTTCCTTGAAACACTTCCTCAGTTCCTTCACATTCTTGCCGCAGTTAACGAATATATCTCAAAAATATATCTAAAGTATATTTAAAGAATATATATCCCGCAGAAAGCTATATCTCAAAAATACCTACATTATGCACACTAAATATTAAGGATTTGCAAGAAAATAAATATAGGGTCATCTGTACTATCTTTGAAACTGTTTTGCAAAGTTTTTAAACCGTATTCCCATTTGTGATTGCATCTACCAAAATTCATAAGTGTCCTTTTTGTGAAAAACATAATCATGCTAATTTAAGATGGAATAAAATATGGAGTAGGCGGAACAATACATATCACTTAAAAGACATATATATCACTTAAAAGACAAAACATGTGTAAAGACATTTTTAAGGATTAAAGTAAAGGTATCTACATATTTATGTGCACGTTTAGATTTACAGAAGGTATTTTCCCATGGTATAAGGATTACATTACTATTCAAGGAACTAAAATTCTAATTTAATAAAAGCGTCAACGAAACTGGTGCTAGATTCATGTGAGGTAAAAGAAGGTTTTGGGACTGGCATATCCGACTAGTGACACCATATATCAGTATTTATATGAGCTGCACTTGCATTCAATAAATCATTCATTTTAAATGATTTTGCATTAGCATGCAGCCTTCTAAATATTGTTTCTTTGTGTATTATACATACAGGTGATTAAAAAGTCCTTAAATAAACATTAAGGAATGGTAGAGCACATTCAAATAATCTTTGTATAGAAAAACAGGATCGTGACTCATTTATTTAGTCAAAAATACAGGGTGTCTCATTCCAATCGGAACCTGCGTTTTTATTCATGCAATAATTAATGTATTCTAACGAATTTTGCAAAATATTTGATTTTTGACTAAATAAATAGATTATGAACCTAGCCTCCCCCATACAAAAATTGTGTCTTGCAGCGTGCTTTACCAAATCTTAAAGTTTTTATAAGAACTTTATAATCACCCTGTATATGTTAAACAAATGCATACTTTATTAGTAAACTTTTTACGACTTTCTACAAAACATGTTATATACATATGAAAACAAAACTTAATTTATGCCCAGCACAGTTTATAAAAAGTTAAAATGCAAAGCGAAAATTCTTAAGAAAAGGTTCTGCATACTTTATGGGCATTTTCGGGATTTTTTTAATGATGCACATCGAAATGAAAGGCTTTTGGTATTGAGTTTATTGTATATTTTTTTCGTATGTGAATAGTTTAATTTAAAAACGTGATTTTATTCGAACTGAACTCCTCTAAAGTACACGATGCACGGCGTGCACAGTAAATCATTGTAGGTGACTGTGCTCTTGTGGCGTAACGGTTTTGGTAGGAGTTCATGAGGAGGCTTATAGGGTTCAAATATAGAGCTTTTATTCAACAACGGGCAAGGGGTTGGCAGACAAGATCTTTTAAATTTCGCCCTGACTCCGGGATAGCAATAAAACAATCTTAATTAAATATAAACTCAAAAGTCAACTCACATAAACTTCATTTCTCCGGAGTGAGCTTGAGCTGCGATGCCGGGGTTCACTTCAAATCCACATCCATTTCATCTCACTGTAAGGCTAATGTCAGACGAACGTTTTTTTGCACGCTTTTTCCCTACATATCATCCTTATACAATGCTAGCGGCATTGTATAGGGATGATATGTAGGGATAGCGTGCAAAAAGACGTTCGTCTGACATTAGTCTAAATCTGTTCTTGCTCCCAGGCTAAGCTCCATCTACACAGGCCCTTTCTCCTACACCAACACTATTCACGCCAACTAACTGCTAACTAATCGCTTAACATATTTTCTCTCCCTTATTTATACTTCAGCAGACTAAGCAAATAAATTTGCATATGGTTACCGCTAACTTGCGGAATAAGGACTCCTAATTAAAAATGCACCTCGGACAAATACAGTGCCTCTAAACTAGAGTTATGTCTTACATCATGTTCACCTTCAAACCACAAGAGAGCCTCTGTAACAAAGTTGCTGGTTCCTTACACTCTTAGCATTCATCTGGAACAAAATATTCTTTCCGATGGTATCTCCCCTGGTTGCGGATGTGTGGGCTTGCGTGATACAATTATCCTTGAGGCTATACTGGCAAGAGCATCTGCTCCTTGTAGGATCACCAAAGCCGGACAAATTCAAGGTGAGTATTCAGACGAAGAGAGGCGCCCTGGTCCTCCAGATTGGGGAGTTGCTTCAACGAGCTAGCTCCTCCTTTAATGTACAAATCTATTTACTCTTAAAAGACCTAAGACAAGTAATTTTGGATGAGCTTTAATGAAACGGCATGCAAACGAACAAGGACTGTGATATTTGGATGCTGGAAGGTTCAGGATATAACTAATAAAATTGACTTATTACCAGAAGAGCTAATGGTAGCTAAAATTTACGTAGAAGTGCTCTCTGAGACGAACAGGAGGAGAAGAGGAAACAGGTAAATAGAAAATGAAGAAGACGTCACGTACATGTTTTGCAAATTAAAGAATACGTATGATGAATATGATTAGAGATAAATATGAGTAAAACAGAGCTCTTAACAAGTCTGACAGCTGATATTTTATTGGAAGATATAAATATAAAAACTGTTGAAGAATTCAAATACCTTGGATCTATCATTCATAGAGATGGATCATGCCAAAGAAATGTAAAAAAGATAATTAGAGAAGGCGGAAAAGCTATTAAATTGTTGAATTCTGTTTTGTGGAGTAGTAATATTTTCCCCAAAACTAAATGACTAATTTATAGTTTAACTGTGCAAGGCATTTTATTGTAAGTTTGGGAGATATGGACCTTAAACCTCTTCCTAAAAATGAAACTCTTCTCCAGCGAAATGGTCTTCTGACGAAGATCAGCAAGAATATCAAGGCTGGAAAAAGTTAAAAATTCAAGATCGCCTGAAATCCTGGAAATCAAACAATATGTTGTACAGACGATCGAGCATAACAAACTTAGATGTATGGGAATGTTTGCAAAAGAAAGAAGAGCGCCTGCCAGAAACCCTTTTAAAATGAGATCCGAAAGAAAGATGAAAATGGGAGGGGCAGACCAAGAATGACTTAAAAAAAATACTATTGAAGACTCATTGAAGTCTTATAAATTAAGTGATTTTATTGCACTGGACAGGGATAAATGGAAAAGAGCTCTCAACAATACTTTTATTGGCCGAGGAAACCCACTGCTTATTGGAAATTCCTAAGGATGATGATAAAACAAAATATTCAAATACATTCTTAAAATACAGGATGTCCATAAAAGAATGTCCCAGTTATAAATTTTAATAGTATCAACTGTAAGGGATGTAAAGTGTTGGTTCATGGTCACAAATAAAGAGTAACTCAAACAGTTTTAGATAAGCGCATGCGCGAGTACTGTTTTGTTATTTACTCACTTGCAGTGACACAAAAGCAAAATGGCGACTCAAGAGCGTAAAACGTTACTGCTAGGCTTAAGATTTAAGATCTGCTAGAGCCATGCTATTTTTTTCTTTGGGGTTTTGTAAAAGATCGTCTTTACGTTCAGTCGCTACCTAATGATTTGCCAGAGTTGAGACACAGAATTGAAGAGGCTATTGCTTCTATTACTCCGGACTTGTTAACCGAACTGTGGTAAGAATTGGACTTCAGCTTGCACATATTGAACATTTATAAGAAAAACTAGGTTAGTTTATCTTCAATTCGATGTATAATTTGTCGCAAATAGTCTAAATTAAACTGTTATAATTGAACTGGAATATTCTTTTTTGAACACCCTGTATGTTAAATTAGTTGGAGGCCAAACCTAAAATTCGTAAGATAAATCAAAATTTCACAAATTAGCGGCTTTGGAGTTTCAGATCAACACTTACCACTAATGTTTTATTTAAAAAATTGTTTCAAAAATCGAAGTTATTTTTATTTTTAAGTTTTTTAAACTTTTGAACACCAATTAAAACAGTTTAGTTTTAAAAAAACAAGACTTCGATATTTTGAACGGTTTAGGTGTCAGAACCTACACCGATTCAAAGAAAAAAAAACTTGGTTTATGAAACACGTGGTTTAAAGATAGTGATCAGCCCTTTTTTTCAGCCTATGACACCGGTAGGTTAAACTGGCTATCACGACTTAAGTATTGCGCGGAACAAATAGGATTTCAGGTCATATTTTAAACGTTTTAAAGGTTAAATAAAATGCATCTGGGGGGCACGGCAGTGCCCCTGCCAAGTCGAGAAAGCACAGCCGTAAGCATCCTTTTCTGGAAGCAACTCAGGGTACTTTTGACAGCCCTATATCACTTTGCTGGAATTTCCCAGGAACTTGAAACTCTGTTTTTCTAAAAGTACTCTTCAAGCGGAAGCAAATGGTAAAATTTCTGCGTTTCTATCTTTTCTAGTTCAGAAAATATATGAACTCTAATTTTCGCTTTTCCGACACTGACTGACTCACCGATCATCAAAAATATGAGGTACATCCTGTAGCCCTAGAAACTTGAAATTTGGTAAGAAGGTAGTATTTGGGATACAAAGAAAGAAAAAATTATAAAATTTGAAAAATTCGAAAAAAAAAATAGAAAATCTTTTATTTTCCGTAATCAGAATTATTGCCAATACCGTTGTTCACTGATTATCAACATGATAAAACACAGTTTGTCAACTAAACCATCGGTTTGTCAACTATACTAAATCGAGCACGAAATAGCTGGGTCCTGAATACAGTAAAATTCGTTTTAATTGACTAGAACAAATAAAGGTTCTACTTGTATATCCCGTCGCCCGAAAAACTATCGCCAAACTATAAGATTAAATGCCAATAATAGATGATCGTAAATGTCGCAGTCACCTGACATTAAACACCATACACGTGTTTGTTACGTCATCAAATGATTTTTAATTCGACTTCTTACTTGTAGTTTCATTAAGGTTTTATTAATTTATTTGTTTTTTCGTTATATAAAATAAAAATACGGCAATTTGTATAATTTGGCGAAATTGATCGACGGGATAATCAAATAGTATCCAAATAAAATTAATTTATTTTACCAAATGTTAATTTGGTGAATTTAAATATTTTATAAACATTCTGCAAATATGCTAACATTTCTTGATAGATAGCTGCTCTTATACTTTTGCTATATTTAAAATCACTACCATATTATATTAAACATTGCTATAGTTTGATGCAATGGCAATAGAGCATGGCGCAAAATTAGCAGCAGTTTTAAAAGGAAGAGAATTTTGCTGTCAAACTTACCTCATATTTACAAAATAGCTCACATTTGCTGCCAAACTATTGACGTAGACAACAATTGTTGAAGAATAATAAATTCAATTTTTATAAAACATGGAGAGTGGCACTCAGGATATGAATAACATAATCGCATACGTAAAAAAAAGTTTTTTTTTTAATGGCAATACAAACTCCTCTGCGATGTATTTTTTTTTTTTTAATATGTTTTTTAGGTACTCAAATTATCGTTTTGGAATTCAAAATCAAAATTCTACATTCCCCTCTCCCCAGAAAAAATGACATATTGAAAAGAAATCAATTATTTTTATATTTAAAACTTAAGCATCATCACTTTTGCACCACTATGACGTCATTTTCTCCGACTTTTCACTTTCAACCGTGCAAAGACTACGAGCGGTAGATATGAATATTCAGTGAACAACCGTTAGTGGGCTTCCAAGGGAGGCCAGTTTTCATCTGTAACCGAAATCCGCAATAAACGATGCCTTTAACATTAATTAAAATATGATGGGGAAATGAAACTGTCCGCATTAACCGGAGATACGTCTTAAGAGGAAACGCATTAACGAAAATTCACTATATTCTCCGCAACTTATTGATGTTTTGCGTATAGTATCTATCACATTTCTACATATACTAAAACAAAAATAAATAAATAAACCGAGCTATGCTCGGTCTACTGTGTACTAAAATCATTTAAATAAAAAAATTATTACGGTTTACTTTAAATTCGAAAGAATGAAGGTTTGAATGTTTAGTGTAAAATTCTTTCACCTACTTGTTTCTAAAAATGATTGTAAGTGTTACATATCGAAAAGAGGAATAACTGAATTTCAAATTTTGGCGACACAGTTTTTATTGTGTAAAATTTGAATTCTAGATGTCAGTGTACATCTGCAAAATTGCTGAAGAAACGCGGTGACGGAGGGAAACGCGAAACTGTATGATATTCCAACGAAAGACATTGTTGATCGAAGAAAGTTTGAAAGAAAAAAACTGAAATGTTATATTTTGATCACAGCGAAGAAAGTACTCATCGAGTAGTTCCTACATCTGGAGATCGTTCGTATCTGTTTCATCTATATTTGAGTATGTGGTTGCGCACTGGGATTAGCTGGGATTAGTTTCTTAGGAGGTCACTTTGACGTTCTACTTCCTCTTCTTAACAGCTAGCAATAATCTATTATTTTTCCAAATGAATACCTATCACAGAGAGAAATCAGCTAGAAAAAAAAAATTAGAAGACTATTGAGGTCAAAAGGGGAAGGCCTAATCGTTCCGAGAAATCACGTTCTCAACAGCTCCAAGAAGCTAGAGCTCTCAAAACCATCTTCGAACACAAAAACATACATTAAAACGTTATCTCTATGATTAAAACGTTACAGCGATTCACACCCTGAAATGGGAAGACGTAGCTCGCTAAGAAGTCGCGCGCTGTTCTGTTGCCTACCCTGGTATGAATATTGGAGCTTACTGACGAAAAAGGTCTAGAGGTAAACTGCAGTTTAAAATTAACACTTTAGAAAACTTTACGAGAGCTATAACTAAAAAAATGGGAAATAGACTGGAAGCAGACAAAGTGATAAAATGGACTCTGCACAGTAAAATTAACTTTGGAGGACTTTGATTGAACAGTTGATAAATTGAAACAAAAACTAATATAGTTACTAGAAAAATTTAATGAATGGATTTCAAACAGTAGCACACATGCCAATTCGCTTTTCTAGGAAAAGCGGAACATCGAAGCAATCATTAGCCATAAAGTCTATGAAGTTAAAGATAGTGTAATTGAAATCGACACTACTGGAAAATCTTTCTTTGGCTTTCTCCTTACAAAAAGAAGTGAAATCCCATCAAAAACATCTAATGTAAAAAAAAAGCCAAGTCTCCTGACTCTTTGACAGTAAAAAGTTCTGAAATCATGTGTAGAGCCAAGCTTAGCTCTCTTATTAACTCTGATATTTTAATTCACAAATTACTCCTAGTCTCTACACCTTTAGTAAATGATTATTTTGTGACTTGGCAATGACGCAGCACAAGAATGTAAAGGCTGTTGTTTACATTTTAATATTAACGTTTATTTATAAAGTTTTGCATAAAATAGTTTCTATAAGAGCACTAAACGTATATGTATTTGTAGCATGGAAATAATTTTACATTACATTGTAAGTCCGGATGCGAAAACTCTCAACTGGTCAAACTTGAAGTCCGGAGTTTTGGGTGATTTTCTTCCTATGTAACGTGAATACGAGCCAGACCCCTCTTTTACAAATATCCCCAATCAGTGCATCCCTCCTTCAGGCTTCTATCCCTCGCGTTCATATTCAGCCTTAATCAAATTATCTAATCCCAATTCAAAACATAAGCAAAGTGTTTACGTAATAACTGTCCTGTGCTGCGTAATTGCCAAGTCACATAATAATCATTTACTAAAGGTGTAGAGACTAGGAGTAATTTGTGAATTAAAATATCAGAGTTAATAAGAGAGCTAAGCTTGGCTCTACACATGATCTCAGAACTTTTTACTGTCAAAGAGTCAGGAGACTTGGCTTTTTTTTTTTTTACATTAGATGTTTTTGATGGGATTTACTTTTCCGGGAGAACATCCCCTTAATTTAAACGTCCCCTATCTCCTTTACCCTTTATTTACGGAATTATTTATCAAGAAATTGCTTCACCTCAATAATTATCTTCTTTAATATCTGAAGATATACTGTAATTGTTAAACAATAATAATGCGAAATTTAGATAGGTTTTTTCATTAAAACGGATTAAATAAATCGGTAGTTATAACTTATTTTGTAAAATATTTACAAAAATAATCAGATTAATTAACCAAAAGTACTCTTATGGAAATATTACAATTCTTATAAAAGCAATGTATTTAAATGTATTATGATCCTCTCTGTAAATGGAAGGACTTTTGCAGTTGAAAATATTTCATATAATGTTTAAAAAAAGAAAAAAAAAGGAAAAGCTATACCTATGCAAATGATTACGAAAATTACCACTTTTTGAAATATTTAGCTTCGATTGTTTCTCTACGCTTTCTAAATTTGATCTAGCAGAGCATTTTGTGTGGAAATAAAAATAAACTTTTATTAATAGACACAGTAAATAAATTGTATATTAAATTTTCTTCAATGGTAATTAAAAGTGCCGTCAGTACATAAAGGTTTAATAAAAAAACTGAAAATTCGTTTTTATCATTTGACAAAACTCACAGCTCGTGTTAAATACAGGCGCGCCTCAGCTATGTTAATGGTGAAAAAAATATATTGTTTACATTTGTTATTCTGAAAAAAATATATATTAATAACACGTCTTTCAATACAATGCTTAATAATTTTATGGAATATTTCAATTGAAAATAATTTTAACTTAAAAAAATACCTTTGTAATGAGTATTACATCAGTAATAAAGCATAACACATACTTTTGCATTTCATTTGTTTTATTATACTAAAAGCAAAAAATGTGCCACAGAAATGAATTATCATTATTTATTGTCTCGAAGCAGAGTAAGCTTTATCCAATTGCTGTTACTCGATTTGGCATGTCAAGATAATGGAATCTGTCTGGGAAATGTAACTAATCATACTTATTAAATATTTTTTTTTAACTTCAAATCGGTTGTAAGAAATCGGGAGAGTTTTAATAACATACTGGCAAAATCCGAAATTAAAAAAAACTATTTTTCTTTTTTAAAGTATTGTATACGTTTTTAACACATGCAAAATACAGGGTGTCCATAATTAAATGACCCTACTTTAAAGTTTTCTACAGATAAAACTATTTTTCATAAAGTTGTGAAATTTTTTGAAAGATATAATAAAAGGATGGGAATTTGTATATGCTAAAGAAATATAAATGTAAATAGTTCAAAATTTCGCAATCAGAGGGCAATTTTTAAAAAATTACACATTTAGCATTACGATAATTTAGAAATCTTATTTATTAACATAGCCTTATTCTAAAGACAGCATTTCACGACATGTTCCTATTATTTCTCAGAACACACTGCCGTCAACTGCGGAACTTGCTATCTTACAATTCCAGATGGTATCTGAAAATGATGAAAGCCATGCAGAACATGTTTCGTTATAACAAAATTTGTTAAACTATCGTAAATGTATCTAAATGTGAAATTCGTTAAAAAACAACCTCTTTCTTTTTTTGGATCAAACGAATTTCCATACTCTTATTATGACCTCCAAAAAATTTCAAAACATTCTGAACAATAGTTTCGTCTGCAGACAACTTTAAAATAGGGTCTATTAATTATGAGCATCCTGTAAATAAAATTTCTAAACTATCGTAATGCTAAATATGTAACTTAATAAAAATCGCCCGCTGGTGGCGAAATTTTGAATTATTATTATTATTTTATTTTTTTTTTTTTAGCTTAAACAAATTCTCATACCTTTATTATGTCTTTCACAAAATTTCACAACTTTATGCACAATAGTTTTGTCGGTAGACAACTTTAAAGTAGAGTCGTTTAATTATGGATAACCTGTATTTTTTTTTTTTTTTTTTTTTTTTTTTTTTTTTTTTTTGTATGGCAAGATATGTTGACGAATCCGAGATAAAATATTTTTTTTAATAATTATTTATTATTTTTATGCTAATAATAACAAACTATTCATTAACAATGATATATATATATCTGTACCTTGGAACAAAAAGGGCCAATGTCCATTTTTCTCAAATGGCAGGAAACCCAATTTAAGTTTGAGGAATTTTAAGAATCTTGCTACGATTTCTGTTCTATTATTTTTCAAAGTTGTACCTTGCAATTCAGTAATGTTTTTCTCACTACAATATAATGTTACATTGATTTAGTTTTTTTTTACATTTTAAATTGGCCATTTTTACATTAACAGTAAGTAATATTGGCCTCGACAAAATATTTTGTTTTCAATGATCTAATATTGGGAGGACTTTGGCCCTTTTAACAATTATTTTATATCGCATCCTGAATTCATTCGTGCATTTAACTCAAATTTCTCAATTTTGGACATTGGCCCTTTTTGTTCCAAGGTACAGATATATAAATTTTATTTCAAAGTAAATGTTTTATTTTCATATTAAAGTATTCTATACTTTTTAATACATACAATTTTTTTTTTTTTGTATAGCGAGTTATGTGATAAATATTTTTATGCTTTGGGCGGCTGCACAGTTAAATTATTTTACGCAATTTTATCCACATTTCCTTAATCAGTGTATCGGAAACACGGAAAATTTCCACGTTTCAGAAATGTGTCCAGGGCACAATAATAAACTATTTTGTAGAATTTTAATTTCATATCCTTTAAGATGACAGTGACATTTGTTATTATTATTATTATTATTATTATTCCTACCCCTATGTTAATTTCCATTTTTATGCCAAAATTATTTATTTAACCAGTTTTTCATGCCGACTATACGTCATAGTACACACATTCATCCCCTAATTCTAAATTAAAAATACAAATATATTTATTAATTTCTAATTTTCCTATAAACAATATTTAAACAGTTTCTTTTTGTATTTCCATTCCAGTATTTTGAGAAAATACGTGTGAAGTATAAGCCTATTAAAAATCTGCGATACCAATAGATGGAATACACCAGTTTAATTTTTAAATGTAAATGTCTATGTTTGTTAATTAAATATTTTAAAATGTAATATTTACTATACTGTATGCGATGTGTTTTGCATCAATCTTAATAACTTTTAGCCCCAATACTAATAACATTAATAAGAAATAAATATTTTGGCTGATATTATAAACCAAGGATGTCAAACTGTCAAAAAAATTTTAATTTTAAGTGTCCGCCATTTTGAAATAAGATGGCGGATAAAACTGGCCAACGAACTTGTTCGAGACCTTGATATGTCCTGTACACCTGCTCAGTCACATCAAAATAGGTTCATAAACACGACAATTACAGCATGACAAAAATCAGATTTATATTATACTAAAAACATTTAAAACATTTAAAGGTGGTTTTGGGGCTGGAGGTCATGATCGGTGAACATATACGGAAAATTTCCAGGATTACTCTCGTCTGGGTGGCTGCAATATATAGCTCTTTACATTTTGTAATAGAAGCAACCTAAAAGTTTTTACCATTAAGTGTTCAGCTTAGATACAAGGATTCCGAAACATATTTCGTTTTGCCTCTAATCTTAAAAAGTCTTTCCGGCCTCTACCGGTAGGAAAAGGTAACTTCCATATTCCTTGTTTTTAAAAAATCAGCTAATTTTACTTAAGCACGCAAAGCTATAGAAGTATAAATCCAGGTTTTCGTCAATGCCGAATTTGAATAAGAATATCACCAAATAACTCAGCTATATCTTAGTTGACTTCATTTGTGGCAATTTATTTTTGGTCGACACATTTGGCGGTATTTCCCCAAGTTCGCCAAGCTTTGTTAAAATTGGACTCTGGAGGAATTGGACTATGAAATTTCAAACGTATAAAAGTGACAACAAAGGTTACAACAATTAAAGTATCTTTGCGAGAAACCACGTTTTCTAAAGCTCATAAATGAAACCTAATTATGAAAAAATTAGCCACCCTAGAATTTGAAACTGCTATATCTTAACCATTTTTTTAAGATAGAGGCAAAACAAAAATGCTCCGGAATCCTTGTTACAAGTTACAAGGAAGAACACTGAAGGGTAAAACCTTTTGGATTTCTAATATTTTTTGTACACCTTTTTTTAAATTTTAAAACTAAAAAAATTTTAAGTGGCCGCAATTTTGAAACAAGATGACGGATGAAGCTGGTCAACTAACTGGATCAAAACCTTGGTATGTCCTGTATGCAAGCTCGTCACATCCAAATCGATTAATAAATAAGAGTGCAGTCGCATCGCAAATTTCAAATTGTTTCAAAATGCCAGCAAACCTAGAATTTCAAACTGCTGTATCTCAGCCAATTTTTTAAATAAATGCAAAACGAAAATGCTCAGGAATGCTTGTACTAAGGTTGAACATATAAAAGAAAAAACTTTTTTCAATTTCTAATTCTTTTGCACTTTTTTAATAGTTTTTAAATTCAAAAAATTTTAAGTGTCCGCCATTTCGAAACAACATGGTGGATGAAGCCGGCCAATGAACTCGGTCGAGACTTTGGTATGTACTTTACACAATAGGCCACCTCCATAAAGGTTCATAAATACGAGAGTTATAAAATGACAAATATCAGATATATATACATATATATATATATCAACATTTGAACGGGGGCTGGTTTGGGGGCTGGGATTCATGATCGGTGAAAATGTACCGAAATTTTCCGGAATTGCTTTTCTCCGAACGGCTGCAATAGGTAGTCTTTTACTTTTTGCAGTGGAAGCTACATAAAAATGGTTTACGTATACCAGTTGGCGATTTTTCCATTATCGGGTTACATTTATGAACTTAAGAAAACGTGGTTTCTCGCAAATTTACTTTCATTTTTATAGCCATTTTTGTTAATGTCATACGCTTAAAACTACATAGTCATATCAGACAGCGTAAAGTTCTCGCCAAGCTTGGCAATACCTGGCAAAATATCGCCAAATTTGGCGACCAAAAATAAATCGCCATAATTGAAGCCAACTTGGATATAGCTGACTAATTTGTCGGAATTTTTATACAAATTCAGTATTGGCGAAAACTGGGATTGAATCTTCTATAATCAGGTTCTACGCATTTTGCCTTCGTATGTTTGAGTAAAATTAGCTGATTTTTTAAAATCATGGAATAGAAAAGCTTCTCTTACCTTTCGGTTTTGGCCGGAAGGGCTTTTTAATTTTTTTATTCTCCGTGCGAGTTATTTTTGAAATTTGAGAGATTTGAGGTTACATATTTAATTTTTCTTTTCAAAATCTTACTATATTTTGTGTTATTCCTAGCCCTTATCGTAAAACTCTCTTCAAAAATAATATGTATATATCATTAAAAACTATTTTGTAAATATCAAGATGCATTTTTCATGTAGATTCAAAGATGGTCATATTAAAATTAATGTATCAAACTCACGATTTGCAAATACAGCTGGAATGTTACAATCTTAAGACCCTAATCTTTGTAAGTACAGAATCTAAAATCAACAAAAGATACAACACTTTGACGCAAATGCACGAAAGATTTTTATTTTATCTATGATAAATATATAACCTGCTATGTATGACGTCACGATCTCTGGCTAAAGCTGTGTAATCATCACTTTAAAATAATGAATTTTAACATCCAATACGTTACTAAGAAATCTATCCCCAGCTAAATTTGACGTCATTTTTGTCAATGGGTCATTCCACGTAAAATCAGCAGTCGTGGACACATAGTAACCGATTTTAATAAAATTTGATACACAGATTCAATTCATATTAAAATAGAGCGCTGCAAAATATCTTCACAAAAAATAAATTTAAATAAATGGGATAAAATATATCCCACCGCCCCTCAAGGGGTTAAAGGGGACCTAGAACGATATTTTGAATCTTTGGTAAAATATCAGCCCCTTAAAATGTTTCTTGCACTTAGGCCCCCTTAGAATGTTTCACACCCAGTGGAGGCCACCCTTGGGTGCTGTGAACTCAGATTTCTCAGAGTGATATTAAATATAGTGCTGTGTAAATAAAAGATCGCCCTGACTTCATTTTTTTTTTCATTTTAACTCAGGAAAATTGTTTTCAATATGCTTTTTTCATTTTAAATTTTCCATTCTAGATGTTGTCTGCTTTGTAACTCTGACAAACTGAAAACAACTGAGCTTGCATGAAAGTATTTCTAGAAACTAAATATAATTTATGCTTCGAAGCCATATATTTAAACTGTTGGAGTAAACGTCGTGACCAAAGGGTTAAAGCTTCATTTAATCTTAAGTGGATAAGGGACGTTAAAAATGTACAAAATTGAAACTTTGTAGGAAATAAAAACGCCAACAAAAAAAGGGGGGGGGGGGAGGGAAGAAATCTTTTTACTTAAACTTTATTTTGGTGAATTATTTTGATCTATTTAAATTAGTTTTAATCTGATTTATGTCTAATGAAACATTTTCTTGGGCTTAAAACATTTACATCAAACGATTGACTCAAAACTACGCGAAATGTTTTTTCCTGACTTCTGAATTCGTTAATAAATGTCTTATTTGCTATAAATTATTCATTCAATTCAAGAGTAAGGAATAATGAACAAATTTAAAAACTATAAGCAGTATGACACAAATACTGGGAACTTTTAAATTTCATGGCGAGTGCTTTGATTTTCTAAAATGTTTATGTTTATTGAAGCACATGTAGATGATTGCATAAATGTTTGTACTGCTTACGATAAAATGATACTGAAATAAATTTTATACATTTAAATTATTTAAAACGCACATAAAGTATTTTGAAATACAGCTTTATTATATCTGCAAAATATAACAATATATTTTCTCTATAGAGTTACACGAAACTTTACACACACTTTACACGAAAATGTGTTTATTTTCTGAAAATTGCAAAATAAACACCAATAGCAGATTTTTTTAATCTAATGAATTGAATAAGCATATGAGCAACAAATTAATTAAAACAAACTTCGACGGTCAATACATTTCATGTTTTTATTTTTTTTCTTTCTTTATGACTTCGTTCAGTTTTAAGTCTGAGGATAACTTTAATACATAGGGTAGATGTGCTAGTAACGGACAACCTTAAGGAATTCCTTTAAAAATTGTTTTTAATTAATAGTTATAATTATTATATACCAGATTTTTTTTCAAAATTATATTATTCTATCAACTATATTTAACCATTCTCATAGTCTCATTTCCCAATATGAATTAAAATTTAATTGTAAGTAACAGAAATATATCAAAACAAAATAAAATGTCACTAATGGACACCCTTCTTTCCAGTATTGGTCACCCCATAAAAAGTAAAAAATAATTGTTTTTATGATTGTATTTAGAACCAGAATTTAATGAAAGAATACTAATAAAACAAAATAGTTATTTTCAAATAAATTTAGCAATTGGGATACTAATAATTAATAAAAATTTGTATAATCATTCACTGTTTGCATCAATTATTGTAATTACCAGAAGATCGATATTTTAGTTCATTTAGATGGATAGTTTAAATACTAAATATCAAGCAATTACAGATATCAAATTATTGAGACAGCAAGGAATATAAAATGTAATAATAATAAAATAAACTTGTCAAGGGTGAATATTACTCGCGCTCTGAGGGTTCCGTACAATAAATATGTGAATTATTAACTGCATTATTAAAAAAATTGTTGCTAAAAGAATAATAAGACTTTGTAAAAAATTATACATTGCAGGGTTGTGTATAGCTGTATACAGTGTGTCCACGTATAACCTGGCCGACCTTTATTTTCGCAACCGTTGGTCCTAGATTTATACTTCCAATTACAAAAATGGTTTAAATAAGCTAAAGAATTATTTTTAAAGCGATTTCGGTCAAGAAAAATATTTATTAAAAAATTACGAAATTTAAATTTTTATACAGTCCCCCGGTTCTATAAGTGATATTTACTAAAAATTTACTGTGACACTAACAAATAAGACAAAAGAAATCCCATTCATCTAACATTAAAATTGACCGAGTTATGAAACTTTGAAATGCAAGACTTATACCACTTTTTTGCATATCAAAACAGATGATTTCGACCATGCTTTCAGGGGTCGTGTATAAAGTACTTAAACTTATTTCAAGATATCTGTGCTTTGAAAGAAATCGTACAAATATTACGATTAACTTTTGTTAGTTAAGTTTCAGATTAGTTAAAATAATTGTATTTCAACATATGTTTTATTTTGTAAGGATTTGATGCTATGATTTCTTTTAACTAAAATTATGTTATTTTCATAAGGTTTTATTTAACTTGCAATGATCGTCTTTCCAGTTTAAAATTTGTACTCGAACTTTAACTTACTTTCAAATGTCCGATCGAAGTTAAATTTTACATACTGACTTAAATACGATGACAATGTAATATTATTATGATTTTCGACTCTTACCATCTTATACATACTTACACTGGTGAAAACAATTAAAGGGACAAACGGTTTTTTAAAAAAACAAAACAAAATTAGTTATCCCTATACGCAAATAAGGTATCAGATGATAGTTAAGCTCGTCGCCGACACACCTGCCACGCAAGTGGTATGTGTGGTCATAAGAAAGTGGCGCTGTGATCGCGTTTGTGCAGAGGTGCCTCATTTGACCGCCGAAGCTTGTAGCGGAAGGTCGTTTTGAAGCATCGTAGCATAACCCAATCCTTGTTTTTTAAATTTCTTTGTTTACCCATCGTTAGTACGGATAGTCGACATCGTCTAGATGATGCCACAAGATGGCAGATTGTTGGAAGACTCGAGGCCGGCTAATTACAGGCTACCTGTTCTAAGGACCTCGGTGTTCCGTGAAATGTGGTGTCTACTCTGTGGAAACAGTTCACAGAGACCAAAACAGCTATTCCCGGACCTGGTCAAGGCCTAAAAAGGGCAACAACGCCCGCTGAAGACCATTATTTGAGACTTTTAACTAAAAGGGATGGGCCCGCGACAGCGAAACAACTGTCTCGTCTCCTGTATAATGCTACAGGAACATCCATTTCACGGAAAACAGTCACCCATAGACTTAATGCAGGTGGCCTGTATGCCAGGTGCCCTGTAATCTGCATCCCTTTGGCTGTGAACCACAAAAAGTCCGGTCTAGTATGGTACCGAGAACACCTGTCTTGGACAGAGGATAGTTTGGGGCGGTTCTGTATAGTGATGAGTCGCGATTCAGTCTGAACAGCGACTCGAGACGTGTTCTCGTCTGGAGAGCACCCGAGAGTCGATATCGGCCCTCTAACATTGTCGAAAATGATCCCTATGCTAGAGGTGGTCTGATGGTCTGGCAGGCACCAAGGTAGACGGGCGTACCGACCATACTGTGTTTGATAGAGGTACTCTGACAGGTCAGCGGTACAGGGACAAGATTCTTGCACCCTCTTTGAGACTTTTCCGCGGAGCATATGGACCAAATTTCGTTTTTATGGACGATAACGCCCGTCCACATAGGGATCAGTTGGTGGACGAATACCTTGAATCGTGGGATGTTCAATGAATGGAGTGACCTGCGATGTCCCCTGACCTTAATCTCATCGAACACATATGGGACGCCCTTGGACGATCAATTGCAGCTCAAAGACCAGCTGCAAGGACCATCGATGAGCTCAAGGGTGCCATGGTGCAAAAGTGGGTGCAGTTGCCATAGAAATTGATAAGGACCCTGGTAAGCAGTAGGAAACGCCGAGGCGAGAGTTGTGTAGTTGTTACAGACGATTATACACTCTATTAGACATGTTTTTCTCTGACTGACAGGGTGTCGGTCAGCTGCTGTACTGGACACGTGACCAGTTACCTTATTTAGGGTGCAGGTTGTGCTCATTTTTGTTTTCCCATACATTAGTCTTATATTGAATGATATTTTGGCCAAGTTTGGTTTTATTTGCTTTGTTAGTTTTTTTTTTAATTGCAAAAAAACCATTTGTCCCTTTAATTGTTTTCACCAGTGTATATTAGAGGATAACACAAAAAAAAATCGGAAATATTAAATACGTCAAGTTATGCGTCAACAACTTTAAAAAGAGTTTTAGATTAGATAACATAAACCTGCGATGGTTGTGTTTTTTAACTTTTATAATTACATTTTATATATTTTTTAACGCTGAATCAAAAAATTACCTTCACTTTTAACCATCGTGTCAAGATTTTTCGCAAATCGTAAATTTCAAGGTTAAAAAATAGCGAAAAATCTGATACTATAAAATAGATGGAAGACTTTTTCATTCAGTTTAATTTTATTTAATTCAATAATTTATAAGCTTTTTTGGCTTATACTGGGTTTCTTACAGCTAAACAGCTCGGGGGTCCGATGAGGTTAGGAGGGGAGAGGGGATCAATTTTAACTCTTAGCTTTTTAACTTTGAAATTTGCGATTTGAGAAAATTCCTGACGTGACGGTTAAAATGAAGGTCATTTTCGGATTCAGCGCTAAAAAATACATAAGAATCAATTTTCAAAAGATAAAAAACATGCCACATCCCAAAATTTGAAAGACAGCGTAATCTAACAGCATTTTAAAATATGCATCATTTTGTAAATAATTGAGGTTGTTGTTTTTCATCCTTTTCTTTAACAAAAAATCTGTTTGTTTTTTTTCCTCTTATAATGTTCAGTGCAAATTGCACATTTTGCAGTAATATGTCAGAATGGTAAAAGATTTCAAATTTAAACTGCAATGCTAATTTTGCTCTCAACCATTTCTTTAATATATCTGACGAAATTTTATTTCTACTAAATTTGTGAATGACCCCTAATATGCAGCAAAAAATATACTCCAACTTTAAACAGCTATTACTCGATCAATTTTAATCGTAGAATAACGGGACTTTTTTTGCCTTACTTGCCAGTGTAATAGGGAAATTTTACTAAATATAACTTATAGGACCGGGGCACCGTATAAAAATTTAGATTCTGTAATTCTTCACTAAATTGTTTTTTCGCTTCAAACTTTTTTTTATCTTAACCTTGCACCTAATTTTGACCATTTTTGTAATTGGAAGTATGCATCTAGGACCAACGGTTCCGAAAATAAAGGTCGGTCAGGTCATACGTGGACACACTGTATACTAGAAAAGTATGAATGGGTAATATACCATAAAAGTTCAAAGCGATACGAAGCCTAAAGAATATCAAATATTATTATTCTGTATAACACTTTTTTTAATCTTATTCTAATCTGTTTATGATGAACTTAATTCGGTACTAACAATAAAAGTAGTGCAGATATAAACTTAATTTCGCATTTCAATAAAACTAAATTCAGAGTAGTAATAATCTTTTCTTTTTCCAGTGTATCTAAAACAAAATACTTACTCAAAGTTTAAACTTGGAATTGTGCTAAGCGCGCTTCGAAAGGAGGTCGCAAAGTTGCAACGCCGCCTTTGTCATGTCGCGTTTTTCCAGATAGGTTTTTAATTAACTTTTAAAGACACGGGAAGCGTATAGAGATATCCACCCAATGCAAACTAGTCACGAATCCCATAGTATTTATGTGAATAATTCTAACTAAATTAGTCTGTTTTTAACTGTTTTGACGTTTATTGCTTTTACACTGCTATTGGGCATTGCATAACAAAAATGTTTCATTAAAACCTGTTATCTATGCTTTAAAAGCCGATGGCACATAGAGTACGCCGCCCCTGTCATTATGTATGTCCATACCTTCCGTGTCTTGAAGATTTAATATCTCGGCTAATTACCGTCGATTTTTTCCGAAAATAATTATCAACAATGCTTTTATGCTTCTGCTACGAAAGGTAACATCAGCGATCCTCAACACCTTTGCTGAGTGCCCGCAAATCGAAATTTGTGTGTAACAGAAAAATGCGCTTTTCTCAAAAACTATGTGACCAAGGGTAATCGCTATAATTTTCCTGCAAAGTTTAAGTTTACGTCTAATACCTCTATTTTTTTCATAATTTTAGTTTAAGTAGATTCGGAAATAGATGGAGCCGAACATATTTTTGCACTATATTTTCGACGCTATCTCTACAACTATAATACCTAAAATTCTAAAGAATTTAGGAGTGTTGAATGTATTTTTGTAGAAATGTATTTTTGAGTTCAGCGTTACAAAAGCTTTCACACGATATACAAAGAAAAGATTTTTTTTTCAAAGCCCCTCTACAATTTCTTAAGTATATTTGTGAATGTTTAATAATTTGTAAATATGTGGGTCAATAGTCTTTATTACTTCCCCTAATTTGAACTTTCCACGTTCCATAGTTTACGAATAAAATGGCTGTGACAGACGGAGAGACAGACACAGGAGTGATCTTATAATGGTTCCGTTTTTACTTTTCAAGTATGGAACCCTAAAAAGAAAGTTTTGGAGAATTAGTGTATAGTTTCGTCTCATTATTTTTAACAATTAAACTTCAGGAGACTAACTTGATATATTACTTTACTTGTAATAATTAATATTAATTAATATTACAAATATGAAAGAAATGATACTGTGAAATGGATATTTTAAATACTAAATAAAATAATTCAAAATAAAACTGTAAAACTGATGTGTTGAGGCTACTGATGTGCAGATTTACTAGTTTCATGTTTACTATAACTTTCATTAATATTACAATACTTTTTTTTTTCTATTTTCTGCTTTCTGATGATTAAGAGTGTCAACAATAATGCAAAATTATAAAATATGCAAGAGGGAGTTATGAAAAAAGTAATAAAAGCTAAATTTGTATTGGATATTTTTTTATAAACCAAAAACATTGAGGGGTGTCCATTACTGGCACATCCACTCTATATAGAGGAAGTTCGGGTATTACGGAATACCATTCACATTTTTATTTGTAAGTTAACATAAAAATTTGAGATACATTAAAAGTTAGTAAAGAACAAACTTGGCCTATTTTTTATGCATATAAAGTGGGAGAAGAAATATATGGAACTATTAGCTTTAAAAAATAAAGTTATACTTTTTGAGTAATGGCAGCCAGTCGGGTAATATGAAATAGGGTTGTAAAGTATGTTCTTCAAATTGCAAGAAAAACCACGGTTTATAAGAATAACCAAAATTATTTAATAAGTAAATATTAGTACATTCTCTATCAATCATCAGATATTTTGAAAAATATTTTTAATTTTTAAAAATCACAAATGTTGTCTCCCCACTTCCCTCCTCTGAATGTTTTCCATTGCAAAACAGGCACACTACATCTTCCTTATTTGGTGTGCAACCTGGTAAAAAGTTCATCTCAGATAATACGTCGGAGTGCAATGATTGTTCATCTTCACTAGACTCGTCTTGAAATAGTTATCTACAGGGTGGTTATAATTAAACTTCCCCTATATACAGCATCCTACAGCGCAAACGGGTGAACGGTATGCAACGAAATTTGGTATATAGAATATACACGACATGCGCTCACGGAATTTCGGAAAAAAATAGTTCCAAAATGTCCACCAGAGGGCGCCTTTTCCGGAAAATACGTTAAATTTAACACAATAAACGGCTAAAACAAAATCCAAAAACAGCATTAACATTTATTGACAATTCTGGATTCTGTTTTGGCTGTTCATTGTGTTAAATTTAATGTTTCTTCCGGGAAAAGTACCCTCTGGTGGACGTTTTGGAACTAATTTTTTTTTTCGAAATTCCGTGAGCGCATCTCGTGTATAGTCTGTATACCAAATTTCGTTGCATTCCGTCCACCCGTTTACGCTGTAGGATGCTGTTTATAGGGGAAGTTTAATTATAACCATCCTGTAGATTGTATTCATGTTACCTGACACACCATCTTGAAATAAAAATAACCTTTTCACTCGTCAACTAGTTAGCATAGAGCTAAAATGTAACAGCAATATATATACATGCTGTGTTCACAAAGTTTCAAGACTGGTCTGAGAATACAAAATTTATTAAACATTTTTGCACAGAGAACTAAAATTCTTCGAAACATGACCCTTGGGCATCAACACATCGCTGACAGCGTTTTTTCCATTGTTCATAGACCCCCTGGAAGTCTTCGCGCGGAATGCTGTTAAGGGACCTCGTCGAAGCTGGAATCGTGGATAACTTGAATCGTGTCGAATCGTTTCCCTTTCAGATCTCTCTTGATACGGGGGAACAAAAAACTCGCTGGGAGCGAGGTCGGGGCTGTAGGGGGCTTGTGGCAGTATTGCCACGTTACACTTAGCCAAAACTTTGGCGGCTGCGAGCGACGTGCGAGAGGGTGTATTGTCGTGGTGAACAATCCAATCGCCTCTGATGCCTGGGATGCGGGCAGGTCTGTTTTACACTGGAATGCACCACCATTTGAATGATTGAGTCTGCCGCGGCCGCCCAGACATCAGAGACGATTGGCTTGTTCACCACGACAATGCGACCTCTCACACGTCGCTCTCCGCCGCCGAAGTTTTGGCTAAATTTAACGTGGCAATACTGCCGTAAGCTCCCCCCCCCCCCTACAGCACCGACCTTGCTCCCAGCGACTTTTTTTGTTCCACCGGATCAAGAAAGACCTGAAAGGGAAGCGATTCGACACGATTCCAGCAATCAAGGCAGCTTCGACGAGGTCCCTTAACAGCCTTGCGCGCGAAGACTTTCAGGGAGCCTATGAACAATGGAAAAACGCTGGCAGCGGTGTGTTGATGCTCAAGGGTCATATTTCGAAAAATTTTAGTTCGTTGTACAAAAATGTATAAATTTTGTATTCTCAGACCAGTCTTGAAACTTTGTGAACACACCATGTATAACTTCAACTTAAGAAGATGATTCAACTTAATAATGAACTTAACACGTCTGACAAAGAGGTTTTATAATTAATATCAATTTTGTAAAACTTACATGCAAAAATGTTAATCTAACAGCGTTTTTTTTGTGGGTTTTATGGAGCTTCCAATACAAAAAATAAAAAGTTACCTATTGCAGCCATCCGAAGGAAAGTAATTTTGGTATATTTTCACCGATCATGACACCAGACTCCCAAACCACACCCGTACAAATGTTGATTTATATAAATATACTAAGAAAAATTCCAAAATATATACAAAAATTCTAAATTTAAAAGTTTTTACCTTAAAGTGTTCGACCATGGTTCAAAGATTCAGGAGAATATTTTGTTTCGCCTTTATCTTAAAAAATAGCTGAAATATAGCAGTTTGAAATTCTAAGGTGGCTGACATTTTGAAACAATCTCATTTTTGTCATGTGACCAGTATAAATTTGACTAAGCATGCGTACGACTTACCAAGGTCTCGAAGTTATAGGATGGTGGATTTTTTCGTACTCAGGTTTTATCTATGTGCTTTAGAAGACGTGGTGTCTCGCAAATTTATTTTAATTGTTGTAACTATTGTTGTTACTCACATACGTTTAAAAGTACATAGTCATATCCGCCAGTGTCAAATTCTTGCCAAGCTTACCGATATGTGGCAAAATTAACATTCGAATTCAGCATGAGCAAATACTGATATTGAATCGTCTATAATCGGGGTCCACAAATTTTAACTTCGTGTGTCTGAATAAAATTAGGTAAGTTTTTAAAAACAAGGAATAGCGAAGCGACTTTTTCCCTCCTGTACAGGCCTGAAGGACTTTTTATTTTAAAATCTGCTTGAAAAATCCTGTTTAATTCCTAAACGCTCATCTTTTCCACATTTATGTGCCACTTCAATGATACATGCACGTTGAAATAACGGGCTTATAGCACTGAAATGTTATAATATATTATTGAAAGGTCGTAAAAATTAGCTATATAGGGTTAACACTAAACAGTGCTTGTATGAATCAAAAGACCTCATTGGCTATATTAAAATTTTAATTTGAAAAAAAAAAATAGAGATCCCTTTTCAGCTTGTATTAGGTAGCTTTCATTACAACAAGCTACCTATTGCAGCCGTTCGGGGGAAAGCGATTTCAAAACATTTTGGTATATTTTCATCGATCATGACCTCCAGACACCGAAACCACCCTCCGTTCAAAAGTTATATATATATATATATATATATATATACATATATATATATATATATATATATATATATATATATATATATATATATATGTATATATACTAGCAGCCTTCGCCCGCTTCGCTGGTCTGTTTTTCCATGAATCAAACCATGAATCAAACGAAATATATCTGTGAATTTCATTCGTTTGAAAGCAATATAGACATTAACCTGGCATACCCATCCGAATTGCTACAAACGATATGGACGTCATTATACTATTGTATTTTTTATTGAGACAGACAAAATTTGAGCTGCTAAGGACCAACTTCTTTAGTTGATCCTTTACTGAAGGATTTGGTAAAGTACGATAGAACAATATGTAATATACATATACCCTTCCTCTGAAAATTTATCAATGCAATTCTCATCAGATTCCGTCCAATAGAACATATGAAAAAGGCTAAATGTTAAATGTTTCATCTTGATACAAGTATTCCGGGACATTTTTGTTTCGCCTTTATTCTAAAAAGGAGCTGAGATAGAGAAGTTTGAAATTCTAGGGTTGGCTGATATTTTGAAACAATCTCATTTTTGTCATGTGACCAGTATAAATTTGACTAAGCATGCGTACGACTTACCAAGGTCTCGAAGTTATAGGATGGTGGATTTTTTCGTACCCAGGTTTTATCTATGTGCTTTAGAAGACGTGGTGTCTCGCAAATTTATTTTAATTGTTGTAACTATTGTTGTTACTCACATACATTTAAAAGTACATAGTCATATCCGCCAGTGTCAAATTCTTGCCAAGCTTACCGATATGTGACAAAATTAACATTCGAATTCAGCATGAGCAAATACTGATATTGAATCGTCTGTAATCGGGGTCCACAAATTTTAACTTCGTGCGTTTGAATAAAATTAGGTAAGTTTTTAAAAACAAGGAATAGCGAAGCTACTTTTTCCCTCCTGTACAGGCCTGAAGGACTTTTTATTTTAAAATCTGCTTGAAAAATCCTGTTTAATTCCTAAACGCTCATCTTTTCCACATTTATGTGCCACTTCAATGATACATGCACGTTGAAATAACGGGCTTATAGCACTGAAATGTTATAATATATTATTGAAAGGTCGTACAAATTAGCTATATAGGGTTAACACTAAACAGTGCTTGTATGAATCAAAAGACCTCATTGGCTATATTAAAATTTTAATTTGAAAAAAAAAAAATAGAGATCCCTTTTCAGCTTGTATTAGGTAGCTTTCATTACAACAAGCTACCTATTGCAGCCGTTTGGGGGAAAGCGATTTCAAAACATTTTGGTATATTTTCATCGATCATGACCCCCAGACCCCGAAACCACCCTCCGTTCAAAAGTTATATATATATATATATATATATATACTAGCAGCCTTCGCCCGCTTCGCTGGTCTGTTTTTCCATGAATCAAACCATGAATCAAACGAAATATATCTGTCAATTTCATTCGTTTGAAAACAATATAGACATTAACCTGGCATACCCATCCGAATTGCTACAAACGATATGGACGTCATTATACTATTGTATTTTCTATTGAGACAGACAAAATTTGAGCTGCTAAGGACCAACTTCTTTAGTTGATCCTTTACTGAAGGATTTGGTAAAGTACGATAGAACAATATGTAATATACATATACCCTTCCTCTGAAAATTTATCAATGCAATTCTCATCAGATTCCGTCCAATAGAACATATGAAAAAGGCTAATCTTTCTTAATTGGTCTCACCTCATTCTAGAACTTTCATCCAAAATCCTATAACCAAGCAACCTAGAACGATATGCGTTTTATACTAAAATATTCCCTGAAAAATTAACTAACTGGGCAAGTTCCACGAAAATCCACTTAGCAGAATCTTTTAAACTGGCAAATGTACCAAAACGTTCCCTAAAAATTACATAATTAGCAGTTTGTCTTACCAGAATCCACCCCACAGAACCTTTAAAAAAGCCAATCTTTCATAATCGTGTTCTTCTGATTTTGAATTTTCTCCCATAATTATTTAAGTAAGCTACGTAGAACGATTTAATGTAAGTCCCATCAAAAATCTATTCAGTAGAATTCATGTTGTAAGCGGCCCAAACGAAATTTCTCTTTGCATTTCATACATATTATAGATAGTTAAATTTAAATATATCTTCCATAATTAACCAGATTATAGAACTCTCAGGGATGTAGGGGTAGGTCTACTTTATATACCCACTGGATTTTTTAAGAAACCCTGCACACCTTTATAGAATATATATTATCTAGTATATACACAATGCATATAGCGTACATCCTCTTATAGTAATTTACTACACCATAGACAACTTTCCGGCATAGCATCAAAATCCATTTAGTAGAACTTTACATTAAAGGAAATCTTTTATAATCGGGTTCACCTAATTTTAAAAGTCCCATACTTATCACTAATTCAAAGTAGATCTATTTTTTTACATTAAAACACTTCTAAAACAAATTACTTAACTAACAGTGTACGTTCTACAAAATTATGTTCTGTTGAACTTGAGTTATAGTCAATCAGAATGAAATAAGAATTTGCGTTTTGTAAATATAGTAGATGATGATGAGTAAAATTGTAAGTATTAGTATTTGCGATTTATAAAATTCTATTGGCGAGATTTATGGACGACTAACAGAAAAGTATCCATTTTTTCTTTTTATCGATAGGAGAAAATGGCAAATTGCCAAATATTTTTCTATTTAAACCTTTCAATATGAACAGCTTTTTAAACACTACAAACATTGCTTTCATACTTAAATTAAATATTTCCGTTTAATAATATTTATTTCTTATTAAACCATTTTTCTTTGTATTTTAAATAAAATCAGTAACTGTTTTGGTATTTTTCCGTTATACCAACACCGTTGTCGCCAAGCATATTAATTAGCGCAAAATGAAATGAAACATTTGAAAAAAAAAGATAATTTTGTTGATACAAAAATGAGCATTTAAAATATATAACATTTGAAAATTACAGACTTTCACCAACTATTTTTTTAAATCAATACAAATCAATACTTAAAATAAAAGACAATAAAATAATAAAGTAAAGTCAATTTAATCTGCAGGTCTCGAATTCTAAATGTCTTTCAGGTTATCATTCTAGCGTGGCGTACGTAATAAGCATATCTGTCATTCCAGTAAACATTTAATTTTTTGAATGAAGACGTTCAACGTTTTTTTTAAAAAAAACATTTTTATAGGTATAATTTCTAAGTTCTGAAATGATTTTATTACTCCTTCCTCGTCATCAAGTAACTGCCAAATCGTAAAATCCATGTCAGTGTCAGTAATAAATGTAAGTTATAATTTAAAAATAAATATTTTCTATTAAAAAAATAACAAAAAGTTTTACGAGATTATGATGGAATAATACTCATAAAAAATGTTCACGTTCAATAAATAGCAAATGTTAATCTTTGGCACGGTTTGCAATAAAAATCGTTTGCACGCTAAGGGTAGAAATAAATGGCGCGATACCATACATACTGGCATAGTGTTGATAGCATGAAAAAGTACAACAGTTTTTTTTTTTTTAATTATTATTATTTAGTTTTAGTTTTTGAGGCGTTTATAATTTTTTTCCTAACTGACATAATTGTTTTAAATAGTTAAGCAAAAGAATTGATTAAACAATTATTCAATTTGAATTTCTTCCCTTTCTATAGTAACAGAATTTTTTTAGAAATTATCACTTGAAAATTTGAGGTTTTGGCGCCAAAGATAGCGTCAAATTACAAAAATGTGTAATAACTCATGAACTATTAGACTTAAAATAATTTGGTTAGTACCATTCGATTCAGCGTACAAAAATACACTAAAATATGTTATCAGTTGAAAAATAACTATAAAATCCGATTTTTAAGGGATTTTGTAAAAGTTCGTTCTGTTTTTTCCCACCTTAGGGGTGGAATTTTAGAAAATCCTTTCTTAGCGGCACTCAATGTCATAAGAATTATTTTTACCCCAAGTTTCAAGATTTTAGGTTCAGTAGTTTGGGCTGCGCGTTGATTAATACAAAATCCAGACTTTCTTTTATATATATATGGATATATAGCTAACAAAAACATAGCTGTGAAAAAAGGGAGCCAAGTTCTGTAAAGATAATGGCAAGAAAAGAAGTGATATCTAAGTGGGTGCCAAGTTCAAATAAAATTCACTCAAACTTACCTACTGAAGTATTATAGCATTTTTTAAATTGTTTAGAAATAAAAATTATTGATAGCATATTAATAATAAATCTAGAACTTGGCAAGTTTTTACCTACGAGTCATTTATTTTTAATAATGACATTATTATATCAAATCTTGTTATTTCATGATTGGAAGCCTTAATTTGAGCGAGCTCCTTCCCCTTGATGGGCGGTGGGATAAAATATATCCCACCTAATTTAACTGCAAAATGCCACATTGACACCAGAATTTAGGACTAAAAAGTTTAATTTTATTAAATACGTGAAAAGAAGCTTTTACCCATTTTGAAATAAATTTGTTTTTAAATTCTGGTGTGATTCAATCATTTCAGCATTTCACGAATAAAAGTTATTTGCCCCTGAAAGGGTTAAAGGGGTGCAGTCTCTAGAGTGATGACCAAGAACAAGCATAAGTATATCTGTCTCTTTGTCAGGCATTTGCATGACAGGCGCTGCATGCTCTTTGCAGCGGGAGTGTATCTGTGTATTTATTGGTTTATCAAATCTTTAACATGAGTCATTTGTTTATAATAATAACTATATTATTTTTTTTTTGTAATGTCATTGAAATTAATATCAACATCACCATTTTTTAAGACATGAAATTCATAGACATAACATTTATCAAAAACTTGCCAGGTTCTAGATTTATTATTAATATGCTATCAATAATTTTTATTTCTAAACAATTTAAAAAATGCTATAATACTTCAGTAGGTAAGTTTGAGTGAATTTTATTTGAACTTGGCACCCACTTAGATATCACTTCTTTTCTTGCCATTGTCTTTACAGAACTTGGCTCCCTTTTTTCACAACTATTTTTTTGTTAGATATCATTACTTTTTGTAAAGTTACAATATATTTAGACACTTTACTTAATGCTTTTTAATGTGTTTACATGTGACTATTTTATTCACCAAGCAACATTCAATTTTAATTTAAATTTCCTACAACAAACTATTTGGCTGTCAATTTGCGGCAGAAATCTATATTTTAATACTGCTACATTGAATACATGTTTTGAAACAAAATGATTCGAAATTTTTATAGTTTCTGAAACAACAATTCCTATTAAATTCCTATATTAAATTTTCCTATTAAATTTTCCAATTAAATATCCTATAGCTGGGCCTGCTTTTTTGTACTGAAAGTGAAAAATAAAGTTATGTGCTTATGCCACGCTATGTATCATTCATCCATGGGCGCCGGCAAAGAGGCAGTGCACAGAAAGGACATTGCCCCTCCCTGGATTTTCAAATTTAATTAACTAAATATCCTTTTCTCTGATGATTTTGAAAATAGCAAGTGCGTAAGTGTGATCACAGATCGCACAGAGGGTTTAGTTTAATATTCCTCTCAAAACACATTATCCTTTTGAAAAACCTGTTAGTTTCACATTTCGCAACCAGTGGCGCACTCTATTCTAAACAAACCTCTATCCGAACGAAACTCCGTTTTACATACTATCCGTAGATATATTAGTCGAGGGGATTGAGCCCATAGCACCCGAGATAAGTAGGCACCCCTGGCGGTAAAAAGTGGAACTAAAATATGTAAGGATATGGTACATAATATGAAAGGGTTGTCGGCAAAAGTTGGAAAAGTGCTCCCCGGGTGAAAAGGGCGGAGGTTAGAAAAATTGCTTAAAATACACAAGTTAGAGCCCGGAGGAGTAAATAATATAAGACTTTTTGAAAATTTTATGATTTGTCGTGTGGTCTGAGGTATTCAGCTATACGTATGCAAAAAGTCATGTCTCCAACTTAACTAGGAGCTCCCTTAGAAAGAATTACTTAAAATACATATGTGGTAGCTCAAAGGGTTAAGCGTAAGACTTTTTCAAGATTTTATGATTTGTCGCCTGGCTTCAGGTGTTCTGCTATAAGTATGCAAAATTTCAAATCTGCAATTTAATAAGGGGCTCAGTTAGAAAGAATTGCTTAAAATACGCATGTGGAAGCCCAAAGGGTTAAATGTACGACTTCTTCAAAATTTTATGGTTTGTCGCATGATGGTGTTCAGCTATAAGTATGCAAAATTTCACGCCTCCAATCTAAATAGGGTCTCACTTAGAAAGAATTGTTTAAAATACACATGTGGGAGTCCAAAGGGTTAAATGTACGACTTTTTCAAAATTTTATTGTTTGTCGTTTGATGTGAGGTGTTCAGCTATAAGTATGTAAAATTTCACGCCTCCAACCTAATTAGGGATCATTTAGAAAGAATTGTTTAAAATACACATGTGGGAGAGCAAAGGGTTAAATGTACGACTTTTTCAAAATTTTATGATTTGTCCTTTGATGTGAGGTGTTCAGCTATAAGTATGCAAAATTTCACTCCTCCAACCTAATTAGGGGCTCACTTAGAAAGAATTGTTTAAAATACACATGTGTGAGCCCAAAGGGTTAAATGTACGACTTTTTCAAAATTTTATGGTTTCTCGTTTGATGTGAGGTGTTCAGCTATAAGTATGCAAAATTTCACGCCTCCAACCTAATTAGGGACTCACTTAGAAAGAATTGTTTAAAATACACATGTGGGAACACAAAGGGTTAAATGTACGACTTTTCCAAAATTTTTTAGATATTCGTTTCATGTGAGGTGTTCAGCTATGAGTATGTACAATTTCACGCCTCCAACCTAATTAGGGCTCATTTAGAAAGGATTGTTTAAATTTTAATTTGAAATTTTAATTTGCCGTAGGAGGGAGATATCACCATATATCAGAGAGATATCACCAGAGAGATATCACCAAGGTGGCGTCACTTTTGGTGACTAATTTTGGTCGCCAAATTTGGCGATATATCGCCATGTTGGCGAGAAACTTGGCGGTATTTGGCGACACAACAGCGTCCCCTCCTACGGCAAATTAAAATTTCGCGTAGTAGACGTAATGTTAAAGTAAAAATGGACGCCTCTAGGTGGATAATTCATCGATTTTCACAATTTTTTTATTTTTTTCCTTAGTTTTATAGTGTAAACGAACTTCACACCGAATTTGAAGTCTGTAGCTGCAGTAGATATACGAGATCTTTTTGATGAGTGAGTGAGTCAGTCAGTGGTAAAATTTTCAATTATCAGACATTTTCAAATGTCATTATCTCGGAAACTAATTATGCGTTATTTATAAAATTTTGGATTTTAGGTAATTAGGGTGGCCTTACTACACATTTCGTATAACAACTACGTAGGTCTCATATATTTTCAGTAGTAGAGCATCAAAATTTGACGAAAACAGCTCGAAATGGTTCGTGTAAATAACACACGGCTATGTCAGGCGAACTTGGCTGACACACTGCCGTGTATCTAGATATATATAATCTAATCTTTGTCACACTGTAACTCTCGTATTTATGAACCGATTTGGATGTAACTTCGCGAATACATAGTGCATACCAATGCCTCGAGCGAGTTCGTTGGCCAGCTTCATCGCCCATCTTGTTTCAAAATGGCGGCCATTTAAATTTTTTTTTATTTAAAATTTGAAATGTGGTACCAAAAAATTGAAAATTAAAAAATATTTTTTTCTCGTGTGTTTGACCTTGATACAAAGATTCCGGAGCAGTTTTTGTTTCGTCTATATCTTAAAAAATGGGTGAGTTATAGCACTTTGAATTTCTAGCTTGGCTGACATTTTGAAACGACCTGATTTTTGTCGCGCGATAACAGGCGTATTTATGAACCGATTTGGATGTACCTTGGTGTATACATAATACGTACCAATGTCTCGACCGAGTTCGTTCGCCAGCTTCATCCGCCATCTTGTTTCAAAATGGCGGCCATTTAAACAAATTTTAAAAATTTTAAATTTAAAATGTGGAACCAAAAAATTGAAAAATGAAAAAGATTTTTTTTGTATGTGTTTGACCTTAATATAAAGATTCCGGAACAGTTTTTGTTTCGTCTATATCTAAAAAAATGGCTGAGTTATAGCATTTTGAATGTCTATTGTGGTTGAGATTTTGAAACGACCTGATTTTTGTCATGTCATAACAGGCGTATTTATGAACCGATTTGGATGTAACTTGGTGTGTACATAGTCCATACCAATGTCTCGACCGAGTTCGTTGGCCAGCTTCATTCGCCATCTTGTTTCAAAAGATCTGCCATTTAAAAAAAAAATAATTTAAAATTTAAAATAAGTTATCAAAAAATTGAAAAATGAAAAAGATTTTTTGTATGTGTTTGACCTTGATACAAAGATTCCGGAGCAGTTTTTGTTTCGTATATATCTTAAAAAATGGTTGAATTATAGCACTTTGAATTTCTAGCATGGCTGACATTTTGAAACGATCTGATATTTGTCACGTAATAACACGCGTATATATTAACCCATTTCGATGTAAGAAGGCATGTGGATAGTATATCGTAATGTCTCGACCAAGTTCGCTAGCCAGCTTCATCAGCCATCTTTTGTCAAAATGGAGGCTATTAAATTAAATAAAAAATTATATTTAAAGTAAGGTGTAAAAAAAATTAGAAATTGAAAAAGGTTTCTTTCTTAAGTATTTGACCATGATATAAGGATTCCGGAGCATTTTTTGTTTTGTCTTTATCTTAAAAAATGGCTCACATATAGCAGTTTCAATTTCTAATGTGGGTGACATTTTGAAAAATTTGATTTTTTGCCTTTGACAGCACTTGTATATATCAACCGATTCCGATGTGAATGAGCATGTGCACATGAATTACTAAGGTCTCGACCAAGTTCACTCGTTAGCCTCATCCACCATGTTGTCTTAAAATGACAGGAACTTCAAGATATCGCCGAATTTGGCAACCAAATATAAGTTACTTTAAATAAAAGCAACTTGGATAAAGCTCACTAATTTCGCGAAATTCTCATTCATAATGATTTAGTATTTGTAAAAATTAGTATTGAATCTCTTATAATCGATTTCCACTAAATTGAGATTCGTGTGTTTGAATAATATAAGCTTGCTCTTTAAAAATAAGGAATATGAAAGCTACCTATTCCTCCCGGCACTGGCCGGAAGGACTTTTTTTCAATAATTTATTTTCCAATTTATCTAACAATCCTTGTATTAAAATACGTAAAAATAAAATTTTTAAGCTGTTGGGTTTTGAAAGGTTGAAAAAGTTGAACAAACCGTGAAAAACTATATTGTGGAATAACACATTTAAACATTTCGCCTCGTCACGCCAAGTGATATTTTTGGAGAAAGATAATTTATTTTAACTTATTCGGTTAACTAGCATGGTGTATCACGGAAAAAATTATCTGCATTATTTAATGCAGGGGTTGGTCCACTAGAGCAATATTATATCAATCATGCTCGCAGGCCTATTTTTTTTAACTTTTCTGTGGTCCAGAACCTCGAGCTCGATATTTTACGGAAAGAGCTCTAATGTCTTTTTTGCAGCACCTACTTAATAATATTGCTATTTGTAGAGTTGAAAGAAACGCAAATTCTAATTTGTTTGATATTTCATTAAAACTGCGAAATTAATTAATTGTATATAAAGAAGAAGAATTTTGAAATCAAATATGTCAAATTTGGTATCAAATTATCTCTTATAGCGCATAGATTTCAATTACAATTTAGTTTTTGCATCTGCAAAGTTCTTAGTGGATTATTTTTTTTAATTAATGGTCTCATCCAGACGATGTAATTGGGGCAATAAAGTAAGCACCAATGCCTCTTGTCACACTTAACCGAATGCTCGTTTGAAAAGCTCACAGAAGTAATATACATGAAGCACATAAGCGAATTTGTGGCACTGGACCACAATGAGACCACCATGAGACCACCAGCGTGGGATAGCACGTGAACGCTCTTTTACTGATATTATGCAGCAAATAGGCAAAATAAAACGCAAAACCGCTGTAAGCTTGGATATGCCCACACCAGTCAAATCGGCCGGAGCACCCTGGAAAGACATTTTCCCAGACCGAAGACGTCACTGGCTCTGTGGTAAAACTTCTGTCGTCTTACTTTAACTTTTTATTCTGGTGATTCAGATTTTCTGTTCGTCAGAAATATCTATGCCATCTCTCCTCGTCGGAAATAGAGAGACTAGATATGAGAGGGGCTACGTAATAGCTTGCCATTATCTCCTGGCTAACGCTTGTTGAAGAATAATTAGTGGTTGGCAGGTATACAAATGTATAGGGTGTAAATACACCTTTAGCGAAAACAATATTTACTCACCTATACTGGGCAATTGCATAATCTGTAAAAAGTCTGGAGTTTCAGGTAGGGGGGGGGGGGATATAACCGAAATAGCGGCTGGTTTGTTGACTTCGAAGTATTGCGGATTTGCGTGTATCGTGTAGATTTGCCTGGTTTTCCTTGTGCATATTTATTCTTTTAACAGTTGGAGTAAGCTATTTTTTGTTTTTATTGGTGATTAATTTTGGATGTTTTCTGAGCTGTTTTCATTGGTTTCGCTGTGTAGGGTAAAGTAGTTGGCCTGCTCTACCTCTATAATTAAAGTTCTTTGGGAAATTTCACCGGTTAATGTAGACATGTTGTAACCTGAACATAGTGAGATTCAATTCATTAATAATAATCCGAATGTGGCTTGTGTATCTGCATCTGTGGACTCCTTGTTGAAAATGGCAGCGGAAGATGGAGGACAGGCGGTTAATATTTTCTTAACGAGCTCAGAGACAAGGACTATACCTAAGCGGGATCCTCTTGTTTTTCAAGCAGAAATTAGAACAAAAATTGAACATTTTGAGAACATTGATAATATTAGATTCATCTGAACGTGCACTGTCATAATTAGCACAAAAGATGTATTGTGTGCTATAGACACATGTAAAATATCTACTTTTCTTGAAGTTCAAGTTACTTCTCGAGTTGTTTGGGAAAATATAACAAAAAATTTCTACTGTTGAACATCCTGGTAGACATTCCACTTGCAGAGGTTGGTCAGGAAGTCTATGAAATGAATAATAATCAAATTCTTGAGTTACGTCGGTTTATACGGAAAGAAGGTAAAAATGAGGTCTCCCCTGTCGTGATTACAGTTCTGGGTACCTCCCTCCCTATAGAAATGAAGATATGTTTTTCGATCTAACAAATACGGCAGTTTATAGACCGCCCCCACCAATGCCAGAAGTGCTTTAAGTTCAAGCACACAACTCTAAAATGTAAATTCGAACAACTATATGCCACGTCCAGTACCCAGTATGCGGGGCCGTGTAGTACCCAGTAACATATAGTAATTGTGGGACTGAACATAAAGCAGACTACAATCAATGCCCCGCTCGCCTCAAAGAAGATGCATTACGGAGATTTAAATGTCAAAACTTCTTATCATTTGTTGATGCCTGTAGACAATTTTCTCAGATATATGAATCCAAATCCTATGCTAAGGTAACGAATGCACAAAAACCTGACTTAGAAGAGCCTCAAAAAATAATAGAGGCACGTACAAACGCCATGTTAAAAATTATAATTGACTACACTACCCAGCAGTCGGAGAAGGTTGTACCCGTAGAATCCATTGCAATGTTAAGTAGCATGCTTGTGAACAGTTTGGCGAAATTGAGCAATGATTCACCAGACAGGCCCTAACAAGGGTGGGGGCTCCGAGGTGAAGTAATTATTCTAAAAATCACTATTTTTCCTGATTTAGTTGCTGGTGACTGCAATTTGCAGTTTGCCTGGATTTAATTGTTGTATTGTTTATTCAATTTGGTTTCTTGTCTCTTTTAATTCAGCCCCATATGCACTGTAAAAAATGCATGCGATTTTACTAAAAAATACTTAGTATCATTACAGATATTATAGCAGTTACTAGAAAATCACCTATAACCAATCACTGCTAGTAATATTACAAAGAAAATAGCTGTAACTGAATACTTATTGCGCATGCGTCCTTCTCTGTCCATAAAATCTGTCATAAAATCTTAATCCCCACCTGAAATTAAATTTACCTGAAATTTATTTCATCCAAAATACACTTCGAAATTGTTTATTTTTCTGCTACAAATAATTAAGGACATATTCAACCCATTCATTAAGCAAAGAAAATTCCTGTAAAGGATTATATTAATCAAGTCATATTCTAATCATCCAATAACCCTAGAAAAACCCTAATAAAAAATTAAGCTTATTAATTGAAACTTAGGAGAATTATAATAGCATCAATAAATTTACGCTCAGTGCTATAAAAATATCAACACACAGCAGAATCAGCTTCATCACCTATTCTTCGCATTTAAAATGGTTTACAAACACGGCCTTAGTAGCAAGGTATGAAGAACGCTCGGTCCCTAAACCCCAGATAGTGAGTTCTATCCTCCACCGAGGCAAAAAACCCGACATAAATCTTCCCCACTAGTAAATATAGGTACTTCCGAAATTCTCTGAAGATGGCGTCACCAGCGTCTTTTTTCACTTTTTATACACAATTCAATTCAACCAATTTCTTAGTGAAGATACAAGAGAAGTATCTGTAATTCTACTAACAACTTCTTAGCATGCATACTAAAAAAGTACCTATAATGGCTACGAACGATTTCTTAATATGTTCACTAAGGAAGTCTACACTGGGTTTCATAATGATATGAACACCCAGTTTTTCAAGTATAAAACAGAAGAAAATGTTACAAAACAAACTGAAGTCTAATCAATGTTAGAACAAATTGTTTTATTTTATAACAAAATATAATTGAAACGGCGATTTATATATAAAATAAACTGCATTTTTCCATTTTGAGGTGTTTCATAATGATATAAACATGGGCCAAAAAATATAGATTAATAGCCAGTGTATGCACCAAATCTTTTAATTAATGTAAAAATGCGATTAGGCATGCAGTGGACCAAGCTTTTTAATATATTTTGATCGATTTCATTCCAGTGGAAGATGATAGCAGCTTTTAATTCTGAAATTGTGGCATATTATTTACCATTTGCGTAAACAGCTTTAACCAGTAGGATCCATACATTTTCCATTGGATTTAAATGAAGAGAAAAAGATAGTCATGGAATTACATGTACACCATTATTAAGAAACCATTCTCAAGCGCTGTTTTCCGTTTGTATGGATGCATTGTCTTGCTGGAACATCCAGAAAGGTCCTCCAATTTCATCAGCAAATGGCAGCAAGTTTTCTTCAAGTAGGTCTTGGCAGGTTAATGCACTCATTCTACCAGAGGGAAACAAAATGTTGATCTTACCATGAAATCCAAACGCTGATCAAACCATAAGGGAACTTCCACCCTGCTGTCGTTTTGAAAACGTTTCTGCTTTTTTGCGCAGAGCGCGTCAATAATAAGAAAAACCGTCCGGACCATCCAAATTGAATTTTTTTTATCGGAGAATATTACTCTTTCATATTCTAACTTCCAGGATATGTGTTCTTTTGCCCAATTCAAGCGATTCTGCTAATGCATTTTAGCCATACGTGGTTGAGGCTCTCTATTCTTGTACCTCATCATCTTAAAGCTCTTGACTAGTCTGGACAAGGTACTTTTTGACACTGCTCTCAGTGAATCTCTTGAAAGTTCGCCTAAAGTTGTTTTCCCAATGCTCATTCTTTTTATAATGGCTCTTTTTTCAATTTTGGACATTTTTGCGGACGTCCCGGAGATTTCTTTGCTCCATAATCCTCTTTTAATCGAAGAAAATTTAATATTGCACCTGGAGATCTTTTCAATTTTTTTGCGATAACTCTGGCCGAAAGTCCTTGATCCTTAAAAGCCATAATTTTCCCTTTCTCAAAACCACTTAAAACGATTTTACGACCCATACTTCTAGAACTCACTTTGCGATCACGTTTGGAAATTTCCTAGTGTGCGAAGTATCTTTATTTGCTAAACTAATTTGCATATTTCGGTTTCTTCTTCTCGGAGTGGCATTTAATATTCCTGTACAGTTTTCATGCTCGTTTAGTGATACTTTCGATCAATGTTCATAACGTTTTGCAACACTATTTTTTTAGATAATTCATATTTTCAGTGAATTTAAAGTTTGTTCTTTCTTTTACAGCTATTTATTATGTAAAATTAATGTATTTGTCTCGAGAATGGAGTTTTTTTTATAATTATTTATGTCTTTTTGCCAGGATATCACAAAATTACTAGGTGTTCATATCATTATGAAACCCAGTTTATGTGCTGTTTACTAAGTTAAATGGAGTAATATTACCTAAGAAGAGGCTGTATTGGTTACTAGAAAAATTCATGGAATCACAGTTGTCTAGAGATTTTCTAGTAGTACTACAGATTTTTTTACAGTGTGGGACTTTGTATAAAACAGTGGAACTGTAGAGGCATTTATAATAAACAAGCCCGGCTACACTGCCCCCCCCCCCATTATGCAAGGTTGATATTCTGATTTTACAAGAAACTTTCCAAACTCAAGACAAAAATTTAAATATCCCCGGAAAGATTTTATATGGTTTTGACAGGTTAGATCACCCAGGTGGTGGCCTCGCCATCGCCGTTGACTCATTATGCTCTTCCTCTCGGATCAACTTCTCCGACCTCAGTTTAGCTAATGAAGTGAAAGGTATCCGTATTTTTAAATGTGTTTCATCCTTAATCATTAACAATGTGTACTCCAGTACGGGCCTGGGAGTTGATGACTTGTCGAAGGTCTGCCAAGATCTTCCGGAGCCCTCTCTAATTTTGGGGGATTTGAATCTTCACCATCCGCTTTGGGGTGCTCCTTCACCATCTCGTGCCAATAAGTGTTTCGTCGATTGGATGGCAGACAGCTCCTTTTACTTACTAAATACCTCGGCTCTTACGCATCTAGCTCCCAGTGGAGTCTGTTCCTTTATAGATTTATCATTGAGCTCTGCAGATTTCTATGCCTGTATTTCCCTCCAAGTTCAGGACCAGCTTTTCTACAGCAACCATCTCTCAATTTCCATTTCAGTGGACCTTAATCCCCGATTTCAGCCTAGTACCACCCACTTTATTTTGCATCGTATTTGCCAGGAAGTCAATGCAGCTTTTGCCTCGTACTCGGACATGGATTATGCCTCTTTTCTGGCTGTGGTTGAGCATTCAGTGAGTAAGCACAGGATCTCTCGAAACTAGCATCCTAAAGGTCTCCCACCCTGGTGGACGGCCAGGTGTAGTAACCTGTAGAAACAAGAAAAATTTTCTGAGAAAAGCTCGTCAGCTGGTCTCTCTGCGTTTCTGTGTGAAATGCAAAAGAATGAAGACCAAGCTTCACTAAATTATTAGAGAATCCAAGCGACAGTTTTGGGACTCAGTGTGTCAGAATGTATTTTTCGGTAATGGCCTCATCTATCTCTGTCGTAACAACTGATCCGGCTGTTTTCGGGAATGATAAGTAAGATCAATTATACATTTCAAAATCAGCTTGTATAAAATGTTTAAGTTTTTAAAAAATGCCGCTATATTTCTTACTTTTATAACAAAACTATGGACAATATTCTTCCTTTAGGTTCGAGATTAAAAAACTCCGTCTACTTGGGAATAGCTTTCAGAACAACGGCATTGAAAAGCATTGAAAAGAATTGTCTTTTGAAAGTTTAGCTTATATTTTATGTTTTGATTGAGTTTTAGATATTTTCGGAAACAGGTATAGTTTATTCGTGAATTCTTTTCTCTATTTTAATACACCATCATGCATATTTTCATGTTATTTTTACAATGTATGTTGTTCATATTAATTATTAAGAATATCCGAATTTTCTAATATGTATTTATCGAATAGTAATTCGCAGAAAATAAATCGAATGTATTTTGCACAAACATTTACTTGTATTTATCCTGGATCAAGTGACGTAATATCTGATTTTTGAACAATTTTGCTACCCCCATTACTTTTATACCGTGTGACGTCACATTATAATTCTCCGGAATGAAAAAACTTTTTTAATGTATCTTTTTAATACATGACGTAATTTTCACTATTAAATGCATTTCGTATGCAATAATTAATTTATTTTAAAGTTTTTTCTCTTTATAGATTCACGGGTACATATATTATTTAATTTAAAAGTGTTTGGGAATATTATTATTTGAGCTTTTTTAATTTGACCAAATTGTAACCATTAAAAAGTTTTCCAGACGAAATAATTTAATTATGTTAGGCACTTTAAGTATGACGATATTTAACATTTAGCCATTTTACATGTGACGTAATTATCACCTTTAAAAGCGTTTCTCGTGTAATAATTTTATTATTTTAAAGTTTTCATACTTTTTTAATATTTACGTATAAATATTTTGACATAATTGTCCCTATTTTCTGCTTTTAACACGTGATCATTTAATTCTTATTTTAAAGTTTTCTTTCTGTTTTTAATAATTTCACTTTTCAATTTCAAGTTGAAAATGAGGACAAAAAAGGAATCTAATAATCCCTTTCTTTTCCCCTTTTCCCTCTTTTTTCCACAAAAAAGGATTTTTTTTTTCTTTTAGTCTATAGAATTGACGTCAAAGTTTAAGATGACAGTTGATTTTTGGTTTTTAAAATAAACTGATTCCTGGCAATCGACATATGAAAAAAAAAATATTTTATTTTTAAATTTTCATAAGAAACATACTTTAATCACAATGTTGTCTTCACTATCGATTGAAATAAAATATAATTTCAATTTCAATTTGAAAATGACGAAAAGAAGAAATCTAAGAATCCCTGTGGGTTTCCCGTTTCTCCGTTTTTCCTGAAAAATGTAGTAATTTAGTTGCTATCATTACAGAAATTTCATTAAAATTAGAAAAATTAATATCTTGAAAACTAATTCAAGTTTTAAAATTCTAATATCACTTTTCACAAATGTGGATCAATACGGATAATTGATGTTAATTTCACAGCCAAACGTTACTTATTTTAGGAGAAATGACTGTGAAACATAATCAGTCCTTTTATAAAATCCTTTCATAAATTCGTTTCATTAGGATTTTATATATATAGGGTAGATGTAGATCGATAGTAAATTAGTATCGCTTACGAATCTTGAACTGAGCCACATGCCAAGGAGTTGAACTGTAATGTATTAACCCTTTGTTTCAATATTAATCTTGGAAATTATAATATTACCACGAACGAAAACATACAGTAACCTCTTCCGAATCATTCGCGATTCCGAAAAGCATTTCTTGCCTTTAGAAACCACACAAACCATTATAATTTTGAGACTTAAAGAAGCATTTTAAAGCACTTTTTTTGCTGGCACTTATTTTCGGGAAAGTTTTAGAGTGGTTTTTATAAAATATTAAACAGTTTTCTCAACCCAAAATATAGGTTTTCGAATGCAATCAATTCTGAAGTAAACATTCTGACGTTCAACAAATATATTTTACAGACAAATGTCTAAATTAACAGCATTAACATAGAAAATTAAAATCAATGTTGTCTCGTTACTCTTGCATGTATAATTTCAATTGCAAAATATTAACGTGAAGATAAAAATTGCAAAATTACTGAATGGTGTGTATAAAATAAATTAAAAACTAAATAAACATTAAAAAATTACAATAATCAACGTTTCAGTCATCCTCTATGACCATCGTCAGGAAAGAGTTTTATATTGCCTTTAAAGAGAAAAGCCAAACCGTCTTGAGTTTAAAATTTTCGTTATGTTTCCAATCATTTAACACTTTAACCAATTGTAAGAAAGAAAATATGCAGTGGCACCATCCATCTGATAAAAATAGAATAATATCTAAAACGATTTAATGATGACGAATGCAATGGCGCCATCTACCAGAAGAAAGCAGAATAAATTTATTCTGCTTTCTTATCTGCTATTTTAAAAGAAATTTGTTCTACCTTTCTTCTGGTAGATGGTGCCATTGCATTCTCCATCGTTAAATCGTTTTAGATTTTATTCTGTTTTTATCAGATAGATGGGGTCACTGCATATTTTCTTTCTTGCGATTGGTTAAAGTGTTAAATGATTGGAAACATAATGAACTTTTTAAATTCAAGGTGGTTTGGCTTTGTTCTTTAAGACTGTTCTCAATTGCTCTACTTAACAAGCACAAAACGTTTTGAGACATTTACAAATTCATTTTTTAACGGTAAGATATAAAATTAGAAAGCCTGAACATCAAAGCGATTTAGAATCGAACTGTACTTTCCATTTTTTTATCAATAGATTGCCTATTGAGTTATAAGCGATTTTGAGTATATGATACGGCATTTTTCTCCCCTTACTGGCTGGATTTTCTTCTTTTGTTCGGAAGTTCAGTTCAAAATGCCAACTTTGACAGTATTTTCTGAAAAATCTATTGCGCTTATAAGAAAATAGAAAAAACAGTTGATGACATAGTTTCTGAATAACAACACCTTCTAGTTTCATGCGTTTCTGAACAAAAATGAATTAAAACTTATGTCAGAAATTTGATCCTTTGGATTTGAGAACAGCCTTAAAAGCAACATACAAGGTGTCTTTTAATTAACCTACAACTTTATAATGAAATAACACAAGAATCGTTGCAAATATCACTGCAATTTTTTTATTATTATTTAAAAGAACGTCGAAAAGGTAATTAATGCACAAGGTTTTCAAAGTGAGAACCTTCAGAGGCGATACAGTAGCGGAACCTAGTCACAAAGTTATCAGTTACATGTTCCAGTGTTTCTCTTTTAATGCTTGCAAATGAGTCAGTAATGGATTTCTTGAGGCTATTTATGTCTGTGGGCTTCTTCTTGTACACCAAGTCTTTCATGTGACCCCCAAAGATAGAAATCGCACGGATTCATATCCGGTGAATAAGGTAGCCAATGCAATGCACCAGGATGGTTGTTCGGATATTGATAAGCAATAACCGGGGTTCCAAACACACTGTTAATGATGTCAAACACGTTGCCTGTTCTATGCGGAGGGGCACCGTCCTACATGAACCAATATTCATCGGTGTTTATACCCAGATTACGAATTTGGAGAAACAACTGTCTGAGATTATCTTTAACATTATAACC
Source organism: Maratus speciosus (assembly GCA_963932465.1). NCBI lineage: Eukaryota > Metazoa > Arthropoda > Arachnida > Araneae > Salticidae > Maratus > Maratus speciosus. Next base: position 80,706,263 of record OZ010787.1, read on the forward strand.
TTTCAAATTTTCTTATCAGATCTCTTACCGTTGCTCTATAAAGGCTTAGGTCGGTTTCTGAATGTTGAAGCCCTCTTCCGTAGAAACAGTGTTGCATTTTCACCACATAAATACCAATTTTTGGCAATAAAAATATGATGTTCAGTGAATATGACGCTTTGGTAGACATTTTCAAAATTGCATGGAACTGACACTAAACAAATTGATTTTACCCCTTCTATCAGTGCACGCATTCGTGATGCCATCTAGTGAGGGTCTGAGAAGTTATTTCAGATTAAAGTTGTAGGTTAATTAAAAGTCACCCAGTAAAACTCTTTCCTGACGATGGTCATATAGGATGGCTGAAACGTTGATTATTGTAGTTTTTTAATATTTTTTTATTTTTTAATTTATTTTATATACACCATTCAGTAATTTTGTGATTTTTATTTTCACGTTAATATTGAACTTTTCATGGTGTAAATATCCAGTTTTATTATTATTATTATTATTATTCAATCGCACAGTTGAAAATGTTTAATTGAGAATTGATAGCACTGTAAGAATTTATATTCCAGATTGAGAAAACTAATTAATACACTATAAAACTACTCCGAAACGTTTCCGAAAATTAGTGGCAGCAAAAAAGAAACTTTGTTTTAATAAATGCTTCTTTAAATCTCAAAAATATGCTAGTTTCTGAGATTCCTACAGATAAAGAATGTTTTTCGAAATTATGACACCTTCAGAAGAGGTTACTGTATATTTTCATTCCTGGTTACATTATGTATTCACAGATTTTTAAAAAAATCTCTTTTTTTTACAGTGCAAAATGTTTAAGAGAACTAAATATAGCTATTGTTCTTCTTCATGTATTTATAGGATTATGTAAATGTCTGTACAGTAGACTCCCTCAAATCCGCACAGCTTCCGCACAGCACGTTTTCCTTGAATTATTCAATGAAACTTTCCTTATAAAAATTACTCTCTCTATTACTTAACGTCAAAGTCATCGTAATAATAAACAAAAAAGCTTGATTAATACATTAATATATTTGGTAAAAAGATTGTGATCAGTGTATCAGCAATATTTTGATTTTTTTTTTTTTTTTTTTTTTTTTTTTTTTACAAATAAATTTATATTCCTTTCATGGAAAACCACAAGTTCAGTCATATTATTAAGAATTACATATTAAAATACAAATGGGATGAAATAAAACTGACAAATTCTGTAATTTTGCCCCTACATCTGAAATGAAAGTTTCATTGTTTACATTTGTAAAGATGTGCGGAATTTAGGCGTTTGTGGATTTTAGGGTTGGGATCTGAGGGAGTCTATTGTATTAAACCATAAGTGGTTTCTTTTAATATACATTTTATAATTATTTTAACGTAAAAAGAAAAATCTCTGCAGCAATTTAAAGACAAAATCAAAATTGAAGGAAATTTGTCTTTGCATATCTTTGCGTTTCAATATATTAACGAGCTTTAAATTCGAAACATATAGATAATAATAAAATTTATAAAGTACTTACATTTGGATATAATCCAGAAATATTCGTAAAATTTGTAGACAAAATTCTAAAACTTTTGTTTATAATAAAATGCACGAAAAAATGTTACGCTGTCTGTACCAAAGATTTTTTTTTTTATTATTCTGCGAAGCAATCCCATTTGTGATGTTCGCACGAATCTAAAGTGCACATCTTTCTGCATTTCGTGCTTTAGACATTACAAGTTCTTAAAATATTATAATTTTAAATATTCAGATATGCTTCTTAAAATAAAATATTTCATGAATACGTTAAAATATTTCTACTTTGCATGCTATTTTAATGTCTTCAATAATTCCTTTTGTAACCCTGAATCAAATCGAAATATCTGAGCTTTAAAGAAATAAATAGTAGTAGTTTGTGTCTATTTAAAGTGAAGTACCATACATAAAAATATTTTTTAATCATCGAGCAATAAGTTATGGTGTCGATTAAATATTTTTTTTTTTTTTTAAATTAGTATCTCTTAGGAAACTTGAATATCTTGAACTGAGCCACATACCAAGAATTTGAACTCTAACATATTAAAACTTTACACATATAACATATTGTCTTAATATATTTGTTTAAGTTTTTCACGCGTGTGTTTTTTCGTTTCATTGAGTACCGCAGGAGTGAGGGTTTTATTTTTTTGTTTTTTAAATAAAGGGGTAAGGTGGAGGCGGGGGGGGGGGTCGACAACCTTCAGTGTTCTTTAACTGCAGTGGCAAAACATACTAACCATGTAGGAAAAATGTTTTAAAGTATTACCAATAGACGGCACTAGCTCATTGAAAAACCTCAAGTACAATGTACATGTACGTGTTTGCTCCTCAAGCAGTAAAGTATGAAAACGTATAGATGCAGCGTACTCACTGGATCACTGAAAAATAAAGCTATATATACGGATGCACTATTGAAAAGTTCAGAGAAATGACTATCGGGAGTCACCCACAAATACCTGATTCTTAACGCTGCCGATACTACATCCATACCAAAAAATGGCATTGAAGTATAAACTAGCAATTGCAAAACCTTCTGCAAGTGATGGAGAATCTATTTGCAATAAACATAAAAGTTTGAAGCCAATCACTCTTACTACACTTCAAGATTCAGCATAATTCCGTCTCTTGACAGAAACTGCAAATTTTGAGCATTGTGCAAATAGAAATGTGCAGAGAATTGTGCCTTTTGGTAACTGGCTAACATGGAAAGTACAAATAGAAAAAATGTAGAAAGGTAGAAAGCTTAACCCTTAATTGCATAGTGATGTAAATTTTCATCACCTTTTTATTTAATTTTTAATACATAAATTAAGTTCTTACAACCACTATATTTATATAGAAATATTAATCCTATAAAAATTACAAAAATATGCTACTAAATAAAGTTAAAAATCTATCTTAAGATTTCTGGTGTCTAATCCTTAATATAAAAATAAAAAACACAATTTTAAAAGAATAATTCATGCATTTAAGGGTTAATAATTTAGCAATAAAGCTCTCGATGAAACATATAAAAATTGGCAAGCGAAACAATAAGCAATCCGAAGTTAAACTGAGTTGTTTCTGAATCATAGGAAATGGTTAGATGATTAAGTTACTTTAACAAAATATATTTCTACCTTACAAATCTGGATTCATTTTCAATATCGTAAATACGGATAGAATTCAGATTTAGGCTGCTACAATTGCTTCAGGTACTTCTGTCAACTCAGTTTAAGATATTTCTGTAAACTTGTCTAATATTTTTTTAGTGTTTTCTTAATTTGTTCACGGTTGTAAACAATCAAAATCGCAAAAACAAAAAATATCTGAAGTATTTTTAGGGAAACCGTAAATACATTCCTATATTGAAGATGTACGCTTGTCTACGAAGAGTTAAGACAAGGTATTTTGCTCTATTTTTGTATTCTACAAAAAATATTTTTCAACAGTAAGACCGTATTGATCATGAATAAGAAAATAGAAAAGCACTTTTTCTAAATATCAGCGAGCATAATAAAATATGATGCACGATTTGGAACGAAAAAATTGCCTGATGCTTTGCCAGGTAAGTAAAAGCCCCGTGTAACAGGAAAACGGTGGCTATGTAATAACCACAATGCATTGAATGGCCTTTGAAACTCTCTTCTAGAGGTCTGAATGGGCCGAAATTTCCAGGACTGGGCCTAGCCCGACCCGTACAAAAACTTTATTGACTCGTCCCATCCCGTTTCGAAAACTAAACATTCGGCCCAAGCGTCCGGTATAAAAGCTAAAACTTCCACGCAAGTACGGCCTGGCCGGTTATGAAATCTTAATCTTCCGCCCAATTCAATTTCTACAAAACATGCCAATATTTCTGAAGCAACATTATCCTACAATTAAAATTATTCAAAAAGCACACTTACTTAAACATAGATTTTATTTTCAGAATATATGCCCGCAATTCATGGAATTCGGATTGACAATAATATTACAACTTACAAAATTACTCACATAAAAGCTCATTAAAATATTGACTTAGATACTTACATTCAAATGATGATTCTTCAGTAAAAAAAAATTAACGAAGTTTAGAATGAAAGAAAAAGATGGTAAAAAAAAAGGGCAAAAAAAATCACTATTTAAAAGCTCTTCAAAGAAAAAATAAATGGTCAAGTGCGAATATTACTCGCGTTCTGAGGGTTCCGTAAAATAAATATATGAATTATTAAATGTATTATTAAAAAATATATTTGCTAAAAGAATTTGTAAAAAACTATACAACGTACGGTTGGGTATAGCTGTATATACTAGAAAAGTATGAATGGGTATACCATAAAAGTTCGAAAAGATATGAAGCCTAAATAATATCAAATATTGCTATTCTGTATAACTCTTTTTTTAATCTTATTCTAATCTGTTTACGATGAACTTAATTCGGTACTGACAGTAAAAGCAGTGCATATTTAAACTTCATTTGACATTTCATAAAACTAAATTCAGCGTAGTAATAATCTTTTCTTTTTACAGTGTAACTAAAACAAAACACTTGTTGTAAGGTTTAACTTGGCATTGTGCTAAGCGCACTTCGAAAGGAGATCGCAAAGTTGCAACGCCGCCTTGGTCCGTAGCGCGTTTTTCCAGATAGGTTTCTAATTAACTTTTAAAGACACGGGAGGCGATAGATATCCACTATAGAGATATCCACTCAGTGCAAGCTAGTTGTGAATCGCATAGTATTTGTGTGATTAATTCTAATTAAATTAGTCTGTTTTTTTAAAATTTTGACGTTTGTTGCTTTTATACTGCTACTGGACATTGCATTAGACAAATGTATCATTAAAAGTGCTTATCTACGCTTTAAAAGCCGATGTCACATAGAGTGCGCCGCTCCTGTTATTATATATTTCCAAATCGTCCGTGTCTTTAAGGGTTAATATCTCGACTAATTACCGACGATTTTTTTTAAATCATTATCAACAATGCTTTTATACTTCTGCTACGAAAGGTACCATCAGAGCTCCTCAACAGTTTTGCTGAATGCCCGCAAATCGAAATTTGTGTGTAATGAAAAAATGCGCTTTTCTTAAAAACTATGTGACCTAGGGTAGTCGCTATAATTTTCCTGCAAGGTTTAACTTAACGTCAACTACCTCTAATTTTTTCATATTTTTAGACTGAGCAGATTCGGAAATAGATGGGGGGGAGACATATTTTTGCACTACATTTTTGACGATATATTTGAAATTATAATACCTAAAATTAAAAGAAATGTATTTTTGAGTTCAGCGTTACAAAAGTTTTCACACGATACCCCACACGATATACAAAGAATTTTTTTTTCAAGTAGCTTAATTAGCCCCTCTACATTTTTCCTAAATATATTTGTGAATGTTTAATAATCTATAAATATGTGGGTCAATAGTTTTTATTACTTCCCCCAATTTGAACTTTCCACTTTCCGTAGTTTACGAGTAAAATGGCTTTGACAGACACGAGAGTGGAGTGATCTTATAATGGTTCCGTTTTTACTTTTTAAGTACGAACCCTAAAAATAGATTTTTTTTAAATATTTCTCAGCCATTTATCAAACCAAATTCAATTTCTAAAGATTTTATTAAATAAATGTACAACATCACTTTATTTTTTTCAAAAATTGTCAAATAAAATGCGGGCTTGGAAAGAGGGATTGGAGAAAGAAGTCCGGTCCCGACTCGACCCGGAAAAAAAGAAGTTGGGTCCGGCCCGGAGCAAAAGAAGACCAGGCCTGGCACGGCCCGAGTCTCATGAAAAAAAAACTGGCCCGAGCCCGGCCTTCACAGACCTAGTCTCGTCTAAACTTAAAAGAGCATAATACGTTAATTTTTAAATGCTGTAAATCAAACAATATGCCTTTAGAGCTAAGATAATCAACATATTTGTGAAATCAGAAATTCGAATACAGGAATTTCAATTCTTCTTTACTATAAGTTTATGCACATTAGCTGTTGCATTATTTAAATTATGGATGATCTGTTTTTGAATCTGGTGCATAGAAAAAAACTCGCTTTAAATTTAAAAGAGAAAAATAATATTTAAGCCAAAAACCCAGACAATCTTACATGAATTTATTATCAAGCTCAAGACTAAAACAGAAAAAAATGCATTTTTCACTCTTTATAAACATAGAAAATGCAAAGTAGCCATTTTTTGTCTATTAAATCAGAAATATGTAGAAAGTGCAACAACTACTACACATAAAATATTTTTAACATATATAAAATATTTTCTGGTGCATTATTTTAGAAACTCTGAAAATTTTCACTGACCGTAGTATCAAAGAGTATCTAATTTATGATCCTGTTATAAAATTTCCTTCCCATAAAATTATTTCTACAAGTTTATATGGGGCAAAATATTTGATATTCAATTGTGACTTTTTTCTATTTGACAAAACCAAATAGACGTAATATTTCACATTTACAAAGTTCCAATTTTTATCTCTACTCAAATTTTTCCAAACAATCATAATATTACAACTATTTTATTGCGACATTAAAAAAAAAAAATCAGTAAAATGTATTTTATCACAATCTCTTTTAAATTATATACATATTTTCTTTGGTGGGTTTCTACCGCCTAGTAATAATAAGTTGCATCAAACTGCTTTACTTATTAAAGAAAAACTGATAATTCAATTAATAACATACACAATTAATTTATCTCATTTTCAAGATTATCGCTATTGATCAAGATTATTAATTAGTTTAGTAAGTAAATACCAAAATAAATTTATGTATTCAAAAGTATCTCTTTTGATTATCACCTTTTTAAGTATAAGATGAAAACAGAATACAATAATCAATCTTGCTTATGAATAAAAAAAATCAGCGCTGAATACGGTGAAATCATTTTTCTTGTCCACTTTGTTTCTCTGTTTAAAATTACATTGTTTCCTAGACTGAAAACAAAATTGCAAAGACTAGACGGAATATAATAACGGTGTTCAATTTTCTAGTGACAGAAAGGCAGGGTTAAACGGATATTCCGATAAAATCTTTTTTTTTTTCTTTGGTAGTCGGGTTTTACACGATTTGTCAGCAGACGCATAACAGACATCGGATGAAATAATGGGGTCTTTATCGATTTGTACTGTCTGGAGGCCTCAGGTTCAGTCTGCGCTCCTTATCACTAAAATGGTCTTAGAGAAACATTGAGGGAGGTGGGGGACTTATTAAATTGCACATTCCGGATTATACATGGCAAAATAATTAGAACGTTCCATCGCTTTACTTTTATTTACTTATTTAAACTGCTTGTAATGAACGAAAATTATTCAGCTGTATGGGAATATAACCATTTGTACATCGTTACATTGTTACATAAATTCTATGTTTAGCTATCTTAAAGGTTATTCTATTTTGCAAATGAAATTTATTTCATTGTCTGTCTGCTGCAATACAGATTTATTGTGCAGTCATAAAGTATTAAAATTAAAGGAAAACTATCGATTAAATAATAAATAATTTAAACACGCTACTGTGGCCTTTTGTATTTGTTTGTTTGTCCATTCAAAGCACTAATGCTAAAAGATTATTATTAATCTACATGAGAATATAAACATTTGTATACAAATGTACACTTCCATAATTTCTGAGTTTGAAAGTTTAAGAGTGAAATATGTTTTGAATCATTGGATTTGTGAGCAGAACAGATGAAAATGAGTTATAAGTTATTTAAGCTTCATTTAAATAATAAGGTTCCTGAACAATAGGGGGGGGGGACTGATTAGATACGTGCAGATGAAAAGATTTATACGTTTTCACACTAATGCATAAAATTTAAATATTGAAGCATTTAAAATCGGGAGATATACATATACATGCGCACACAAAGGGTAAAATTAATGCTTTTCTATTCACGTGTATACGATCCAATGATTATACTAAAGTTTTGATTTTTATTAGGAATTCGTGAGATGAAACGAAAGATTTATATTTACTGGGTGTAATTGCAATCAGTAATATATTTCACCACAGTTAAAAACCCTTTACAGTACTTAGACTTGTTTCTGTCCAATTAAACTTCATTTTTTTAAACACTAGTTGCTCCAACCCGCCCTTCGCGGCTTACCGAATGTAGGTGAAAACTTTTTTTTTTATTGAAAACTATAATAGTTCCTTTTACATTTAACATATTTTTTGATAACCCGCTAATAACACGGTAAAGCATTTTAAAGTGAAAGCTATCAATCATGCATATCAATAAAGTTTCGAAATTTATTACAATATAGTATAATAAAAAATGTATTATAATAATGCAATAAAAAATGTATAATAGCCGAAGAAATTGCCAAAGCATTCGCTGTATGCAGATGCCTTTTTTACTCTGATAATTTCTGTGTCTTAAGCTTGTAGTTCGGTTATATGTCTGTTAAATTTGTGTTTTATTTATATTGTTTTACTTATTTATTGATGAAGTTTTAATTTCTTTATAAATTATTAGCTGGAAACAAGTACTAAACTATATTGTTTTAAGTGAAACGGGCTATCTTCCGTAATCGTCTGCATGCTGTAGGGATGATAAATTTTAAAAATATCATGCTTCAAAAATATTTTTTAAACAAAAAATCAGTAAATTTTGATAGAGTTTTTACATGAGCTGTATGTTAAAGAACATTTTTTTTCCTTATTCGACTCTATAAAAATTGACATTTTGTGGTGTTTAAAAGTTTAAAAATTGCAGTAAAAGTAATCGTCAGGTGCATAGCCCACTTAATGCCAGCTTTGGGTCAGACATTGCCATCATCAAAATGACGGCAGCGTTACCCACGGACACGTTTGTCATTCATAATATAGATAGTTTATTATGCACCAGATAATCTAAATAGTTCATTAACAACCGATTATTAAAATAGAAGTGTTTCATATGACTCAGGATAGAGAAAACACATAACTTACTTTTAAAAGACACCGCCAGAAATAACATTAAGCGAAACTATAAAAAGAATTATATGTTTCTCACATCTAAAATCTTAAGGACATAGCAAAATGCACAAATAAACTAAGGGTAACATCTGCATTCTTTCAAATAAAGCTTTTTTTTCAAAGTTAACACCATGGTAAATTTAAAATTTACGTTTTGTAGATATTGATCACTATAATATCCCAACTGTTCTTCATAGGAGTTAGGTCCGGAATATCCAGACAATCAAGTGTGGGAAACTTATCTTCAAACCAGTTTTCAGAGTGAATTGAGGCATTGTCCTGTTGAAAAATATAGTTAAGGCCGAATTATAGAGAGAACATCCCTATTCTTGGCTATTTTCTATACATGAAAAAATTTATAATATATATAACGCGGTTTCATATTTATAATTGGCTTATTTTTAAGAATTGGCAAGATCGGCTTCCTCGAGTATACGCAATTCCGGCTTGAGGAAAAGTTTCATTACTTTTTTATTAGGGTTCCGTTCTTAAAAAGTAAAACGGAACCATTATAGGATCACTCTTGTGTCTGTCCGTCTGTCTGTCTGTCTGTCTGTCTGTCTGTCACAGCCATTTTACCCGTAAACTATGGAACGTGGAAAGTTCAAATTCGGGGAAGTAATAAAGACTGTTGACCCACATATTTTTAGATTATTAAACATTTATAAATATATTTAGTAAAAATGTATAGGGGCAAATTCAGTTGCTTGAAAGAAAAATATTTTCTTTGTATATCGTGTGGGGTTATCGTGTGAAAGCTTTCGTAACGCTGAATTCAAAAATATATTTCTTTTAATTTTAGGTATTACATTTTCAAACATATAGTCGAAAATGTAGCGCAAAAATATGTCCCCCCCCCCCCCCATCTAATTCCGAATTTACTGAAGCTAAAATTATGAAAAAATTAGAAGGAGTAGACGTTAATTTAAACCTTGCAGGATAATTATAGCGACTACCCTAGGTCACATAGTTATTGAGAAAATCGCATTTTTCCGTTACACACAAATTTCGATTTACGGGCATTCAGCAAAACTGTTGAGCAGCACTGGAGGTACCTATCGTAGCAGAAGTATAAAAGCATTGTTGATCATGATTTCGAAAAAAATCGTTAGTAATTAGCAGAGATATAAACCCTTAAAAAATGGACGGTTTGGACACACATAATGACCGGGGTGACGTACTCTATGTACCATTGGCTTTTAAAGCCTAGATAACAACTTTTAATGATATATGTGTGTAATGTAATGGCCAGTAACAGTATAAAAGCAATAAACGTCAAATTGTTAAAAATAGACTAATTCAAGGGGTCTCAGGACTCTTAAAGCTTCAAAAAAAATTTTGATTTAAATTTTTTTAGATGTTAATCGTCCATCTTTTCTGAACATTTTAATATAATTGTTTCCTTCAAATTCTCATTAGAACAGAATTTATGGCTTTTAGACTTATACCCGCTCAATAGCTTAAGCGGCCTTTTCGAAACTTTTAAGTCATTTTTCTCCAATTGACTTTTTTTGGCATAACGCTCATGATATCTCAAAAATTTTTGAATATTTTTTCACGAAATTTTCAAAACATACGTTTTATATTAATCTGTATAAACTGAATCTAAAATTTCCTTTTTATTGTTCAAAAAAATATTTTTTAAGTAATTATATTGTTCAAATTTTCAAAATTTTCTATTAGCTAAATACAACTTTGCACTAAAAATATAAAAATGCTTTAAATACAAAGTTATTTAGGTTCGGGGTAATTATTATAATTTGAAGTATAAGTAGGCGCCAAAATTTTTATTCTAGTTACAATATTTATTTTCTAATCGTGCGCGTAAGCTGTTATACCAATATTCTGCCTATCAAATGTCTGACTGTTTGGAACACCCTGTAAATGCTAATTCTTCATCTTGCAAATTTTTAAATACATAAAATGAAAGAACGTACTTATATCTTTCGTCTCAATAAAAATTGTGTTTTAAAATCATATACATTTTAAGATATTAAATGTTGAATATGGTCTCTTTTTTTTCATTTTTTCCAATTTTTGAGATCTCTGAGACCCCTTAATTAGAATGAATTACATAAATACTATGGGATTCACGACAATTTGCATTGAATGGCTCTTTCAATACGCCTCGAGTGGCTTTAAAAGTTAATTAAAAAGCTATTTGGGAAACGCGGCAAGGACCAAGGCGGCGTTGCAAATTTGTGACCTCCTTTCGAAGCGCGCTTAGCACAATGCCAAATGAGAACTTTGAACGAATGTTTTGTTTTAGCTGCACTTTAGAAAGAAAGGTTATTACTATGATGAACTAAGTTTTATGAAATGACAAATAAAGTATATGCATTTCTTTTATTGTCAGTACCGAATTAAGTTCATTATAAAGAGATTAAAATAATATTAAACTAGTCGGATGTGTCAATCCCAAAACTTTCTTCTATCTCATACATGTCAATACTTCCTGATAAATGCAGCACAGCAGCGCCACCGGTTAGGCGATTTATACCAAAATCTAATCAGGGACAACTTTCTTGAACTTCTAATTGAATTTGAAGTTTGGTGAAAATTCGTGCATTAGTTTTTTAGATAGAGCTATTACGGAAATCGTGAAAAGTTCTGAGTTACAGTGGAACCTCTTGGGTAATTTACACCAAAAACTTATCAGGATCAGTTCATATCAGGGGCTAACTGAATCTAAAGTTTGATGAAAATTCATGCATTAGTTCTTGAGATACAGCTATTGCGGAAATCGGGAAAATTGCAGCATAGTAACGCTACCTGTTGGGCGATTTATACCAAAAAGTAATCAGCACCAATTTATATCACGGACTAAATCAATCTAAAGTTTTATTAAATTCCGTTCAATAGTTCTTAAGACAGAGCGCCCACAATATTTGCGTCACACACAGATAGACAGACTCACAGACAGACATTTTGTAAAAACATGTTTTTCATTACCTCTATACCCTAAAAAGTATACATCCGTCGAAAACCGGTATTCGAAAATTTTCACGAATCCAATACTTTCTTCTTGTAAAGATAGAAGAAATTAAAAATGAGTTATACAGATTAGCTGTATTTGAAATTTTTTAGGTTCCATACATCTTTGAACTTTCATGGTATATCCATTTACATTTTTCTAGTATATACTGTTATACCCAACCCTACTTTGCATAATTTTTTACAAAGTGTTAGTATTCTTTTAGCAACGGTTTTTTTTTTAATAATGCAATTACTAATTCATATATTTATTGTACGGAACCCTCTGTGCGCGAGTAATACTCGCACTTGACCGTTTATTTTTTATTTGCTCTTGCATTACGCGAATTTCTCATTTGATTTTCGTTTCGATACCATTGATTTCTTTTGGGTTGTTTCAGTTTTTTAAAACATTTTAAATTTGCCTAAGCATTGCACTAAATCATTAAATTGTGCTTCTATGAGATAGCGATCGCCTTCATAAATGTTTCAAAATATTCAAAATTCCATAGCTGAAAAATATGTTGAGAAATACCACTGTCGAATCTGAACCGAGTATTTATTGTGAATATGCACGCCGCCCATAGCAGTTATCACCGTGCCGAATTTGATGGTCATTGGCCGAACAATTTAGGAAGAATAGCGTCACGAAGAAAACATTGGAGTGGACACGTAAGAGCTTCGATCGCTCAGCTCAATAAATGAAACCATTAATAGTCATGTTATCACAAAATATGTACTACAATCTGTAACTTTAAGGGACCATTCTTTAGATCAAAATTGAAAATCTATTTCCTGCTATATTATTTATATTTTAGAAAATCCACGACATATTTATTGATTTCCAGATGAACATCATTGTCCTTGTTAACATATATTGCGTCATTATTTTAATAGCTTTAGACGCAATATCACTCAAAATGCCTTTTCCAATACGGACACTCGGACACTGTCGCAAACAAATTTTAGCTCATACTCAATGCTTTTTTTCTTCTTAAAACAAAAATGAGAATCCACATTTAGGGTAAATGAAAGAGGACAAATTGACGGGAAAATAACCCAGTATTTCGTATTGAAATTTTTAAAGTTTGAAGAAAAATAAAATTTAAACAGTTCTTATTGACAAGAAAAGGTAACAGATATAAAGAAAATCATAAACAAGTAACGTAGATACAAAAATAATTATTCTGTAACTTATGCAAATGGAGTTATAACTTACATTTTCTTTCATTTTTTTTTCCTTTTTCGGGGTACTGTGCTTACAATATACGGAATACATAAAAATAGAAATGGTTCACAAAAGTTGCGAATAAAACTTATTATATCAAAAGATATTTAGAGTTTCAGGAAAAAAATTTGTTTCTGTTATTTAGATGTAAATAATTTTTTTCTTAAATAATTACATCAAATATTTAGATTGTCAAAGAAGTTATAAATATTTTGCATATTAACTAACTGTCAGTATTTAAGTGCTAAATTGTATTTTACTGAATACTCAACTGTATTTTATTGAAATATATATTATGAAAGATAATAAAATATTGCATTATATTAGTCTCTAAAGGTGTTCTCAAATTTTCGGTTTCCTCCATTGGAAAATTCTAATCTTTCTAATTCTAATTCATTCTTCATTCCTGATGACGAAAAGTTTCAGATATTCTTATTCAGGTACAAAAATATCGAAGAGTTTTTTCTATTTTCCAATAAATGGGATAGATTTTCCATCATAACCGATTGCTACTTGATGATGAGTTTTCCGAATTATCATTTGTCCAAAAAATGCTTAGAATAATATCGATTTTGACAACATTTTCTTAAGAATATTATACTATTATTGTAAAACGTTAAATCTGTTCAATTACTGGAAACTTGTATAAGATTATTTGGATTTTTTGTCAGAGTGTAGATGAAAACAAATTTGTAATTACCCCCCCCCCCCCCAAAAAAAAAGCTATTTTTGATTTGAGGAACTGTGTTAAACGTCTTTTTTCAAAAAACGACTTTTGATTTACATTAATAACGTATATTATTTGAGATATTTCTGTTTCTTACATTAATATGTATTACACGATGTACACATAGAAATAGAAGCCAAAAGATATGCTTGTGGCTGCAAACAAATAAAAAGTTGTAAGGTCTTTCACCTTGAATTTATATTGATTTAGGGTTGTCTGCAAAGTTTTTCATAATGCAATATCTATGGGAGCTTAATTACTTGGTCGTTTAATGCACGCAAGCTTTCATAACATTGGTTTCTTTTGCTTTAAATGGTTTCTAGTAACATATTTTAGAATAACAAAAGAGCTGTGCGTTTCAAGTCAGTTATTCTTTTTATCCTAAAGCTGAAATTTTCATATTCAAATTCTTATGTTCATAAATAATGCACGGTTTTTTTCTGATATACAGGCTTTTACGCATTATCTGAAAGCTTGTATCTGACTTTTTAAAAAAATCTGAAACATACTTTTTTAATCTTTTAGCTGCTATTGAACTGCAAATGTTTTCCTTAAAACCGTGCTGTCACGCATTTTCCTTTTTTTTATACCTTTATATTGTGGAATATGAATTCAATCAATTACATCATTATATTATAAATAAATATAGAGGTATAATCATATAGTTAGTCGATGCTTGCGATTGTCATACCCTTAAGTAGGTATCGATTACTTAATAATTATACATAAATATTACTGTATAAATTGATAGGAAGATTTTGTGACGCATAAGTACAATTTGTTCATAAAACAGTTTAATTTAATAGGCATATAATCCACTATCAGTAAGCCATTTAGCAACATCAAAACTTTAAATGTATTGGCTTGTTCGGAAAGCGCTTTTTCCTGATATTTTGAGGAAACAAAAAGTATTAAAACTTTACTTTCCATACTACAAAGTATGGCCTATCTCTTTTCTTCCACTTTCACCATTCAGCGGGCGCCCTATAACTTTTCTCACGAGCAGGCAATCGTCTTTTTTTTTTACACAAGTTTTGACAAATTCATGATATTTTATGAAAGTAATCCATACTAATAAGTTTGTCATCCATGATAGTAATCCATACTAATAATTAAGCAGAGATTGTCTGCCTCTCTCTGTGTGTGTGCGATGGCTAGCAAAATCTACTGCACTTAGAGGTCTGAAAATTTCGATGATGATAGTCTAAGGCAGGTCCCAATGCACCTGAGATTCTGATTTTTCATTTTTTGATAATGGCCAGCATACGAATTAAAGCCGGCAATTAAAAAACAGACAAAAAAACGTCGCACCGGTGCGTATGCGAAATGTCTCTCCGGAGAGTAGAAGCAGATAAGATCCTATTCTCGTTGAGCGCTCTTTTTTTTCGGTCTTATTTCTAAGTGCGCATAGGAGAAACAGTTCTAAATATTGATAAACTAAAATTCTATTTTTAAATTTCATACGTTTTACTTTCAAACGCCGCAATACTTTAAAAAATATGAATTTTAATCCTTTCAAAAAGAATTTTCAAAAAAGTTCGAAATCGTACTCCCCCCCCCCTTTTTCGAAGCCCACATTCGCCTGAGTTTTAAAGATATGGGAAAACGAAAAGAACCCTCTTAAGCCGGATACCTTCTTCTCGACGACGGTGCAGTGCGTTTTGAAAAACATGAATATTAACTCTTTCAAAAAAATTCTAGGCTGGAAGTCACTTTGCACCTTCCAGAGTCAGTCTTTTTTTTCTACGCTAAATGTAACTAAATATCGGTATTTTGACTAAATATTTTTACGCATTCTTTGGACATTTAATTTACATGAGGTATAAAAATCTCGATATATTCGGAAGATTAGAAATATTAAAAAAAATAAATAAATAAATAAGATCTGAAAATTTTTCACCAGAGCGTAAATACGCGGGAGACTTTTGCTCACGTTTTCACAAGTACATTATCAATATTTTTCCACTAAAATTCCACAGACTTTCAAAACATTATATTTATAACACATAAAAATTGTCGGACACAAACTATTGATTAAAATAATAAAACTTTGTAAAAAATCACCATAAAATTAAAACAAAACACAGGACGCGTTTCGAGCTAAAAACATAACAGCTCGTCATCAGCAAAGCATACACGTGTCCGTAAACGAACAAGTTCAAAAATGAACTGAAGATAAAGAATGTTGTGAAGAATGCGACAGATGGCGCTACCTGATAGAGGGATATGCAAAAGGGAAATGTGTTGAAAAAAGATAGAAGAGAAAATGAAATGGAAAAAATGGAAATAAAAGAAAAAATAAAAATAAAAGAAGTAAATTAAAAATATAAATAAAAATAATAAATAAAGAACTATAAAAGAACAAGAAAAAATCCAAATTATTATTTTTTTTTTTTTTTACAAAATAAAAAGAAAAGAAACAAGAGAAAAGGAAAAAGAATTACAAAATTAATTTCCACGCTGGAGATAGGAAAGGAGATGATGGGAGATCATTGACAAGATTAGCAGAATTTTTAGAAATAAAATATGCTTCATGAAAATCCAAGTGAGAGGGAGAGGCAGGGGAAGAAATAATTTTGGCCATGGAGAAATTGAAACAATGACTGGAAGACCAACAGTGAGAAGCAATCGAAGATTTAGAGATTTCTTGATTTGCAATATATCTCTGATGCATATTGATATATTGCAAATTGATATATTGATGATATATTGCAAATCAAGAAATCTCTAAATCTTCGATTGCTTCTCACTGTTGGTCTTCCAGTCATTGTTTCAATTTCTCCATGGCCAAAATTATTTCTTCCCCTGCCTCTCCCTCTCACTTGGATTTTCATGAAGCATATTTTATTTCTAAAAATTCTGCTAATCTTGTCAATGATCTCCCATCATCTCCTTTCCTATCTCCAGCGTGGAAATTAATTTTGTAATTCTTTTCCCTTTTCTCTTGTTTCTTTTCTTTTTATTTTGTAAAAAAAAAAATAATAATAATAATAATTTGGATTTTTTCTTGTTCTTTTATAGTTCTTTATTTATTATTTTTATTTATATTTTTAATTTACTTCTTTTATTTTTATTTTTTCTTTTATTTCCATTTTTTCCATTTCATTTTCTCTTCTATCTTTTTTCAACACATTTCCCTTTTGCATATCCCTCTATCAGGTAGCGCCATCTGTCGCATTCTTCGCAACATTCTTTATCTTCAGTTCATTTTTGAACTTGTTCGTTTACGGACACGTGTATGCTTTGCTGATGACGAGCTGTTATGTTTTTAGCTCGAAACGCGTCCTGTGTTTTGTTTTAATTTTATGGTGATTTTTTACAATGTTTTATTATTTTAATTGCTTCATATCGCCAGTTTTCGGTGCTGTTTCGCTCCACAAACTATTGGTTTTCTTGCATACACTCCAAGCTCGAACAGTCTTCGTGCAGCAGTAGAACGGCTAATTCTAGTTCCTATGGCAGCCTGAATGTCTGACACCAAATCTCTTGTAGTTGCTTCGCTATTTCTGCGAGCCGATAAAGACAGAAAACGGTCTTCGCGTGCAGTTGTTGCTCTTGGTCATCCTTGACCATGTTGTCTATCAAAGGATACAGTGCTTAAAAAGCCGCTCCAAGCTCTTGATATGACACTTTGAGGGATAGTCAAATCTTGGGCGACACCCTATTTTTGTTTGACCTCCCTCGATTCTACCAATTATTCGCCACTTTTGACCTTCACTTAAATGATGTCTTTGAGCCATAACTAATTAATACTGTTCACTCCCAGACACCACATTCACTTTAAATATCACTACAGACCGAAATTCCAACATGCGTCCATTGCGCACCACATTGTCAATCATCGAATTTGCATATTTCCGGCGCTAACGTATGCGCGGAAGTGCAAATTTTGTGTTCAGTTGTATTTAATTAACATAAATAATTGCAGCGTTGGGCATTCATTGCAACATTAACTTGGTAAGCATATTTTTTCTCATTATCCTTCAATTTTCATGACCAGTGTATTTTCGCGAATTTTTACAGAGACTCCGGAAATATTATATTTTTAACTGAAAACTTTTAAACCGTTTGTAAAATAAGAACTAACTTTTTTAATTTTAAAGGATCCAATGTGGAAAAAGTTATAAGAAAACACGTCTTAGCATGCGTAAGTACTCCCGATGTAGGCTGCCGAAGGAAGTGGGACAGCAACTCCAGATTCGTTTGGATAAATTTTCATTAAAAATATAAAATCATACAGATTCGAGGGTGCATGCTGCCGAAGTCAACCGTGTCCCCAACATTAGGTTTCTTTGAAAGAACTGTCGTTTAAAAATTTAAAAAATATATTCAACGCTGATTTTAAGTATATTTAAATTTGTTATCACGAGACCGAGCAACGCCGGGCGTGTCAACTAGTCTGGTACTAATAAAAGAAAGGTGTGTGCATGTGCGTGTGCGATGGATAGCGAAATCTACAGCACGTAGAAGCGTGAAAATTTAGATGAGGGTTGTCCAAAGCATGTCCTGATGCGCCTGAGGCTCAGACTTTTCATTATTTATAATTAGCCGAAATATTAATTAAAACCGAAATTTAAAAAAAGGAATTCCATGCACCGTCGTAGCTGGAAACAGTGATGGAATTTCCAGAGCGGTGCACGTGGTCCCAAACCGCGATCATGGGGATAAAAATCGGAAAATCGGTTTTTCGTATTTAGAAATACATTCCATGGTGTTCAGAAATATCTAAAGATTTATGCTGTTAAATATTTTGATTTTATAAGCGCACATAAATTCGCATTGCTTTTGTGAAGTTAGAAGTTTTGAACAATTCTTTTGTGGCGTAAATTTCTGGCAAATTCGGCACATTCACACGCGAAGCCCTTTTCACATAGTTTGTTGTTTTTTTTTTTTTTTTTTTTTTTTTTTAGGTTTTTTTAAAACAACGTTAAATTGCATCTTTACTTTGATTATTCCGATTGCAAAATAAATCAGAAATTAAAAAAGAGAAAAACATTTTAAATACACAGTTTTAAGGCATTTTAATTCATAAAAAAATATCAATAAAAAAAATTCACCAGAGTCCTTAGGACATTCATAGCACAAAATGTACAATGAACTTTCTAAAACCATATGTAAAGGGATCTATTGCGATTTTGTGATATACAGAGATTTCAAGTTGGTCATTGGATATTTCAGATATTAGTCCAAAATCAATAACTGGGTCTAAATTTTTTCCAGTTTTTGGCTCTAGCCAAAAATTGACTGATTTTAAATAATGCAACATTCTAATTGACATAACACTGTAAATTTAAATTATTTTTTATTCGCAGGGTATCCTTAAGAGTTGGAGCCGAATTTTTAACAATGGAGCCGAACTAACAATTAAACACAATTTAAAAGTCATCAATACAAGTAAATAAAAAAATAGGTAAGTAATATAAAAAATAGTTTCACATTGATGAGAAATAATTAATTAGTTCGCTTTTTACGCAGTTGGGTTTTTTGATTTTTTAAATTTAATAGGGGAGAGTAGCCGAATTTGGACCACTTTTACTTATTTTCAGGTGTAACTCACTTAATTTTTGTAATATCTGCAAAACATCACTACACAGGGTCAATCTATTCATCTACTAACTAAATAAATCTTTAGATCAATTTCTTTTTGAAATTATTAAGTTTTATTTTAGTTTGAAAAATTTGTCAAAAGTGGTCCAAATTCAGAAAATGGTCGCCTAAGTTGGACCCCAGTCTCCTAAATTGGACCAAACAATATCAGGTTATTTTAACGACTAGGGAAATTAACTAATTTTATTAAAACAAACATTTGCGATTAATGAAACAATCAAACAAAACAACACCAATGAAATATAATGAAATCAAATATCTGAAAATAAGAGTAATTTTTTTAAAACAAAATGTATTCAAAATGTAATTCAAAGTTATCAGTAATTAAGAATAGAAATTATGGAACTAATTACCAGTTACTTGAATATCATGTAAGAAGTGATGCAAAGCTTACACATGAATTTCATTTATTCATTTTTTATTCCAACGAACCCAACATGGAACCGTATTTGGCAATCTGAACACTGAAACATTTCTGCTATTTTATTTTTCTTACAAATTAGGCAAAACCAATCATCACTGTCTAGATATTTCGTTTTAGATTCTGAATTATTGGACCTTTTTTTTGAAACAGGAGTTATCTTTACATTATGTGTGTAGTTCTTCCCTTCCATCATTTTCTTGCTAATTGCATTACGCCTATTTTTCAAAACTTGATGTTTCAATTGCTTTTGTGCTGTGATAGCTTCCATTTTGTCTGTTTTTTTGTTTTTTCATTTCAAGGTTTACTTTATATGGCGAATATGTTAACAAAACTTTTTTTTTTTTTTTTGCTTCCTCTGTACTTTGATTTAACTGAATTTAGCAAAGAAGATAACATTTCTAATGATATTTTGACTTTTCGGGAGGATTTGTTGCTGCAGCCTTCTTGCAGGTCAATTTCTTCATAACTTACTCTCTCCTTTTTGTTTCCTATATCTTTAACAGCTTTTGCTTTCACGGGTGTTTTTCTTCCAGACAGTTTGTCCGTGTCTTTTTCAACATTATATTAAAAAAAGTGCTTAAAAAATTTCCTCTATTGCAAAATATGCCACGATTAATCAACCGCAAATAACATATATTCAAACAGTGTTGAATTCAGCCCCCCCCGCCCACCCCACCCCTCCACGCGCCGGAGCCATGAAATAACCACTCTCCTCGGAAGATTTTAGATTTTATGCGTTTTAATGCCAAAAAAGTGTAATTCCACCGTCCAGAACTGTAAAAAGCCATCGCAAATATCCTCCAGGCGGAAAATGTTTGAATTCAACTCTGTAAACCAAATACGCCGTAGGAATAAGGAATTCAAAGAAAATAAATACAAATACATACAAGATAAAAGAAATTGCAAACAAAATTTATTGCATAAATATGTAAAAATATTTTTATGTTTATATAGGCTTAAACTGTTTAAAAAAATTAATCCCGATATTTAAAAAGAAAAAAAAGAACCTTGCATGGATATAGTAATACATTATAAAATATTGAAAAATAAAAAAAAATAATGTACAAAGCGTACCGACATCGAAATTTATTACTTACTTTTCAAATTTATGATCGCATAACTGGTCCAATTTAAGCAACTTAAATTGGCCCAATTACGGCAACTGCGCCATTTTTTAAAACAGATAATCTCAAAACTAAAAACAAAAACGAAATCAAAGAAATCCGCGTAAAAAATATGCGCAATAAACAGATGAATTTGTATATGTATATGAAAACCTAACAACTTACCTTAGTTTTAAAGTATTCCCTTACGTTTAATAGGAAAAAAATAGATCAAAACAGCTAACTTTAAGTTTTTAAAATTGTCTGAAAACAGCACGTGGTAGGCGGTTGCTTCTTCTAATCATGAGTGACGTCATTCTGATGAGTAGGATTTCAGCGGTAGATGGCGTCTCTTCCTGTAATTAGCGGCAGAATGGCAACGGTCCAATTAAAGCGGCGGTCCAAATATGGCTACTCTCCCCTACTTTTTTAAAAAATACAAACTAAAAATTCATTTATATATATATACTTTAAAGAAATTCTACCAATACGCAGGCATGGGAAATTTAATCAACTGCAAAACATCATTCGATTTTTCAGATTTCCTGATTTTTTGAAAATTTATTTTTTCTTTACTTACAAACAGATTTAATTAAATATAGATTTTTCATTTACATGTATCGTCATGTAAATATATTGTAAATTTGCTCTAGAAATTAAAAAATATTTACAAGCAATATTGACTTCAAATAAATTTAGTGAAATTTTGAAGGAAAAAAGTAGCCTTAAGCGATGATTCAAATGATGAGGAAGTTGACAGTGAAAAAGCATCAGATGCTTCAGATATGTGGATGATGGTCTATGGATGTTGTATTAAGAAAATTTTTGATATGTCGAGGAAAATATTCATTATTTTATGATGTGTATAAGTATTGCATCAAATTATAAATATTTTAAACATTAAAAAGTAGAAAAGAAGAATAAAAAGAAATATTTTTAAATATATTCTTTTATTCTAACTTTTTAATTTTATCATCTTTACTGGACGCAATGTCGTTCACGCGGACATTGATGTTGTTGACCGAAATTTTCTATTTCAGTCTTTTTAAACCACTTCTAATACGTCGGTTCCCCTTTTTTAAAAAAAATTTCTAAAATGAAGCTTTTTATTTTCCACATCAAATACTTTGTAAGTATAACCTCACTGCACTCATATCAATAAATATTAGTCAAAGCAGTTTCATAGACTTCCTTCTTTTTTATTCTGTTCAAAAATGATTAATTTCAAACGATAAAATGACTTCTTCAATACACTAAAAGCATGCAGAAATATTGCTCTTTCTATCGTATCGGTAACACGATATTTTGCATCAATTACAGGATTTAATCTTCCGAAAAATATTGTGGTTTCTACATTCTTACGGTGTATTGAATTTATGATTTAGGTTTTCTCATTGAATTTACGATTAAGATTCTTTCGTTGAATTTTTGATTCAGGTGATACAATGACAGTAAAAACGCTGAATACGACACAGACCATTATAGATTGGTGGTAGTCTGGCGAAAAATAAATACACGAAATGTATCCCGAGAACTTTGTTTGAATCACAGAATTTTATAACAAGTATTACGTGGACAGAAGTTACGCTTATATCATTTCCAGAGAGCTCACCCTAGTCGGATGTGAATTTCCCTTGTCTTGAGAAACTTACATATAAGTTTGCAGCCATCAGAGTTCGTTGTACTATGATTTTGGGGCATGTGTTGTAATGATGTACGAAGCCATCTCCACATGTGATGAAATCGCTAACAGGCATAACATGCACTCGTGAGCCACCATTAATTTAATCGCAGAAATGATGGTATTGCAACCAGCAACGGTTCCCTATGAATGTTTTGGCGAGAATAATCGCTTGACAGTTTAATTGGGCCGTATCTTCTACCAGATCGGCTCATCAGGAACAAATGCATATATTTCAGAAAGAAATCTTACCTGGATTGTTGCTGGTTGTTTCTTCAATCATCCGAGAACGCATTTGATTTCAGTACGATATAGAATCAACACATTTTAGAACTAATGTGTGGAACTACCAAAACACTACATTTTCTTTGCAATGAATTGAACGTTGTGATTCTATCACTACCTTCATTGAACATATTCTTATGAGAATTTTGGAGAAAAATTGACGTTGAGACTCCCATTGAAACTCTTAGATATATTATTGTCAAAATTAGTTTTGCTGATGAGTCATTACACAGAATTTGAACAAACATTGGTTTCCGCACCATTTTTTTTATATTTTTTCTGCACTTTGTATGTAGAAATCTGTATAGAAGAAGAAGTTAAAATCCCTTTGCAAAAAATCTCTATCTTTTTAATTAAAGGGGATAAAAAAACTTCGATTTTGTAAAATTCAAAAATTTATAAAATCTCACATATTTTCTGAATAAGTAGTAATAAACAAAAACTGTAAAAAAAAAAAAAACTGTCTGTAATCTGCAAGTTGTTTCCTGTTTTCCAACTGGTCTATGAGATACGGAGTCTGAATTTAGAAAAATTCCAGCCAAAAATAAAAGGAACATTTAGAAACAAGAAACTTTTTATTGAATAATTTTTCTGGGTTTAGTTAGAAAAGCATTTCTGTAATTCACTGTAGTTTTAACTAACTAAACCCAGAAGATTTGTTTCATAAATTTTATCTTGTTTCTAAATTCCTTTTTATTCGTGGCTGGCTGTCATTTCTCCAATTTTAAGACTCCATATCTCATATACCACTTGTAAAATCACAAACGACTTACAGATTACAGACAGTATATAAAGAAATTCTTCCTTGCCAAATCGAATATGAATACCACTTCGTTCTTTATCCCCAATATTCCCTTTACCCGGCACCGCAACAACCCCATATGGCGCTTTGTACGAAACACTGTTATACACCGTCAGTGCATCATTAATGGTAAAGGACGGCGCCGATGAAGCCCGTCCGCGCCCAACCTAATTGACGGCTCCTGGTGCAGGTGCATCGCCCGCATTACTTTTGTTGCGGCTCTGCGCTTTACCGCCTTTGCTGTTGACACTGGACCTCATGTTGTATGAACAAAACTGTATGTTTTGTACATTCCACTACCCCGAAAGGTTACGTCAATCTTTACTGAATTATTATGAAGTTTATCCTCTAATTTATAAAATGTTTTACCATTTTTAAATGCTATATAATAATCACTTGCACTTGCCATAGCGTTTTTTTTTTTTTTGTCCGAAGTCTCAAGATCAAAGAAAGATAATACCGCTCACCCGCAAGAAAAGTGACACATCTCAACAAAAGTAAATTTCACTGGAGAGGCAAAAGAAGATTTGCGGGATTTTACTGTAACATGAAATTATAGCACTTAGCTCTGCATGCAGAAATAAAAACACACATAAAAGCATAAAACACTTACGAATGAAGACACAGGATGAAGTTTGGAGGGTTGGGTAATTTTACTTCCCCACATAATCCACCCCTTTTCTGTGGTCACAAATGGATATATAGCATAATAAAATTATTTTCCGTATAACTACACTTATGAAACTTTTTGTGTGGCAAGAGTCACCTATGACAGGCCTATTAGTGGTATAAAACGCAAAATGAATTTTTGCGAGATGTATCAATTTTCTTGCGGGTGAGCGATATGATGTAAAAAAATAGAAATATGGCAAGCCCATCCCAAGAAAACTGAAACCTGGAATAAATTTATAACAGTCCATGTTCTTAGATTACGATCAATTTTGGTTGATGCAGGATTATAAGAACGGTGGTTGCCTCATCACCAAAATTGATATATAACAAACTAAATTTATGTTTATAATTTAGATATATTTATCTTATCCTTAATGTTCGCTACATTGCGTCTAATATAAAAGGTGCTATCGTTTTCCTTATTAGTAAAATAAAGCTCCTATATAAGACAATAAGTGTTTACACCATGAAAAGGCTTTTAAAATATACTTCAATCAATCTAAATTTGTTTAATTTAAAAGTTTTCATCAATTATAGAGAACGATAGGAAAATTTTAATATAATGTTTGCGTCAAATAATTTAAGGTACTCTTACTCAAAATTTTAAATTGCTACCTTCATAATTTACAAAATATTGTAGCTTTGTTTTTATCGCTAAAACATTCATTAATAATAATTTTTAAAACAGGAAATAGAATCATTGCACATTTACATCACATTTTAATATAAAATTATAATTATCATTATTTATTCGGTACTTTTTATTAATATTATTATTAAACATAAAACGTTCATCTATAATAATTTGCACAATTTCACTCCAAAATTAATAAATCATTGCAGGAAAATAGTCTTAAGCCAACAAACTCTAAATATATAAATAATTTTTCAGCTATATCAGATGTAAGAACGATATCAGCTTTAGTTCCCAATCAGTGGCGTGGCGTCCGGTCATCGCTGGATGCGGCGATGACCAAGCAATATTTTAAAACTCTTAATAAGCTTTTAAAACTCTACGATCCAGTTTTAGCAGAGCATTTGGAGTTCATGTATAAGTGAAGGTAAGATTTAAAGTTTCTTTTTTGAACATTCAACCATTGAATTTTAGAGTTAATAATTTTTCACCACAAACTTAAATAATTGCGATTACCACCGAAAATTTTCACGCCACGCCACTGTTCTCAATCAATATAAATATAAGTCTTACTAATATGTATGTTGCTCAAATAATTCAAGTTCCCTAAACGAGACAAAATTTGCTATTCTCCACATTAGTTCCTCGCCGAAGAATCTAGATTAAACTAAATATAGTATATATAACTATAGTATATAACTAAGTATAACTCCATTTATTATTAATCTCCCTTCTGTGTATCAATAACCTAATAGTCATTTCTAGAGATTCTATCTTTCTTTCAGATAGTAATCAAATGCATCAAATATGGGACAAAACAGACTTGTTAAGCATGAGTAGAACAGGTTGCATTATGAAATGATGTATTCATGTACGAATGTACGAATGTATAAATAGACTGACAGAGAAAGAGAGAGATTACATGTATACATATATATAGAACTCTTATAATACAGGCTGAATCATCCGCTATTTAATGGGACGAAAAAGTTGTAACGAATGCAGTGGTTGGACGAAAGAAGGAAGCTGCAAATGTGTCGAAGGCAACGATTGGACGAAAGGTGGCGTTGGACTACAAGATGGCAGTTATTTTAGACTAAGACAGGCCGGACACCGAAGATCTCAAGCAACATGAATCACATCTTAGGAAAAAAAGCAGGTTGAAACAAAGGAAAAACCTATTTCAAAACTTTTTTCTCCTAATACGCACTTCATTATTGCTTGATTAGCCTCAGTCTACGGCCTGCCTTCAACCCATTCGGGTCTGACTTATTATTAATAGTGCATGTCTTTTCATTGAGTATTATTTTGTCTTAACAATTTCTTTTGTTACTATCTACATGTAGCAATGATAGTATGCAGGGTGTTCGAGAATTGTTGCACACTTTACAAAATGAAATAAAAATAATTATAAAAACAGTAGCAATAAAATGCAATCACTAACTTGATGTATAGCTACAAATGTTAATAGATTTCAATATGCGATCCTTTGGTGGCTCGTAGTATGTCTAAGCGGTACCCGATTTTATCCTCTGTATTTGACAGCATCTGAGTAGTGATGGAATGAATAGCAGTTGTGACTCGCCGCTTGAGTTCCTCTACATTAGGACAGGTAGTCTTATAGAAGATATCTTTTATGTAACCCCACATGAAAAATTCCCAGGGCATTAAATCTTATGATTGAGGAGGCCACAGAATTGGACCACCACGACCAATCCATCTGTTGTGGAACTGTTGGTTGAGGCAATATTGCAGAGACGTCGTCCGATGCGGAAACTTTGGATCTGAGGGATAGTGAAAATTTTCAACATATCTAAATAAATGTCACCATTTATGCTATTTTCGGCAAAGAAGACAGGCCAATAACTTTCGTTTGTGATAGGGCGTACTAAACAGTAACTTTTGCGGAATCACGTTCCAGTTCAACAGCAACACGAGGTGTTTCACTGCCTTTGTGACACATCGACTGCCATCTATGGGATATTTTTGGTATAAAATTATGCAGAACAAAAATTCAGACATTCTCTTAGTAAGATATAATTCAAATATCCTGTTACTATTTACCGTTTATTATTAATTTAATTTTGTAAAGTGTCGAGCAATTCTCGGACACCCTGTATATCTATGCATTTCTTATTATGATTTCATTTATGTGTTGGCATTTAGTAATAATAATAATAATAATAAATTTTGCTCAATTCTCTTTGCACCGTTGGCGATTCATTTATTTTAACCGTATATTTACCTCTTTAAATTTAAAATAGATGTTACTTTTTTGAACGAATCATGTGTGATAAAACGAAAAAATATTAGAAAGTTGTAATATCTGTTAAATCCTTTTGTAACAGGATTTTTTCCAAATTTTTCCCAATAACTCTTCCTTATCCTATTGCCATATGAATACGAATTGAATAGTACGCAAAATAACTACATTCGTTAGATTTCTGACAAATACATATTCGTTAAACTTCACTAAATTTATTTGGATAGCTACTATTAACATTATTGAAGTAAAAGTATTTTTTTATTGAAAAAAAAAAGGACCCGAGATGGTTAAAAGATTGAGATTCGTCAGCTCTCCTTATAGGTATCTTACACACACATACATATATACACAATACACGTATATATATAATACAACAGTCTATGAATGCATTTAAAATAATGCAGGCATACAAAATTTAGTTTTTTTTTTCCTTCGTTTTTGGTGTTTCTGCTGTTCTTAGACACGCCGAGAACAAAATGCCGTTTTTTATACCCTAGCACGTATGCCCTCTATGCTCTAACAAGTAAAACAAAGCATTCATCGTACAAAAAGGATTTTCTATTTTAGCTTTACTTGTCAGAACTTGTAAAATATTTCTATAATTATCAATTTTACGAGACCCTATATATATATATATAAATTCCGTAACTTTTACACAAATAACTTAATTGTAAAAACAGGCTTTTAGCATTACAATGGCCAGATATTTTCCTCAAGTTTTATAAAAATCCTTCACATTGGAATTTTTTATTTAATACTGTTTAACTTATTTATTTTTTCTGCGTTGTATATATTTAACTTATTTTATAAAAACAAATTCTGGTGCGAAACGAAACATATTTATTTGATACGGGTGAAAAATATCACTATAGCCGTTCTAGTGTGTTAATATCATACACTGTTAAAAATCTATTGCTTTTGCTGCATAGTCACACCACAGATTTTATGGAAAAAGATTATTTTACTACACTATGGAGCATTCTCATTGGTCAGAATAGAGATATTCTATAAAAGCGGTGGAGTGACTATGCATCTAAAGCTTCAGATTTTTAACAATGTAGGGAACAACATTTGAAACCTTTTTGCAAATGAAAGTATTTTTCTCTATCTGTGTAGAAACAAGCTATTGATCAGTGATAACAGGAGAAAGTCTGTATACTGGCTGATTCGAAACCTCTGCCAAATGCACCTGTGAGACACTCGGGTGCAGGTGCAGTGCACATGACAGACGCTTGTCGTCATTAGTTTCTAATTAACTCAATTACAATGCTCTTTAAATGATTAGTGAGCTTCGTTAGGGCGTACAACGACAGAATATGCGAAATCTAATTTTTTAAACTTCATTTATTAATCTCAAAGAAAGCAAAACAGAAAATACTGAAATTTGAGACGCGAAACCACATTGTCTTCTTCTTTCATCAGAAAAATTAAATGAACATTAAAATAGCAAACGAAACTCTAAGTATAGGCACAATAGAGTCATCGATGAGATCTATAGCAGTAAACCATTTATCAGCAGCAATGTCGTGACCATATCCAAATATGGGCTTGGCCATTCTCTTCACCACATCACTGTTCAGTGACTCTGTTTAATCAAATCTTAGGTTTTACGAACCATTGCAGCCGCAAATCTGAAACAAAAATGAGAAAACAGGAACATGAGTACAAATTTGGGCGCAGTGTGCAAAGAGTCCATCTTGATAGAACCTACATATTTCCACAAAATATCCACAAGCTTAGTAATTTCCATTCATAATGAGCAAAATAAACACTTGTAATGAAAATAACAGGAAATATACTGCAATAGTCGGTTGAGTTCGGGCACAATGGGTATGAGAGGCTAAGAGAGTCACTACTGCAATCCACGCAGGTGGTGGGAAAACTGACTAGGAGGGGTTTCGAACAACGCCTTAAGATAGGAAGGTACTAGAAGGCTTTCGGCAGATAGAAGAGCGAGAACAGCTTTTAGGTGCCTCTCAGGTATACTGCGCCCGACGAAGGTTTAAGGGGGTACCCCCGTGTGAAAAGTTCAAGAAATCTTTTTTTTTTTTTTGCATAAATTGATTTCTTAACATGTCTAGAATACGATGGTAAAATTATTTTCTAAAATTCGAATTCGTTATAAAGTTATAGCATTTAGAAGAAGCAGATGTTTGGACCACCGAGTTAAGTGGTTTACACAGGTATAGAAAGAAATATCTAGAGTAACTTATTTTGTCAAATAGGTTATCTTATTTTAGTCTCGATTTTACCTTGAAGAACGCGGAAACGCAAAACAATAACGAATCCCTAAATTCCTTAATTTGGACTTTTGTTCCAAAACATCTGCACTCTGGCGCCAAAATCGTTGAGATTGCAATGTATATTGCTGTTATTATATTCAACGAAGGTTTCCAAGGAGTATTAAAAATAGTGGTAATCATGGGATGCCCCAGTGGCCGCAAAGCACATACTTATGTACAAAACCGCGATGAAGCGAACATCGCGCGCTCCGAACGGAGCACGAGTGGCATTGCGAAAAATGCCAAAATGGAAGCAAGAGCAGAGCAATCCGCATTGAAAGACCTCCGAGAGGAAGAGGGAGGAATGCTCTAAGGACCAGGCATCGCGGATTGATGGTAAGTTGAGATTTTCGTCGTTTTAACCGTACTTGAACCTTTAAACGCGTTTTTATCAAAACGTTGTTTTTCAAACTTTCCTCCATCATACCTCGAGAACGAGTTGATCGATTCACTTGAAATTTATAGAGTAGACTCAGCACATGTAGACGCAGGGAGTGAACTAGGATCATCCGAAAATTTTGAATATTTCTATTTTTGTCGTAACGAAAAAAAAAAAAAAAAAACCATGAAATTTGAAATTTTTTTTTTTTTCAGAAGTCTGCCAAAAACCCAATTTTCAATATTTTCAAATGATTCTATTTTTTTTTCGATGCATTTAGGCTTACAAATTAAAACGCCGTTTGTTTGTTTTTTTCTTTCAGATAAGTCAATCAGCCGAAATCGTGGAGGAAGTGAGCGCCTTTTTTTGGAGACAGATGTCTTCAGAATGGTGTAACTTACGTTCTAATAAAGATTTTTGCTTGAAATTTGTTTTACATATTCTTGAAATAGCAATAAATGCATAATAATAAACTCAAAGTTCTATTTCTTCATTTGTTGACAAAAAAAAATTGCCAAAATATGCTTAAAATACTGGCCGTCACACGGGGAACCCCCCTTAAAAGCGAAATAGCGAGAAATCCTGATATTGATTGAATCAGAACGGACATTGTGATTGGAGTTGCCATTGACATTTTCTTCTCAAATTAAATTGAATTAATTATATATGGTGCCAAAAGTATGTAAAAACACTTTCGCAAAGAAGGCAACATCACTCTAAAAAATAATTGTGTAAATTAGGTAATTTTACACATATATATGTGTAATTTTCTAAGATTACACACTTGTCATAAAATTTACACATTTGTCTCAAAAATGTACCTGTTTTTATGTGTATTTTGCCTCTAAAACTAAGTGTGTAATTTTTTATCACTTGAAAGACACAAATAAATGTGTAAATGTAAAAAAATGCCTAAATTTACACGAATTGATGTGTTATTGTAATTTCCACATAATTATATATACACAGATAAGTGTGTAAATTTCTAAAATCACCCACTGGTCATAAAAATTACACATTTTGTACAAAAAATTACCTGTTTTAATGTGTATTGATTTATGACATTAAGTCTGTCAGTTGTTATCGGTTGATAAACACACGTAAGTGTGTAAATATAGAAAAATCGTCTGCTTTCACTCTGAATCACAAAGTAAACTGGCAAACAATGAAATAAAAAAGAAAAGTGCCCAGCTAAACTGATGGCATTGAGCTCACAGACTATTCACACTAATTGTATATTATACTCTTATTTTAAAGGATAATGCCCCTCAAAAAAATAAGTGAAGGGGAATTAGCCCCCGTTTGCCCCTTTATACTTAACCAGTGAACCTCCAAATCTAATCAGGGAAGCTCCTTATCATAATAAACCGGTATACCAAACTTGGAGCAAATCGAATAATCTTGCAAAAAAAAAAACATTTATCTAAATTAAGGGGGTGGACTAACCCCCCTTTATCCTTAACCAATTAATCGCCAAAACGAATCAGGGAAGCTCGTTAACATAATAAACAGGTATACCAACTTCGGAGCAAATCGAATCATTCTGCATGAAAAACCCATTTATCTAAATTAAGAGGGGCGGGCTAACCTCCCTTTTCCCCCTTTACCCTTAACCAATGAACCCCAAAACTAATCAGGGAAGTTCCTTAACATAATAAACCGGTATACCAAATTCGGAGTAAATTGAATGATTCTGCATGAAAAACCCATTTATCTGAATTAAGGGGGTGGACTAACCCCCCTTTTCCCCTTTTATCCTTAACCAATGAACCCCCAAAACTAATCAGGGAAGTTCGTTAACATAATAAACCGGTATAATAAATTCGGAGCAAATCGAATGATTCTGCATGAAAAACCCATTTATCTGAATTAAGGGGTATGGACTAACCCCGTTTTTCCCCCTTTACCCTTAACCAATGAACCCCCAAAACTAATCAGGGAAGTTCCTTAACATAATAAACCACTATACCAAATTCGGAGCAAATCGAATCATTCTGCATGAAAAACACATTTATCTGAATTAAGGGGGGTGGACTAACCCGGTTTTTCCCCCTTTATCCTTAACCAATGAACTCCCAAAACTAATCAGGGAAGTTCCTTAACATAATAAACCGGTATACCAAATTGGGAGCAAATTGAAAGATTCTGCATGAAAAACCCATTTATCTGAATTAAGGGGGTGGACTAACCCCGTTTTTCCCCCTTTACCCTTAACCAATGAACTCCCAAAACTAATCAGGGAAGTTCCTTAACATAATAAACCGCTATACCAAATTCGGAGCAAATCGAATCATTCTGCATGAAAAACACATTTATCTGAATTAAGGGGGGTGGACTAACCCCGTTTTTCCCCCTTTACCTTTAACCAATGAACCCCCAAAACTAATCAGGGAAGTTCCTTAACATAATAAACCGCTATACCAAATTCGGAGCAAATCGAATCATTCTGCATGAAAAACACATTTATCTGAATTAAGGGGGGTGGACTAACCCCGTTTTTCCCCCTTTATCCTTAACCAAAGAACTCCCAAAACTAATCAGGGAAGTTCCTTAACATAATAAACCGGTATACCAAATTCGGAGCAAATTGAATGATTCTGCATGAAAAACCCATTTATCTGAATTAAGGGGGTGGACTAACCCCGTTTTTCCCCCTTTACCCTTAACCAATGAACCCCCAAAACTAATCAGGGAAGTTCCTTAACATAATAAACCGCTATACCAAATTCGGAGCAAATCGAATCATTCTGCATGAAAAACACATTTATCTGAATTAAGGGGGGTGGACTAACCCCGTTTTTCCCCCTTTATCCTTAACCAATGAACTCCCAAAACTAATCAGGGATGTTCCTTAACATAATAAACCGGTATATCAAATTCGGAGCAAATCGAATCATTCTGCATGAAAAACCCATTTATCTGAATTAAGGGGGTGGGGTGTGGACTAACCCCGTTTTTCCCCCTTTATCCTTAACCAATGAACTCCAAAAACTAATCAGGGAAGCGCCTTATCACGGTGAACCTAGGAAAAAATTTTGAAGCAAATCGGATGTTTCTATCAAGAGTTATCGCGTTACGTACATACGTACGTACGTACATACATACATACATACATACATACATACATACATACAGAACGGGCGGGCACATTAGCTCTCAGGCTTTGATAGCCTGTGAGCTAAAAAGAACATCTGCTCGTCAAATGATTAGAAATGGTTCTGTCAAATGATTTTGGGTGCCATTTTTAAGGAGATGCCGGAAGACAAGACTCCTTTATCAGTCGGAATTCTAAAATATATTAAGGTGACAATAATAAAAGTTAGCTGGATTATGAAATATTTTTATAACAGTGTGATACTAATGTGTTCAAATGTAATGTTCTTAATTGGATTTCTACATACTTTGCCGTTTATCGGCGGGGATAAAATGGATAACCATTACAAAGGTATGTACATATTTTGATCTAATGATAAAAAATGGTGTTATTAAAATTATTATTATTTAAAAATAATAAGATATGATTCATAGTTCTATAAAACTGGGTTCTTTTTCTATGTAAATATATAGGGTAGATGTGCCAGTATAACGGACGTCCTTCAAAGTTTTTTGTCTATAAAAAAAAACAATAAAAATTTAGCAAGGGTCGTCCTTGTCCTGAGATTTCAAGACCAGGAAATTCTTCGTTACCGATATTTTCTTATGAAAAATATCATTTTAAATAAGGCGAAATGTGGCGTGTTTAACTTATATTTATTTTTCTATTGAGATCTTAATTGTTAAATTTATTTGGAAATAATCTTTAAAAATAACTGTTTTGTTTTCTTAATATGTTTTCATTAATTTCTTGTTCAAAATAACCTATATATCTATTCTTTTGCAAGGTGTCCATTTCTGGAACAGAGAGTGGCCATTACTGGAACAATGAATGTCCTAGTTATTTCTATTATTTACAATTAAATTTAGGTTCACATTGGGAAATGCGACGATGAGTCGCATTGTGTCCAAACTACATGAAATTTATGAAAAAGGATAGTTTGACGCAAAGAAACCATTTACATAAATCTTACTCACAATTTTGAATAGCGTGACACAAAAGATAAATCAATTTATTGAAATAAATACATTTCAATGCATAGTATAGATTCAATGAAAGTGATATATTTATCAGTGAATTGGAAAATTAAAAGTATTGTGTAGATGTAAAAAAATATTTTAACCAAGTCAAAAATAATTTAAATTGAATTTTAAAACAAACCTTTTAAAGTCACATCAAGGCGTCACTTAAATTTTATATTATATCTTTTAAAACTCATATTTTGAATTTATGAGAGATGTAAATGATAAAGCAACAGCGAATAAAATGTTATGCAGCTTTTCATGTTAAACATAACTTTTGCACATGCGATTATAAATAAAACAAAAATAAAATGATGAAATAAATACAAATATATTTTTTAAGAAATAGCATAACGTCACTCAAAATTTGATATCAGTATTTTTAAGTTCCATATTTAAAATTCTTAGAGCATAAGATAAAATGCTGCGTCAGAAACTTTTAACCCGTCAAGGGTTTTTGCATTGATATCATTACTTTTTTGAGGTTAGTGATAAAATTATTAAAAAAAAGATACTTATGGAATTTAATGCAGATTTAATTTTTACTATTTTATTACAATTTTCCTTATAGCAGTTTGTATATAAAAACAAGTGGGTAAGTATAATCGCTGATCGCACAGAGGGTTTCATTTGATATTCCTTTGAAAACACTTTGTCCTTAAATTAATAAATCCAAAATGTTAATTTATAATTATTAAATCCTTACATAGATGGTGCACCAATAGTTCCAATTTTCATGGGGCAGGGAACGCATTCTTTTAAACAAACCACCTTCCAATTGAAGTCACCAAAAACCAAGTTGAATAAGCCAGACCCCGTTGTGTTGTTTCACAAACAGCAGTCTCATGTCCCCTCCTTCCCCCCTTTTTCAAAATTTTTCAGACCAGTACCTAAAAATGGAACCGAAATAATTTTTTCTCTTCAGAAATTAGGATAAAAAAATAGTATGCAGTACTCATAAATTTACTTTAATGCTATATAGGGTGATTATTAAGTTAATTATAACGTTTGGAATCTGTTGCATTGATGTCCGAAAGGTGGTTTCTGAGTTATGGAAGCTGGACCCATAAGGCGCCATAGAGGGGCGAAGCCCACTAGTGTCTACCATAATTATATCTGCCATGTGGACTAATTGCGATATTTAATCAAAATAGTCCCCCCCCTCCTCATCCCCGGAAATATAACAAATACAAAATGTGTCTTTATAAACCTGTCGTCAAATAGGTTTTTATTTCTTTTTCCCTAAAAAAAAAAACAAACATGATTTTTATATCCGTAACGTAAATAGCGGACGAAGCCCGCTAGTTCCTATCATAATATATATTTTTAATAATTTTATATAGTCTATAATAAAAATCAGACTTAAAATAGTCTAGTTCCATGAGTACTTGTAGTGTCAGTTACATGCTACGATTTTTGGATACCAGTATTTTAGAACGGGAAAATGTGACTTATTTTATCGGAGATATCTCATTAATTGAATAAGGTGAAGCAAACTTTTTGAAAAAAAGGTGGCCAACAAGCATGGCAGTTATCAGCTATGTGACTTTGTGCTAAAGTCCATTAATTTGATCTGCTTTAAAAAGATTACGGAAGATTGAATTATAGTAGAACCTGGATTAACCGAGCTTCGATTAATCGAGGTTTCTGTTAACCGAGCCGATAACAAAGTCTGATTTTTTTTCCCTTTTGAATGAGCCTTAAAAATAACCACACTCTTTAGCTCACTGTCCGTGCTATACAGGCCTTCTGCTTCCAAAAGCACTCAACTCCAAAGAAACACTGGACCCTGAGAAGTCAATAGCGAACAATGCTTTGTTTCCAGTGGCTGTGTGAACTTTCGTAAATTTTTCAATTTGCATTTTAAAATTTACTACTGGTAGTTGATTTTCTTTTTAAATTTGTTAAGCTGTGAAACAGAACTTTACATATATTTATTTTTATTATTTAAAAAACGTTCTATATATTTTTTTAAAAGAGATGTTAAATTCGCAAGCACGGCGAGTTTTTACACACAGTTTCTATAAACCGAGATTTCCAATTCCGATTTAGTAACAGTCCCAATTAGCTCGGATAATCGAGGCTGCTCTGTATAATTAAAAAATCAATGGCGATCTTACTGTAAACGGGTTTCCCTTTTACTGACGGATTTCAAGACCGAATCAGCTGATGTTAGTTGCTGTTTCCGTGCTTGATTAAATAAGATTAGTTAAACATTTGAAAATTACCAAATATAAAAGGAACTAAGTCAACAGAGTGTTTGCTTTATGGTATTTTTTAACAACGCTATAAGAAAATGATTTTAAATAAGAGATTTTAAATGTAACGTTTTAAATCTGACATAATTTTCAACAAACTTTCCTTTCTCTTTGTAACATTCAACTGAAAATATTTTTATTATTAGAAAGATAATATTATTATTTGCGCTACCTTAAAATTGGCAACTATAGTTAAAAATATCATCTCGAAATTTGAAATAAATCTCTCATATAAATATATTTTTTAATTTAAACTGTTTTGCAATATTATTATTTGGCCACTTTGGCCAATATGACGTAATTTCCTCCATTTACGACTTTTAACACATATCAATGAATTTATTATTTAAAAATTTTCTTTTTCTTTTAATATTCGCGTGTAAATATAATTTTTATGACGTAATTTTCAATGTTTTCCTGCTTTTAATGCGTAATCATTTAATTCTAATTTGAAAATAATTGATTATTTTATAATTTTCTTTCATTTTAAGTAAGCATGTGTAAAAACAATTTTTATGACGTAATGTTTAATATTTTCCTGCTTTTAACACGTTATCATTTAATTCTAATTTAAAAGGATTTTTTTCTGTTTATAATAGTCACGTGTGAATAAATTTTGAATTTAAAGGATATATTATTCTTTGTGCTGTTTTAACAATTGGCAACAATTTAAAATAACCTTTTCTAAAATATGTAAAAAATATCTCTGGAAATTCTGAAAATTTTAATTTAAAATTGAAATAAACCGTCAAAAAATTAGGCAAGTTAAAAATAATAAATGCACTCTGCAAACTTCGAGTTTCTATTGAATGATTAAATTGAATAAAAATGATTAAATTCCCATGTATATTTTTTTTTCCTATGAGACTTTTTTAATGAGACAATTTTATCCAGATTTAACATTAAATATCTCTTAAAATAATTCTTCGATTTAAAAAATGTCTACTTCAACGTTTTTATCAAACATTTCTCTATAATACTACCCATTTTAATATTTTTGTATGCAGTAATTTTCTTAATATTTGCGAAATAGACCTCTAGTCACAAGAGATTCTTTCAAAACGGTGAAAAGCGTTAGTTTTTTCTTTTTTTTTGAATAAGAGACAAAATGTAGCAGGGTCGCACTGGCCCACCGGGCAACGAGGCAAATGCCCGGTGCGCCCATCGTCACTTTTTTCTTTTTCTTTTTTTTTTTTTTTTAATCTTTTTTTAAGCACGCATTTTGAAAGGCATAAAATTTTCAAAGATTTTCATTTGGAAAATTAAAAAGTAATGCTTTTTATTTTTTAAAGTATAGCATAAGCAAACTATGTGCGATCAAAGACAATTAGATAAACCAATTTCGAGATAACATAAGTTATCGACAATCAGATATGCCGTTGTTACACATTGTATCCAGGACCAGACTTTGTTTCAAAGCCTGTACTAATGATAAATTCTAAGAAAAATAATATTAAGTACTCACTTATTTAGATGTACGCCTAAATAATTTCTGTTCTTGGAATGCTTCTAATAAGTGTCTAATGAGTCTGCGTCTAATACGTTTGCATATTTTCTGCGTCTAAGTATTTAGCGCCCCTGGTGTTGTGAGGTATTTTTGTATTTCTGCCTTTTGTGCAAGTATAAACGACAAAACACTGTATAAGAAACATATTCTCATTTTAAATGGATTCATTCACAGAGACTTTGATAGTCATGGCGCCCTGGTCCAGATTTTATTCAGTACCCCGAAGAATAGTAACTTCTACATAAATTAATATTGGTATTAATGATGTATTTAGTATATTTTCTGTCAAATATTCAGCGCCCTGGGTGGCTGCCCGGTAGTTTGATATTTCTGTTTTTTGTGAAAGAACAAAAAAAAAAATGCCAATTTAAGACAGGGGCTGCCCGGTAGTTTGATATTTCTGTGTTTTGTGAAAGAACAACAAAAAAAAAAAATGCCAATTTAAGACAGGGGATTTTCATTTTAATTTCATTTGGTCCCTTTGTCAGAGGCGGCTTTGGTCAATTTTTTTAGCGCCTCTGTAAAAATAAGTTTAAAAAAACTAATATCGTGTTTACGTAATAATGGCGCCCTTGGTCTTTTTCAGCGCCTCTGTAAAAATAAATTTCAAAAAACTAATATCGTGTTTTTGTAATCATGGCGTCCTTGGTCAAATATTTTTCAGCGCCTCTGTAAAAATGCCTTTCAAAAAGCTATTATCGCGTTTTTGTACTCATGGCGCCCTTGGGCAGATTTTTTTTTTCAGCGCCTCTCTGTAAAAATAACTTTCAAAAAACTAATATCGTGTTTTCGTAATCAATGTGCTCTTGGTGAGATTTTTTCAGCACCTCTGTAAAAATAATTTTGAAAAACTATTATCGTGTTTTTTTAATCATGGCGCCCTTAGAGAGATTTTTTTCAGCGCATCTGTAAAAATAAGTTTTAAAAAACTAATATCGTGTTTTTGTAATCATGGCGCCCTTGGTCAGATATTTTTCAGCGCCTCTGTAAAAATCCCTTTCAAAAAACTATCATCGTGTTTTTGTAATCATGGCGCCCTTGGACAGATTTTTTTAGCGCCTCTGTAAAAATAAGTTTAAAAAAACTAATACCGTGTTTTTGTAATCATGGCGCCCTTGGTCACTTGGCCAGATTTTTTACAGCGCCTCTGCAAAAATAACTTTAAAAAAAGTAGTATCGTGTTTTTGTAATAGCAAACCCCCCTCCCCCCCCCACACACACGCACACTCCCCACAAATACACACACAAACTGATGCCCTTAGTTCTACTAAAGTGGAGCATTCCATAATTTCTCAATGATAATATAAGTGTTAGACCGCCAAGGGCGCCAAGACTAATTCTTCACAAGATTTTGCAATGGAAACTTATGTAAATTTTGCTTTTGAAAGAAGAAAATGTTAATTTTTCATATCTATTTAAAAATTCGATAATATTTTTAGCATCCGAAAAAGCCAATATGTAAAAACGTTATTTATTTTTTTTTAAACCGGATCTGCTTAACCTCTTTAAACTTCAAACACCACCCGAATATATAAATTGAAAATTCATATGTAATTAAAATAAATAGATAAACCACTAAAATTGTAAAAGTCCTTTTACAAAAGAATGGATAAATATAAGTAAAGAGAAGTGCAGATGTATTTGGGTTCAGTTTTCAATGCTGTTAGTCATTAACGTGGGAATTCCTAAGAAGACAAATTACCATTTCGGCGGGATTTCAAATCGGTTCTATAGATACCCAGTGGTTTCTGTAGTAATACCAGGTGTGACACTTTTTTTTTAATTATTATACCGTATTCTGGAGCTCTCTATCTTTCTGGAGAAAATAGAAATCGGCGGATGTGGAGGTATTTTCCCATGAAATACTAATTAACACACGACACATGCGCGACACAACGTGCTGTTGGTGTTTTTTGCGTGTGAGTTGCGACGACCATTGTAGTTTAAAATTGGCTTATCTGAAATTAAAATAAACAGTAATTTTTAATTAAATATGACTTATTTTAGTAACTAGACGAGACAAAAGGTGGAAATTATGAAAAGCTCTCTCTCTCTCTTTTTTTTTTTTCTTTAATGCTGATTATTTGAAGAGGGTATTCAACTTTTATCGTAGAAAAATGCTGATTTTTGATGATTGACAAAAAAAAAAAAAAAAAAATCCTTTATGCACTATATAATTATGTAAGAAACTAGGGGGCTCTGCCCCCTACGAGCTACGCTCGCCAACCCCTGTTCAGGCACACCAAAATCCAAAAAGCACGCTAATTTGATCGGCTTTAAAAATATTGAATTTAAAAAAAAACAAAAGTAAAAAAACAGTAGTGATTTTTCTGTAAACGGGTTTCTATTCGTTAATTAAAAAATTAGTTAAACATTTGAAAATAAGCTAATGTAAAATGAATTAAGTAAACAGTGTCCTTGTCTCCCGGTATTTTTTAACAGCGATATAAGATAGTTCTTTTAAATAATTCATTTTAAATGTATCGTTTTAAATCTGACGTAATTTACACCAAAGTTTTATTTCTCTTATTAATATTCAGGTGAAAATACTTTAGTTGTTAGAAGGAAATATTTGCGCTGTCTTTGAATTCACGATAATAGTTGAAAAGATTATCTCCAAATATCTCGCGCAAATATATTTTTTAATTTAAATGTTTTTACCATATTTTTTGGCCATTTTAAATAATGTAATTTCTCCCCTTTACAAGTTTTAGCGCATAATTTTTTTTATTTAACATTTTGTTTCTCTTTTAAAATCCAAGTGTGAATATGCTTCTTAGGACGTAATTTTCCTGCTTTTAACATGTGATCATTTAATTCTAATTTTAAAGTTTTTATTTCTGTTTACAATAGTCAACGTGTAAATAAATTTTTAATTTGAAGTAAACATTATTGTTTCGCTGTTTATAGAATTGGCAACAGTTTAAATTAATAACATTTTCTAAAATATATAAAAAATATCTCTCGAAAAGCTGAAAATTTGAATTTAAAATAGAAATAAAACCTCAAAAAATGAGTCAAATAAAAAAAATAAATTCAATCTGCACACCGGGAACTTATAACGTATAAAATGATCTAAAAATGATTAAATTCTCATGTAGTTTTTGCTCCAATAAAACTTTTTTAATGGAACGATTTTTTCCAACTTTGGCATTAAATATCTCTTAAAATAATTCTTTGATTTGAAAACTGTCTGCATCAGTGTGTTTATCAAACATTTCTCTGTAATACCACTGATTTTCATATTTTTGTTTGCAACAGTTTTTTTTTTAATATTAACGAAGAAAGGTCATGCTTAAGCATTCAAATTGGATGCCGATCTACCAGGAATATCTACGCAGATTTTCATTGGTCCATTTCCAATTCGAAACTTTTTTTTATATATAGAAGGAAAAAGCTGACAAAATTAGAAGTGAAAAACAATTCAGTATTATTAAAGTAATCGTGCCGTGGTCATCTATTAAAAAATGCAATTTTGAGAAAAAAAACTAGTTTCAATTTTATGTTATAATTATAATAGAATGCTTATTGTATTTTTTTATTTTTTTTTACTTACATAGAATTGTCTATTCCATATTCTGACCACATAAAGAAGTCTCAATTCCGTTGATAAAGCCGCTAAAATAAAAACTCGATTTTCCGAAATTTATAAGTTATGATTATAAATGTATATGTAAATCCTTAAAGCGTTTCTCAAAAAAAAATTTTTTTAACGTTCAATAATGCGAAAATTTCTGCTGATTTACAAACATAAAAATAGTGTTCGAAAGAAACTGAATTTCGGTTACATTCCTAGTATCGACTGAAAACGTAAGCGAAATTGTTTTAAAAATAAATTCAAAGTAAGTAACATAAACATACATATACGCATGTTATCCGAATAATGTTTTGCGTAGAAACGGCAGTACATAATTAACAAAATAATTTGATTGAAATAAAATTAATTAAATATAAGGTGCTATAAACATAAAAAATATATTAAAAAATAATTTAATTTAAAAATAACGAATTTAATCAATATTAGTAATACCTTCTAGATTTATCTCCTTGTATGTGAATATATAGTATGTACGGCTCTTTGGATGGGAGTGCCGTTTGGGGGAGGCTAGGGAGGGGCAGTTATAGTAATACCGAATATACGGCAGTATTTTCGCCGAAACTAGGATTTTGGGCTGAAAACGAAAATGAAACCGAATATTCGGCGAAACTCCACATAAAAGAATGAGACTTGCATGCTTGGTTATTGAAGTGATTTGCAATACAATAGATTCTGTTCTTTAAATTAATTACATCTTGAGTTAAAATTGATTGTCGTCTCATGACAACAGTTTTCTTTCTCTTCCTCCACTGTCGCGTCCGGAAATTCGGTTCAAAACGCCACATTCGGCAGCCTTTTCTGAAAGATCTTTTGTTTTTCTCAAAAAATATAAAAGACAGTTCGATTAAAAAGTTTCTGGTGGGCAATAAAAAATAATTGGTATTTTCAGCCAGCAGCCAGCAGTTACAATGAAATTTAATGAAAACCTTTAAAACAAAACTATCATGCAATAAAATTCAAGTAATACTACTTTTCAAAATAATTACATTCAGCGTAATACTTTTAAAGAATGTATTACTTTTCCAAAGATTTTCTGCCCCCCCCCCCACCCCTACCCTGCGTACACACATGAATCGCGGTAAAAAAGAACAAGATCTTTGAAAAACAGAAACAACTCCATTATTGGGCACAGCCTTTGTAAGTTTGCTGATTTGAAAGCAGGGCCGAAATTAAGGGGGGGGCAGAGGGGGCATGTGCCCCGGGCGCCAAATGAAGATTTTGTTTGTCGATTTTTCTCGCATCTGTGTTTTGCACGGTATTGTTAAAATCATTCTGTCTGGCGTATGACAAAACATAGAAGAATCTAAAGATGATATGGCATAAGGATCCTGTATAAAGCGGATTTTTTTTCGATTCCGTTTCCGAGATTTTAATCAATCAATATTCGACAAAGCCAAGGACGGATTCAGCTCATCATTTAGAGGGGGTCATGGATTTCCTTTTTTGGGGTGGGGGGCGATCACATCCTCGTTATGATAATTTTTTATATTGAAAGCTATTCCCAAATCCAAACTAACTACTTTTCTGATACTTTCGCGAAGTCATTTTCATTCGTAAATACAAAAAATTTGCATTAATATTCGTAAAAATATAAAATTTGCCCATTTTGTTCAGATACCAGGAAATTAGTTTCCCATTTTCTTATAAAGGCAAAGATTCATTCAGAAAATGTTGTCAAAGATAGCACTTTTAGCCAAGTTTTACGAGTTGAAGCCAGAGGAATGTCGTCGCAAGGGAACAATCGGCTGTCACTTCCTGAATTTCAGTTTAAAAAGTCTAACAATTGTCAACGATTAAATATGGCAAAAATTTGTGTTAAATTTTAGAGGTAACTAAACCGTACACATTGGCAGCTATGGGATTCTATTAGTGTCATAAAAATTGCAGGTGTAGCCTCTTCTTTCTGCTCAAAGTATTAAATAGTTTTTTTCAATCGAACTTATACCTTTGGAATGTATCATTTTCTTCTGAACTGATGGACTGGTGCCATCCATTATTTTGAAACAACCGTTATAAATGAAGTGTTAGGTGAAGATGGCTGTCGTAAAAAGTTAGAACTCTGATTTTCTGGTCAGAAAAGGAAAATAAAAATGGTCATAATTTTTTTTTTTTTTTTTTTTTCTGGTCAGGATGAAAAAAAAATGGCCATAATTTTGTTTCTGATCAGAATGGAAAAAAAAAATGGCCATAATTTAAAAAAAAAAAAATCTATGATATCTTTTGAATGTTGAAAAAATAAAGAAATAAAACATATTTTAAAAATAATTCACGTAAAACAGACGTCACTCTTGAACTAAACAAAAATAACTTTCCTGAAATTTTATACACCATAATTAGTATTTGTATTCTAGAGATTGTATTATATAAAATATTATTGAATTGTATTAAATAATGCTTTGCACTTTTGAGTTTTGACCCAACGAAATTGTTTTTGTTTGTTTTATTTTAATATTTTATTTTCCATTTGGAGATAATCGTATGGAGATTTTTATTCAAATATTCGGGGTAAAGTTTGAATTAACTCATTAGATAAGGTGAGCGAAATTCGAAAACAGAGATAGCTTTCTTAGAAAAGTGTGGAGGAAAAAAATACCTCTAAATTGGCAACACTGGTCTAACATCAGATTTTTTTTTTAACTGCAATGCCTTGCGGGGAACTATTTTTGTGCATATTACATTTCTATAGTGTAAAATACTAATTTGGGTGACATAATTATTTTAGGAATAAAGTTTTCGCTATAGCAATATACTCGTATATATTTTTAAAGTGATTTTTTATACATAATTTATATAGTATGTGTATGTATGTATATATAAGCATTTGCGCCCTTTTGTAAGGCAATCGGCGCCCTTTTTATCCATTTTGCCACCGCCCTCTCAGTTATGCCAGTACGACCCTGAAATGTGGTACGCAATTGCGTCAAAAGATGGCGACACCAGAATTCTGATATGCTTATTATGTAAAACTTCATTGTTATTTATAAATAAAACATTTCAACTAAATTATTTATTATAAAATAATTATTACATCACAATAGTTTTTATGCAAGGAAAATAATAATTATAATAATAATAATATTATGGATGTCAGTGATTATATATTGATTGACCGTCATAATAATAAAAAATGATATTATAAAAAGAAGAGCTGAAATGAATTATTTTTTTACGTTTCTGATCGTGTGATTTATATTCAAATAATAATTACAGTAAACTCTCTGTAAGGCGGACTCTGTGTAAGACGGAAATCTGTCTAACTCGGAAAGAATTTCAAGTCCCTACAAATCCATAGACATAGAGTAAAATTTGTCTAAGGCGGAATATTGTCTATTGCGGAAAATTTTCTTGGTCCCGATCGATTCCGCCTT
This sequence comes from Maratus speciosus, assembly GCA_963932465.1. Classification (NCBI taxonomy): domain Eukaryota; kingdom Metazoa; phylum Arthropoda; class Arachnida; order Araneae; family Salticidae; genus Maratus; species Maratus speciosus. The sequence goes on from OZ010787.1 coordinate 80,751,116, forward strand.
ACACAGAGTTTACTGTATTAATGTATATTTTTTGTAAAGTGATTGAAATTAAATATATTTATAAAATTTATGGTAATATTTTTATTGTTGAAAAATTGCCAAGAAATAATCATCATCAAATTGGCGTCATTATAATTGTAATTTTATTTAACTTAATAGCAATTAAAAAATTACAAAGGAACTGAGAATAATGGTCAACTAACAGACTTAAAAAAAAAAAATTCACACGCACCAGCGAGTATCGAACTGCCTATGTTAAGATCAGTAGACGATGGCCCTCAACCATTCAGCCGTGGGAAGACAAAATTTTTCTCCCCAAAAGTGGTTAAAAAGAAAGCATGTGTATGAATACAGTGTCATGCATTTTCGGTGAAATTTCCATAGAATGGCGAAGAAATATAGTCCGATTTTTCATGCGCATTATAAAACGAACAAGAGTCTTGCTGGAAACAAGTAAATTGTTATTTGGTTCATCTGAAACATATTTATTTGATTTTTAAAAAATCGCCCGTGTCATTTTCGAGAGAAAAAAAAATCGAATTATTTAACGAACGAGAGTTTTCCCAGAAAAAAGAAAAGTGTTATTCACCTCGCCTTAATCACATTTATATTATGTATTAATTTAAAAATAATCGTTAGAACCGTTTTCGAGATTTTCAAATTAGGAACTTCCTCGATATTATACCAACGTTTTCACTTTAAAAATGACTATTTAGATCTCAAAATATACTGCACGTAGAAATGTAAAAATTTCAGTATACGATTAGACTGCAGATATAAGACTGTTCTAGAAAATTCAGAACAATAAGACGTATATCTGCTGAGTTATTAAAAGGCGGCTTTTCGCATTTTCTTTGATGTCGAGTTAGCTGTATATATGAGTTCCGCCATCTACGAATTCTATGATACGATACGATACGATTTTAACGATACGATACGATACGATTTTAGGCTTAAGGCTGCGTCACTCGAAATACTACCGTCTTCCATGATCAATAATCTTGGTCTTTATTGCTTTCTGAATTCTTTTTTTATTATAGCAATTCTGCATTATTTTCGTTTTTGTATTAATTTTAAACGGTTATTGTCCAATGGTAAAAAGTAGTATGCTATCAGTGACAAAACTTCTCTAGTTGCAATTTCTCTTAGTTCGTAGTGTAGTATCCTGTTTGTTGAAAAAATGAAAATGTAGCGAGTAGTGCGATACAAAAAAATAGTAAAAGGCTTTATTTTGGGTCGATGCAGGTTTTTTTTTTTTTTTTTTTTTTTTTTTTTTTTTTTTTTTTTCTAGGGACCTATTTTGTGCAAAGTAAAATTAATTTTTGTGAATTTTTTTATATTTTTGTAAAAAATAACGAAAGATGAAATCCAGTTACTCAAACTCGAACAAAATATGAATTAATAATAACCTTTTCAAGCCCTTCTCCTATAGTTTTGCTTTCTGGTAAACTTGTTTTATTAACAAAATATACGTTTTAAAATCTAACAAAATAAAAAATAATTAATGAAGAGTATGTTTTTATGAAATTGAATTTTGTGATGGGGCCTATTTTATGAGGAGGAATTTTGTGAAGGGGCCGATTTTTATTAAGAGAAATTTTGTGAAGGGACCTGTTTTGTGAAAGTAATTTCGTGAGGGAGCCTATTTTATTAAAACTAATTTTTACTTTCTTTTATCTTTACATGAAGAAAATATTGGATTCGTGAAAATTTGCGACTTTCGGTTTTCGACGGATTTACACGCTTTAGGGGTCAGAGATTCCGAAAAACATGTTTTTACGAAATGTCTGTCTGTGACTCTGTCCGTCTGTCTGTCTGTATGTGACACAAATTTTGTGGGTGCTCTATCTCAAGAACTAATGCACGTAATTTAATAAAAATTTATATTCATTTAGTCTCTGATATAAATTGGAGCTGATTAGTTTTTGGTGTAAATCGTTCCATAGGCGCTGCTATGTAGCCTTTTTCACAATTTCCACAATATTTCAATCTCCAGAACTAATGCACGGAATTTCATCAAACTTCAGATTCAGTTAGTCGTTGACATGAATTGACGTTTTATACATCTTGGTGTCAATCGCTCAACAGGTGGCGCTACTATGCTGCATTTTTCACGATTTCCGCAAGTGCTCTATCTCAAGAACTAATGCTTGAATTTTCAACAAACTTCAGATTCAGGTATACCTGGATATGAATTACGGCTGTTTAGTTTTAGGTGTAAATCGCCCAACAGATGGCGCTGTTATGTAGCATTTTTCATGATATCCACGATAGCTCAATCTCCAGAACTAATGCACGGATTTTAATCAAACTTCAGATTCAGTTAGTCTTTGACATCGTTTGACGTTTCATACATTTTGGTGTAAATCTCTCAACAAGTGGCGCTGCTATGCTGCATTTTTTGTGATTTCCGCAATAGCTCTATCTCAAGAACTAGTGCACGGATTTTCAACAAACTTGAAATTCAGGTTCTGGATATGAATTAGTGCTGTTTATGTTTTGGTGTAAATCGTTCAACAGGTGGCGCTGCTATGCTACATTTTTCGAAATTTCTGCTATAGCTTTATCTCAAGAACTAATGTACGAATTTTCATGAAACTTCAAATTCAGATATATTTTAATATGAATTTTTGCTAAATTGATATAATTTCTTGTACTATTTAAATGATTTAATTGACGTGATTAATATAGAAGAAAGTCTTGTGATGGCCACAACATACTAATTTTAAGGGGCTTTAGAAATAATTTAATTTCAAGCTATAATATCTAAGCAGAGCCGCAGCAACACTATTTGGGTACTGGAGCGAAAACTTCGCTAACTTTTACGTTGATGATTGACGCATCATTAAAGATAATTGATGGCGCCGATGAAGCCTGCTATTTTAATTGGGGATGCCTGATGCATGGGCACCGTCCGCACCATCCTTGTTGCGGTTCTGTATCCAGATATAATAAATACCGTAAGATTTTTACCGTACTTTGTGACAGGTGGGGTAACTATGTGACACCCGGTCTAGTTTGCGTATTTCGTGTTAAAGCTTCGGAAAACAGTCGTCAGGTGATGTGGCACACCGTACTAGGAGATTTCGACGCTGTTTGTTTTCCTACCATACCGGACGGAGCGGGAGATTCGCACAGCCGACAGTAACAGTAACGTCAGCTATAGAGATTCGAAATACGAAAGCCTGTCACAAAATTCTTCATATTACGATACTTCATATAAGCAGCATATTTCTTTCCGTTCTCTGAAAAAGCTTAAATTAGGTATGCTGCAGACAAAAGATTTTTAATAAAATTGTCTTGCTAGATATATTTCAGATTAAGTAATATTTATTTTAGCATCAAACAAAAATAAATGAATTAAAATAATTTAGTCTGAGTTTCTGAAGCATTTCTATAAAGTGCAGGAAACTTTCTGAATACATTTGAAAAAATTTCAATTCCTAAATAACATTTTGTGCCAGTTATAAGTGCAGTTAAAGCTAGGTAATTTTCAGGGGGGGGGGGGCGGGATCTATAAATATTTTTGAAAGGAAATGTTTTTTAAAATAATAAAAACCACAAGAGGGGTTACAGTTGTAAGGCTGCATGAAGGAAATTGTCTTTTTAACTTTAATTTGAAGACAGTCTCCACACTGTAAGTGGATATTTATTCAGATTATACAGGTTCTATGTATAAATTGTGACTTAGGACTAAACCAAATCAAACAGAAAGATGATTTGTAGTAATTGTGATTTTAAATGATCTGTTTTAAGTAAAAATCAGGTATATCGACGATAGGAAAACCGTTTGTCTATATGTGATGTGTAAGTTACCTAAATACATTGGAGTACACTGTTTGTGGTCGTAAAACATACTATAAAGAAAAAAAAACACACCAAGCGTATGACCTTGTTCTTCATATTTTTTCCCGATCATAAAAAAACGTTTAGCTCACAATTCACACATACTAAAGTATAAAGATAAAGCTATGTAGCCAAAAACATGTCTATTTTGAATATTACACAAAATTTTATGTATTTTGAATATTACATAAATCTGTGTTTTGCGTATTATGCAGAAATATGTGTAAGAACAAAATATTACACGAAAATCTCTATTTTGCATTATTACTCAAAAATATGTGTGTTACATATTACACGAAAATATATGTATTTTACATATTACACAAAAATGTGCGTATTTTGCATAATACATAAAAATATGTGTATTTTGCATAATACACAAAACTATGTGTAATCACAGAATATTACACATATATATGTGTTGCACTATTACGCAGAAATATGTGTATACTTGTGCAATATACACATTAAAGTGTGTATTTCAAGTGTAAAAAGATAACTTTTACACACTTAGTGTTATCATCAAATTACACATTTAAATGTGTATTTTGAAATTTACACATTAGGCGTGTGTTTTGGCAATTTACACACCACTTTACACATATAGACAAATCGTTTTTGTATCATCGATATACCTGTTTTTATGTGTAAATTTACACTTTTTTTTTTAGAGTGATATACCGCTCCATGTATAATGTCTATAGTTATATGGCGTGGATAATGTCCGTAAAAGTATTAAATACTTGTTCAAATAATATTTTGTCCAGATATCCAGATCTTACTATAGTTAAATTTTATTTTTTGTTTATTTGTTTGTTTAATTTTTCTTTTAAATAGTGTGTAAGTTAAGCAAGAAGAACAACAGTTATTTTCTCTTTTAGAAGTCGGTGTACACTAGATAATTAGAATGGTAGTTAAAATTTTATTGCATTCACAGGACAAATACCGCTATCGATGTTTCATAAATTTTCCATATACACTTTAGTTTTGCTCAAAGTTCTAAAAACTAAAGTTTAGTTTTAGAAATTGTCTTAATTTCTCAAATAAACTGGGTGTTTGAGAAAATTTGTCTTTTGAATACAGTATATTTGTGCAAAAGCAATGGCGCTTCGCTGAAGTCTACTTGTTTCAGCTGCCAATTTAAAGAGCTTATATTCTAGCACATTAATTTAGTTATTAAAATAAACTCAGATGTTAAAAATTGTTACTGTATATTTAACGTAAATTGTTTAAATTCATTGTATAATGAAATTACAGGGTGTCCCAAAAAGATCTGTACAACTTCAAAATTTTATTTTAAAAAATCAATAGGCCTACAGCAAAACTGGCTACAACAATACATAGACTAACCCAAAAAGTTTTTTTTCCACAGTACGTTTTTAGTCGTAGATGGTGCTACACAACAAGTAAACGATTATTAAAGATTTCAGTTATTCAAAATCTGCGGATCCCCTGAAGAAGGCCCGTGTCGAGTGGTTTATCCAAACAAAATCAGATACTCAAACTCAAAGAAATTATCAAACGATTGATGTCGATCAAAATCGAACGCTTGATGTGAGCACGCTAAAACGCTCGTGAATTTAATTTGAATACCGTCTCCGTGCTACGAAAGGATATCATGTTCAAGCTTACTAAGGCAGCAGAAAAAAAAACTTTTTGAGTTATTCTATCTATTGTTGTAACTAGTTTTGCTGTAGGCCTTTTCATTTTTTTTAATAAAATTTTGAAGTTGTACAGATCTTCTAAAATAACATTCCCAATTACAAAGCACTTTTTCAAATTCCATATTCCTGAATTTAATGAAATATTTTGATCAAAATGAAAATGTCTACAATAATTGTATAATATCTTATAGCTATAATATAATAATTTAGCTCATTTTAGTTAATACGGAGAATGTTCACACATTTTTGTAATAATTTTGAAAAAAGAAATGTAAGATATATAAAACAAAGATGAGAATTTTATATTCAATCTGCAGATCTTTTGTTGAACCATCATATTACATCTTGATTTCCAAGATAAAAGAGCTGTTTTTAACCCTACTGGCATCATTGATCAAGGACATACTTTTTAATATTTTTTTAAGACGTTTAATTTAATTAGGATAGACAGCTTTATAGAACTATTAGAGAAGACACTAAGAAATTAGTACTAGAGAAAAAAAGAACATCATGGGAAAAAAAATGCAGAGAAATTGAGACATATATAGGAGGAAGACGATACACAGAGGCATGGAAGTTTTTAAAGAATATTAGAAAAGCAAATAATAATTCATGGCAAGGCATATCTGTGAAGGAATGGGAAGAATATTATAAGACTTTGCTTACGGAAACTAGAGATGAATTTCAAGTAAATAATTATGGTATTGACTTTGTAGGACAACCTATGATATTGGAGCTTGAGAGCGTTAAAAAGGCAATTAAACATTTAAAAAATCAAAGAGCAAGTGGCCCCGGCGGAATATCAGCAGAGCTGATCAAAAATTGAACTAATAAATTATTCAGATTAATTACACAATTATTCGAAAAATGCCTAAACGGAGAGGTAATACCAGAAGAATGGAGGATTGGATATTTAACATCAATATATAAGAAAGGAGACCGACAAAAATGTGAGAATTACCGAGGCATTACTGTAACAGCAACATTTAGTAGATTATATGGACGGATTTTAAAAGATTTCATTGAAGAAGAAATAAGAATGAAGGAAAGTGAAGAGCAAAGTGGATTTAGAGCAGGAAGATCATGTATGGATAATATATTTTGTCTTAAACAAATTGTTGAAAAGGAAATGGCAGTAGGAAATCAAATTCATCTTCTATTTATAGATCTTACGAAAGCATATGATAATGTTCCAATCGCAAAATTATGGAATGTATTAAAAGAAATGGCTATAAATCCATGTATTATTAGAACAATTCAAGAACTTTACAGACAATCAAAAACAAAAATCAAAATAGGCCAAAGATTATCAAAAGGTTTTATAACAGATAAAGGACTCAGACAGGGATGTTGTATCTCCCCAACACTTTTTAAAATTTATGTTGAAGAAACATTGAAAATGTGGAAAAAGAAATGCAGAGGAATGGGACATAATATGAATGGAACGTCAATTTTTACTCTACAATTCGCAGATGACCAAGTTGTAATTGCAAAAAGTAAAAAGGATTTAGAGGAAATGACGGTGAAAATTAAGGAAGAATATGAGAAATGGGGACTTCACATGAACGTCAGCAAGACCAAATACCTATGTATAGGAGGAAATGAGACAGACCTAAATCTAACTAATAACATAAAAACAGAAAGCTGTAAGCATTATAGATATTTAGGTGTAGACATTAATACAGAAGGAAGAGACTCACAGGAAATTAAACACAGAATTTGTCAGGGGGGAAAGGCTGTAAAAATATTAAATTCTATTTGGTGGAGTAAGGAGATCTCTAGGAAAAGAAAATATAATATATACAACTCTATTGTAAAGAGCATATTGTTATATGGAGCAGAAGGATGGAGAATTATGGAGACAGAAAGAAAGAAATTAGCGGCAGTAGAAATGGACGCCCTAAAAAGATCATGCAGGATATCAAGAATAGAAAGAGTAAGAAATGACAGAATCAAGGAAATGATGAAAATAAAGGGAACCATACTAGATGATATTCAAAAAAAGCAATTAATCTGGTATGGTCATGTCAAAAGAATGAATAATGAAAGACTACCCAAAATAACATTCAACTATGAAACAAACAAAAAAAGGAAACGGGGAAGACCACGAAAGACCTGGATGAATGATTTCCCAAAGGCAATGAGGGATAGAGGTCTGGAAGAGGAATGGACCCTTGACCGGAAGAAATGGAAAAAGACTCTTGAGGATTCTTCGGATGGCGGTATCTGACGCCATAAACCGAGTTTATATATATATATATATGTATAATTTAATTTAAAAGAATTTTATAAATTCCACGTGCATTTTTAATTATTTCCCTATGTAAAAAAGCGCTGAAGACAGGAATCACTCTAGATTAACTTTCGACCACATTTATTCTGGGTATTAAGGATTATACAAACATAAATCTGGGTTCGTTTATCAATTACAATACGAAGAGTCATTAGCCACAGAGTTCAGGTACTTAAAGTCTTGTTCGCACAAGAGACTGGTGTCTCCTAACTAAATGGGACTTGCTAGTTGTTTAGCTGCCCACGATAAACAAGATGTCCAGTCGATATATTATAGAGACCGAAAGTCTCTCGGAAAAATGGATTTGGCCAATGGATTGGCTGGTGCTGCCTGCAAGAATCCAAGAACTAACTCCCAGTCCTTCCAACAAACTTCTCCTCATCTCTCCATCATCTTTTTTCTCCCCAAACCGGCGGGGCACGTCCTCTCTTCCAATCGGCGAAGTCCCGGCACTCTGGTTGGCCCTCTTTGTTCTCCTCCCGCCGCCGTGTTGCCATTCGGAGTCTCCTAGATGCTGAAACTCTCTGCACGAGAAGGTCGGCCAAAGGAGAAATCGATCGATAAGGGACGGGCCGTGACGAAATTTAATGTCACGGGACATAGAAACTAAAATATCTCGAGAGATTTTCCTATTGTCCATTTAAGATAAATGGTTTCCAGCCCGTGGGAACTGCAGTCCGTTTGTAAAGGCTTGGTACAGGCATAGTTCTGGTAATTAATTCTATAATTTCGCCAAGACTTTACACCTACCAAAAGCACAAGTTTTTAGAAATCAAACCAACAGATGCGAGAAATTTTTTGGAAGCGAAATTTCAACGAGAAATTTTTTAATCAAAATGAATAATCTCGTCGAAATAAGCTTTTTTAGAATCCTCTAATTTTGATATAATTTAATATCTGGAGCAGCTAAATTTATTTTTAATTTTGTTAAATAAATATGAAACCTTGATTTAAACTTATTGTGATAGTTCTAAGTAATTGTAATTTTTTTCCAAACGCGTCTTCATGACGTTTGACCATTCAATAACAAGAGAATAAAAATCATCAGTAATTTTTTATTACATGCTTTTTAGCTTATTTGGGGCATTAATCTCTTCGCTACCTGGGTCTACATATGTCGACCTTTATTCTTTTCATTACAAAAACTAATCTGTTTGATTTGCTTACATTTTGACTTCACTTCTTAATAGCTGAATGCTTTTTGCTTTAAAAGCAAGCCAATAAATGGCAATTTCTCCGCTGATTTCCTCATAAAATAAATGTTATTTTCATCTAAGTTTGCAAAATGCCTTCAAGATAGTGTGGTCAAGAAAGTGAGTAAAGGGTCTAGCAGGATAAGCATAGCAAAATGGCCCCCAAGGCCTATGTTTGAAATAACATGTGTGGTAATAAGGCTCACTATGAGAATACAATATAGAATGTTTTTAGCCTCTGACCTTGAACTGTCCTTGAGATAATCGGAGAAGTATGCGCCGGAGGTACTATTTTTCAAATACATTTTTCTCAAAAAGTACAAAAGTTAAAAAAATGAAACCGACGCCAATTATTGAAGAATATATTAGTTCACATCATATATTTTTTTCATCTCTTTATACAAATTTTAACATAGAAAAATAAACGAAAATGTTTTTTGAAAAAATTATTAATGTAGTAATTTTATACTTACACCAACCAAAAAATTACAAAATAATGCTCAAAGTATGTACTTTTAAGAAAAAAAATTCGTTAAAATCAAAGATTCGCTTTTTGAGGTATAACAAAAATAATGCCAGCAACTTACTAAAATACTCATAACTCTCCCTGTTTGTATTTGCAGAAATACGCTGCTATCAATGGTCAATCAATGCTATCAATGGCCAAAATAACAGAACGTTTACAAACACTAAACAAACCTATAGGGAAGTGTTATGTATGGAAACATTCTCTTATTTTGGCGCACTGCGCATCCTGTCCGAGTGGAAATGTCACGAATCGGCCAATGCATTGATAGTAGTGTATTTCTGCACATGCAAACAGGGAAAGTTACAAATATTTTAGCAAGTTGCTAGAATTATTTTTTTTAAATATATAATATGAACTAATATATTCTTCAATAATTGGCGTTGGTTCATTTTTATAACTTTTGTACTTTTTGAGAAAAACGTATTTGAAAAATAGTAACGCCGATGCTACTTCCTTGATTATCTCAAGGGCAGTTCAATGTCAGAGGCTAAAAGCATTCTATATTGTATTCTCATGGTGAGTCTTATTATCTCACATGTTATTTCAAACATCGGTCGTGGGAGCCATTTCGCTATGCTTATCCGGATAGACCCTTTCATAAGTATTTAACTCAAATCCTTTACAATAAATAATTTTGAGAATTGGTACATTATTCACTTGTTTAAAGCCCTTCAGTTTGTGATTACGTGAATTTATAAGTGACCATTAAATTGATATTTTAAGGGGGTTTGTAATTTTAGATCTATATTTATGTATCTAAATGACTAGTCTGCTAAAGGATCAATTTCAGAAAATTTCTTTTTCCTGCCATCTTCTAATGTCATTTAGTTTGGGAAAAACTAATGAATGAGTATTTGTAGCATTATTTTATCTTCGGGTCTGAAGAGATTATTAACAATGAGTGAAGAAAGTATGAACAATTCCTCATAATTTTTATTTCAGTTTTTTAAATGTTGTTAGCGAAAAGGTTAAAATATCAAGGTTGATTTGTTCCACTCTCCAACCACAAACTTTCAGAGTACATCCAATGTATTGGGATACCGCTTACAAAAAGCTTGCTTCAAAAGTCCAAATGCACAGTAATCCATAGGAGACATGAGTGGAATTCATTTAAATAGAATACCTTCAATTCCGTTTTCATTTCTCATTTTTTCTAAAAATATAGCGGTAGATTTAGAGATACGGCTAGTAGTCTTATCCTGATAGAACTTAACACAATGTAGATTGTTTGGGTAAAGTGGTGGAATGTCTTCTTTGAAAACAGGTGTTAAAACATATTTCTCATAGTAATCCGAGTTAATTTGACATTTTTCTATTTTCCTTATTTTAAGTTTCCCTCTATAAGAGAATCCAACAATAACGATAAAACCTTTTAGCAAGAATTTTCTTGTTTTCTCTGAATCAAAATTTTAAGTCTTTTTCTCCTCTGAAGGTACTTTTGTTGAGTATTACCTTTTTCCGAGTCAAATGTATACTTTGACGTTCCTTTCCCTTTTTTAGGTGCGTTCCTAATTATATAAATACGTAGCACCTATAGTCGTCGTCTGGTCCGTCCGTCCATCCGTTTGTCTGTCTATCCGCATATAACAGCGCAAAAAGTAACCAACCGAATGGTTTGAAATTTAACATATTTCCGCTTCAGAGCAACAATAGTACATCTAGTAATAATGGAAAATTAGGTGTCTGACTTACTGCTACGAAAAACTGTGTCTGCGTCTAGTGGAACAGTGGGCAATTTTTATAAAACACATCTGAGATATAGTATTAAACATAACTTTGTGTTTCAGAAGTTGTTCCACTAGACGCAAACACAGTTACTCATATCAGTAAGTCAGACATCTTATTTTTTTATTATTACTAGATGTCTAGCTCTGAGGCGACGATATATGATCGTTATAGAATTTTCCCGAGTCACTTCAAATTTTATGAAAATCGAATCAAAACTTAAAAAGATATTAATAAAAGTTTTCTTCATTCTAGAAAATCCTATCATACGTCATTAATTCAACTATATCCCATGATAGATAATGATTCTAGGTTGCCATTGTGGTTACGTCTTATTTTAGACGGAATCCTATTATTTTTGTATTACTGAATTTAATATATATAATCGTAATAAATTTTGCATTCATGCATAAGATTGTAACAGCTATTGCACCAAGATCTGAATATTTATAAAACTAGTTATAATGCGAACTCACCTCATTTGCCACGTTTTACGTACGATTTCCGATTTGTTATTAATTATATCACTTATTTTAAGTGTAAAAATATTAAAACCATGCTTTTAACACCTTTTTTTAATAATCGAAAATAAGAATATTTCTGTTCGGAAAGCGCAAATACAGTCTTTGATCCATTGTTTATTTTTCAGTGACATTTTAAAGCAAAGAATATTTTCATTGACGCAGACGATAATAAAACCCTGTTCCGAATTGATTCCATCATAGGTTTGTTTGTTTTTTTCATTTATATTTTTTTCACCGGTTTTTTTTTTTTTTTTTTTTTTTTTTTTTCATAGAGAATGCCAAAACCGTCACAAAAATGTGTGAATACCCTCTGTAATTGTAAGCATTATCATAAACACCTATTTAAGCAAAGAAAGTTGTTGCTCAATTCTGTAACAAAGTTCGTATGAAAAATAAAAACCTAGATCTCGGAATTATAAATGGCCGTTTTTCTTAGTGAAATTAATAAAAATCTGCAAAATTTAAAAGAAATAAATTAAAATGAAAAATATATGTATTCGAATTATCTTTAAATTACTTTAAAAGAATTGCCAGCCGATGCATAAATATATAATGTAATTTCCCATTAGAATACTTTGCTTAAAACTTGTTACAGAGAAAAAAATAAAAGAAGGAGAAAAAAAATTGCTTTGAGTTAAACCAACTAAATCTACACATAAACTGAGCACGCGAAAATGCCATCAAAGCTGACTTTTTTTAATGCTTTTTTTATGCAATATTCTTTCTAAAGATTTGCTAGTTTTTCTTCAATTTTATGCTTTACACACAGCATTTAATATATGATTTATATGTCAGATTTCTATAGCATAAATTACACAAGTAAACATAAAAGGTTCGAGTGTTTTGTAGAACTACATCTTAGTTAATATTTTCAATAAATAACTTCTCCAATAAGTAAAATTCTAGTATAACATTTTTAATCTTTATCTCAAGCATTGAGTTTATATTAGTTTTTCGTTTATTAAATGATTATATAAATGCTACTCTTTAGATCAATCTAAAGAAATATATTTCGTTTCTCGTCGAATAGAAAAGTTTTAATATATGTTGTCAATATGTATTACTTTCTTGCTATTTCTTATTTATACTTTTTAAAATTTTCGTTGAGATAAAATATGAATAAATTTACTGCAACATTTATTTGATAAATTGGTTGGCAACAAAATGGCGATTTCTTTAGTTGAAGGCATCTTTATTTCTTTAAAAAAAGTGGAATTGAAAGTTTTTAAAATTATACAAGTAAACGATGACAACAATTGAAGTTAATATTGCAGGACAACAATGTGTAAAATCACGAATTTTTTTGCTATGCCTCCTCGTTTTATTTCGATATATCCCCGATAGAGGCTGCTGCACTGTCGCAAACTGTAATACTGTTCAAAATTACCTTGCAGTTTCAAAACGTAAAACTTTTTGTGCTGTTTCACTAGCTAAACATTATGAAGTTACAAATCTAGATGGGCTGTAATCCATTTCATTATATTATTTTGAACATTTTAACAATTACAGACAGCACGGCGTCATCTACTGAAGATAATTGTCACTAAAAAAAAAGGAAATACATTAAATAAATTTCCGACTTCACAAATTAATCTCCTTAAAAAAAAAAGTGTTCATATAGAATATGAATAAATTTACTGCAACATCTATTTGATAAATTGGTGAGCAACAAAAAGGCGATTTCTTTCGCTGGAGACATCTTTATTTCTTTCAAATACAGAATGGAATTGAAAGTGAAGTTTTTAAAATTCAATAACAAGTAAACGATCACAACAATTGGAGTTAATCTTGCAGGACAACAATGCGTAAAATCAGTAATTTCTTTGCTAAGCCTCCTTGTTTTAGTTATATATATATCCCCAATAGAGGGCGCTGCACTGTCTCAAACTGTAATACTGCTAAAAATAGCGTTACCATTTTAAAGCGTAAATCTTTTTGTGCCGTTTCGACAGCTAAACAGTATGAAGTTAAAAACTGGATGGACTGTGAAACATTTCAATGTATTAGTTTGAGCATTCTAACAGCTAGAGACAGCGCAGCGTCATCTATTGAAGATATTTGTAAACAAAAAAAAAAAAAAAAAAGAAAGAAAGAAAGAAAGAAGTACATTAAATAAATTCGCGACTTCATACATTAATCTCCTGCGAGAATAGTTTAAATAGTGTTCACCTTTTAGTTGATACTGAACTTTAGAAATGTTCATTCAATCTTAGGACACTCTGTATTTGACCCTTACATGCATAGTGTAACTCAGGAATTACATGATATTTTTTTGCCACTAGGCGCTTTCTATTGGTCTTTTGGTGAACTATTATGTGTTACTTACGTGTGATAACATACATTTAAGGACGTGAAGTTTGTTTTTGTTCTGATTTGTAATCACGGGGAGGTTATAATATCTTTTGTTGATACTGCTTGTAATATGCTCGACTGGCGTTTTTGTGCTCTTTATCTTTATAAGGTAGTAATTATTAATTCTGCAAACTATTAAGAGTATTATAAAATTATTATATCGTTGAATAGTTGTTATTGTACAGTGCACTTTAAAGTAAGTATATGATTTTAAATTATCATTTTTTGAGCAATTTTTGTTTTGTAACTCGGGAGTGACATTATGAAATTATGTCCAACAGAAACATAAATAAATTTTTTCGCTATTTTTCTAGTAGATAGTTAACAAAAATAGACACAAATATAATATTTTCCGAACAAAATAAAAAATCATGCATTAAAGGCATCACACCAAGGTAACAACAACATAAAAACTGGAGAAAAGTTACAGTATCCATACATTTGTTCAAAATACAACTAAATTTTAAGTAACTAAATTTTAAGTAAGAATACTAAAAGTAAAAATTTACCTATTGCAGCCCTTCGAAAGAAAGCAATTCCTGAGAATATTGATACATTTTCATCGATTATGACCCACAGACACCAAAAGCACCTCCTGTTGAAATGTTGATATACATGTACATTTGATTTTCGTCATGCTATAGCACTCGTATAACCAATTTGAATGTGACTGAGCATGTGTATAGAACCTATCAAGTTTTCGACCCAGTTCGTTAGCGAGGCTTCATCCGCCATCTTGTTTCAAAAGGATGGCCTGAAAAAGAATAGAAAATTTCAAATTCAAAATGGTATGTAAAACAACTAGAAATTCAAAATGTTTATTCCTGTATATCTTTGTCCTTGATACAATTATACCGAAGCCTTTTTTGTTTCTCCTCTATCGTAAAAGATGGCTGAGATATAGCAGTTTGAAATTCTAGGAGTGGCTGACATTTTGAAACAAGACAACAGATTGCCATGCTCGTATTTATGATCCGATTTGGATGTAAATGAGCATGTGTATCGGGCACACCAAGGTCTTCACCGAGCTCATTGTCCAGCTTCGTCCACCATATTGTTTCAAAATGGCGGCCACTACAAAATTTCAAATTAAAAAACATGTACAAAAACATTAGAATTTCGATTTTTTTTTCTTTGAGTGTTCAGCCTTGATACAAGGTTTCCGGAACATATTTTGTTTCATCCTTAACCGAAAAATTGCTGAGATTCAAAATTATATTGCCATAAATGAAGCCAAATTGGATATAACTGACTAATTTCGCGACATTATCATTCAGATTCGGTATTGGTGAAAACTGGATTTGAATCATTACAATCGTGTTCTATTCAATTTTAGCTTACCGTGATTGAATAAAATGAGGCTGAATTTTTAAAAACAAGGAATGTGTAAGATGCCTTTTCCTCTTGGTACATGCCAGACTTTCTTAACAATGTAGAAGGAAAAAAAATATTTCCCTAAAACCTTCTTTGTGTTTTACAACTGTTCCCAAATACCTTTGTAGTATAAAGTACACTATATAACCATTAATCACCGGACACTTTCAATTTTGGACATTTTCTTGAATATTTAAATATATACTTGTCGGATTCTTCTGGAACTTCAGGATTACAAAGAATATGTTTGACTTCATATTTATCAACGTCGATTTGATAAGGAGGACAATTAGTGGGCCAAGAAAAAATCAAAGAAAAATAATATTTGGGATCACCCTGTAAATTAAAATACACAGAATAATCTATCGCTGCAAAATACAAATATGTGGATACTGTACAACATGTTTACTGGTTCGTGTAAGAATAACACTTATATTCATGGAGATATAGCGATTCGTTTTTTTTAGTTCATAAAAGTTTTGCATGTTTTTAGCTTATATCATGCAGGGTTTTCAATCAAATTTAACGCCAATTTCAGAAAAATTAGAAAAATGTAGTATAAACAATATAGTGCAATTGGAATATAAATTTATTAAGATATTTATCAAATTGTCATTTTTTATTAACTGACTTTCAGAAAAAAGTTAGTATTTAGTGAATATCAACGAGTAGATTCGGAACAAATGCTTCGATTTTGATGCTTCTTTTTATCATGGAATAGACTCGTTCCGGTGGTTATCCAAGAAGAACTAAAGCATCAACAAAAAATTAAAATTAAAAAATATTTTAATTACAATCGACAATTTGTGGAAAATCCCTTATCATTCAGCTGCTTTTAGAGAGCAACTAAAAAGTAGTTCACTCTATAGCCGATATCTTTCTGAATTTTAACGATATTTCACTGGATTTTTTTATGAGTTGCTCCATAGAGTTGACTATTAAATTATGTAAAAAATAATTCTTATCGTTCGTGCATGCGCAGATAAAAATTATTTCATACAACTGCTGATGTTTCATAAAATATTTAATACATTTATATTCCAATTGCAGTATATTATTTCTACTACATTTGGAACAGATGTCTAAGTTCCCACGGCCGCCATCTTGAAATTTTTCTTGGCGTGAAAACCCCTTTTCCGCCAAGTAGTAAAGGTCGCCAAGCACCGGTTTATACGCATGTTTCGCTTAACGAAAATAAAATATACATAAAAAACGAAACTCGCTAAAGTGACAATCAATAATCTTGAATGAGAGCTTCGCGCACATTAACTGAAAAAAATCATCACTGCATTCAGCAGTTCTCCCGGTGTAGCATTCTTAAAATTCAGAAGTTCTCGCTTTCTAGCAATCTTAAAATGTAAAAAAACTCTTAAAACAGCAATATATATATAAAATTATCAACATACCTTAACACACATCTGCTTTCTTGAAAACTCCAGCACGAAATCTCTCTCATAACACCAGCGTCATTTTCCAAAAAAGTCCTTCCGGCCAGTGCCGGGAGGAAGAGGTAGCTTTCATATCCCATATTTTAAAAAAGTCAACTTATATTATTCAAACACACGAAGCTCAATTAAGTGGAAACCGAATGTAGGAGATTCAATACTAATTTTTATCAATACTAAATCATTATGAATGAGAATTTCGCGAAATTAGTTAGCTTTATCCAAGCTGCTTTTATTTAAAGTAACTTATATTTGACTGCCAAATTCGGCGATTTCTTAAAGTCCATTTTAAGACAACTTGGTGGATGAGGCAAACCAGTGAACTTGGTAGAGACCTTAGTAATTGCTGTGCACATGCTCACTCACATCGGAATCAGTTGATATATACGAGTGCTGTCGCAGGTAAAAAATCAGATTTTTCAAAATGTCACCCACGTTAGAAATTGAAACTGCTATATCTGAGCCATTTTTTAAGATAAAGACAAACGAAAATTGCTCCTGAATCCTTATATCAAGGTCAAATACTTAAGAAAGAAACCTTTTTCAATTTCTAATTTTTTTGCACCTCACTTTAAATATATATATTTTTTAATTTAATGGCCGCCATTTTGAAACAAGATGGCTGATGAAGCTGGCCAGCGAACTTGGTCGAGATATTGATGTATACTATCCACATGCCTTCTTCCATCGAAATAGGTGAATACGTGTGGTATCGCGAGGCAAATACAAGATCGTTTCAAAGTGTTAGCCATGATAGAAATTCAAAGTGCTATAATTCAACCACTTTTTAAGATATAAACAAAAGAACAAATTTTCAGAAACGAAATCTGCTCCAGAATCTTTGTATCAAGGCCAAACACATAAAAAAAATCTTTTTCATTTTCCAATTTTTTAATACCCCATTTTAAATTTTAAATTACATTTTTTTTAAAATGGTAACCCTTTTGAAACAAGATGGCGAATGAAACTGGCCAACGAACTCGGTCGAGACATTGGTATGTACTATGTACAGACCAAGCTACATTCAAATCGGTTCATAAATACACCTGTTATCGCGTGACAAAAATCAGGTCGTTTTAAAATGTCAGCCACAATAGAAATTCAAAATGTTATAACTTAGCCATTTTTTTAGATATAGACGAAACAAAACCTGTTCCGGAATCTTTCTATTAAGGTCAAACACATACGAAAAAACTCTTTTTCATTTTCCAATTTTTTGGTATCTCATTTTATATATAATTTTTTTTTAATTTTTTTAAATGGCCGCCATTTTGAAACAAGATGGCGGATGAAGCTGGTCAACGAACTCGGTTGAGTTATTTGTATGTACTATGTACACACCAAGGTACATCCAAATCGGTTCATAAATACGTCTGTTATCACGTGGCAAAAATCAGGGCGTTTCAAAATGTCAGCCACACTAGAAATTCAAAATGCTATAACTCAGCCATTTTTTAAGGTATAGACGAAACAAAAACTGCTCCCGAATCTTTTTATCAAGGTCAAACACATAAGAAAAAAATATTTTTTCAATTTTAAATTTTTTGGTACCACATTTCAAATTTAAATTTTTCTTAAAATTTTAAATGGCCGCCATTTTTAAACAAAACGGCGGATGAAGCTGGCCAACGAACTCGGTCGAGACATTGGTCTGTACTATGTATAAACGAAGTTACATCCAAATCGGTTCATAAATACGCCTTTTATCGCGTGACAAAATTCAGGACGTTTCAAAATGTCAGCTTCGCTAGAAATTCAAAATGCTATAACTCAGCCATTTTTTAAGATATAGACGAAACAAAAACTGCTACGGACTCTTTGTATAAAGGTCAAATACATAAGAAAAAAATATTTTTCCATTTTCAATTTTTGGTACCACATTTCAAATTTAAATTTTTCTTAAAAATTTAAATGGCCGCCATTTTTAAACAAGATGGCGGGTGAAGCTGGCCAACGAACCCGGTCGAGACATTGGTATGTACTATGTATAAACGAAGTTACATCCAAATCGGTTCATAAATACGCCTTTTATCGCGTGACAAATTTCAGGACGTTTCAAAATGTCAGCCACGCTAGAAATTCAAAATGCTATAACTCAGCCATTTTTTAATATATAGACGAAACAAAAACTGCTCCGAAATCTTTGTATAAAGGTCAAATACATAAGAAAAAAATATTGTTCCATTTTCAATTTTTTGGTACCACATTTCAAATTTTAAATTTTTAAAAAAATTTTAAATGGCCGCCATTTTGAAACAAAATGGCGGATGAAACTGGCCAACGAACTCCGTCGAGAGATTGGTATGTACTATGTACACACCGAATTACATCCAAATTGGTTCATAAATACGCCTTTTATCGCGTGACAAAATTCAGGACGTTTCAAAATGTCAGCCACGCCAGAAATTCAAAATGCTATAACTCAGCCATTTTTTAAGATATAGACGAAACAAAAACTGCTACGGACTCTTTGTATAAAGGTCAAATACATAAGAAAAAAAATATTTTTCCATTTTCAATTTTTTGGTACCACATTTCAAATTTTAAATTTTTTTTAAATTTTTAAATGGCCGCCATTTTGAAACAAAATGGCGGATGAAGCTGGCCAACGAACTCGGTCGAGACATTGGTATGTACTATGTACACACCGAATTACATCCAAATCGGTTCATAAATACGAGAGTTACAGTGTGACATAGGTCAGATATATTTATATATATATATATATATATATTGATATATATATATATATATATATCAATTTTGAACGGAGGGTGGTTTCGGGGTCTGGGGGTCATGATCGATGAAAATATACCAAAATTTTTTGAAATCGCTTTCCTCCGAACGGCTGCAATAGGTAGCTTTTTGTAAAGAAAGCTACCTAATAGACTTATGAATACGCATTGAGACACAATAAACAAACCTACTTTTCTTATCAAAATTTCCTCATATTTCTTAATTACTTCAACAAAAGCGTTTAAACTGATTACAGAAACCATAGTCAGTCAAATACATACAATAAATTTAACATAAAAATAAAAAGACAGACCGATACAACACGATATCAAAATACATCCACAAAATCCACCACTTCTCAGGGATTGCCAGAACACAACAAGTCAGAATACACACGTCACACGGGGTTCCACATATCAAGGTTGCCATATCTATAAACACCGCCAACACGCCAACAAAAAATCGCCAAACAATTCAAAACAACGTTTGAGGGAACATAAGGCATCTAAGCCCTACATTTTGATAATTTTTCTGAAACTGGCGTTAAATTTGGTTGAAAACTCTGCATGATATAAGCTAAAAACATTCAAGAATTTTTTTACTTTTTAAAAAAATCGCTATGTTTCCAAGTATATACGGGCTATTCTTACACGAATCGGTAAACATGTTGTACAGTATCCACATATTTGTATTCTGCAGCGATAGATCATTTCGTGCATTTTAATTTACAAGGTGATCCCAAATATTATTATTTTTCTTTGATTTTTTGTTGACTCCCCTAATTATCCTCCTTATGAAATTGACGTTGATAAATATGAGGTCAAATATATTCTTTATAATCCTGAAATTCCAGAAGAATCCGACAAGTATATTTTTAAATATTCGACATATCTAAAATTGCTTAATTAAGATTAAATGCTATATAGTGTACATTCGACTCGCTATTTACACGATAGATTGTATTTCCAAAAACGCCGTGTAAAATAAAATATAATCATAAGAAGTGCCTTTAATATGTGCCTAAGTTTTATTCTTTATTCAAGAGAAATTATCCTTTTCAAGTTTCCTACTGCAAGATCCAAACCAAGCGGTTTGCTTTAATAATATTTGTTATCTAATCAGCCGGTTTTACTTGTGACTTATGGCTAAAATGTTTTTAAAAACTTACATAAACTTATATTTGGTTAAAAATCTTCCTTTACTATATTTTGATGTTTAAAGGACTTCTTTATTTTAAAAGAAATAACTTATTTACCTAAAATATAAGGCTAATTGTTTTCTAAAACATACATTAATTTAAAAGTACCAGGAGCTAAACATTTGCGTCTCATAGATGGCGTTGGTTGATCCGTAATCGGCTATTCTGGAACCCACCCTCTTACGCAAGTGGAATAGTCTGTTTCCATCTCTTCGAGAGTATAAATGAGTATAAATGAGTTTCGATGGTAAAAGGTAATAGCTTCTTTTCGTATCTTCTAAAACTTTTGTCGTTATTATTTCGATACGTTTAATTTTAAGTTTTGTTTGGTTAAGTTTCTGAGATGACCTTAGTTTTATTTTATATATCATGTTAAAATTGCATTATTTTAAGTTTTACGGTGCTTAAATTTTAATGTTGATTTCAGTTATGATGTAAAAGAAAATTTAGGCTTCATTGAAGAACCAGTTTTTAACATTTCAGTAGACTGTTTTATTTTTAATCCAGGTGAAATTATATCTATGAATCGAGCTCAATTCCAGCTGTGATGAAGTTTAATCCCTTTTAACTCTAGAATACTAGACGCTCGTAATTGTTACGACTATTGTATTCTCACGCTATGACTATGTCACGTGTTTTAAACCATGTCTAGATTCTAGGGTTAATAGACGATAATATTAATCAGTTATTTAATCCAAGTTTTGCTTTGAATCAAAATCAAATGGAAAGTGTTTTAACACTTTCCGGCGCGGAGTAAGTGTGTTTGTGGAATGATGGACTGACACCAGAATTTGCAAACGAATTTATTAGAAAATAAAAACTTGCTTATTTTCCCGTGCTTTATAAAAGGAAATTTTTAATTAAATGTTTTTGATGCCATTTGTCAATTTTGGAATTAAAATTAGGGTGTCCTTTTTTATGGAGACCGCCCGCTAAAGGGTTGTCCTGCCCCGAGATAACTCGGGGGTGAAAGCACTGTTTCCCCATACCTATCGCCGGTGAAGTGGTTAAACGAATTTTAATTTTGTTTTGATTAAAGTTTAATAAAGAACTGAAGTCATCAATAAAATTACTTTCCACTGTCTTATGAAATCAACACTAAATTTTACTTCGTGTATCTTCCAAGGCACAATTTTAGACTTCTGCTAAATGCGGTATAAAGTGTATTAGACCTGTACTTATACAGGCTAAAAATATAGATATCGAGATTTCAATTCTTTAATTTATTTTCTTGTATACTTTGGTGGTTTCACAAGTGCGAAAAAATTTCATAACCTCTCTGGTTTCTGCTGATTTGTGAATTCAATTGTTGTTGCCCCCTGGCCGACCGAGAGACATGTCCTGCAGGTGATGGGCAAGAACAATGCAGCTTTCATTTAACAGGCACCACGTGGGACGGAAGACTGACTATAGCTGCAAATAGACCATCCCTCTAACTGTTATCAGCATCGGCGTTTTTTCTTGTGGCCACACGGTGTTTTTGATGTTTAATGACTTTGAAAGGCAAGGGACTGATGTCCTGCAAAAGAGGAAACTTTCCGTCAAGTACAGTTGAGTTCCTTATCTCCTGAACATTGTTCACTCCCCTCATCCTTTTGTGAATTAATTTCAGAAGGGTCCAGAACAAAAGATTTCCAAGAAAAATGTAGAAGGATTGCAAAATAAGCGTTCGCACGGAGCCTTAGTCTTATTGTATTTCCCCCACAATTTGACTCTTACCAGAAGGCGCGAATCTCCCAGGACTCTCTGCAATACCGATTTTACGTGCAGGTATTTGGCATCCACATGGAGCCAAAAAAAAACACAGAGTACCTCGGAAGTTATGCATCTAAGTATTTATCACACATGATGCTGATTCACTTCGGTGTTCGGATAAGAATTGATGCTTTACAGCAGGGTTAACCATCGGCATTCATGGGAATATTCGCATACTGCGGCATTTAATTTTCGTTGAAAATAACATTCTCTTTCCGATTTTGTCCAAAAGTCTATAAGTAGATCATTGTTGTGGTCTCCACGAGAATCGTCATGATCCTTTACATTAAAGGGGGGGGGGGATTTGGTATTTAACGTGTGTTAGAGGCCATTTGCGTATATATTCTGCATGTTTTGCTATATGCGACATTCAACTGCAACGAGCCTCAATCAGTGTGGTAGCTATAAATTATGTTTACGCAGGAGTTTCAGTATTACATTTCAATATAATATCACTTATAAATGTGTATTGTTTTCCTACAATAACGTAATTTAAGCAACAATATGTTAGTTCACCATCTCTCTTCGAGAATAAGTTTTTTAAAAAATAAGTATAGGTTTATAATTTTTTGAAAGGGGTTATTTCCCATATCCCTCTTCTCACCCCCTCTTGGATATGATCTTTTCCGCAATCCTCCAAAAACGAGTCTGATGCTCTACAAACCGAGTTACCGCGGCCCCGTTTAAACGCATAGACAGAAAGACAGACATGTAGCAGGCATATATATATGAGGAAAAGAGTTTCAAAACTCGCCTTAACCAAAATTTTAAAAATCGAGTTTTCTCTATATCAATCTATTTTATCAGTCAACCTGCACCGAAAAAACACTACAATCTGCAAAAAACTAGTTGTATCCTGTATTTCTGGCATTTTAAAATCTTGGTTTGCAATGAAAACCAATAGTCACAGAGGTTTTTCGCGATTTCCAAAAATTTGATTTTCTGGATAAGGCAAGTTTTGAAACTTGCGTTCTTATAATATAGACATATACAAATAGACAGAGACAGATTACTATACATTTCATTTAATAAACTATACACAACTGATTCGTTCTATACGCAAGACAAAATTTTAAGTTCATTTTTATATTTTGTGTAATTAAGTCTGATTATTTATAATGTTATTCCATAGCAATTCCTATTTCCAAAAGTATATTACTTTTTTGGGGATGATTTATCTACATTATGAATGTGTCTGTCACTTTTTGTTTCAAAGAGAGTCATTTTTCTTTATTTTCGTTTATTTAACTCTACGAACGAAACAGTCTTTTGAAGTGGCTTTTTTGTTTGATTTTATTCTAGATATTAAATATCAGGCGAGTGAAATATACTTCATTTTCTTTTATTTCATATATCTTTTTATGAAACTTTCACACTCGTGGCTCTTTTCACAAAGATACTTCAGCAACCATATATGATAAATAACTGAATAAAATATTTAAATTAGGATGAGGCTTGAAGAGGATTGTAAATAAAGTTGAATTTAAGCAACAAAATATTTACATATGAAAAATGTATTTAAAATCTTTGAGCCGTTTAAGTGCAGAGTGCAGTAAGTCACATTTTCTTAAATACTTAAGAGGACAGTTTACCTTAACTTTTAACTGATGTTACCGATCTCTCAGACCGCTGCTTTTTTCAATTTTTATAGTTTAACTTTTAACTTTCAATTTAACTATAAACACTACCGAAATTTTGTTCCTTTTGGATCTTTAGTACTATCACCAGAGACTTTTGAATAGGTGAATTTTAATTATAACAGCCCTGTTCAAAAAGTTTAGTACAAAAACACCATCCTGTGAGTTAATCGCGTCTTTTATTCATCTTTCAGTGGAACGGTCTCACAGATCGCTTCACAGTAGTTATGTGAAAATTTCTGTCACATCAGTTAAAGGTTAAAGTTTGTGAAAAATCTATTTTATTTTTTAATATTAAATGACAACCTGTTTAATTGTGAATATTTTGACACCTTTTTTTTTTTACCTATACGGTAATTATATCGCGACATATTGTACATTTTGTTAATACACTCAACTCAATTACCTATATAAATTAAAATTTTAAATGTCTTTTTCTCCATGTTCATATTTTCTCCAGTTTCATGTTTTAAATATGCTAAGGCTTTTTATGTATTTGAGATAGAGTTAAACTTTTATGTACACGTTCTTTATTACCGTATTTACTCGTGTATAACGCACACCCCGTACTTTACAAGAAAAAATGACGATTTGGTTTATCTCGTATATAAAGCGTACCATAAATTTGACATGCAAGTGAATGAATAACCAAATGAATTTCAGTAAAGAAAGTCGAAACAAATGTTGCGTTAGGCCAGTAAAGAAGACGAAAATCTATTTTTAGTCTTCGGGTAGGGAGTGAGTGAGGTGGGGGTAGGAGTGAGTGACGTATCATGCTGTGTTGACGTCACTCGTTTAACGAAATACTTGAGAGCGTCTTTTGACAACGTGCGAGTAAGATGGAGAATCGATGTAATTATACTACGACATTTAAGCTGAAAGTAGTTCAGTATGCAAAAGAAAATGGTTACCGTCCTTTAAGTCGGAAGTTCGGCGCTAGTGAATCAAGCGTGAGAGAGTGGCGGAATATGGAAGAAAAACTGAAAAGCACCATCCAAAAAACGTGCTGTTCAGGGAATGTCGTGTAAATATCCGCAAGTTCAGTAGCAGCTTTTAACTCGCCTAACGGATTTGCGGCTATCGGGATACTCAGTCTCGACGGAAATGTCACTTTTCGAGGCTTGTAAAATAGCTAGGAAAATGTATATTCCAAGAGAAGATTTCAAAGGGAGTTATACCTAGGTACGATGGTTTATGATCCTTAAGTCTCTCTACCAGGAGACCAACAACACTATCGCAGAAGCTGACGGAAGAATACAAAGAACAGGGTACCAAGTTCTTCCAGTACGTTATAAGGCTACGAAAACAAAATGGATATCAGATGTTACAAATCGGGAATGCAAATCAAACTCCATTGTGTTTTGATATGCCGGAAGCCACAACCGTTCATCACGTTTCAGATAGAAGCGTACAAGTGCGCACAACAGGAGCAGACAAGCAACGATGCACCGTTATGCTGGCCATCACGACTGACGGCCGCAAGTTGACACCATATGTGATTTTTAAATGTAAAACTCTTTTCCAGTCGGCATAATTGTACGAGCACAGAAAAAAGGGTGTATGATAGATGAGATCATAAAAGATGGATTAAGGTTTTGTGTGAACGTCACGTCGTTTCCATAGGCTTGGTACCCTGTTCTTTGAAGGTGTTTTTATGTCCGCCATCGTTGTTGTTCCTAGGAAGCTTCCGTGGACACACGACAGGAGGAGTAAAAGCGAAAATTCTTCGCTCAAGGGATTTGGTTGTCATATCAGCTGGGATGACGAAAATACTGCAGCCCTTAGATGTTGTCATCAACCGAACCTTGAAGGTTGCATTTCAGCATACCTGCAATCAATGGATGACAACAACAGATCACAACTTCACTCAAAGTGAGAAAATGAAGCGTGCGTCTCTCTCAACTGTATGTGAGTGGATATGTGAAGCTTGGAAATCCATCTCAGCCGAGATAATAATAAAGATCTTCAAAGTGACTGGAATTTCCAATCAGACGGATGGAACTGAAGACGATGTAATTTACGAGGATATTGACTGTGCCAGTGATGACGAGGATAACAGCAGTAACGGCAATGAGAATTGCTAATTAGCGTTTAAATAATGTTACTAGCGCTGTCGTATAAAAAATGCAAAGAGTGAAATAAGGATGCAGCAATACTTCTATTATGTAAATTTTTTCCAGTTTTAATTTCTTCTTTGAATACAGTTTTTGATTCATATGTATATCGTGTAATTACATCCAGCAGTAAAAAAATATTCCGTGTATAACGCGCACCCGGGGTTTTTGCCCTAAATTTTTGAAAAAAAAAAGTGCGCGTTATACACGAGTAAATTCGGTATATGTGTAATAAATCTGCGCATGGAATTAGCCTTCAGGTTTTTTTTTTTTTTTTTTTTTTCTTTTTTTTTTTTTAAATAAAAGTACATGAAGATGTGTTAGATTTCATCGTTTTACACTATATACATCAGTAAAAAAATTACATTAAATGTAATATTAGATGTATCTAAAAATCCATGCGCAGTCTTGTGTAATACATATTTGAAAATCGTTTTAAAAATTGGGTAAAAATATAAATTTTTAAATAAGTAGTAGGGATTTTTAAAAATTCAAAATTTTATAAGCTTTTTTTAAAAAATTTAATTAAATATGCAGTTATTATTTTTTTCAAATTGTACTTTTAGTTGAACATTGAAATGCAGTGAGAGAATGCACCATTTGGACCATATTTTTAAAATTAAACAAAATTGTTGAAAAGGTACACTGTCCTCTTAAAAACAAGGATTTTCTGAACACGCTACAATGATTTCCTGTGAGGTAAAATATCTTCTAGTGCTATTCGTGGACAAAGTGTAACAATCACTTATACAAATATTCCTATATGTAGATTGATTTTTCTAGATACCCTACATACATTTGAACTCAATTTTTCAAAATGAGAGTTTTACACCATTCTGCTTTTAAATACTTAATTTATTTCTCTCTTCTAGGAAGCCAGTTTTAGAATTTATGTTGAATATATTTTTTCTACTCACACTGAAATTAATCTTTTGATGCAGGGTATATGTGCGATGTGTAAAACATAGTATTTATTTAATGTTAAATGTTCATTTTAAGAACATCAAAGGTCTTTCAGAGCTTTTCAGTCGAAGGTTATTCCAAATTAAACCTTTAGAAAGGATTTATATTTTTCTCTATTGCTAATGTTTGATCACACCAGCTTGAATCTATACTTATAAGAGAATTTTCCTTGACTGACTGATTAATTAATTCGCAGACAAAACTATTGTAGCTACTTTTTCACTTAGGACCACTAAGAAGGGATATTTTTTATTTAATTTCAAAGAGGGTTAATGGTGGTGTCGAAATTTCTGGATCATTTCGTCATATCTCAGCGGCGGATTTAGGTAGGAGCGTGATATGCAGCGTAACGAATCTACTAAAAAAGGGGGTTAAATATATCGAAATTTAACCCCTATGAGGGAGAGATAGATCAAAAACAAGGGATTCTTCTGTAATCGGTCCGTCGGGTCTGCAGACAATTTGGTAATTTTAGCGAGCATGGTTGGGCTCAAAATTAATTTTATTGACCTAGTAATCATTTTTGTCGCTCACTTAATCTTTAAACTACATTGTTGCCAGCATCGTTCATGTTTGTATCAAAACTTGACTATTGACCTGATTATGGAAGATTAGAAGAAGACAACAATATATAATTTCTAGGTGAATATTTCTTAATTTCTAGGTAAACTTTTATTTAGACTTTTTTTTTATTTCATGCTTTTAAATTATTTTTACGCTTTTCACGTTTTAATCCGATTTCAATATTTATACAAATTATAGTACATTTCCATTTTTTCTCAAAAATCCTTTTTAGGAAGTCGCAATTTACAATTTAAATACTGATCACCATATTAAAGATTTATGAACTTGAGGCCATTATAATGATTTCTGTACTAACCGTTTATAGGCATGAAGCACACAGGGCTCTGTTAAAATTATTTTAGTTATAACGGTTTATGGGTACGAAGTTCTCAGGACCCCGTTGCAGTGATTGTCCTTTTAACGATTTATGAGGCGCGAATCAATAAGACCCCGTTATACTGATAACAATATTAACGATTTATGGCCGCGAAGTGCACAGACAAAGTTCTTGTCATCACCGTATAAACAATTTATGGACTCGAAACTCACCTGGCCCAGTTATAATGATGGTCATATTTTTAGATTATCCCATTTTTCCTTTTTTTAACACGGAAGCCACCCCCCCCCCTCCTCCTCTAAGTTAGCATGGCAACGCCGGGCGGGTCTGTTACTATATAGATAAAGTTGCTATAATAAATAAAAAATTATCATTAATAAGAAAGAACCATCAATTGGATCTATATCAACCTCTGGTTGTCATTCGTCTCCTGGATCTTCAAATTTTACATCAGAATTTCCAAGACATTCAAATAAAGATAACGCTTCTAGCAAAGATAAATACTGTCGTTTCGTCTATCAAACTTTTGTGACTGTATCGATTTTTGAACTCCTTTTGGGGGAGGGGATGTATATATATATATATTCAATAGCTCTAACGCAAAAAGCAATCACAGGTTGGTTAGATGCAAACTGCTGTTAAATACTAAAGTGAAAAGAATGAAGCTTTTGTGAAACTCAAAGAAATCAGTCGATATTATAAATCTCCAGAAACATAAAGAAGAATTTCATTTGAAACTATAAAAAGTTTCCAACTACTTGAATCAATTTCAGAAGAAGAGCAAAATCTTACAGTAGTGAACAAGAAATTAACCAATGCTCTTCAAGTAATAGCAAGGAAGATAGGCGATGAAGCACAAATAAAGCAGACAAAGAAAATAAAACAAGAAGCAAGAAGATTGATGACGAAACGCAGAGAATTTAAAATGAAGAAACACGATCCCAAATCAAGAGTTAAATATGCAAAATTATGTAAAAAGGTAAGAAAATGTGTTACAGAATATATCAGAAAATTTAATTGTGATCTTGTCAAGAAAGTTCTTGCAGATAACAAAAGTTTAAACTCAGCGCAAACTGTGTGTTTGAAGAAAAGGTGTTTTTGCACTGAAGAGGGCAGATGGAACAATTACCAAAATCAATAATGACATGGTACATATTGTTTAAAAATTCTCTAACGATCTATATAAATGTGAAGATCAAAAGAAAATCAACCTACCTTATCCATGAGAAAACATAACAGAAACTGGAGAGATAATCCCAGTGATGAAATATGAAGTTTTGCAAGTTATTATTTGTATCAACAAATTAAATGCCCTGGTGAAAATTGAATTACAATTGACCTTATCAAAGAAGTAGGAGAAGAATTTGCAAAAATACTAACCTTACTATTTTTCAAAAGTCTAGAGAAGTCGGATGTGCCAGAAGACTGGAATAATGCTGTGATTGCTACTTTAAAAGAAAGGGGAGAAAGAAAACATTAAAAACTACTCCCCGATCAGCTTACTGTCAGAGATTTATAAAAATTTCACCAAAGTTTTAACGACAAGGCTTGAATCAGTTTTAGACTGAGCTCAACCTAGATAACAAGCACGATTTCGAAGAGGACAGCACAATGCATCATATTCAAACAGTAAGGGAACTCATAGAAAAACATAAGGAATATAATTTACCTCTCTGCCTTGCTTATGAAAAATTATTGATTGCTTATGAAAAATTATTGTTTGATTATGAAAAAGCATTTGATTCGGTTTACACATCAGCAGTAGTAGAATCTCTGGAAGACATTGATATAGACAAACCTTACATCAATATCATAAAGAAGATTTACAAGAAAACAACAGCAATCATATGTTTCGACAAAAAAAAACAAAAATTCAGCTTGGAAGATGTATAAGACAAGGAGACACCATTTCGCCTGAGCTTTTTATTGCTATCTTAGAAAATATTTTCAAAAAGCTGGATTAAGAAAACAAAGAGATTAGAATAAATGGAGAACATCTAAGTTCTCTCCGGGTTGCTGACGGTTTTTTAATTTTCAGTAATAGCCCTGAAGGACTGGAAAATATGCTAAAAGGTTTGGCAGATGCTAGTATTAATGTGGGATTAAAAATAAATTTGGAAAAGACTAAGGTGGTGTTCAATTCATTTGCCCCAAAAAAGAAAATAGTCTACAACACTGATATTAAGGAAGTACGCAGTTATGTGTACCTTGCACAGGAAATATCATAGGATAACAGTACCACGAATGAAATCAATAAAAGAATAAGAAATGGATGGAGTGCTTTTGGGAAGATCGATATTGTTCAGAAAAGTAACAGGCCTCTTTGTTTCAAAAGAAAGGTGTTTAACCCTGCACTAACTTATGGAGTGGAAACATGGACGATAACAAAACGGATAGTACAAAGATTACAAACAACACAGCGAAGTATGGAAAGATGAGCATAACTAGAAGAGATAGAAAGAAAATAAAATGGATAAGAAATCAGACGCAAGTTTTTGACATCAATGAGAGAATTAAACGGCAAAAACGGAAATGGAGTGGGCACATTACAAGAAGACAATTCAATAGACGAAGTACCTACAATTGTATCCCAGAGATATAAAATCTCCAAGAGGGCTACTTCAAGTAAGATGGAGTGGCAAAATCAGAAAAGTGGCCTTTGTTAATCACTAGGCAGGAAACAAGGGAAAATCTAGGAGAGACCTACATCCAGCAGTGGATTGACAACGAATGATGATTGTTTATATATATGAGGGCGTGAATTTCAAAACTCGCCTTATCCTAAATTTAAAAAATCGAGTTTTCTCTATCAATCTATTCTGTTGGTGAATCTGCATTGAAAAAACACTACAATCTGCAAAAAAATAGTTTTATTGTATATTTCTGGCATTGTAAAATCTTCGTTTACAATGAAAACCAATGGTCGCAGTCCATAAACGCAATAAATGCGTTTGGATTTTACAATATAAAAAATGTGGATTCATTCCTTACATAAATAATGACACAACCTAGCAACTAATATAGTAGGAATTTTTTGTACAAATTAAAGGCTAATGATTTTACATAACAGGATTGTACGACAAAAAGGATGAGAAATATTTATATGTAACCGAAATACTCACTCTAAATTACTACAAATCACTTTTCCATAAATTAATAAATACATTTTGGTAAAATTTATTCTTTTAAAGGCCACTACTGTGCTACCACCAGTACACAAATTCAAGGATTGGTAAATCACAACATTTAATTTGTTTTTATTACAATAAATACAGGAAACATTAGCTACAATAACTTATTTCACGAAAAATATTTTCAAACAATAATTCTAATTGTTTAGAATATCAATAATGACATCAAATACAAAAGACTTGCCGTCGGCTTCATGTGCATTCGAAGTTTCATCCATCTTGAATGAATGTTCCTAGACATTTAGCGCCATCTTTTGATACAAAAATTAAAAATGCGTTTTCAAACGAAGTTTTTAAAATCTCCCCAGACATTAACCTCTCTCTTATGGAATTCTCTCAATTATCTTTCTCGTTGTGGAATTCCAAATTCTAAATTTAATGTATCACATCTCATTTGACTTATTACCATTAATTTCATTTAAGACGTCTTCCAGCCTTGCTTTTGGCACCGGGTTCTGTTAACTTTGCTTCTTAGCTTCATGGGTTTATTTTCTCTGTTGTATCTTTTTAACCTTCTATTGTCCTTGTACCTTATTCTAAACTGTTTGCATCATATATCATATTAAAAATTTCTTCTGCATCATATCTTAGAAAGAAAAGAAAAAATTAGAAAAATGTATTGCTCTGTTTTTGACCCATTTCCCACACCCACTTCCCTATTATTACTCACCTTTCCTGACTACCTGACAATGATGAAAGCACATCTACAGAAAGTTCCTGTCACCATTACCTTCATTCCACCGCTGTCTGCTGCGATATGAACTTTCTATCTTACAGAAAATCCTGATAATTCCTGCATGGACTGTTCCCATATAGATGTCAAGTAAACGTGGACATTACGCCCCACGTAGGCATTCCAAAAACAATCGTTTTTGATCTTTGAGTAGAGCATGAAGCTCTTTCAGAATAATTACTAAATACTGGAAAAATAAGTTAGGTGAAATATGATGTACTATTAGTAGTACGCCAGACCCTAAAGTGTTAGCATAATTCTGGTAATATTTTCTTACTGAGAATAATGTTATTACTTATCATTAATATTTGAAGGAGATTTAGTTATTGTTTTCGTTATGATGTTCTCAAGTTATAAATACAAATATTTTTAATTTTATAGTTAAAAAGTACAAAAAATCCTACATCAGGCATAGATTATGAAACACTTCCCAACACTGACAAGATATTATAAAGAAATTTCATTCTTTTCATATAATGAAATGAAATATCTTAATTAGTAATTTAAATACATTGCACCAAAAAGATTTTTTCCCCATAGGCCATAATGTAATGGAGTTATTTGTGAGTCTCTGTAAACGAACTATAAAGGCTACACACTTCATTTTCAATACCGAACGTCCTATAATGAACTTCATTTACATATAAAAATTACATGTCAATACCAGATAGTATACACAGTCGTGTGGGGGAAGTAATCACCCCCTATCAACTCTGCTACTAATTATAACAGAAGAAAGTTACTGGTACTAATCTATAAAGTCTACTTTTAAATGATGTACATAAAATTTGCTTAGAGGGCCATCTACAAATCAAAACCAGACCAAACTTTGTTTTTTTTTCAATGGCAAGATCCAATTTTGACAATATATTTTAAATCTTCGATTCAAACTATGCTTAAAAACGAAATTTCTAGTTATTTGAATTATAAGTTTTTGAATTATAGACATTCAAAATTTAAAGCTTCTAATGTTAAATTACATTTTTATATTTTTATTAATATATCCTGAAATTATAATCCTAATGTAATATTGTGTGTAGTTATAATACTTAAAAACCCAAACATAAATACACTGAATTTATAATATAAAACATTTTATAATATAAATTATGAAATTAATATTCGAAAAGACATGAATTGCAACCTACATTTATATATATATATTATGCCCTGCTTTATGCGAATCCTCACTTCAAATTTTTCTTTCAAGTAGTTTTTGAATCATCATTAGAAAACTCCAAAATGATGGTATACGATGTGCAGAAAAGCATAATTTGAAAAAATATATTTTACTCATTTTATTGAAATATTTGGGCAGTCAATAATCGAAACATATTAAGCGAGTGAAATGGTCATATTGGCAAGAAATTATACACTGATAGAAGTGACATAGTCATTCTGTAGCATTTCAACAATCGAGTACGGAACTTCAATTTGGATACAGCTCTTAAAATAGACTCATTTTAAAATAATTTCTCGAAAACTAATCGTACGAATCTCATGAAAATTTACATTTAGGCTAATTGAAGGGTGTAGAATTCATTTACGGTGTCAGACTTTGGTACTGCTAGTGAAAAAAAAAGTTTGGGTTTGTTTTGATATGTAGATGGCCCCTAAGCAAATTTTATATACATCATTTAAAAGTAGATTTTATTTCCAATCGTTTGGTACCGGTAACTTTCTTCTACGATAATTTGCTGCGAGTTATCAGGGGGTGTTCGTTTGTTTGTTTGTTTTTTTGTTGTTGTTGTTTTTTTTTTCATGACTGTACCTAAGTTAGAGCACGGACATGAGAACAGATGGACAGAAAAACTGAATTCATAAACAATTTTCCCCTATATTGGAAACTGTCAAAAATACAGGATAATTAAATTCGGCTCTTCCGGATGCTTGATTTATACGAGGCCCGGGACACACTGGCCTACCCGCAAAGATAGTAATTGACATTTATTTTTTTTTAAAGCTAATATGTAGTACTTTATGTACATAAAATTTTGAAAATACTGGCCTCTAAATCTGTGTTTCCCAATCGGTGTGCTGCGGCACACAGGTGCACTGTGAGAGGACATCCAGTGTGCCAAGAAAATTTTCATTAAAGTTCTATAATGATTTTATGAATCAACAAAATGATATAAAATGCAAAATGCAAAAAATATAAATTGTCACAAACTTTATATTTATCCTACTAAATTTATGAAAAAAGGCATCCACCGACCAACACTTGACACAATCCCCTTTAGAAATTCTTTTGTTTTCAGTGCCATGTCCAAGTCCATGCGCTTCATCAACTTTAAATATTACAAAAGATGAAAAGTTATTAAAAACATGTCGGAAATTGTAAGTGAAACGTGGCAAATGAGGTGCGTTCGTACTATAACTAGTTTTATAAATATTCAGGTTTCGGTGCAATAGCTGTTGCACTCTTATGCATGAATGCAGGAATACAACATTTATTACGATTATATATATTAAAATCGATTATATGGAAATAATAGGACTCCATCTTAATTAGGACGTCATCACCATGACAACCTAGAATCATTACCTATCATGGGATATCATTGAATTAATTACATATGATAGAATAAAGAAAACATTTATTAATGTCTTTTAAAGTTTTGATTCGATCCTCATAAAATTTGAAATGTCTCGACAAAATTCTGCAACGAATATATGTATTAAATTTCACACCATTCGGTTGGGTAGTTTTTGCGCTGTTATATGCGGACAACAAACAAACAAACGGACAGACAAACGGATGGACCAGGTGACGACTAAAGATGCTACGTATTTATATAAATACGAATGCACCTAATAAGGAAAGGCTGAGAATTTCGCTGAAAAGAACTAAGAAATGGATTTTACAATCTATAGGTTTTCTCTCAATTGCAAATTTACAAATATTAGAAGGGAGGAACTTCTCTGCAGCGTATGTTGTTAAAAACAAAAGTAAATCTCGCTTAGATCCTTGGAAGTCGTTTTACAAATTGTCCATCTGAAAATTCTATCTATAAACTAAAGAAAATATTTTTATAACAACTCGCAAAAAAATAGTTGACATTTTTGACTGTGATACAGAAGTTACATTACGTTATTAAGTAAATTTAAAAATTCGTCTTTTTTTTTTTTTTCCATATGCTTTTTCATCATAATAAGTTTAGTGTACCGGGGAAGTTTAATGATGTGTTCAAGTGTGCCGTGAAATAAAATAGGTTGAGAAACAAGGCTCTAAACAATACTTTTACTTTCTTCTATCTTGACAAGAAGAAAGTATTGGTTTCATGAAAATTTTCGAATTCCAGTTTTCGACGGATTTACACGTTTTATGGGTCAGAGATTCCAAAAAACATGTTTTTACAAAATGTCTGTCTGTGAGTCTGTGAGTCTGTCTGTCTGTCTGTCTGTGTGTGACACAAATTTTGTGGGCGCTCTATCTCAAGAACTAATGCACGGAATTTAATAAAAATTTATATTCAGGTAGTCCCTGATATAGATTGGTGCTGATTAGTTTTTGGTGTAAATCGCCCTGCAGGTGGCGCTGCTATGTAGCATTTTGCAGGGTTTCCGCAAAAGCTCTATCTCAAGAACTAATGCACGGATTTTTATAAAACTTCAGATTCCGTTAATCCTTGATATGAATTGACGCTGGTAATGTTTTGGTGCAAATCGCCCAACAGATGGCGCTGCTATGCTGCATTTTTTGAGATTTCCGCAATAGCTCTATCTCAAGAACTAATAGTTGGGTTTTCAACAAACTTCAGATTCAGGTATACCTGGATATGAATTAGTGCTGTTTATGTTTTGGTGTAAATCGCTCAACAGGTGGCGCTGCTATGCAGCATTTTTCACGATTTCCACAATAGCTCAATGTCCAGAACTAATGCACGGATTTTCATCAAACTTCAGATTCAGTTAGTCCTTGACATGAAATGATGTTTTGTACCTTTTCGTGTAAATCGCTCAACAGGTGGCGCTGCTGTGCTGCATTTTTTGTGATTTCCACAATAGCTCTAGCTCCAGAACTAATGCACCGATTTTCATCAAACTTCAGATTCCGGTATACCTTAATATGAATTAGTGCTGTTTGTCTTTTGGCGCAAATCGCTCAACAAGTGGCGCTGCTATGCTGCATTTTTTAGAATTTTCCCTACAGCTATATCTCAATAACTAATGCACGAATTTTCATCAAACTTCAAATTCAGGTATACTTTCATACGAATTGGTTCTAAATTGATATAATTTCTTGTACTATTTAAATGATTTAATTGACGTGATTTATATAGAAGAAAGTTTTGTGATGGCCACAACATACTAGTTCTTTAATGGATTCTAAAATAATTAAAGAGAAAGTTCCGCATTTGACATGGAAGTTTTTACAAAACTTTATAATATTACTGCCTTTTAAGTTTTTACAAAAAGTAGGAATAAAAAGAATTTTTTGGGAGCAAACACTTTTATTGCTTTTCAAAATAGTCACCTTTAAGATTTATACACTTTTCCATCCTTTCAAACTAATTCTTGAAACAGTTTTTTCACTCTGAAGTTCATATCTTAGAAACATAGTTTTGGAAAGGCATCAACAGCTTCTTGAGGTGATGAAAATCGCTGCCTAAGTATTTTTTGTTTGACATAAGGGAACAAGAAAAAGTCGTTAGGCGACAAATCAGGAGAATATGGGCAATGAGACATTAATTCTATATTTTTATCCTTTAAATAATCAATTGTTTAACGTACTGTGTGGGAGCTGGCGTTGTCGTGATGAAGAATGATGCGGAGTTTTTTTTTCCCGATTTCGTTGATGACTTTTGGCAAACAAAATTCTGTATACCATTTAGCGTTAACAGTTTTTCGATCCTCTAAAAGAATGGTTGCGATATGTCCTGTAAGGCCGAAGAAACAAGTAATCATTTTCTTGGAAGTGCTTCGTGAACGAATAACTTTCGTAGGATTCGGTTCATCTGGAAACACCCAAACAGTGGATTGTTGTTTAGTTTCCGGCTCATACGAATACATCCAAGTTTCGTCACCTGTAATGATGTTGTGTACGAATTTGGCAGTTCCAAATTTGAATTTTTTTAGCATTTTTTTACACAGATTTGCACAAGCCTCTTTTTGAGCTTCTGTCAAATTGTGTGGAATCCATCTGGAACAAATCTTTTTAACAGCTAAATGTTCGTGCAAAATCGAATATATCGCAGTCTGTGATATGCCAAGGGATGCTTCTATATCACGATATGTGGCATGCCGATCTTCTTCAATCATCTTGCGCACAGCATCGATGTTGTTTGGAATCACTACCGATTTTGATCGTACTTCACAAGATTCATCACTGACGGACGCACAACTACGACGAAATTCTGCAAACCACGTATAATTAGCCTTTTCTGATGGTGCTTCATTACCAAACGTTTCACGAAGCTATACTAAGCATTCTTGTCGAGTGAGGCCTTTTTTCATATCATAAAAAATCATCCAACGGAAACCTTCACGAGTTATTTCCATTTTTTTCACTCACTTGTTTCTTTAGACACTCACTGTAAACAAAATACGCAGACGATTTCTAAGATGCCACCGATTCCAAGATTTAAAAAAAAAAAAAAATGTGAATTTTACGAATATCCTGAAGACAAATTTCAATAGCGCCTTCTATTGGTTATTTCGTCGCAGGGTTTTTGTCAAATGTAAATTTTGTGCTTTTTTTATAAATAAAAATTATGACCTTTTTATATGAAAATGGAACTTTAATTATGAGATGGCCTCTATTCGTCTAAAAAGTCAAATATTTTTATTATTTATGCAAATGCGAAGGCCATAGATTTCAATCCGCATTTTTTTAGATTCTAAGTTGAGGTCAAAGTTGAATTTTTTTCCTCAACAGAGTGAAAATTATCTGGGCCCGGAATCGAAGCTGGAACCTTGACTTGTAAGCACCAATTCTCTGCTACTTGAGCTACCCAGACGGT
This sequence comes from Maratus speciosus, assembly GCA_963932465.1. Classification (NCBI taxonomy): domain Eukaryota; kingdom Metazoa; phylum Arthropoda; class Arachnida; order Araneae; family Salticidae; genus Maratus; species Maratus speciosus. The sequence goes on from OZ010787.1 coordinate 80,789,252, forward strand.
GTCCGGACTGACATTGTGCAAACTGATGATACATATTGGTATCATCAGATCTGCAAACGCTCAATTTTACCAATTAAAACACGTTGCACGAGGAAACGCCATTACTCATGAATAATCTACCCTATATATATAAAATCCTAATGAAACGAATTTATGAAACGACTTTATGAAACGATTTTATGATACGACTGATTAAAGAACTTATTATGTTTCACGGCGATTTCTCCTAAAATATGGAATATTATGCGATGAAATTAACACAAAAATCTGTATTGATCCGCAGATCTCAAAACTGGTATTAAAATTCTAAAATTCGAAATAGTTTTCGAGATATTAATTTTTTTCTAATTTTAAATACTTTTCTCTAATGATGGCAACTCAAATTTTAATCATAATAGATAATTTTTTTTTCATATTTTAGAAAAGAAATTTTACAACTAATTTGGCGACCAGTTCGGCTTCCCTTAAATGTATGCTAAGAAATGTATCATGTTGCTTTTATTCATAATTCAATTTACTTGAACAATCTTTCGCCAAATCAGAAGATTCTGATAGAAAAATCAAGAACGCTGTATTTTTATGTTAGCGCGACGCAGGTAATAAATCGCCAAACATTTCCCCCGTCGCATTTTTTTTTTCATTTTTATTTTATTTAATACAAAACTTTCATTTAAAACTGAAACATTTAAAATTAGTGGCTTTCACTTCTTTATTTATTTATTTTTTTTTTTTTAAACGAAACGAAAAGAAAAATATTAGACACAGATGTAATATACGCAGCGGGGTACCTAACTGGCGACAAAATGACGTTATTTTGCCTGACATGGTAACCCGGCTATTGTTGCTTATTTATTAATAACTGTTTATTTACATTTATTTTCTTTTTATTTAAAAGAAAATGTTAAAAATTGTTTTGTTCTATAGTTATTAATTAAACTTTTTTTAATTTATTGTTATTTCATTTTAAAAATAATAGAAAATAATTGTAACTTCTTTTCGAAAACGAGGTTTTCGCCAAATTGTCGTAAAAAAAAAAATCACGCCAAACGCGGTACGTATATGATATCTGTGTCAAATATTAAATAATGGAACAAATCATGACATTTAATTTCAACTTCAAAGTTATGTTTTAATGGCACTACTTAGTTATCCCATCGACCAATTTCGCCAAATTATATAAATCGCCAAACCACTCGGCAAATTATACAAATCGACATCATTTTTTTTTAATAACGAAAGAACATATAAATTAGTATAATATTAATAAAAATACAAATAAAACGTCGAAATAAAAGTCACTTGATGGCGTAAACACGTGTAATTTCCATAAAGTCAAGTGAATGTGACATTTACGATCAACCATTATTGGCATTTAATCTTATAATTTGGCGTTAGATTTTTGGTCGATGGGATAACCAAGTAGTACCGTTTTAATTTACCACTCGAAAAAAAAAATGCTAATTGGCGAGTTAAAAAAAGCTGTTGGCAAGATTTTCACCCGTCTAACACAAAAGTACCAAGAATTCTTTGCGATCATGGCCACTTTTATGTAGTTTTATTCGAAAAAATAATTTTGATTCTTTAATCAAAATGGAAATCTTTTTATGAAAAGCGAAGGGATTAGCACGTGATTGTTTATGGCAGTTACAGGACTTGGAGTATTATAATATAAGTGAAATGATGGCAATAGAATAATATTTGACGTCGTATCACCTGTGGCTGGCTAACATTAAAGTACCAAAATGGCCGCCTGGAATATAAAAAGCGAAGGGATCCGCCCGGAACTGTTGATGATAGTCACATGACTTAGGTTATTATTATAGAGATTGTTTTCAATTCTAAAAACAGCGCAAAGAATAATATTTCCTAATGATTAAAAATTTATTTACGCGTGACTATTTAAAAGAGAAAAAAAACTTTAAAATTACTATTAAATGAGTATGTGTTAAAAGCAGGAAAATATTGAAAATTGTATTTACACGTGGATATTAAAAGAGAACGGAAACTTTAAAATAATAAATACATTAATATACGTTTAACCCTTTCAGGGACAAGGTACTTCTATTCGTAAAATGTTGAAATCAGTGAATGGCACCAGAATTTACAAACAAATTTCGAAATACGAAAATGCTATTGTTCACTTTCTTAATAAAAGGAAAATTTTCATTCCAATATTCTGGTGCTAATGTGGCATTTAAGAATTAAAATTAAGTGGTCCAAAACTGAACCACCGCCCTTGAATGGGTTAAAGTAGAAAATTGTAGTAATTGTAGTAAATTGTATTATGTCAATCGTTTTATAACGCTGTTAAAAAAATACCGGGAGGCAAAGACTCTGTTTACTTAATTCATTTTATTTTAGCTTCTTTTCAAATGTTTAACTGATCTTCTTTAATCAAACACGAAAACAACCAATAGATGTCTTAACAGCAACTGATTCGGCTCTAAATTTTCACAATCAAAGGAAATTGAATGGAAACCCGTTTACGGGGAGATCGCTACCGGTTTTTTTTTTTTTCATTATAATTCAGTCTTCTCTAATCTTTTTAAAACCGATCCGATTAGCGTGCTTTTAGATTCTGCGGTGTCTGAACGGGGGGTTGGTGAGCGTAGCTTGCAGGGGGAGAACCCCTAGTAATTATATATGCAAATAAGCGGTGTCGTCTGAGTAGCTCAGAGGTAGCAGAGTGTTAGCGCGTACAACCAAGATATCAGATTCTAGTCTTGGCTGGTATACTTTTCACTCTGTTGTAAACAATTTGTTCAACTTTGATCTCCAAATAAAAAGAATCTGAAATATTTTTATTAAAAAAAACAGCTTTTGAAACAATTTTACTTTTTTATATAATCTGTGATTATTTTGGGGTTTTCATTCTCAAAGGAAAATCATTAAATTTACGATTAAATTTGTTATCGCATCAGAATTTGTCGGCAAAACATCTTTAAAATAATGTCATCTAAAAAAGCTTATTTTACAATATTTTTTAATGTTTTTACCAAACGTAAATATAAATGTAACATTGATGTAGTTATAGAAAATTTAATAAAATATATTTTTTAATTAAAAAAAGGTCAATTTTTGTCCTAGTTTTCCTGCCGTGGAAGGATGAAGCCTCATAAGTACAAATTAATCGTTAAAAAAGTAATTATTATTCCCCAAAATACATTTTTCGGCGCACGCACTCAGTTCTATGTAGAAAAAGTTCCATGAGGGATATAGCTTTTGATGACTTTATTGCGTGCCTATTTCTCATGGATTTATTGAGTGAAAAGTAACGTATATTTTGTAGCAACTGGTATGTACAGATTTCCATTATGCAATTGAAGACACAATTAATGTATCATGTCTATTAGCATATAGTTTGGCAAATAAGGAAATTCTGCCATTTCCAATGGCTGTTTTTGTGTTTGAAAGGAGATTTTTTCTTCATTGAAATATTTCTTAACAAGCATATTTTTATCATTGTCAATTACATATATGGATAAATTATTATGTATCATTAATGCAATGATTGATGTATCATTTCTGTTAGCATAAATCTTCTCAAATAATGGAATTTTGCTAATTTTAAACACTGTTTAATGTGTTTGAAATAAGATTTCTTAATTGCAAAATTGTTAAAGAAGCACATTTTTATCCCTATCAACTACATATGCAAATAAATTACTACATACCATTAATATAATTATTAACCCCTTAATCGTCGCGCCCGATACATTCAAGGGCAAGTTGCAGGTGAAATGAAAACGGAAACGAATAAGGGGCTATTGTATCATTTCTATTACACTGTAAAAAAAAATCTGTAAAGTTACTAAAATATTTCTAGGAAACTGGGATTCCAGGAACTTTTCATGTAACGGCAACAGCAAAAATTTCTGTAACAGATTCTGTTACAGGAATTTTTCTTGTTGCCGTTACATAAAAAGTTCCTGGAATCCCAGTTTCCTAGAAAAATTTTAGTAACTTTACAATTTTTAGGTAGCTTTCTTTACAAAAAAGCTACCTATTGCAGCCGTTCGGAGGAAAGCGATTTCAAAAAATTTTGGTATATTTTCATCGATCATGACCCCCAGACCCCGAAACCACCCTTCGTTCAAAATTGATATATATATATATATATATATATATATATATATATATATATATACATATATATATATATATATATCTGACCTATGTCACACTGTAACTCCCGTAATTATGAACCGATTTCGATGTAATTCGGTGTATACATAGTACATACCAATGTCTCGACCGAGTTCGTTGGCCAGCTTCATCCGCCGTTTTGTTTCAAAATGGCGGCCATTTAAAAATTTTAAAAAAATTTAAAACTTGAAATGTGGTACCAAAAAATTAAAAATGGAAAAATATTTTTTTCTTATATATTTGACCTTTATACAAAGATTCCGCAGCAGTTTTTGTTTCGTCTATATCTTAAAAAATGGCTGAGTTATAGCATTTTGAATTTCTAGCGTGGCTGACATTTTGAAACGTCCTGAATTTTGTCACGCGATAAAAGGCGTATTTATGAACCGATTTGGATGTAATTCGGTGTGTACATAGTACATACCAATCTCTCGACCGAGTTCGTTGGCCAGCTTCATCCGCCATTTTGTTTCAAAATGGCGGCCATTTAAAATGTTTTTAAAACTTTTAAATTTGAAATGTGGTACCATAAAATTGAAAATGGAAAAATATTTTTTTCTTATGTATTTTACCTTTATACAAAGATTTCGGAGCAGTTTTTGTTTCGTCTATATCTTAAAAAATGGCTGAGTTATAGCATTTTGAATTTCTAGCGTGGCTGACATTTTGAAACGTCCTGAATTTTGTCACGCGATAAAAGGCGTATTTATGAACCGATTTGGATGTAACTTCGTTTATACATAGTACATACCAATGTCTCGTCCGGGTTCGTTGGCCAGCTTCACCCGCCATCTTGTTTAAAAATGGCGGCCATTTAAATTTTTAAGAAAAATTTAAATTTGAAATGTGGTACCAAAAATTTAAAATTAAAAAAATATTTTCTTCTTATGCGTTTGACCTTGATAAAAAGATTCGGGAGCAGTTTTTGTTTCGTCTATATCTTAAGAAATGGCTGAGTTATAGCATTTTGAATTTCTAGCGTGGCTGATATTTTGAAACGTCCTGATTTTTCTCACGTAATAACAGGCGTATTTATGAACCGATTTGGATGTACCTTGGTGTGTACATAGTACATACAAATGTCTCGACCGAGTTCGTTGGCCAGCTTCATCCGCCATCTTGTTTCAAAATGGCGGCCATTTAAAAAAATTAAAAAATAAAAAAATTTAAATGAGATACCAAAAAATTGGAAAATGAAAAAGATTTTTTTTTTTTTGTATGTGTTTGACCTTAATACAAAGATTCCGGAACAGTTTTTCTTTCGTCTATATCTAAAAAAGATGGTTGAGTAATAGCATTTTGAATTTCTCTTGTGGCTGACATTTTAAAACGACCTGATTTTTCTCACGCGATAACAGGCGTATTTATGAACCTATTTGGATGTAACTTGGTCTGTACATAGTACATACCAATGTCTCGACCGAGTTCGTTGGCCAGCTTCATTCGCCATCTTGTTCCAAAAGGGTTGCCACTTAAAAAAATTAAATTTAAAATTCAAAATGAGGTATTAAACAATTGGAAAATGAAAAAGATTTTTTTTATGTGTTTGCCCTTGATACAAAGATTCCGGAGCAGTTTTTGTTTCTGAAAATTTGTTCTTTTGTTGATATCTTAAAAAATGGTTGATTTATAGCACTTTGAATTTCTAGCATGGCTAACATTTTGAAACGATCTTGTATTTGTCACGCGATAACACACGTATTCGCCTATTTCGATGTAAGAAGGCATGTGGATAGTATACATCAACACCTCGACCAAGTTCGCTGGCCAGATTCATCAGCCATCTTGTTTCAAAATGGCGGCCATTAAATTAAAATATATATATATATTTAAAGTGAGGTGCAAAAAAATTAGAAATTGAAAAAGGTTTCTTTCTTAAGTATTTGATCTTGATATAAGGATTCAGGAGCATTTTTTGTTTGTCTTTACCTTAAAAATGGCTGAGATATAGCAGTTTCAATTTCTATTGTGGGTGACATTTTGAAAAATCTGATTTTTTGCATGCGACAGCACTCCTATATATTAACCGATTCCGATGTGAGTGAGCATGTGCACAGCAATTACTAAGGTCTCGACCAAGTTCACTGCTTAGCCTCATCCATCATGTTGTCTTAAAATGACAGGCACTTTAAGAAATTGCCGAATTTGGCAGACAAATATAAGTTTCTTTAAAGAAAAGCAGCTTGGATAAAGCTGACTAATTTCGCGAAATTCTCATTCATTATATTGATAAAAATTAGTATTGAATCTCCTATATTCGGTTTCCACTAAATTGAGCTTCGTGTGTTTGCATGATATAAGTTGGTTTTTTTTAAATAAGGATTATGAAAGCTACCTCTTCCTCCCGGCACTGGCCGGAAGGACTTTTTTTTTACAGTGTAGCACATTTCTTCCCAAATAGTGAAACCTTTGCTAATTCCAATGTCTTTTTTTTTTTTTTTTTTTTTGAAAAGCAATTTTTTATTCCAGGCTTACCAAAAGTGTATTTTTATCACTTTAAACGAAATACTTGGATAGTTATGTATTATTAACGCAATTCTTAGTATATCCTTTCTGTTAGCATATAGTTTTACATATATTGAAATTTCAGTAATTCTAAAGTCGGCGGTTTTTTGTGTTTGAAAGATTTCTTTATTTCAAAATTGTTATCAAAGATATTTTTATCGCATTCAACTACATAGTATATGAATGAAATATAAATTATTGAGTAATATTAATGTAATGATTAATGTATCATCTGACAGCATAAAGTTTCACAAATAATGACATTTTGATAATTCCAAAGAATTTTTTTATGTACAATTTAAAAAGAGAATTCTTTATTTCAAAACTGCTAATGAATCAAACTTTTTATCCCTATCAACAAATACAAGGATAAAATATATGAAACATTTCACAAAAATTATCATACAGTTTTATTTTTTATTTTACTTTACTTTATTTTTTAAGATATGAACGAATTTTTTAAGGCCGAAATACGTTTAATGAAAATACCCTGAGCAAACTAATTTGTAATTTTAACATTTCTGCCACAGTAAAACATTACAATGCACCATTAATCATGTCGAAAATAGCATTGACGATCCCATGCTAATGTGTTTTCAAAACTAGAATTACTAAAATTATCATTTACAAGTTTCTCCATACCGTCATTTTCAAATAATCGATTAAACCATTTCATATTTTCAAATTATTTTTTTTTGTGTGTGTAATACATGTGTTACATTACTAAAAGAATTTTAAGACGCAGCACATATTTTTCTAGATTGTATGTTACATTTGTCTAAAAACAATAATATTTTTCTTTGTTTTTATCATAGCATTTACATCAAGATGTAAAAAAAGTTGGAGTACAAAAGTTAATACAAATTTAAAAGCTTTTGTACCGCATTAGTCATGTTAAAAAAAAGTCTATAAAAGTCTTTAATTGTCTAAATCAATAGTAGCGGTTTTTAATCTTTAACCCGGGAGAACTCGCTAGTGAGAATGCCCAATTGCTTTTCTTTTACTTTACATTAATATAATATCAACTTTTTTTTGGTTGGCTTAGCACTTTTATTCACAAAAGAGGTAAAATAATTGAAATAACATTTTGAAATTTTAATTAAAATGAAAAATGGTTTAAATAAGAGTCTTAAAAAAGTACGACGGTGAGAGAAAATCTCATGCAGCGAGTTCTCCCGGGTTAAGTTACCGCAAGCTCCTTTTTATTTTTTGTCTTCGTTGAACCCCTCCCCCCCCCCCCACACACACACACAAACAAACACTGATACTTTTTACAATATGGAAAAAAGATATACACAGAGTGATTCAAAATAACATGGCAAATCAGGCATACAACAAGGATAAAAAATCATACAGGAACATAGGATCGGTAATCACTTATTGACTCACAAATACAGGGTGTTTCATCTTAACTCAATTTGGGTTGATGGTCATAACTTTCAGAAAACTGAAGTATATTGTAATAAAACATTTAACAGACATTCTCACCTTTGTTGTAAATGTGATAACACCAAACAAAAGTGGTAGAAGTTTGCAATATACAGTATGCACAGGACGCCCACATTTTGGACTGTGATGACCAATTCATACGGAATCATCGATTGCTTGAGCAACGTGTTTTTCCAGAACTTTTCATGATGTTATCACATTTCACACAAAACAAGATCCATATCGTTGCCTTTTTATTGCAATGTTTTGATTTTTCTCGAAATTATGACCGTCGACCCGAGTTCAGTTAGGATGAAACACCCTGTATTTGTGACTCAATAAGTGGTTTGCGACCCTATGTTCCTATAAGATTTTTTATCCTTGTTGTATGCCTGATTTGCCATGTCATTTTGTCAACGTTTTTTTTTAATCACCCTGTATAAATTAATAGGTATAATAGAAAATAATTATAGTTTTCATTTTCATTTTACTCACAAGATTTCTCTCGGATTCTAATATAACTGAAAAAATTTACACTGAACGGGAGAACTTGGCGAACCCCCTGAAGACCGCCACATAAGACTTGTTCACTTCATAATAATGGAGGCGAAAACGCTAGAAAAGCATTAATCCTCTCAGCGTTTCGGGGGACTTTCCTGCATTTTCATAAAAATCCTTATAAAACTAATTTTAATTAAAATTTTCTTTCCCTGATTATTTCTAATATACATTTCATGCCCTTTATTTGACATACATCTTAAAATACAATTCTGTTAAAATTATTTTTGTCTACAACTGATTTAAGTTGTTTTAAGGAAACGGAAAAATACGAGCAAATCGCTTAGAGAGATGTGTTAAATTTTAAAAAGCGAACATGTCCACAACCATATACTCATAATATTCAAATATGAAAAATTCGTTTTCCTCAAATTTTTATGTGTCAAAAGCTACCATCGGTAAAATTTTATAGATCACTGAAGAACTTATCTAAAAAACATTAAAATTAGATCCATGCGATAAACCATTCCACTATTCAAATTCTCTTCATCTGTCCATGGTTTTCATTTATATTAGAGCTAGAACACAAATACGAAAAATAATAATAAGTTAATAATGAGTTAACTTTTGACTTTATATTTAATTAAGATTGTCTTAAAGCTATCACGGAGTGTAGGCGAAATTTATGAGATCTTGTCTTCTAACCCTTTGCTCGTTGTTGAATAAAAGCTCTATATTTAAAGCCTATAAGACTCCTCATGAACTCCCACCACTATAAATATCCCACAATTGTACTTGATAAAATATAAGTCTAACGATTCAAGTTTTGATACCTATTTCAAACCTTTTTGTTATGAAAAATGCATTTTTTTCCAAAAACACTTTTTATTTCTCTATGTAAGATAAACTAAAATCACGCACATGGTGCATCTTTTTTTTTTTTTTTTTTTTTTGTCAGAAAATTCAAGAGAACATTAATATGGTGTTATTAGCTAACAGTATTGCGTATCCTTTCAACACTGAACTAAAATCTATATAAATAGATTTATAGATTGTTAAAAATAGTTTTATTTTCAAATTTTGATTAAGAACCTTTTGTCGTTTACCTAAATTTCAAATGGAAAAAATGTGTTAACTCATCCAATAGTACAACCCCTTTCTCAACTTTTACACGCTACGCAAATGTCAATAAATCTTTCTCGAATTCTAGATGAAGTTCAGTAATCCTTTATTTTAATGTAACAGAGTAGTTGCTTATTTTTAATTTATTTATTGTTATTTTAATGCTTAAACAAGATAATAAGAGATGACAATGGCTCGAAATGGAATCTACGAAACCGATTGCTATTTCAAAATATTTTTTGACTAAAACACTGTTTTGAAAGTATAAACAAATTTATATCTAACCATACAAAACCAGTTTAAAAAATGCATTCAAGATTCTACATAATATAAAAATAAAGAGTACAATGAGCTATACATATAAAACTGTAATAATATGTTTTAATAATTGCACGAATCAGAACCCTATTTACCACAAATTTCACGAAGCGGATCAATACTTGTCATAATTTCAAGAACCGGAATATCGTTCCGGTTTGTTCCGTTACATTTCGAGCCCTGGATAACAAATATATATGCATAACTATATTCCTAAATTTGGAAATATGTTCCTAGAAGCAAATTAATATTAGGCCAGTGTTTGCTTGTACTGACTACTTCTTTGTTAAATTTGTAGGGGAGACCGGGGGAATGGCGACACCTTAACCCTCTAATTCCCACTATAAAAAATTGCAAAGGAAAAAATTATTTCTTAGTTTTATTTATGTTATTGTGGGTCAAATAAAGTAAAAATAAGAAAATAATGCGATTTTGTTATATTTCTAGGATTTCTGTATGGTATCATATATGCTACCATGGGTAGATTAGGATGAAATATGAAGGATTTTACCATATTTCAAAAGTAATTTATTTTGTGAAAATAATTACATTTTTACATGTTATATGACCTAAAACAATTTCTTTCTTTGTTTATAGATACTAGCAGGAACGACTGAGCTAAGCTCGGTCAAAATTAGCTTTCTGTTTATCTCGATATATTTTTCCCACTGAATCATTCTTGCTGTTTTAGATGCAATTAGCTTGACCGTGAAACATAGTGACCCAAAATGACCCACTAATGACTTTTTTCGAACATGCGACCTATCACAATGCTTTTCTCGAGCCTGAAAACGATGGAATACAAAATTTAGTGAAAATCGTTTGTCGTTTTCTAGGTAAAATAAGCTTGATCTACGTTGATTCAAAAAACCACTAACCGAAATTCATCGACGGATGTGAGCTATTTCAATGGTCTTTTTGTACTGTAAAACGGTATAACAAAAAAAATTGCCAAAATTGTTTGAATCTTTTTGAGATGCCGTTAGCTTGACCCCGACCCATTTTCACCAAAATGACCCATAATCGAATTTTCTCGAACACGTGACCCATCCCAATGGTCTTTTCGTGCCCGAAAACGATAGATTACAGAATTTCGTCAAATCGTAGTGCCGTTATCTAGATAAACTTAGCTGGACCCACGATGACCCAAAAATGACACACTAATCGAATTTCTTGAACACGTTACCCATCCCAATGGTTTTTTTGTTGTCCGAAAATGGTTAGATACAAAATTTAGTCAAATTTGATTGAGCCGTTCTCTAGATATAATTAGCTTGACCCAGACCCATTATGACCCAAATTGACCCACTGATCGAATTTTCTCGAACACGAGAAAATGAACATGAGAAACCCAATGGTCTTTTCGTGTCCGAAAACAGTAGGGTGCAAAATTTCGTCAAGATCCTTCGAACCGTTATCTAGATAAACTTAGCTTGACCCACTGTGATCCAAAAATGACCCACGAATCGAATTTCCTCGAACATGTAAGCTAGCTCAATGGTCTTCTCGTAATCCAAAACTGTAGAATATAGAGTTTAGTGAAAATCGTTAAAGCCGCTTTTTAGATAAAAATAGCTTGACCCACAATGACCCAAAAAAGACCCACTAATCGAATTTTCTCGAACACGTGACCTAGCCCAATAGTTTTTTCGTGTCGAAAAACGGTTGGATGTGAAATTTGGTCAAAATCGCTTGAGCCGTTTTTTAGATATAATTAGCTTGACCCTGACCCATTATGACCCAAAATGACCCACTAATTAAATTTTCTCGAACACAAGACCCATCCCAATGATCTTTTCGTGTCCGAAAATGGTTAGATACATAATTTAGTCAAAATCGATTGAACCGTCCTCTAGATATAATTAACTTGACCCTGACCCATTATAGTCCAAAATGACCCCCTAATAAAATTTTCTCGAACACGAGACCCATCCCAATGGTCTTTTTGTGCCCGCAAACAGTAGGGTGCAAAATTTCGTCAAAATCGTTAAAGAAGTTTTCTAGATAAACTTAGCTTGACCCACGGTGACCCAAAAATGGCCCACTAATCAAATTTTCCCAAGCATGCGACTTAGCCTAATAGTTTTCTCGTAATCCAAAACTGTAGAATATAGAGTTTAGTGAAAATCGTTAGAGCCGTTTTTTAGATAAAATTGGCTTGACCCATAGTGACCCAAAAATGACCCACTAATCGAAGTTTCTCGCACATGTGACCTAGCCCAATAGTTTCTTCGTGTCGAAAAACGGTTGGATGTGAAATTTGGTCAAAATCGCTTGAGCCGTTTTTTAGATATAATTAGCTTGACCTTGACCCATGACGACCCAAAATGACCCCCTAATCGAATTTTCTCGAACACGAGACCCATCCCAATGATCTTTTCGTGTCCAAAAATGGTTAGATACAAAATTTTGTTAAAATCGATTGAGCCGTTCTTTAGATATAATTAACTTGACCCTGAGCCATTATAGCCCAAAATGACCCACTAATAAAATTTTCTCGAACACGAGACCCATCCCAATGGTCTTTTTGTGACCGCAAACAGTAGGGTGCAAAATTTCGTCAAAATCGTTAAAGAAGTTTTCTAGATAAACTTAGCTTGACCCACGGTGACCCAAAAATGGACCACTAATCAAATTTTCCCGAACATGCGACTTAGCCTAATAGTTTTCTCGTAATCCAAAACTGTAGAATATAGAGTTTAGTGAAAATCGTTAGAGCCGTTTTTTAGATAAAATTGGCTTGACCCATAGTGACCCAAAAATGACCCACTAATCGAAGTTTCTCGCACATGTGACCTAGCCCAATAGTTTCTTCGTGTCGAAAAACGGTTGGATGTGAAATTTGGTCAAAATCGCTTGAGCCGTTTTTTAGATATAATTAGCTTGACCTTGACCCATGACGACCCAAAATGACCCACTAATCGAATTTTCTCGAACACGTGACCTAGCCCAATGGTCTTATCATGCCCGAAAATGGTAAAATACAAAATTTCGTCAAAATCCATTGAGCCGTTCTCTAGATATAATTAGTTTGACCCTGACCCATTATGACCCAAAATGACCCCCTAATCGAATTTTCTCGAACACGAGACCCATCCCAATGATCTTTTCGTGTCCAAAAATGGTTAGATACAAAATTTTGTTAAAATCGATTGAGCCGTTCTTTAGATATAATTAACTTGACCCTGAGCCATTATAGCCCAAAATGACCCACTAATAAAATTTTCTCGAACACGAGACCCATCCCAATGGTCTTTTTGTGACCGCAAACAGTAGGGTGCAAAATTTCGTCAAAATCGTTAAAGAAGTTTTCTAGATAAACTTAGCTTGACCCACGGTGACCCAAAAATGGACCACTAATCAAATTTTCCCGAACATGCGACTTAGCCTAATAGTTTTCTCGTAATCCAAAACTGTAGAATATAGAGTTTAGTGAAAATCGTTAGAGCCGTTTTTTAGATAAAATTGGCTTGACCCATAGTGACCCAAAAATGACCCACTAATCGAAGTTTCTCGCACATGTGACCTAGCCCAATAGTTTCTTCGTGTCGAAAAACGGTTGGATGTGAAATTTGGTCAAAATCGCTTGAGCCGTTTTTTAGATATAATTAGCTTGACCTTGACCCATGACGACCCAAAATGACCCACTAATCGAATTTTCTCGAACACGTGACCTAGCCCAATGGTCTTATCATGCCCGAAAATGGTAAAATACAAAATTTCGTCAAAATCCATTGAGCCGTTCTCTAGATATAATTAGTTTGACCCTGACCCATTATGACCCAAAATGACCCCCTAATCGAATTTTCTCGAACACGAGACCCATCCCAATGATCTTTTCGTGTCCAAAAATGGTTAGATACAAAATTTTGTTAAAATCGATTGAGCCGTTCTTTAGATATAATTAACTTGACCCTGAGCCATTATAGCCCAAAATGACCCACTAATAAAATTTTCTCGAACACGAGACCCATCCCAATGGTCTTTTTGTGACCGCAAACAGTAGGGTGCAAAATTTCGTCAAAATCGTTAAAGAAGTTTTCTAGATAAACTTAGCTTGACCCACGGTGACCCAAAAATGGCCCACTAATCAAATTTTCCCGAACATGCGACTTAGCCTAATAGTTTTCTCGTAATCCAAAACTGTAGAATATAGAGTTTAGTGAAAATCGTTAGAGCCGTTTTTTAGATAAAATTGGCTTGACCCATAGTGACCCAAAAATGACCCACTAATCGAAGTTTCTCGCACATGTGACCTAGCCCAATAGTTTCTTCGTGTCGAAAAACGGTTGGATGTGAAATTTGGTCAAAATCGCTAGAGCCGTTTTTTAGATATAATTAGCTTGACCTTGACCCATGACGACCCAAAATGACCCACTAATCGAATTTTCTCGAACACGTGACCTAGCCCAATGGTCTTATCATGCCCGAAAATGGTAAAATACAAAATTTCGTCAAAATCGATTGAGCCGTTCTCTAGATATAATTAGTTTGACCCTGACCCATTATGACCCAAAATGACCCCCTAATCGAATTTTCTCGAACACAAGACCCATCCCAATGATCTTTTCGTGTCCGAAAATGGTTAGATACAAAATTTTGTTATAATCGATTGAGCCGTTCTTTAGATATAATTAGCTTGACCCTGACCGATTATGACCCAAAATGACCCACTAATCCAATTTTCTCGAACACAAGACCCATCCCAATGATCTTTTCGTGTCCGAAAATGGTTAGATACATAATTTAGTCAAAATCGATTGAACCGTTCTCTAGATATAATTAGCTTGACCTTAACCCATTATGACCCAAAATGACCCACTATTGGAATTTTCTCGAACACGAGGCCCATCCCAATGGTCTTTTCGTGCCTGAAAACAGTGGGGTGCAAAATTTCGTCAAAATCGTTAAAGAAGTTATGTAGATAAACTTAGCTTGACCCACGGTGACCCAAAAATGACCCACTAATCGAATTTTCTCGAACATGTGACTTAGCCCAATAGTTTTCTCGTAATGCAAAACTGTATAATATAGAGTTTAGTGAAAATCGTTAGAGCCGTTTTTTAGATAAAACTGTCTTGACCCATAGTGACCCAAAAATGACCCACTAATCGGAGTTTCTCGAACATGTAACCTAGCCCAAAAGTTTATTTGTGTCGAAAAACGGTTGGATGTGAAATTTGGTCAAAATCGATTGAGCCGTTTTTTAGATATAATTAGCTTGGCCTTGACCCATTACGACCCAAAATGACACAACTAATCGAATTTTCTCGAACACGTGACCTAGCCCAATGGTCTTATCGTATCCGAAAATGGTAAAATACAAAGTTTCGTCAAAATCGTTAGAGCCGTTTTTAAGATAAAATTTACACACACACACACACACACACACACACACACACACGCACACACACAATTTTTGCTCGCATTATAGTATAAGGTATTTCTCAATATATACACAGTAAACTTCTGATTATCCGTCACTCACGGGACCAACGATAAGGTGGATAATCGAAAGACAATACAAGACCGTTACTAAAATTACATTTCAATATATTAATTTATAAAAAGGAACCATTATTTATTTTTTTTTATTCGCTGTGCACTTTTGTTCATTCATTGGCTCGTTAACGAGCCAATGAATGATTTTGTTTCTGGCTGACTCCTTTGTTTATGACTGAATCCTGATTGATAATTTCTAAATTCACAATTTAAAATCACATTCACCAGCATCAGGTTTCAGTGGATTCAAAATATTTTCAATAATTTTGTCATTCGTTAATTCTTAATAACAAATATTTCTCTAGTCATAATTAAGCGAATCTGTAATTGCATTCGCGGAAATATTTTCTAGCTGTTGTCCCTGACGTGAGACAAGCATTTTGCTCAAAGTAGCGCCGTGTCACTCGGTTTTTTGTGCATTTGATTTTTCTTTGTTATTTTTCTGATTTCTTTTTAAATAAAAAAGGAAATAAGAGTGGCAGTTTATATAGTGGCGGATAATCGGAAGTTTACTCTATATCCAATTTTTTTCATATAATTTTATTTTTTACACCATATATTCAATTTTAAACAATAATAATAATAAAATAACCTCATTTTACTTATTAATTTTGTGTGTAATTCTATATATAGAACACTAATATAGTATGTAGGAGCAAAAAATAACTGTTACATTTTTGCCGATGGCAACTAGTGGTTTGTTTATCTAACACATATAAAAATAAAATTTTGTAACTCCGTCTATCTTTCTAAAAAGATACACAATTAAGAAGTTAGAACCATGATATTTACAAGTGCATTAAAATATTGCGGAAACATATAAAGCAATCCGGATTCTAAATAAACTATAATTCATTTTTAATTAATAAAAAAAACAAGATAATAGCTATTTCTAGCAAAGATTTGCTATTTATTGTTGCCAAAAATTTTAAAAACGCAATAAAGTTGAACGCACAATAAACACAGCAATTAATACAAAATATAGAAAACTAGAGCTCAGTTGATCTGCGCGAGATCACCAAGTCCAATATATACCACGTAGAACAAATATACTAAATATAATATAGGGGAAAGTAGGGTATTGACGCTCAGAAGTGTAATCCCTCTCACCAAATATCTCTAAACAGAATTGAAAACGTGTGATCTGTACCGGCACCTAGCGAACTTCATCCTAAGTTCCCAGTAAGGAATTAGTGCCCGTCGGGAGGAAAGTATTTTTGTGTCCTCACGTTATTAGATTGAAGTTGTTTTATTATAAAATTCTACAACATCTAACTTGAAGGTAAGTGTATACTCTTATTGTCAAATATTCATTTACTCATTATGTCTACAAAATATATACATTTAGCTGTACTTTCATGCTTTTATTTATATTTGTAGTGCGTTGTTACGCCAATTATAATGCAATAAAATCCAACATGACGGTAACGGGTAATGGCGCTTGCGTGGAATTCCAGAAGAAGTGTTGCCCGTGGGCAACTCTTTTTAAATTCATATTTGTTAATTGACACCACTTTTTGAAATGGTAAAATTTTCCTGTTTCCGCCTTTATTAATATGTCATTAAACAAGGAGAATTTTACGATTTCAAAAAAGTGGTGAAAATAAAAAAAAACTAAATATAAAAAAGTAGCCTACTATATGTCTAGCACAAGATGTGTAAAGTGGTTGCAAAAAGTCTGCAGTGGTGCGAACAGCCCACACAACTACATGTGTAGCTTTTGTCTTACTTAAATGTTGTATTCAAACTCTGGGCGCAATTACCCTAGCATGTCGGGCATTGCCGCTCAATCGATGATCATTTAAATAAAACGCCAAAAAAAATTCCTAAAACTTTTATGAAAATTAGTTAACTGCAAACTGTTCCTTATGCTTTGGAGTTATTGCCAACCTATCTTAAGTATAGTAAAATTGTGAATATATTGTAGATATTTCCATAAATAAAGTGATGATGGAAAATATTATACAAAATTTTAAAAAATGCTCTATTACTTCAGCAAATTATTTGTTTAATCATTATCGATTGTGAACGTTTGGCACCAACTTCAAAAAGTAATTGATTACTTTTTATATGTATATATTCGTAAATTAAATCATAAATATGTAAATTAATCTTTTGTAAAAAATATTCTCTAGAAAATCCATGTTTGGTAGATATTAAATTCTATATATTAAATTTAACGTTTTTATGCCGATACATGGTGTCCGATGTGCAGTTAATGGATAACGTTTCGTCATTAGAGAAGTTTAAAGAATTATTTAATTCTTTTTAGTGCTTTTTTGAAGTCGGTTAATATTTTTTTTTTGAAAAGATTATTTTATTTCCTACTTTTTAGTTATTCATACCGTAACACATAATTATCCATATTTCAACATCTGCTGAATAAGTAAATTATTTGTCAAATAAATTATAATTTACAAAAATTATTTATTAAACAAATAGTTTTTAATAAATTCTTTCTAATTTCATTAGATGTATTGATTTTATTAGCATTTAATACATATGATATTTTTTTAAACAAGTACATTGTATTCACAACAGCCTACATTCATTTATTTATTGATCACATACACCTGACTTGTGTGCTTGACATAAGGGGCCCACTTATAAGTCATCGTTAATATACAAGGACAAAATAGCACAAGGACTTTGAGCTTTGAAGAGGGGGTGGGGTTTCTAGATAGCACAAGGAAATTTACAACACCAGAGAATTACATCTGGGAGCTCCACTAAGAGTGTGCAACGGAGCCAGCGGGAGTTGAACCCGCAGCCCAACTACGCTCTCAAGCGATTAGTGGTGTGGTGCCTTAACCATTCAGCCACAGTCTACATTCAAGAATTATTATTGTAAGACTCCGTTGTCAAGAAGCAAAATGCAGACTATGTAGCAATATTTGTATCGACTCTTCAAGTATATTGACCAGGACCCAGATATATTTTTCGCTGTTAGCGAAATGAGATTGACCAATCAGAAGCCTGCCTTTTTGCGAACTTATCCTTTTTATAGAGTGTGTCCTTCTAAATTAAAAAAATTCTTCTATCAAATAAAACAAAATTTTCTGTACTAAAATACTGGCATCCAAAAAGCTGTAGACTTGTCAGGTTTGAAAATGTGGTCCAGGGCCCACCGTGGCTGATTGGTCAAGGCATCACGCCGCTAATCGCTTGAGAGCGTAGGTGGCTGCGGGTTCGAATCTCGCTGTCTCCGTTGCACACTCTTTGTGGAGCTCCTGGATGTAATTATTTGGTGCTGTAAATTCCCTTGTGCTATCTCCTTCCTGTATATTGACGATGACTTATAAGCGGGCTTGGCGCCAAGCACACAGGTCAGATATATGTATTTAATAAACCAATCATGTGGTCCATAATTCTACATTATTCTTTTCCGATAATCTCCATCAATTATTTCCTCATGTAAGGCGCCTCTATTTGAGAGTGGTGACATACTATGCACAGACTCTGTTTATACATGCGTGTTTGACAAAACACTACGGCAAAACTAGACATTTTCTATCCCAGAACTTGGCGATACTCGCTTGGACAAGTTTGATTATACGAGTGGCGGACAATTTAACAAGCATTAGTTTGGCAACAATGGCAAGCTCTTCAAGATTCATGGCGATAGCTTTTGTCCAGAATCTATCAATCAATATTTATTTTCCGTATGTCACCAATCTCATACCAATACTCCCCATCCTTAGGCAGTAAAGACATCAGAAATGAGCGTCAATGATTAGGTGTTTAGTCTGAATCTGATAACCGAAGACAGTGCTGCTACACATAAGAAGGCACTTTTATGTGTACTGCACTGTTAAAAATCTGCAGCTTTAGATGCATAGTCACTCCACCGCTTTTATAGAATATTTCTAATCTGAACAATGAGAATGCCCCATAGCATAGTCAAGTAATCGTTTCCTATAAAAGCGGTGGAGTGACTATGCAGTAAACGCTACAGATTTTTAACAATGTGTATATGGATGAACTTTGCAGTGCACCACCGACAAATGGAAACACTTTGCTGAACTCTGATGTAAAATGCCGCTTTGCTATCGAATGGAGGATATTCCATCTATGATTTGATGACGTGGTCAAGGTAAAAACTTCTAGCGTAAGGAAGGGAAGGCTCCGTAGACATAATGAAAAACCCTCGCCAGCCAGTGAAACGGTTCATGCGGAAAGCAGTAGTAGCCTCCCTTCTTATGAGTTAGAAGTTCTTTGGGTAAATTACCGGTATCACGTGACTTTTTCAGCCTCGAACCCAGATTTGGAATAAAGCCCATTTTAAGCTTTTTGATACTCACTTCCGATGTCGGTTAGCATCGTTTTAAACATTTGAGTTTTTCTGAATGCGGCATCTTTTCTAGACAAGATCTCGCACTTCGGAAAGTAAAGTTCGCATCCAGTAAACTATAAGGTCCACATAGATACCTACGGACATCGAAATTGGGAGTAGAAAAGCTGACAATCCATCAAAACAATTTACGCATCAGAGCGCGACAAAGTGCTTTAAGAGAAACTTATGTCCAAACTATAGCAAACCTACACTGTTAAAAATATCGTGAAAGATTTCCTCTGTCTTTAAAGGCTATCTATTTTCTGACCAATGAGAATGCTACATAAAATCCTATGAAGCGTTCCCATTGGTTAGAAAATAGATAGTCTTTAAAAACAGAGATAAATTTTCACGATATTTCTAACAGTGTACGCATTTTCTATTACATAACTACAGCGTCTATAATACATAGTGTGGAAATCGGCTATCCCAGTAATACTTAAAAAAGTGCTAAAATATTGGATCCCTTAAATGTCAAACGATGCTGAAATCCAATGAGTCGATCACAGCGCCATCTGCGGGATATTTTTTAAAACTCCAAGACGATTTGGTTACAGCGTTATAGCGTCTAGAATACCTAGTGTGGAAAATGCTATCCAAACAACGCTAAAAATTTGTATCCCTTATATTCGCGACGATGCTGCTAAAATCCCAAGTTTCGATTGCAGCGACATTTAGTGGGATTTTCGTATTACATTGTATAGAGTAGCAATATCTTGCAGTTGTAGAAAATATCCTGCAGATGTCGCTGCAATCTGTATATTTCAGCAGCATCGTTGCACATTTAAGGGATACAATATTTTAGCACATTTTTAAGTATTACAGGGATAGCCAATTTCCACACTATATATTCTAGGCGCTATAACAGCGTCTAGAATATATAGTGTGAAAACCGGCTATCCCCGTCATATTTAAAAATGTGCTGAAATATTGGATGTTGAATAACGATTCTGAAATCCAATAAGTCGATGTCAGCGACATCTGCAAGATATTTTCTAAAACTCCAAGAGGATTTGGTTTAGACACTGTAATAATACGATGTTTACTTTGAAATCTGAAAATATATCGCAGATGTCGCTCCGATCGGCACCCTTGATTTCAGCGTCATTGCACATTTAAGGAATATAACTTTTTAGCGCTGTTGTGATAGCAGATTTCCACGCTATGTATTCTAGACGCTGTAATTTGGTTCAGCTCTAGATGGTGTAAGCATGTTCACAATACCTACTGGGTTCAGATCCTGAACCATTATCATTGGTTCCCAAGATTCAGATATCCAGAACATATTGACTGACTATCGCAGTAGTACAGCATCTAGAATACATAATGTGGAAATCTGCTATTAAAACAGCGCTAAAAGTTGTGTACCTTAAATGTGCAACGATGCTGAAATCCAGGGAGCCGATCGCAGCGACATCTGCGATATATTTTCAAGTTTCAAAGTAAACATCATCGTATTATTGCAATGTCTAGACCAAATCGTCTTGGAGTTATAGAAAATATCCTGAAGATGTCGCTGTGATCGACTCATTGGATTTCAGCATCGTTTGACATTTAAGGGATCCAATATTTTAGCACTTTTTTCAGTATTACTGGGATAGCCGATTTCCACACTCTAAGTACTACTGCTACAGAGTCTAGAATATATAAAGTACGGAAATATTGTAAGTCTGATTATTTAATATAATTAAGAATGAAATAATTAAGTCTGATTATTTATAATGTTATTCCATAGCAATTCCTATTTCCAAAAGTATATTACTTTTTTGGGGATGATTTATCTACATTATGAATGTGTCTGTCACTTTTTGTTTCAAAGAGAGTCATTTTTCTTTATTTTCGTTTATTTAACTCTACGAACGAAACAGTCTTTTGAAGTGGCTTTTTTGTTTGATTTTATTCTAGATATTAAATATCAGGCGAGTGAAATATACTTCATTTTCTTTTATTTCATATATCTTTTTATGAAACTTTCACACTCGTGGCTCTTTTCACAAAGATACTTCAGCAACCATATATGATAAATAACTGAATAAAATATTTAAATTAGGATGAGGCTTGAAGAGGATTGTAAATAAAGTTGAATTTAAGCAACAAAATATTTACATATGAAAAATGTATTTAAAATCTTTGAGCCGTTTAAGTGCAGAGTGCAGTAAGTCACATTTTCTTAAATACTTAAGAGGACAGTTTACCTTAACTTTTAACTGATGTTACCGATCTCTCAGACCGCTGCTTTTTTCAATTTTTATAGTTTAACTTTTAACTTTCAATTTAACTATAAACACTACCGAAATTTTGTTCCTTTTGGATCTTTAGTACTATCACCAGAGACTTTTGAATAGGTGAATTTTAATTATAACAGCCCTGTTCAAAAAGTTTAGTACAAAAACACCATCCTGTGAGTTAATCGCGTCTTTTATTCATCTTTCAGTGGAACGGTCTCACAGATCGCTTCACAGTAGTTATGTGAAAATTTCTGTCACATCAGTTAAAGGTTAAAGTTTGTGAAAAATCTATTTTATTTTTTAATATTAAATGACAACCTGTTTAATTGTGAATATTTTGACACCTTTTTTTTTTTACCTATACGGTAATTATATCGCGACATATTGTACATTTTGTTAATACACTCAACTCAATTACCTATATAAATTAAAATTTTAAATGTCTTTTTCTCCATGTTCATATTTTCTCCAGTTTCATGTTTTAAATATGCTAAGGCTTTTTATGTATTTGAGATAGAGTTAAACTTTTATGTACACGTTCTTTATTACCGTATTTACTCGTGTATAACGCACACCCCGTACTTTACAAGAAAAAATGACGATTTGGTTTATCTCGTATATAAAGCGTACCATAAATTTGACATGCAAGTGAATGAATAACCAAATGAATTTCAGTAAAGAAAGTCGAAACAAATGTTGCGTTAGGCCAGTAAAGAAGACGAAAATCTATTTTTAGTCTTCGGGTAGGGAGTGAGTGAGGTGGGGGTAGGAGTGAGTGACGTATCATGCTGTGTTGACGTCACTCGTTTAACGAAATACTTGAGAGCGTCTTTTGACAACGTGCGAGTAAGATGGAGAATCGATGTAATTATACTACGACATTTAAGCTGAAAGTAGTTCAGTATGCAAAAGAAAATGGTTACCGTCCTTTAAGTCGGAAGTTCGGCGCTAGTGAATCAAGCGTGAGAGAGTGGCGGAATATGGAAGAAAAACTGAAAAGCACCATCCAAAAAACGTGCTGTTCAGGGAATGTCGTGTAAATATCCGCAAGTTCAGTAGCAGCTTTTAACTCGCCTAACGGATTTGCGGCTATCGGGATACTCAGTCTCGACGGAAATGTCACTTTTCGAGGCTTGTAAAATAGCTAGGAAAATGTATATTCCAAGAGAAGATTTCAAAGGGAGTTATACCTAGGTACGATGGTTTATGATCCTTAAGTCTCTCTACCAGGAGACCAACAACACTATCGCAGAAGCTGACGGAAGAATACAAAGAACAGGGTACCAAGTTCTTCCAGTACGTTATAAGGCTACGAAAACAAAATGGATATCAGATGTTACAAATCGGGAATGCAAATCAAACTCCATTGTGTTTTGATATGCCGGAAGCCACAACCGTTCATCACGTTTCAGATAGAAGCGTACAAGTGCGCACAACAGGAGCAGACAAGCAACGATGCACCGTTATGCTGGCCATCACGACTGACGGCCGCAAGTTGACACCATATGTGATTTTTAAATGTAAAACTCTTTTCCAGTCGGCATAATTGTACGAGCACAGAAAAAAGGGTGTATGATAGATGAGATCATAAAAGATGGATTAAGGTTTTGTGTGAACGTCACGTCGTTTCCATAGGCTTGGTACCCTGTTCTTTGAAGGTGTTTTTATGTCCGCCATCGTTGTTGTTCCTAGGAAGCTTCCGTGGACACACGACAGGAGGAGTAAAAGCGAAAATTCTTCGCTCAAGGGATTTGGTTGTCATATCAGCTGGGATGACGAAAATACTGCAGCCCTTAGATGTTGTCATCAACCGAACCTTGAAGGTTGCATTTCAGCATACCTGCAATCAATGGATGACAACAACAGATCACAACTTCACTCAAAGTGAGAAAATGAAGCGTGCGTCTCTCTCAACTGTATGTGAGTGGATATGTGAAGCTTGGAAATCCATCTCAGCCGAGATAATAATAAAGATCTTCAAAGTGACTGGAATTTCCAATCAGACGGATGGAACTGAAGACGATGTAATTTACGAGGATATTGACTGTGCCAGTGATGACGAGGATAACAGCAGTAACGGCAATGAGAATTGCTAATTAGCGTTTAAATAATGTTACTAGCGCTGTCGTATAAAAAATGCAAAGAGTGAAATAAGGATGCAGCAATACTTCTATTATGTAAATTTTTTCCAGTTTTAATTTCTTCTTTGAATACAGTTTTTGATTCATATGTATATCGTGTAATTACATCCAGCAGTAAAAAAATATTCCGTGTATAACGCGCACCCGGGGTTTTTGCCCTAAATTTTTGAAAAAAAAAAGTGCGCGTTATACACGAGTAAATTCGGTATATGTGTAATAAATCTGCGCATGGAATTAGCCTTCAGGTTTTTTTTTTTTTTTTTTTTTTTTTTTTTTTTTTTTTTTTTTTTAAATAAAAGTACATGAAGATGTGTTAGATTTCATCGTTTTACACTATATACATCAGTAAAAAAATTACATTAAATGTAATATTAGATGTATCTAAAAATCCATGCGCAGTCTTGTGTAATACATATTTGAAAATCGTTTTAAAAATTGGGTAAAAATATAAATTTTTAAATAAGTAGTAGGGATTTTTAAAAATTCAAAATTTTATAAGCTTTTTTTAAAAAATTTAATTAAATATGCAGTTATTATTTTTTTCAAATTGTACTTTTAGTTGAACATTGAAATGCAGTGAGAGAATGCACCATTTGGACCATATTTTTAAAATTAAACAAAATTGTTGAAAAGGTACACTGTCCTCTTAAAAACAAGGATTTTCTGAACACGCTACAATGATTTCCTGTGAGGTAAAATATCTTCTAGTGCTATTCGTGGACAAAGTGTAACAATCACTTATACAAATATTCCTATATGTAGATTGATTTTTCTAGATACCCTACATACATTTGAACTCAATTTTTCAAAATGAGAGTTTTACACCATTCTGCTTTTAAATACTTAATTTATTTCTCTCTTCTAGGAAGCCAGTTTTAGAATTTATGTTGAATATATTTTTTCTACTCACACTGAAATTAATCTTTTGATGCAGGGTATATGTGCGATGTGTAAAACATAGTATTTATTTAATGTTAAATGTTCATTTTAAGAACATCAAAGGTCTTTCAGAGCTTTTCAGTCGAAGGTTATTCCAAATTAAACCTTTAGAAAGGATTTATATTTTTCTCTATTGCTAATGTTTGATCACACCAGCTTGAATCTATACTTATAAGAGAATTTTCCTTGACTGACTGATTAATTAATTCGCAGACAAAACTATTGTAGCTACTTTTTCACTTAGGACCACTAAGAAGGGATATTTTTTATTTAATTTCAAAGAGGGTTAATGGTGGTGTCGAAATTTCTGGATCATTTCGTCATATCTCAGCGGCGGATTTAGGTAGGAGCGTGATATGCAGCGTAACGAATCTACTAAAAAAGGGGGTTAAATATATCGAAATTTAACCCCTATGAGGGAGAGATAGATCAAAAACAAGGGATTCTTCTGTAATCGGTCCGTCGGGTCTGCAGACAATTTGGTAATTTTAGCGAGCATGGTTGGGCTCAAAATTAATTTTATTGACCTAGTAATCATTTTTGTCGCTCACTTAATCTTTAAACTACATTGTTGCCAGCATCGTTCATGTTTGTATCAAAACTTGACTATTGACCTGATTATGGAAGATTAGAAGAAGACAACAATATATAATTTCTAGGTGAATATTTCTTAATTTCTAGGTAAACTTTTATTTAGACTTTTTTTTTATTTCATGCTTTTAAATTATTTTTACGCTTTTCACGTTTTAATCCGATTTCAATATTTATACAAATTATAGTACATTTCCATTTTTTCTCAAAAATCCTTTTTAGGAAGTCGCAATTTACAATTTAAATACTGATCACCATATTAAAGATTTATGAACTTGAGGCCATTATAATGATTTCTGTACTAACCGTTTATAGGCATGAAGCACACAGGGCTCTGTTAAAATTATTTTAGTTATAACGGTTTATGGGTACGAAGTTCTCAGGACCCCGTTGCAGTGATTGTCCTTTTAACGATTTATGAGGCGCGAATCAATAAGACCCCGTTATACTGATAACAATATTAACGATTTATGGCCGCGAAGTGCACAGACAAAGTTCTTGTCATCACCGTATAAACAATTTATGGACTCGAAACTCACCTGGCCCAGTTATAATGATGGTCATATTTTTAGATTATCCCATTTTTCCTTTTTTTAACACGGAAGCCACCCCCCCCCCCCTCCTCCTCTAAGTTAGCATGGCAACGCCGGGCGGGTCTGTTACTATATAGATAAAGTTGCTATAATAAATAAAAAATTATCATTAATAAGAAAGAACCATCAATTGGATCTATATCAACCTCTGGTTGTCATTCGTCTCCTGGATCTTCAAATTTTACATCAGAATTTCCAAGACATTCAAATAAAGATAACGCTTCTAGCAAAGATAAATACTGTCGTTTCGTCTATCAAACTTTTGTGACTGTATCGATTTTTGAACTCCTTTTGGGGGAGGGGATGTATATATATATATATTCAATAGCTCTAACGCAAAAAGCAATCACAGGTTGGTTAGATGCAAACTGCTGTTAAATACTAAAGTGAAAAGAATGAAGCTTTTGTGAAACTCAAAGAAATCAGTCGATATTATAAATCTCCAGAAACATAAAGAAGAATTTCATTTGAAACTATAAAAAGTTTCCAACTACTTGAATCAATTTCAGAAGAAGAGCAAAATCTTACAGTAGTGAACAAGAAATTAACCAATGCTCTTCAAGTAATAGCAAGGAAGATAGGCGATGAAGCACAAATAAAGCAGACAAAGAAAATAAAACAAGAAGCAAGAAGATTGATGACGAAACGCAGAGAATTTAAAATGAAGAAACACGATCCCAAATCAAGAGTTAAATATGCAAAATTATGTAAAAAGGTAAGAAAATGTGTTACAGAATATATCAGAAAATTTAATTGTGATCTTGTCAAGAAAGTTCTTGCAGATAACAAAAGTTTAAACTCAGCGCAAACTGTGTGTTTGAAGAAAAGGTGTTTTTGCACTGAAGAGGGCAGATGGAACAATTACCAAAATCAATAATGACATGGTACATATTGTTTAAAAATTCTCTAACGATCTATATAAATGTGAAGATCAAAAGAAAATCAACCTACCTTATCCATGAGAAAACATAACAGAAACTGGAGAGATAATCCCAGTGATGAAATATGAAGTTTTGCAAGTTATTATTTGTATCAACAAATTAAATGCCCTGGTGAAAATTGAATTACAATTGACCTTATCAAAGAAGTAGGAGAAGAATTTGCAAAAATACTAACCTTACTATTTTTCAAAAGTCTAGAGAAGTCGGATGTGCCAGAAGACTGGAATAATGCTGTGATTGCTACTTTAAAAGAAAGGGGAGAAAGAAAACATTAAAAACTACTCCCCGATCAGCTTACTGTCAGAGATTTATAAAAATTTCACCAAAGTTTTAACGACAAGGCTTGAATCAGTTTTAGACTGAGCTCAACCTAGATAACAAGCACGATTTCGAAGAGGACAGCACAATGCATCATATTCAAACAGTAAGGGAACTCATAGAAAAACATAAGGAATATAATTTACCTCTCTGCCTTGCTTATGAAAAATTATTGATTGCTTATGAAAAATTATTGTTTGATTATGAAAAAGCATTTGATTCGGTTTACACATCAGCAGTAGTAGAATCTCTGGAAGACATTGATATAGACAAACCTTACATCAATATCATAAAGAAGATTTACAAGAAAACAACAGCAATCATATGTTTCGACAAAAAAAAACAAAAATTCAGCTTGGAAGATGTATAAGACAAGGAGACACCATTTCGCCTGAGCTTTTTATTGCTATCTTAGAAAATATTTTCAAAAAGCTGGATTAAGAAAACAAAGAGATTAGAATAAATGGAGAACATCTAAGTTCTCTCCGGGTTGCTGACGGTTTTTTAATTTTCAGTAATAGCCCTGAAGGACTGGAAAATATGCTAAAAGGTTTGGAAGATGCTAGTATTAATGTGGGATTAAAAATAAATTTGGAAAAGACTAAGGTGGTGTTCAATTCATTTGCCCCAAAAAAGAAAATAGTCTACAACACTGATATTAAGGAAGTACGCAGTTATGTGTACCTTGCACAGGAAATATCATAGGATAACAGTACCACGAATGAAATCAATAAAAGAATAAGAAATGGATGGAGTGCTTTTGGGAAGATCGATATTGTTCAGAAAAGTAACAGGCCTCTTTGTTTCAAAAGAAAGGTGTTTAACCCTGCACTAACTTATGGAGTGGAAACATGGACGATAACAAAACGGATAGTACAAAGATTACAAACAACACAGCGAAGTATGGAAAGATGAGCATAACTAGAAGAGATAGAAAGAAAATAAAATGGATAAGAAATCAGACGCAAGTTTTTGACATCAATGAGAGAATTAAACGGCAAAAACGGAAATGGAGTGGGCACATTACAAGAAGACAATTCAATAGACGAAGTACCTACAATTGTATCCCAGAGATATAAAATCTCCAAGAGGGCTACTTCAAGTAAGATGGAGTGGCAAAATCAGAAAAGTGGCCTTTGTTAATCACTAGGCAGGAAACAAGGGAAAATCTAGGAGAGACCTACATCCAGCAGTGGATTGACAACGAATGATGATTGTTTATATATATGAGGGCGTGAATTTCAAAACTCGCCTTATCCTAAATTTAAAAAATCGAGTTTTCTCTATCAATCTATTCTGTTGGTGAATCTGCATTGAAAAAACACTACAATCTGCAAAAAAATAGTTTTATTGTATATTTCTGGCATTGTAAAATCTTCGTTTACAATGAAAACCAATGGTCGCAGTCCATAAACGCAATAAATGCGTTTGGATTTTACAATATAAAAAATGTGGATTCATTCCTTACATAAATAATGACACAACCTAGCAACTAATATAGTAGGAATTTTTTGTACAAATTAAAGGCTAATGATTTTACATAACAGGATTGTACGACAAAAAGGATGAGAAATATTTATATGTAACCGAAATACTCACTCTAAATTACTACAAATCACTTTTCCATAAATTAATAAATACATTTTGGTAAAATTTATTCTTTTAAAGGCCACTACTGTGCTACCACCAGTACACAAATTCAAGGATTGGTAAATCACAACATTTAATTTGTTTTTATTACAATAAATACAGGAAACATTAGCTACAATAACTTATTTCACGAAAAATATTTTCAAACAATAATTCTAATTGTTTAGAATATCAATAATGACATCAAATACAAAAGACTTGCCGTCGGCTTCATGTGCATTCGAAGTTTCATCCATCTTGAATGAATGTTCCTAGACATTTAGCGCCATCTTTTGATACAAAAATTAAAAATGCGTTTTCAAACGAAGTTTTTAAAATCTCCCCAGACATTAACCTCTCTCTTATGGAATTCTCTCAATTATCTTTCTCGTTGTGGAATTCCAAATTCTAAATTTAATGTATCACATCTCATTTGACTTATTACCATTAATTTCATTTAAGACGTCTTCCAGCCTTGCTTTTGGCACCGGGTTCTGTTAACTTTGCTTCTTAGCTTCATGGGTTTATTTTCTCTGTTGTATCTTTTTAACCTTCTATTGTCCTTGTACCTTATTCTAAACTGTTTGCATCATATATCATATTAAAAATTTCTTCTGCATCATATCTTAGAAAGAAAAGAAAAAATTAGAAAAATGTATTGCTCTGTTTTTGACCCATTTCCCACACCCACTTCCCTATTATTACTCACCTTTCCTGACTACCTGACAATGATGAAAGCACATCTACAGAAAGTTCCTGTCACCATTACCTTCATTCCACCGCTGTCTGCTGCGATATGAACTTTCTATCTTACAGAAAATCCTGATAATTCCTGCATGGACTGTTCCCATATAGATGTCAAGTAAACGTGGACATTACGCCCCACGTAGGCATTCCAAAAACAATCGTTTTTGATCTTTGAGTAGAGCATGAAGCTCTTTCAGAATAATTACTAAATACTGGAAAAATAAGTTAGGTGAAATATGATGTACTATTAGTAGTACGCCAGACCCTAAAGTGTTAGCATAATTCTGGTAATATTTTCTTACTGAGAATAATGTTATTACTTATCATTAATATTTGAAGGAGATTTAGTTATTGTTTTCGTTATGATGTTCTCAAGTTATAAATACAAATATTTTTAATTTTATAGTTAAAAAGTACAAAAAATCCTACATCAGGCATAGATTATGAAACACTTCCCAACACTGACAAGATATTATAAAGAAATTTCATTCTTTTCATATAATGAAATGAAATATCTTAATTAGTAATTTAAATACATTGCACCAAAAAGATTTTTTCCCCATAGGCCATAATGTAATGGAGTTATTTGTGAGTCTCTGTAAACGAACTATAAAGGCTACACACTTCATTTTCAATACCGAACGTCCTATAATGAACTTCATTTACATATAAAAATTACATGTCAATACCAGATAGTATACACAGTCGTGTGGGGGAAGTAATCACCCCCTATCAACTCTGCTACTAATTATAACAGAAGAAAGTTACTGGTACTAATCTATAAAGTCTACTTTTAAATGATGTACATAAAATTTGCTTAGAGGGCCATCTACAAATCAAAACCAGACCAAACTTTGTTTTTTTTTCAATGGCAAGATCCAATTTTGACAATATATTTTAAATCTTCGATTCAAACTATGCTTAAAAACGAAATTTCTAGTTATTTGAATTATAAGTTTTTGAATTATAGACATTCAAAATTTAAAGCTTCTAATGTTAAATTACATTTTTATATTTTTATTAATATATCCTGAAATTATAATCCTAATGTAATATTGTGTGTAGTTATAATACTTAAAAACCCAAACATAAATACACTGAATTTATAATATAAAACATTTTATAATATAAATTATGAAATTAATATTCGAAAAGACATGAATTGCAACCTACATTTATATATATATATTATGCCCTGCTTTATGCGAATCCTCACTTCAAATTTTTCTTTCAAGTAGTTTTTGAATCATCATTAGAAAACTCCAAAATGATGGTATACGATGTGCAGAAAAGCATAATTTGAAAAAATATATTTTACTCATTTTATTGAAATATTTGGGCAGTCAATAATCGAAACATATTAAGCGAGTGAAATGGTCATATTGGCAAGAAATTATACACTGATAGAAGTGACATAGTCATTCTGTAGCATTTCAACAATCGAGTACGGAACTTCAATTTGGATACAGCTCTTAAAATAGACTCATTTTAAAATAATTTCTCGAAAACTAATCGTACGAATCTCATGAAAATTTACATTTAGGCTAATTGAAGGGTGTAGAATTCATTTACGGTGTCAGACTTTGGTACTGCTAGTGAAAAAAAAAGTTTGGGTTTGTTTTGATATGTAGATGGCCCCTAAGCAAATTTTATATACATCATTTAAAAGTAGATTTTATTTCCAATCGTTTGGTACCGGTAACTTTCTTCTACGATAATTTGCTGCGAGTTATCAGGGGGTGTTCGTTTGTTTGTTTGTTTTTTTGTTGTTGTTGTTTTTTTTTTCATGACTGTACCTAAGTTAGAGCACGGACATGAGAACAGATGGACAGAAAAACTGAATTCATAAACAATTTTCCCCTATATTGGAAACTGTCAAAAATACAGGATAATTAAATTCGGCTCTTCCGGATGCTTGATTTATACGAGGCCCGGGACACACTGGCCTACCCGCAAAGATAGTAATTGACATTTATTTTTTTTTAAAGCTAATATGTAGTACTTTATGTACATAAAATTTTGAAAATACTGGCCTCTAAATCTGTGTTTCCCAATCGGTGTGCTGCGGCACACAGGTGCACTGTGAGAGGACATCCAGTGTGCCAAGAAAATTTTCATTAAAGTTCTATAATGATTTTATGAATCAACAAAATGATATAAAATGCAAAATGCAAAAAATATAAATTGTCACAAACTTTATATTTATCCTACTAAATTTATGAAAAAAGGCATCCACCGACCAACACTTGACACAATCCCCTTTAGAAATTCTTTTGTTTTCAGTGCCATGTCCAAGTCCATGCGCTTCATCAACTTTAAATATTACAAAAGATGAAAAGTTATTAAAAACATGTCGGAAATTGTAAGTGAAACGTGGCAAATGAGGTGCGTTCGTACTATAACTAGTTTTATAAATATTCAGGTTTCGGTGCAATAGCTGTTGCACTCTTATGCATGAATGCAGGAATACAACATTTATTACGATTATATATATTAAAATCGATTATATGGAAATAATAGGACTCCATCTTAATTAGGACGTCATCACCATGACAACCTAGAATCATTACCTATCATGGGATATCATTGAATTAATTACATATGATAGAATAAAGAAAACATTTATTAATGTCTTTTAAAGTTTTGATTCGATCCTCATAAAATTTGAAATGTCTCGACAAAATTCTGCAACGAATATATGTATTAAATTTCACACCATTCGGTTGGGTAGTTTTTGCGCTGTTATATGCGGACAACAAACAAACAAACGGACAGACAAACGGATGGACCAGGTGACGACTAAAGATGCTACGTATTTATATAAATACGAATGCACCTAATAAGGAAAGGCTGAGAATTTCGCTGAAAAGAACTAAGAAATGGATTTTACAATCTATAGGTTTTCTCTCAATTGCAAATTTACAAATATTAGAAGGGAGGAACTTCTCTGCAGCGTATGTTGTTAAAAACAAAAGTAAATCTCGCTTAGATCCTTGGAAGTCGTTTTACAAATTGTCCATCTGAAAATTCTATCTATAAACTAAAGAAAATATTTTTATAACAACTCGCAAAAAAATAGTTGACATTTTTGACTGTGATACAGAAGTTACATTACGTTATTAAGTAAATTTAAAAATTCGTCTTTTTTTTTTTTTTCCATATGCTTTTTCATCATAATAAGTTTAGTGTACCGGGGAAGTTTAATGATGTGTTCAAGTGTGCCGTGAAATAAAATAGGTTGAGAAACAAGGCTCTAAACAATACTTTTACTTTCTTCTATCTTGACAAGAAGAAAGTATTGGTTTCATGAAAATTTTCGAATTCCAGTTTTCGACGGATTTACACGTTTTATGGGTCAGAGATTCCAAAAAACATGTTTTTACAAAATGTCTGTCTGTGAGTCTGTGAGTCTGTCTGTCTGTCTGTCTGTGTGTGACACAAATTTTGTGGGCGCTCTATCTCAAGAACTAATGCACGGAATTTAATAAAAATTTATATTCAGGTAGTCCCTGATATAGATTGGTGCTGATTAGTTTTTGGTGTAAATCGCCCTGCAGGTGGCGCTGCTATGTAGCATTTTGCAGGGTTTCCGCAAAAGCTCTATCTCAAGAACTAATGCACGGATTTTTATAAAACTTCAGATTCCGTTAATCCTTGATATGAATTGACGCTGGTAATGTTTTGGTGCAAATCGCCCAACAGATGGCGCTGCTATGCTGCATTTTTTGAGATTTCCGCAATAGCTCTATCTCAAGAACTAATAGTTGGGTTTTCAACAAACTTCAGATTCAGGTATACCTGGATATGAATTAGTGCTGTTTATGTTTTGGTGTAAATCGCTCAACAGGTGGCGCTGCTATGCAGCATTTTTCACGATTTCCACAATAGCTCAATGTCCAGAACTAATGCACGGATTTTCATCAAACTTCAGATTCAGTTAGTCCTTGACATGAAATGATGTTTTGTACCTTTTCGTGTAAATCGCTCAACAGGTGGCGCTGCTGTGCTGCATTTTTTGTGATTTCCACAATAGCTCTAGCTCCAGAACTAATGCACCGATTTTCATCAAACTTCAGATTCCGGTATACCTTAATATGAATTAGTGCTGTTTGTCTTTTGGCGCAAATCGCTCAACAAGTGGCGCTGCTATGCTGCATTTTTTAGAATTTTCCCTACAGCTATATCTCAATAACTAATGCACGAATTTTCATCAAACTTCAAATTCAGGTATACTTTCATACGAATTGGTTCTAAATTGATATAATTTCTTGTACTATTTAAATGATTTAATTGACGTGATTTATATAGAAGAAAGTTTTGTGATGGCCACAACATACTAGTTCTTTAATGGATTCTAAAATAATTAAAGAGAAAGTTCCGCATTTGACATGGAAGTTTTTACAAAACTTTATAATATTACTGCCTTTTAAGTTTTTACAAAAAGTAGGAATAAAAAGAATTTTTTGGGAGCAAACACTTTTATTGCTTTTCAAAATAGTCACCTTTAAGATTTATACACTTTTCCATCCTTTCAAACTAATTCTTGAAACAGTTTTTTCACTCTGAAGTTCATATCTTAGAAACATAGTTTTGGAAAGGCATCAACAGCTTCTTGAGGTGATGAAAATCGCTGCCTAAGTATTTTTTGTTTGACATAAGGGAACAAGAAAAAGTCGTTAGGCGACAAATCAGGAGAATATGGGCAATGAGACATTAATTCTATATTTTTATCCTTTAAATAATCAATTGTTTAACGTACTGTGTGGGAGCTGGCGTTGTCGTGATGAAGAATGATGCGGAGTTTTTTTTTCCCGATTTCGTTGATGACTTTTGGCAAACAAAATTCTGTATACCATTTAGCGTTAACAGTTTTTCGATCCTCTAAAAGAATGGTTGCGATATGTCCTGTAAGGCCGAAGAAACAAGTAATCATTTTCTTGGAAGTGCTTCGTGAACGAATAACTTTCGTAGGATTCGGTTCATCTGGAAACACCCAAACAGTGGATTGTTGTTTAGTTTCCGGCTCATACGAATACATCCAAGTTTCGTCACCTGTAATGATGTTGTGTACGAATTTGGCAGTTCCAAATTTGAATTTTTTTAGCATTTTTTTACACAGATTTGCACAAGCCTCTTTTTGAGCTTCTGTCAAATTGTGTGGAATCCATCTGGAACAAATCTTTTTAACAGCTAAATGTTCGTGCAAAATCGAATATATCGCAGTCTGTGATATGCCAAGGGATGCTTCTATATCACGATATGTGGCATGCCGATCTTCTTCAATCATCTTGCGCACAGCATCGATGTTGTTTGGAATCACTACCGATTTTGATCGTACTTCACAAGATTCATCACTGACGGACGCACAACTACGACGAAATTCTGCAAACCACGTATAATTAGCCTTTTCTGATGGTGCTTCATTACCAAACGTTTCACGAAGCTATACTAAGCATTCTTGTCGAGTGAGGCCTTTTTTCATATCATAAAAAATCATCCAACGGAAACCTTCACGAGTTATTTCCATT
Organism: Maratus speciosus; assembly: GCA_963932465.1. Classification (NCBI taxonomy): domain Eukaryota; kingdom Metazoa; phylum Arthropoda; class Arachnida; order Araneae; family Salticidae; genus Maratus; species Maratus speciosus. Next base: position 80,824,759 of record OZ010787.1, read on the forward strand.
TTTTTCACTCACTTGTTTCTTTAGACACTCACTGTAAACAAAATACGCAGACGATTTCTAAGATGCCACCGATTCCAAGATTTAAAAAAAAAAAAAAATGTGAATTTTACGAATATCCTGAAGACAAATTTCAATAGCGCCTTCTATTGGTTATTTCGTCGCAGGGTTTTTGTCAAATGTAAATTTTGTGCTTTTTTTATAAATAAAAATTATGACCTTTTTATATGAAAATGGAACTTTAATTATGAGATGGCCTCTATTCGTCTAAAAAGTCAAATATTTTTATTATTTATGCAAATGCGAAGGCCATAGATTTCAATCCGCATTTTTTTAGATTCTAAGTTGAGGTCAAAGTTGAATTTTTTTCCTCAACAGAGTGAAAATTATCTGGGCCCGGAATCGAAGCTGGAACCTTGACTTGTAAGCACCAATTCTCTGCTACTTGAGCTACCCAGACGGTGTCCGGACTGACATTGTGCAAACTGATGATACATATTGGTATCATCAGATCTGCAAACGCTCAATTTTACCAATTAAAACACGTTGCACGAGGAAACGCCATTACTCATGAATAATCTACCCTATATATATAAAATCCTAATGAAACGAATTTATGAAACGACTTTATGAAACGATTTTATGATACGACTGATTAAAGAACTTATTATGTTTCACGGCGATTTCTCCTAAAATATGGAATATTATGCGATGAAATTAACACAAAAATCTGTATTGATCCGCAGATCTCAAAACTGGTATTAAAATTCTAAAATTCGAAATAGTTTTCGAGATATTAATTTTTTTCTAATTTTAAATACTTTTCTCTAATGATGGCAACTCAAATTTTAATCATAATAGATAATTTTTTTTTCATATTTTAGAAAAGAAATTTTACAACTAATTTGGCGACCAGTTCGGCTTCCCTTAAATGTATGCTAAGAAATGTATCATGTTGCTTTTATTCATAATTCAATTTACTTGAACAATCTTTCGCCAAATCAGAAGATTCTGATAGAAAAATCAAGAACGCTGTATTTTTATGTTAGCGCGACGCAGGTAATAAATCGCCAAACATTTCCCCCGTCGCATTTTTTTTTTCATTTTTATTTTATTTAATACAAAACTTTCATTTAAAACTGAAACATTTAAAATTAGTGGCTTTCACTTCTTTATTTATTTATTTTTTTTTTTTTAAACGAAACGAAAAGAAAAATATTAGACACAGATGTAATATACGCAGCGGGGTACCTAACTGGCGACAAAATGACGTTATTTTGCCTGACATGGTAACCCGGCTATTGTTGCTTATTTATTAATAACTGTTTATTTACATTTATTTTCTTTTTATTTAAAAGAAAATGTTAAAAATTGTTTTGTTCTATAGTTATTAATTAAACTTTTTTTAATTTATTGTTATTTCATTTTAAAAATAATAGAAAATAATTGTAACTTCTTTTCGAAAACGAGGTTTTCGCCAAATTGTCGTAAAAAAAAAAATCACGCCAAACGCGGTACGTATATGATATCTGTGTCAAATATTAAATAATGGAACAAATCATGACATTTAATTTCAACTTCAAAGTTATGTTTTAATGGCACTACTTAGTTATCCCATCGACCAATTTCGCCAAATTATATAAATCGCCAAACCACTCGGCAAATTATACAAATCGACATCATTTTTTTTTAATAACGAAAGAACATATAAATTAGTATAATATTAATAAAAATACAAATAAAACGTCGAAATAAAAGTCACTTGATGGCGTAAACACGTGTAATTTCCATAAAGTCAAGTGAATGTGACATTTACGATCAACCATTATTGGCATTTAATCTTATAATTTGGCGTTAGATTTTTGGTCGATGGGATAACCAAGTAGTACCGTTTTAATTTACCACTCGAAAAAAAAAATGCTAATTGGCGAGTTAAAAAAAGCTGTTGGCAAGATTTTCACCCGTCTAACACAAAAGTACCAAGAATTCTTTGCGATCATGGCCACTTTTATGTAGTTTTATTCGAAAAAATAATTTTGATTCTTTAATCAAAATGGAAATCTTTTTATGAAAAGCGAAGGGATTAGCACGTGATTGTTTATGGCAGTTACAGGACTTGGAGTATTATAATATAAGTGAAATGATGGCAATAGAATAATATTTGACGTCGTATCACCTGTGGCTGGCTAACATTAAAGTACCAAAATGGCCGCCTGGAATATAAAAAGCGAAGGGATCCGCCCGGAACTGTTGATGATAGTCACATGACTTAGGTTATTATTATAGAGATTGTTTTCAATTCTAAAAACAGCGCAAAGAATAATATTTCCTAATGATTAAAAATTTATTTACGCGTGACTATTTAAAAGAGAAAAAAAACTTTAAAATTACTATTAAATGAGTATGTGTTAAAAGCAGGAAAATATTGAAAATTGTATTTACACGTGGATATTAAAAGAGAACGGAAACTTTAAAATAATAAATACATTAATATACGTTTAACCCTTTCAGGGACAAGGTACTTCTATTCGTAAAATGTTGAAATCAGTGAATGGCACCAGAATTTACAAACAAATTTCGAAATACGAAAATGCTATTGTTCACTTTCTTAATAAAAGGAAAATTTTCATTCCAATATTCTGGTGCTAATGTGGCATTTAAGAATTAAAATTAAGTGGTCCAAAACTGAACCACCGCCCTTGAATGGGTTAAAGTAGAAAATTGTAGTAATTGTAGTAAATTGTATTATGTCAATCGTTTTATAACGCTGTTAAAAAAATACCGGGAGGCAAAGACTCTGTTTACTTAATTCATTTTATTTTAGCTTCTTTTCAAATGTTTAACTGATCTTCTTTAATCAAACACGAAAACAACCAATAGATGTCTTAACAGCAACTGATTCGGCTCTAAATTTTCACAATCAAAGGAAATTGAATGGAAACCCGTTTACGGGGAGATCGCTACCGGTTTTTTTTTTTTTCATTATAATTCAGTCTTCTCTAATCTTTTTAAAACCGATCCGATTAGCGTGCTTTTAGATTCTGCGGTGTCTGAACGGGGGGTTGGTGAGCGTAGCTTGCAGGGGGAGAACCCCTAGTAATTATATATGCAAATAAGCGGTGTCGTCTGAGTAGCTCAGAGGTAGCAGAGTGTTAGCGCGTACAACCAAGATATCAGATTCTAGTCTTGGCTGGTATACTTTTCACTCTGTTGTAAACAATTTGTTCAACTTTGATCTCCAAATAAAAAGAATCTGAAATATTTTTATTAAAAAAAACAGCTTTTGAAACAATTTTACTTTTTTATATAATCTGTGATTATTTTGGGGTTTTCATTCTCAAAGGAAAATCATTAAATTTACGATTAAATTTGTTATCGCATCAGAATTTGTCGGCAAAACATCTTTAAAATAATGTCATCTAAAAAAGCTTATTTTACAATATTTTTTAATGTTTTTACCAAACGTAAATATAAATGTAACATTGATGTAGTTATAGAAAATTTAATAAAATATATTTTTTAATTAAAAAAAGGTCAATTTTTGTCCTAGTTTTCCTGCCGTGGAAGGATGAAGCCTCATAAGTACAAATTAATCGTTAAAAAAGTAATTATTATTCCCCAAAATACATTTTTCGGCGCACGCACTCAGTTCTATGTAGAAAAAGTTCCATGAGGGATATAGCTTTTGATGACTTTATTGCGTGCCTATTTCTCATGGATTTATTGAGTGAAAAGTAACGTATATTTTGTAGCAACTGGTATGTACAGATTTCCATTATGCAATTGAAGACACAATTAATGTATCATGTCTATTAGCATATAGTTTGGCAAATAAGGAAATTCTGCCATTTCCAATGGCTGTTTTTGTGTTTGAAAGGAGATTTTTTCTTCATTGAAATATTTCTTAACAAGCATATTTTTATCATTGTCAATTACATATATGGATAAATTATTATGTATCATTAATGCAATGATTGATGTATCATTTCTGTTAGCATAAATCTTCTCAAATAATGGAATTTTGCTAATTTTAAACACTGTTTAATGTGTTTGAAATAAGATTTCTTAATTGCAAAATTGTTAAAGAAGCACATTTTTATCCCTATCAACTACATATGCAAATAAATTACTACATACCATTAATATAATTATTAACCCCTTAATCGTCGCGCCCGATACATTCAAGGGCAAGTTGCAGGTGAAATGAAAACGGAAACGAATAAGGGGCTATTGTATCATTTCTATTACACTGTAAAAAAAAATCTGTAAAGTTACTAAAATATTTCTAGGAAACTGGGATTCCAGGAACTTTTCATGTAACGGCAACAGCAAAAATTTCTGTAACAGATTCTGTTACAGGAATTTTTCTTGTTGCCGTTACATAAAAAGTTCCTGGAATCCCAGTTTCCTAGAAAAATTTTAGTAACTTTACAATTTTTAGGTAGCTTTCTTTACAAAAAAGCTACCTATTGCAGCCGTTCGGAGGAAAGCGATTTCAAAAAATTTTGGTATATTTTCATCGATCATGACCCCCAGACCCCGAAACCACCCTTCGTTCAAAATTGATATATATATATATATATATATATATATATATATATATATATACATATATATATATATATATATCTGACCTATGTCACACTGTAACTCCCGTAATTATGAACCGATTTCGATGTAATTCGGTGTATACATAGTACATACCAATGTCTCGACCGAGTTCGTTGGCCAGCTTCATCCGCCGTTTTGTTTCAAAATGGCGGCCATTTAAAAATTTTAAAAAAATTTAAAACTTGAAATGTGGTACCAAAAAATTAAAAATGGAAAAATATTTTTTTCTTATATATTTGACCTTTATACAAAGATTCCGCAGCAGTTTTTGTTTCGTCTATATCTTAAAAAATGGCTGAGTTATAGCATTTTGAATTTCTAGCGTGGCTGACATTTTGAAACGTCCTGAATTTTGTCACGCGATAAAAGGCGTATTTATGAACCGATTTGGATGTAATTCGGTGTGTACATAGTACATACCAATCTCTCGACCGAGTTCGTTGGCCAGCTTCATCCGCCATTTTGTTTCAAAATGGCGGCCATTTAAAATGTTTTTAAAACTTTTAAATTTGAAATGTGGTACCATAAAATTGAAAATGAAAAAATATTTTTTTCTTATGTATTTTACCTTTATACAAAGATTTCGGAGCAGTTTTTGTTTCGTCTATATCTTAAAAAATGGCTGAGTTATAGCATTTTGAATTTCTAGCGTGGCTGACATTTTGAAACGTCCTGAATTTTGTCACGCGATAAAAGGCGTATTTATGAACCGATTTGGATGTAACTTCGTTTATACATAGTACATACCAATGTCTCGTCCGGGTTCGTTGGCCAGCTTCACCCGCCATCTTGTTTAAAAATGGCGGCCATTTAAATTTTTAAGAAAAATTTAAATTTGAAATGTGGTACCAAAAATTTAAAATTAAAAAAATATTTTCTTCTTATGCGTTTGACCTTGATAAAAAGATTCGGGAGCAGTTTTTGTTTCGTCTATATCTTAAGAAATGGCTGAGTTATAGCATTTTGAATTTCTAGCGTGGCTGATATTTTGAAACGTCCTGATTTTTCTCACGTAATAACAGGCGTATTTATGAACCGATTTGGATGTACCTTGGTGTGTACATAGTACATACAAATGTCTCGACCGAGTTCGTTGGCCAGCTTCATCCGCCATCTTGTTTCAAAATGGCGGCCATTTAAAAAAATTAAAAAATAAAAAAATTTAAATGAGATACCAAAAAATTGGAAAATGAAAAAGATTTTTTTTTTTTTTGTATGTGTTTGACCTTAATACAAAGATTCCGGAACAGTTTTTCTTTCGTCTATATCTAAAAAAGATGGTTGAGTAATAGCATTTTGAATTTCTCTTGTGGCTGACATTTTAAAACGACCTGATTTTTCTCACGCGATAACAGGCGTATTTATGAACCTATTTGGATGTAACTTGGTCTGTACATAGTACATACCAATGTCTCGACCGAGTTCGTTGGCCAGCTTCATTCGCCATCTTGTTCCAAAAGGGTTGCCACTTAAAAAAATTAAATTTAAAATTCAAAATGAGGTATTAAACAATTGGAAAATGAAAAAGATTTTTTTTATGTGTTTGCCCTTGATACAAAGATTCCGGAGCAGTTTTTGTTTCTGAAAATTTGTTCTTTTGTTGATATCTTAAAAAATGGTTGATTTATAGCACTTTGAATTTCTAGCATGGCTAACATTTTGAAACGATCTTGTATTTGTCACGCGATAACACACGTATTCGCCTATTTCGATGTAAGAAGGCATGTGGATAGTATACATCAACACCTCGACCAAGTTCGCTGGCCAGATTCATCAGCCATCTTGTTTCAAAATGGCGGCCATTAAATTAAAATATATATATATATTTAAAGTGAGGTGCAAAAAAATTAGAAATTGAAAAAGGTTTCTTTCTTAAGTATTTGATCTTGATATAAGGATTCAGGAGCATTTTTTGTTTGTCTTTACCTTAAAAATGGCTGAGATATAGCAGTTTCAATTTCTATTGTGGGTGACATTTTGAAAAATCTGATTTTTTGCATGCGACAGCACTCCTATATATTAACCGATTCCGATGTGAGTGAGCATGTGCACAGCAATTACTAAGGTCTCGACCAAGTTCACTGCTTAGCCTCATCCATCATGTTGTCTTAAAATGACAGGCACTTTAAGAAATTGCCGAATTTGGCAGACAAATATAAGTTTCTTTAAAGAAAAGCAGCTTGGATAAAGCTGACTAATTTCGCGAAATTCTCATTCATTATATTGATAAAAATTAGTATTGAATCTCCTATATTCGGTTTCCACTAAATTGAGCTTCGTGTGTTTGCATGATATAAGTTGGTTTTTTTTAAATAAGGATTATGAAAGCTACCTCTTCCTCCCGGCACTGGCCGGAAGGACTTTTTTTTTACAGTGTAGCACATTTCTTCCCAAATAGTGAAACCTTTGCTAATTCCAATGTCTTTTTTTTTTTTTTTTTTTTGAAAAGCAATTTTTTATTCCAGGCTTACCAAAAGTGTATTTTTATCACTTTAAACGAAATACTTGGATAGTTATGTATTATTAACGCAATTCTTAGTATATCCTTTCTGTTAGCATATAGTTTTACATATATTGAAATTTCAGTAATTCTAAAGTCGGCGGTTTTTTGTGTTTGAAAGATTTCTTTATTTCAAAATTGTTATCAAAGATATTTTTATCGCATTCAACTACATAGTATATGAATGAAATATAAATTATTGAGTAATATTAATGTAATGATTAATGTATCATCTGACAGCATAAAGTTTCACAAATAATGACATTTTGATAATTCCAAAGAATTTTTTTATGTACAATTTAAAAAGAGAATTCTTTATTTCAAAACTGCTAATGAATCAAACTTTTTATCCCTATCAACAAATACAAGGATAAAATATATGAAACATTTCACAAAAATTATCATACAGTTTTATTTTTTATTTTACTTTACTTTATTTTTTAAGATATGAACGAATTTTTTAAGGCCGAAATACGTTTAATGAAAATACCATGAGCAAACTAATTTGTAATTTTAACATTTCTGCCACAGTAAAACATTACAATGCACCATTAATCATGTCGAAAATAGCATTGACGATCCCATGCTAATGTGTTTTCAAAACTAGAATTACTAAAATTATCATTTACAAGTTTCTCCATACCGTCATTTTCAAATAATCGATTAAACCATTTCATATTTTCAAATTATTTTTTTTTGTGTGTGTAATACATGTGTTACATTACTAAAAGAATTTTAAGACGCAGCACATATTTTTCTAGATTGTATGTTACATTTGTCTAAAAACAATAATATTTTTCTTTGTTTTTATCATAGCATTTACATCAAGATGTAAAAAAAGTTGGAGTACAAAAGTTAATACAAATTTAAAAGCTTTTGTACCGCATTAGTCATGTTAAAAAAAAGTCTATAAAAGTCTTTAATTGTCTAAATCAATAGTAGCGGTTTTTAATCTTTAACCCGGGAGAACTCGCTAGTGAGAATGCCCAATTGCTTTTCTTTTACTTTACATTAATATAATATCAACTTTTTTTTGGTTGGCTTAGCACTTTTATTCACAAAAGAGGTAAAATAATTGAAATAACATTTTGAAATTTTAATTAAAATGAAAAATGGTTTAAATAAGAGTCTTAAAAAAGTACGACGGTGAGAGAAAATCTCATGCAGCGAGTTCTCCCGGGTTAAGTTACCGCAAGCTCCTTTTTATTTTTTGTCTTCGTTGAACCCCTCCCCCCCCCCCCACACACACACACAAACAAACACTGATACTTTTTACAATATGGAAAAAAGATATACACAGAGTGATTCAAAATAACATGGCAAATCAGGCATACAACAAGGATAAAAAATCATACAGGAACATAGGATCGGTAATCACTTATTGACTCACAAATACAGGGTGTTTCATCTTAACTCAATTTGGGTTGATGGTCATAACTTTCAGAAAACTGAAGTATATTGTAATAAAACATTTAACAGACATTCTCACCTTTGTTGTAAATGTGATAACACCAAACAAAAGTGGTAGAAGTTTGCAATATACAGTATGCACAGGACGCCCACATTTTGGACTGTGATGACCAATTCATACGGAATCATCGATTGCTTGAGCAACGTGTTTTTCCAGAACTTTTCATGATGTTATCACATTTCACACAAAACAAGATCCATATCGTTGCCTTTTTATTGCAATGTTTTGATTTTTCTCGAAATTATGACCGTCGACCCGAGTTCAGTTAGGATGAAACACCCTGTATTTGTGACTCAATAAGTGGTTTGCGACCCTATGTTCCTATAAGATTTTTTATCCTTGTTGTATGCCTGATTTGCCATGTCATTTTGTCAACGTTTTTTTTTAATCACCCTGTATAAATTAATAGGTATAATAGAAAATAATTATAGTTTTCATTTTCATTTTACTCACAAGATTTCTCTCGGATTCTAATATAACTGAAAAAATTTACACTGAACGGGAGAACTTGGCGAACCCCCTGAAGACCGCCACATAAGACTTGTTCACTTCATAATAATGGAGGCGAAAACGCTAGAAAAGCATTAATCCTCTCAGCGTTTCGGGGGACTTTCCTGCATTTTCATAAAAATCCTTATAAAACTAATTTTAATTAAAATTTTCTTTCCCTGATTATTTCTAATATACATTTCATGCCCTTTATTTGACATACATCTTAAAATACAATTCTGTTAAAATTATTTTTGTCTACAACTGATTTAAGTTGTTTTAAGGAAACGGAAAAATACGAGCAAATCGCTTAGAGAGATGTGTTAAATTTTAAAAAGCGAACATGTCCACAACCATATACTCATAATATTCAAATATGAAAAATTCGTTTTCCTCAAATTTTTATGTGTCAAAAGCTACCATCGGTAAAATTTTATAGATCACTGAAGAACTTATCTAAAAAACATTAAAATTAGATCCATGCGATAAACCATTCCACTATTCAAATTCTCTTCATCTGTCCATGGTTTTCATTTATATTAGAGCTAGAACACAAATACGAAAAATAATAATAAGTTAATAATGAGTTAACTTTTGACTTTATATTTAATTAAGATTGTCTTAAAGCTATCACGGAGTGTAGGCGAAATTTATGAGATCTTGTCTTCTAACCCTTTGCTCGTTGTTGAATAAAAGCTCTATATTTAAAGCCTATAAGACTCCTCATGAACTCCCACCACTATAAATATCCCACAATTGTACTTGATAAAATATAAGTCTAACGATTCAAGTTTTGATACCTATTTCAAACCTTTTTGTTATGAAAAATGCATTTTTTTCCAAAAACACTTTTTATTTCTCTATGTAAGATAAACTAAAATCACGCACATGGTGCATCTTTTTTTTTTTTTTTTTTTTTTGTCAGAAAATTCAAGAGAACATTAATATGGTGTTATTAGCTAACAGTATTGCGTATCCTTTCAACACTGAACTAAAATCTATATAAATAGATTTATAGATTGTTAAAAATAGTTTTATTTTCAAATTTTGATTAAGAACCTTTTGTCGTTTACCTAAATTTCAAATGGAAAAAATGTGTTAACTCATCCAATAGTACAACCCCTTTCTCAACTTTTACACGCTACGCAAATGTCAATAAATCTTTCTCGAATTCTAGATGAAGTTCAGTAATCCTTTATTTTAATGTAACAGAGTAGTTGCTTATTTTTAATTTATTTATTGTTATTTTAATGCTTAAACAAGATAATAAGAGATGACAATGGCTCGAAATGGAATCTACGAAACCGATTGCTATTTCAAAATATTTTTTGACTAAAACACTGTTTTGAAAGTATAAACAAATTTATATCTAACCATACAAAACCAGTTTAAAAAATGCATTCAAGATTCTACATAATATAAAAATAAAGAGTACAATGAGCTATACATATAAAACTGTAATAATATGTTTTAATAATTGCACGAATCAGAACCCTATTTACCACAAATTTCACGAAGCGGATCAATACTTGTCATAATTTCAAGAACCGGAATATCGTTCCGGTTTGTTCCGTTACATTTCGAGCCCTGGATAACAAATATATATGCATAACTATATTCCTAAATTTGGAAATATGTTCCTAGAAGCAAATTAATATTAGGCCAGTGTTTGCTTGTACTGACTACTTCTTTGTTAAATTTGTAGGGGAGACCGGGGGAATGGCGACACCTTAACCCTCTAATTCCCACTATAAAAAATTGCAAAGGAAAAAATTATTTCTTAGTTTTATTTATGTTATTGTGGGTCAAATAAAGTAAAAATAAGAAAATAATGCGATTTTGTTATATTTCTAGGATTTCTGTATGGTATCATATATGCTACCATGGGTAGATTAGGATGAAATATGAAGGATTTTACCATATTTCAAAAGTAATTTATTTTGTGAAAATAATTACATTTTTACATGTTATATGACCTAAAACAATTTCTTTCTTTGTTTATAGATACTAGCAGGAACGACTGAGCTAAGCTCGGTCAAAATTAGCTTTCTGTTTATCTCGATATATTTTTCCCACTGAATCATTCTTGCTGTTTTAGATGCAATTAGCTTGACCGTGAAACATAGTGACCCAAAATGACCCACTAATGACTTTTTTCGAACATGCGACCTATCACAATGCTTTTCTCGAGCCTGAAAACGATGGAATACAAAATTTAGTGAAAATCGTTTGTCGTTTTCTAGGTAAAATAAGCTTGATCTACGTTGATTCAAAAAACCACTAACCGAAATTCATCGACGGATGTGAGCTATTTCAATGGTCTTTTTGTACTGTAAAACGGTATAACAAAAAAAATTGCCAAAATTGTTTGAATCTTTTTGAGATGCCGTTAGCTTGACCCCGACCCATTTTCACCAAAATGACCCATAATCGAATTTTCTCGAACACGTGACCCATCCCAATGGTCTTTTCGTGCCCGAAAACGATAGATTACAGAATTTCGTCAAATCGTAGTGCCGTTATCTAGATAAACTTAGCTGGACCCACGATGACCCAAAAATGACACACTAATCGAATTTCTTGAACACGTTACCCATCCCAATGGTTTTTTTGTTGTCCGAAAATGGTTAGATACAAAATTTAGTCAAATTTGATTGAGCCGTTCTCTAGATATAATTAGCTTGACCCAGACCCATTATGACCCAAATTGACCCACTGATCGAATTTTCTCGAACACGAGAAAATGAACATGAGAAACCCAATGGTCTTTTCGTGTCCGAAAACAGTAGGGTGCAAAATTTCGTCAAGATCCTTCGAACCGTTATCTAGATAAACTTAGCTTGACCCACTGTGATCCAAAAATGACCCACGAATCGAATTTCCTCGAACATGTAAGCTAGCTCAATGGTCTTCTCGTAATCCAAAACTGTAGAATATAGAGTTTAGTGAAAATCGTTAAAGCCGCTTTTTAGATAAAAATAGCTTGACCCACAATGACCCAAAAAAGACCCACTAATCGAATTTTCTCGAACACGTGACCTAGCCCAATAGTTTTTTCGTGTCGAAAAACGGTTGGATGTGAAATTTGGTCAAAATCGCTTGAGCCGTTTTTTAGATATAATTAGCTTGACCCTGACCCATTATGACCCAAAATGACCCACTAATTAAATTTTCTCGAACACAAGACCCATCCCAATGATCTTTTCGTGTCCGAAAATGGTTAGATACATAATTTAGTCAAAATCGATTGAACCGTCCTCTAGATATAATTAACTTGACCCTGACCCATTATAGTCCAAAATGACCCCCTAATAAAATTTTCTCGAACACGAGACCCATCCCAATGGTCTTTTTGTGCCCGCAAACAGTAGGGTGCAAAATTTCGTCAAAATCGTTAAAGAAGTTTTCTAGATAAACTTAGCTTGACCCACGGTGACCCAAAAATGGCCCACTAATCAAATTTTCCCAAGCATGCGACTTAGCCTAATAGTTTTCTCGTAATCCAAAACTGTAGAATATAGAGTTTAGTGAAAATCGTTAGAGCCGTTTTTTAGATAAAATTGGCTTGACCCATAGTGACCCAAAAATGACCCACTAATCGAAGTTTCTCGCACATGTGACCTAGCCCAATAGTTTCTTCGTGTCGAAAAACGGTTGGATGTGAAATTTGGTCAAAATCGCTTGAGCCGTTTTTTAGATATAATTAGCTTGACCTTGACCCATGACGACCCAAAATGACCCCCTAATCGAATTTTCTCGAACACGAGACCCATCCCAATGATCTTTTCGTGTCCAAAAATGGTTAGATACAAAATTTTGTTAAAATCGATTGAGCCGTTCTTTAGATATAATTAACTTGACCCTGAGCCATTATAGCCCAAAATGACCCACTAATAAAATTTTCTCGAACACGAGACCCATCCCAATGGTCTTTTTGTGACCGCAAACAGTAGGGTGCAAAATTTCGTCAAAATCGTTAAAGAAGTTTTCTAGATAAACTTAGCTTGACCCACGGTGACCCAAAAATGGACCACTAATCAAATTTTCCCGAACATGCGACTTAGCCTAATAGTTTTCTCGTAATCCAAAACTGTAGAATATAGAGTTTAGTGAAAATCGTTAGAGCCGTTTTTTAGATAAAATTGGCTTGACCCATAGTGACCCAAAAATGACCCACTAATCGAAGTTTCTCGCACATGTGACCTAGCCCAATAGTTTCTTCGTGTCGAAAAACGGTTGGATGTGAAATTTGGTCAAAATCGCTTGAGCCGTTTTTTAGATATAATTAGCTTGACCTTGACCCATGACGACCCAAAATGACCCACTAATCGAATTTTCTCGAACACGTGACCTAGCCCAATGGTCTTATCATGCCCGAAAATGGTAAAATACAAAATTTCGTCAAAATCCATTGAGCCGTTCTCTAGATATAATTAGTTTGACCCTGACCCATTATGACCCAAAATGACCCCCTAATCGAATTTTCTCGAACACGAGACCCATCCCAATGATCTTTTCGTGTCCAAAAATGGTTAGATACAAAATTTTGTTAAAATCGATTGAGCCGTTCTTTAGATATAATTAACTTGACCCTGAGCCATTATAGCCCAAAATGACCCACTAATAAAATTTTCTCGAACACGAGACCCATCCCAATGGTCTTTTTGTGACCGCAAACAGTAGGGTGCAAAATTTCGTCAAAATCGTTAAAGAAGTTTTCTAGATAAACTTAGCTTGACCCACGGTGACCCAAAAATGGACCACTAATCAAATTTTCCCGAACATGCGACTTAGCCTAATAGTTTTCTCGTAATCCAAAACTGTAGAATATAGAGTTTAGTGAAAATCGTTAGAGCCGTTTTTTAGATAAAATTGGCTTGACCCATAGTGACCCAAAAATGACCCACTAATCGAAGTTTCTCGCACATGTGACCTAGCCCAATAGTTTCTTCGTGTCGAAAAACGGTTGGATGTGAAATTTGGTCAAAATCGCTTGAGCCGTTTTTTAGATATAATTAGCTTGACCTTGACCCATGACGACCCAAAATGACCCACTAATCGAATTTTCTCGAACACGTGACCTAGCCCAATGGTCTTATCATGCCCGAAAATGGTAAAATACAAAATTTCGTCAAAATCCATTGAGCCGTTCTCTAGATATAATTAGTTTGACCCTGACCCATTATGACCCAAAATGACCCCCTAATCGAATTTTCTCGAACACGAGACCCATCCCAATGATCTTTTCGTGTCCAAAAATGGTTAGATACAAAATTTTGTTAAAATCGATTGAGCCGTTCTTTAGATATAATTAACTTGACCCTGAGCCATTATAGCCCAAAATGACCCACTAATAAAATTTTCTCGAACACGAGACCCATCCCAATGGTCTTTTTGTGACCGCAAACAGTAGGGTGCAAAATTTCGTCAAAATCGTTAAAGAAGTTTTCTAGATAAACTTAGCTTGACCCACGGTGACCCAAAAATGGCCCACTAATCAAATTTTCCCGAACATGCGACTTAGCCTAATAGTTTTCTCGTAATCCAAAACTGTAGAATATAGAGTTTAGTGAAAATCGTTAGAGCCGTTTTTTAGATAAAATTGGCTTGACCCATAGTGACCCAAAAATGACCCACTAATCGAAGTTTCTCGCACATGTGACCTAGCCCAATAGTTTCTTCGTGTCGAAAAACGGTTGGATGTGAAATTTGGTCAAAATCGCTAGAGCCGTTTTTTAGATATAATTAGCTTGACCTTGACCCATGACGACCCAAAATGACCCACTAATCGAATTTTCTCGAACACGTGACCTAGCCCAATGGTCTTATCATGCCCGAAAATGGTAAAATACAAAATTTCGTCAAAATCGATTGAGCCGTTCTCTAGATATAATTAGTTTGACCCTGACCCATTATGACCCAAAATGACCCCCTAATCGAATTTTCTCGAACACAAGACCCATCCCAATGATCTTTTCGTGTCCGAAAATGGTTAGATACAAAATTTTGTTATAATCGATTGAGCCGTTCTTTAGATATAATTAGCTTGACCCTGACCGATTATGACCCAAAATGACCCACTAATCCAATTTTCTCGAACACAAGACCCATCCCAATGATCTTTTCGTGTCCGAAAATGGTTAGATACATAATTTAGTCAAAATCGATTGAACCGTTCTCTAGATATAATTAGCTTGACCTTAACCCATTATGACCCAAAATGACCCACTATTGGAATTTTCTCGAACACGAGGCCCATCCCAATGGTCTTTTCGTGCCTGAAAACAGTGGGGTGCAAAATTTCGTCAAAATCGTTAAAGAAGTTATGTAGATAAACTTAGCTTGACCCACGGTGACCCAAAAATGACCCACTAATCGAATTTTCTCGAACATGTGACTTAGCCCAATAGTTTTCTCGTAATGCAAAACTGTATAATATAGAGTTTAGTGAAAATCGTTAGAGCCGTTTTTTAGATAAAACTGTCTTGACCCATAGTGACCCAAAAA
Source organism: Maratus speciosus (assembly GCA_963932465.1). Lineage (NCBI taxonomy): Eukaryota > Metazoa > Arthropoda > Arachnida > Araneae > Salticidae > Maratus > Maratus speciosus. The sequence goes on from OZ010787.1 coordinate 80,840,334, forward strand.
TGACCCACTAATCGGAGTTTCTCGAACATGTAACCTAGCCCAAAAGTTTATTTGTGTCGAAAAACGGTTGGATGTGAAATTTGGTCAAAATCGATTGAGCCGTTTTTTAGATATAATTAGCTTGGCCTTGACCCATTACGACCCAAAATGACACAACTAATCGAATTTTCTCGAACACGTGACCTAGCCCAATGGTCTTATCGTATCCGAAAATGGTAAAATACAAAGTTTCGTCAAAATCGTTAGAGCCGTTTTTAAGATAAAATTTACACACACACACACACACACACACACACACACACACGCACACACACAATTTTTGCTCGCATTATAGTATAAGGTATTTCTCAATATATACACAGTAAACTTCTGATTATCCGTCACTCACGGGACCAACGATAAGGTGGATAATCGAAAGACAATACAAGACCGTTACTAAAATTACATTTCAATATATTAATTTATAAAAAGGAACCATTATTTATTTTTTTTTATTCGCTGTGCACTTTTGTTCATTCATTGGCTCGTTAACGAGCCAATGAATGATTTTGTTTCTGGCTGACTCCTTTGTTTATGACTGAATCCTGATTGATAATTTCTAAATTCACAATTTAAAATCACATTCACCAGCATCAGGTTTCAGTGGATTCAAAATATTTTCAATAATTTTGTCATTCGTTAATTCTTAATAACAAATATTTCTCTAGTCATAATTAAGCGAATCTGTAATTGCATTCGCGGAAATATTTTCTAGCTGTTGTCCCTGACGTGAGACAAGCATTTTGCTCAAAGTAGCGCCGTGTCACTCGGTTTTTTGTGCATTTGATTTTTCTTTGTTATTTTTCTGATTTCTTTTTAAATAAAAAAGGAAATAAGAGTGGCAGTTTATATAGTGGCGGATAATCGGAAGTTTACTCTATATCCAATTTTTTTCATATAATTTTATTTTTTACACCATATATTCAATTTTAAACAATAATAATAATAAAATAACCTCATTTTACTTATTAATTTTGTGTGTAATTCTATATATAGAACACTAATATAGTATGTAGGAGCAAAAAATAACTGTTACATTTTTGCCGATGGCAACTAGTGGTTTGTTTATCTAACACATATAAAAATAAAATTTTGTAACTCCGTCTATCTTTCTAAAAAGATACACAATTAAGAAGTTAGAACCATGATATTTACAAGTGCATTAAAATATTGCGGAAACATATAAAGCAATCCGGATTCTAAATAAACTATAATTCATTTTTAATTAATAAAAAAAACAAGATAATAGCTATTTCTAGCAAAGATTTGCTATTTATTGTTGCCAAAAATTTTAAAAACGCAATAAAGTTGAACGCACAATAAACACAGCAATTAATACAAAATATAGAAAACTAGAGCTCAGTTGATCTGCGCGAGATCACCAAGTCCAATATATACCACGTAGAACAAATATACTAAATATAATATAGGGGAAAGTAGGGTATTGACGCTCAGAAGTGTAATCCCTCTCACCAAATATCTCTAAACAGAATTGAAAACGTGTGATCTGTACCGGCACCTAGCGAACTTCATCCTAAGTTCCCAGTAAGGAATTAGTGCCCGTCGGGAGGAAAGTATTTTTGTGTCCTCACGTTATTAGATTGAAGTTGTTTTATTATAAAATTCTACAACATCTAACTTGAAGGTAAGTGTATACTCTTATTGTCAAATATTCATTTACTCATTATGTCTACAAAATATATACATTTAGCTGTACTTTCATGCTTTTATTTATATTTGTAGTGCGTTGTTACGCCAATTATAATGCAATAAAATCCAACATGACGGTAACGGGTAATGGCGCTTGCGTGGAATTCCAGAAGAAGTGTTGCCCGTGGGCAACTCTTTTTAAATTCATATTTGTTAATTGACACCACTTTTTGAAATGGTAAAATTTTCCTGTTTCCGCCTTTATTAATATGTCATTAAACAAGGAGAATTTTACGATTTCAAAAAAGTGGTGAAAATAAAAAAAAACTAAATATAAAAAAGTAGCCTACTATATGTCTAGCACAAGATGTGTAAAGTGGTTGCAAAAAGTCTGCAGTGGTGCGAACAGCCCACACAACTACATGTGTAGCTTTTGTCTTACTTAAATGTTGTATTCAAACTCTGGGCGCAATTACCCTAGCATGTCGGGCATTGCCGCTCAATCGATGATCATTTAAATAAAACGCCAAAAAAAATTCCTAAAACTTTTATGAAAATTAGTTAACTGCAAACTGTTCCTTATGCTTTGGAGTTATTGCCAACCTATCTTAAGTATAGTAAAATTGTGAATATATTGTAGATATTTCCATAAATAAAGTGATGATGGAAAATATTATACAAAATTTTAAAAAATGCTCTATTACTTCAGCAAATTATTTGTTTAATCATTATCGATTGTGAACGTTTGGCACCAACTTCAAAAAGTAATTGATTACTTTTTATATGTATATATTCGTAAATTAAATCATAAATATGTAAATTAATCTTTTGTAAAAAATATTCTCTAGAAAATCCATGTTTGGTAGATATTAAATTCTATATATTAAATTTAACGTTTTTATGCCGATACATGGTGTCCGATGTGCAGTTAATGGATAACGTTTCGTCATTAGAGAAGTTTAAAGAATTATTTAATTCTTTTTAGTGCTTTTTTGAAGTCGGTTAATATTTTTTTTTTGAAAAGATTATTTTATTTCCTACTTTTTAGTTATTCATACCGTAACACATAATTATCCATATTTCAACATCTGCTGAATAAGTAAATTATTTGTCAAATAAATTATAATTTACAAAAATTATTTATTAAACAAATAGTTTTTAATAAATTCTTTCTAATTTCATTAGATGTATTGATTTTATTAGCATTTAATACATATGATATTTTTTTAAACAAGTACATTGTATTCACAACAGCCTACATTCATTTATTTATTGATCACATACACCTGACTTGTGTGCTTGACATAAGGGGCCCACTTATAAGTCATCGTTAATATACAAGGACAAAATAGCACAAGGACTTTGAGCTTTGAAGAGGGGGTGGGGTTTCTAGATAGCACAAGGAAATTTACAACACCAGAGAATTACATCTGGGAGCTCCACTAAGAGTGTGCAACGGAGCCAGCGGGAGTTGAACCCGCAGCCCAACTACGCTCTCAAGCGATTAGTGGTGTGGTGCCTTAACCATTCAGCCACAGTCTACATTCAAGAATTATTATTGTAAGACTCCGTTGTCAAGAAGCAAAATGCAGACTATGTAGCAATATTTGTATCGACTCTTCAAGTATATTGACCAGGACCCAGATATATTTTTCGCTGTTAGCGAAATGAGATTGACCAATCAGAAGCCTGCCTTTTTGCGAACTTATCCTTTTTATAGAGTGTGTCCTTCTAAATTAAAAAAATTCTTCTATCAAATAAAACAAAATTTTCTGTACTAAAATACTGGCATCCAAAAAGCTGTAGACTTGTCAGGTTTGAAAATGTGGTCCAGGGCCCACCGTGGCTGATTGGTCAAGGCATCACGCCGCTAATCGCTTGAGAGCGTAGGTGGCTGCGGGTTCGAATCTCGCTGTCTCCGTTGCACACTCTTTGTGGAGCTCCTGGATGTAATTATTTGGTGCTGTAAATTCCCTTGTGCTATCTCCTTCCTGTATATTGACGATGACTTATAAGCGGGCTTGGCGCCAAGCACACAGGTCAGATATATGTATTTAATAAACCAATCATGTGGTCCATAATTCTACATTATTCTTTTCCGATAATCTCCATCAATTATTTCCTCATGTAAGGCGCCTCTATTTGAGAGTGGTGACATACTATGCACAGACTCTGTTTATACATGCGTGTTTGACAAAACACTACGGCAAAACTAGACATTTTCTATCCCAGAACTTGGCGATACTCGCTTGGACAAGTTTGATTATACGAGTGGCGGACAATTTAACAAGCATTAGTTTGGCAACAATGGCAAGCTCTTCAAGATTCATGGCGATAGCTTTTGTCCAGAATCTATCAATCAATATTTATTTTCCGTATGTCACCAATCTCATACCAATACTCCCCATCCTTAGGCAGTAAAGACATCAGAAATGAGCGTCAATGATTAGGTGTTTAGTCTGAATCTGATAACCGAAGACAGTGCTGCTACACATAAGAAGGCACTTTTATGTGTACTGCACTGTTAAAAATCTGCAGCTTTAGATGCATAGTCACTCCACCGCTTTTATAGAATATTTCTAATCTGAACAATGAGAATGCCCCATAGCATAGTCAAGTAATCGTTTCCTATAAAAGCGGTGGAGTGACTATGCAGTAAACGCTACAGATTTTTAACAATGTGTATATGGATGAACTTTGCAGTGCACCACCGACAAATGGAAACACTTTGCTGAACTCTGATGTAAAATGCCGCTTTGCTATCGAATGGAGGATATTCCATCTATGATTTGATGACGTGGTCAAGGTAAAAACTTCTAGCGTAAGGAAGGGAAGGCTCCGTAGACATAATGAAAAACCCTCGCCAGCCAGTGAAACGGTTCATGCGGAAAGCAGTAGTAGCCTCCCTTCTTATGAGTTAGAAGTTCTTTGGGTAAATTACCGGTATCACGTGACTTTTTCAGCCTCGAACCCAGATTTGGAATAAAGCCCATTTTAAGCTTTTTGATACTCACTTCCGATGTCGGTTAGCATCGTTTTAAACATTTGAGTTTTTCTGAATGCGGCATCTTTTCTAGACAAGATCTCGCACTTCGGAAAGTAAAGTTCGCATCCAGTAAACTATAAGGTCCACATAGATACCTACGGACATCGAAATTGGGAGTAGAAAAGCTGACAATCCATCAAAACAATTTACGCATCAGAGCGCGACAAAGTGCTTTAAGAGAAACTTATGTCCAAACTATAGCAAACCTACACTGTTAAAAATATCGTGAAAGATTTCCTCTGTCTTTAAAGGCTATCTATTTTCTGACCAATGAGAATGCTACATAAAATCCTATGAAGCGTTCCCATTGGTTAGAAAATAGATAGTCTTTAAAAACAGAGATAAATTTTCACGATATTTCTAACAGTGTACGCATTTTCTATTACATAACTACAGCGTCTATAATACATAGTGTGGAAATCGGCTATCCCAGTAATACTTAAAAAAGTGCTAAAATATTGGATCCCTTAAATGTCAAACGATGCTGAAATCCAATGAGTCGATCACAGCGCCATCTGCGGGATATTTTTTAAAACTCCAAGACGATTTGGTTACAGCGTTATAGCGTCTAGAATACCTAGTGTGGAAAATGCTATCCAAACAACGCTAAAAATTTGTATCCCTTATATTCGCGACGATGCTGCTAAAATCCCAAGTTTCGATTGCAGCGACATTTAGTGGGATTTTCGTATTACATTGTATAGAGTAGCAATATCTTGCAGTTGTAGAAAATATCCTGCAGATGTCGCTGCAATCTGTATATTTCAGCAGCATCGTTGCACATTTAAGGGATACAATATTTTAGCACATTTTTAAGTATTACAGGGATAGCCAATTTCCACACTATATATTCTAGGCGCTATAACAGCGTCTAGAATATATAGTGTGAAAACCGGCTATCCCCGTCATATTTAAAAATGTGCTGAAATATTGGATGTTGAATAACGATTCTGAAATCCAATAAGTCGATGTCAGCGACATCTGCAAGATATTTTCTAAAACTCCAAGAGGATTTGGTTTAGACACTGTAATAATACGATGTTTACTTTGAAATCTGAAAATATATCGCAGATGTCGCTCCGATCGGCACCCTTGATTTCAGCGTCATTGCACATTTAAGGAATATAACTTTTTAGCGCTGTTGTGATAGCAGATTTCCACGCTATGTATTCTAGACGCTGTAATTTGGTTCAGCTCTAGATGGTGTAAGCATGTTCACAATACCTACTGGGTTCAGATCCTGAACCATTATCATTGGTTCCCAAGATTCAGATATCCAGAACATATTGACTGACTATCGCAGTAGTACAGCATCTAGAATACATAATGTGGAAATCTGCTATTAAAACAGCGCTAAAAGTTGTGTACCTTAAATGTGCAACGATGCTGAAATCCAGGGAGCCGATCGCAGCGACATCTGCGATATATTTTCAAGTTTCAAAGTAAACATCATCGTATTATTGCAATGTCTAGACCAAATCGTCTTGGAGTTATAGAAAATATCCTGAAGATGTCGCTGTGATCGACTCATTGGATTTCAGCATCGTTTGACATTTAAGGGATCCAATATTTTAGCACTTTTTTCAGTATTACTGGGATAGCCGATTTCCACACTCTAAGTACTACTGCTACAGAGTCTAGAATATATAAAGTACGGAAATATTGTAAGTCTGATTATTTAATATAATTAAGAATGAAATAATTAAGTCTGATTATTTATAATGTTATTCCATAGCAATTCCTATTTCCAAAAGTATATTACTTTTTTGGGGATGATTTATCTACATTATGAATGTGTCTGTCACTTTTTGTTTCAAAGAGAGTCATTTTTCTTTATTTTCGTTTATTTAACTCTACGAACGAAACAGTCTTTTGAAGTGGCTTTTTTGTTTGATTTTATTCTAGATATTAAATATCAGGCGAGTGAAATATACTTCATTTTCTTTTATTTCATATATCTTTTTATGAAACTTTCACACTCGTGGCTCTTTTCACAAAGATACTTCAGCAACCATATATGATAAATAACTGAATAAAATATTTAAATTAGGATGAGGCTTGAAGAGGATTGTAAATAAAGTTGAATTTAAGCAACAAAATATTTACATATGAAAAATGTATTTAAAATCTTTGAGCCGTTTAAGTGCAGAGTGCAGTAAGTCACATTTTCTTAAATACTTAAGAGGACAGTTTACCTTAACTTTTAACTGATGTTACCGATCTCTCAGACCGCTGCTTTTTTCAATTTTTATAGTTTAACTTTTAACTTTCAATTTAACTATAAACACTACCGAAATTTTGTTCCTTTTGGATCTTTAGTACTATCACCAGAGACTTTTGAATAGGTGAATTTTAATTATAACAGCCCTGTTCAAAAAGTTTAGTACAAAAACACCATCCTGTGAGTTAATCGCGTCTTTTATTCATCTTTCAGTGGAACGGTCTCACAGATCGCTTCACAGTAGTTATGTGAAAATTTCTGTCACATCAGTTAAAGGTTAAAGTTTGTGAAAAATCTATTTTATTTTTTAATATTAAATGACAACCTGTTTAATTGTGAATATTTTGACACCTTTTTTTTTTTACCTATACGGTAATTATATCGCGACATATTGTACATTTTGTTAATACACTCAACTCAATTACCTATATAAATTAAAATTTTAAATGTCTTTTTCTCCATGTTCATATTTTCTCCAGTTTCATGTTTTAAATATGCTAAGGCTTTTTATGTATTTGAGATAGAGTTAAACTTTTATGTACACGTTCTTTATTACCGTATTTACTCGTGTATAACGCACACCCCGTACTTTACAAGAAAAAATGACGATTTGGTTTATCTCGTATATAAAGCGTACCATAAATTTGACATGCAAGTGAATGAATAACCAAATGAATTTCAGTAAAGAAAGTCGAAACAAATGTTGCGTTAGGCCAGTAAAGAAGACGAAAATCTATTTTTAGTCTTCGGGTAGGGAGTGAGTGAGGTGGGGGTAGGAGTGAGTGACGTATCATGCTGTGTTGACGTCACTCGTTTAACGAAATACTTGAGAGCGTCTTTTGACAACGTGCGAGTAAGATGGAGAATCGATGTAATTATACTACGACATTTAAGCTGAAAGTAGTTCAGTATGCAAAAGAAAATGGTTACCGTCCTTTAAGTCGGAAGTTCGGCGCTAGTGAATCAAGCGTGAGAGAGTGGCGGAATATGGAAGAAAAACTGAAAAGCACCATCCAAAAAACGTGCTGTTCAGGGAATGTCGTGTAAATATCCGCAAGTTCAGTAGCAGCTTTTAACTCGCCTAACGGATTTGCGGCTATCGGGATACTCAGTCTCGACGGAAATGTCACTTTTCGAGGCTTGTAAAATAGCTAGGAAAATGTATATTCCAAGAGAAGATTTCAAAGGGAGTTATACCTAGGTACGATGGTTTATGATCCTTAAGTCTCTCTACCAGGAGACCAACAACACTATCGCAGAAGCTGACGGAAGAATACAAAGAACAGGGTACCAAGTTCTTCCAGTACGTTATAAGGCTACGAAAACAAAATGGATATCAGATGTTACAAATCGGGAATGCAAATCAAACTCCATTGTGTTTTGATATGCCGGAAGCCACAACCGTTCATCACGTTTCAGATAGAAGCGTACAAGTGCGCACAACAGGAGCAGACAAGCAACGATGCACCGTTATGCTGGCCATCACGACTGACGGCCGCAAGTTGACACCATATGTGATTTTTAAATGTAAAACTCTTTTCCAGTCGGCATAATTGTACGAGCACAGAAAAAAGGGTGTATGATAGATGAGATCATAAAAGATGGATTAAGGTTTTGTGTGAACGTCACGTCGTTTCCATAGGCTTGGTACCCTGTTCTTTGAAGGTGTTTTTATGTCCGCCATCGTTGTTGTTCCTAGGAAGCTTCCGTGGACACACGACAGGAGGAGTAAAAGCGAAAATTCTTCGCTCAAGGGATTTGGTTGTCATATCAGCTGGGATGACGAAAATACTGCAGCCCTTAGATGTTGTCATCAACCGAACCTTGAAGGTTGCATTTCAGCATACCTGCAATCAATGGATGACAACAACAGATCACAACTTCACTCAAAGTGAGAAAATGAAGCGTGCGTCTCTCTCAACTGTATGTGAGTGGATATGTGAAGCTTGGAAATCCATCTCAGCCGAGATAATAATAAAGATCTTCAAAGTGACTGGAATTTCCAATCAGACGGATGGAACTGAAGACGATGTAATTTACGAGGATATTGACTGTGCCAGTGATGACGAGGATAACAGCAGTAACGGCAATGAGAATTGCTAATTAGCGTTTAAATAATGTTACTAGCGCTGTCGTATAAAAAATGCAAAGAGTGAAATAAGGATGCAGCAATACTTCTATTATGTAAATTTTTTCCAGTTTTAATTTCTTCTTTGAATACAGTTTTTGATTCATATGTATATCGTGTAATTACATCCAGCAGTAAAAAAATATTCCGTGTATAACGCGCACCCGGGGTTTTTGCCCTAAATTTTTGAAAAAAAAAAGTGCGCGTTATACACGAGTAAATTCGGTATATGTGTAATAAATCTGCGCATGGAATTAGCCTTCAGGTTTTTTTTTTTTTTTTTTTTTTTTTTTTTTTTTTTTTTTTTTTTAAATAAAAGTACATGAAGATGTGTTAGATTTCATCGTTTTACACTATATACATCAGTAAAAAAATTACATTAAATGTAATATTAGATGTATCTAAAAATCCATGCGCAGTCTTGTGTAATACATATTTGAAAATCGTTTTAAAAATTGGGTAAAAATATAAATTTTTAAATAAGTAGTAGGGATTTTTAAAAATTCAAAATTTTATAAGCTTTTTTTAAAAAATTTAATTAAATATGCAGTTATTATTTTTTTCAAATTGTACTTTTAGTTGAACATTGAAATGCAGTGAGAGAATGCACCATTTGGACCATATTTTTAAAATTAAACAAAATTGTTGAAAAGGTACACTGTCCTCTTAAAAACAAGGATTTTCTGAACACGCTACAATGATTTCCTGTGAGGTAAAATATCTTCTAGTGCTATTCGTGGACAAAGTGTAACAATCACTTATACAAATATTCCTATATGTAGATTGATTTTTCTAGATACCCTACATACATTTGAACTCAATTTTTCAAAATGAGAGTTTTACACCATTCTGCTTTTAAATACTTAATTTATTTCTCTCTTCTAGGAAGCCAGTTTTAGAATTTATGTTGAATATATTTTTTCTACTCACACTGAAATTAATCTTTTGATGCAGGGTATATGTGCGATGTGTAAAACATAGTATTTATTTAATGTTAAATGTTCATTTTAAGAACATCAAAGGTCTTTCAGAGCTTTTCAGTCGAAGGTTATTCCAAATTAAACCTTTAGAAAGGATTTATATTTTTCTCTATTGCTAATGTTTGATCACACCAGCTTGAATCTATACTTATAAGAGAATTTTCCTTGACTGACTGATTAATTAATTCGCAGACAAAACTATTGTAGCTACTTTTTCACTTAGGACCACTAAGAAGGGATATTTTTTATTTAATTTCAAAGAGGGTTAATGGTGGTGTCGAAATTTCTGGATCATTTCGTCATATCTCAGCGGCGGATTTAGGTAGGAGCGTGATATGCAGCGTAACGAATCTACTAAAAAAGGGGGTTAAATATATCGAAATTTAACCCCTATGAGGGAGAGATAGATCAAAAACAAGGGATTCTTCTGTAATCGGTCCGTCGGGTCTGCAGACAATTTGGTAATTTTAGCGAGCATGGTTGGGCTCAAAATTAATTTTATTGACCTAGTAATCATTTTTGTCGCTCACTTAATCTTTAAACTACATTGTTGCCAGCATCGTTCATGTTTGTATCAAAACTTGACTATTGACCTGATTATGGAAGATTAGAAGAAGACAACAATATATAATTTCTAGGTGAATATTTCTTAATTTCTAGGTAAACTTTTATTTAGACTTTTTTTTTATTTCATGCTTTTAAATTATTTTTACGCTTTTCACGTTTTAATCCGATTTCAATATTTATACAAATTATAGTACATTTCCATTTTTTCTCAAAAATCCTTTTTAGGAAGTCGCAATTTACAATTTAAATACTGATCACCATATTAAAGATTTATGAACTTGAGGCCATTATAATGATTTCTGTACTAACCGTTTATAGGCATGAAGCACACAGGGCTCTGTTAAAATTATTTTAGTTATAACGGTTTATGGGTACGAAGTTCTCAGGACCCCGTTGCAGTGATTGTCCTTTTAACGATTTATGAGGCGCGAATCAATAAGACCCCGTTATACTGATAACAATATTAACGATTTATGGCCGCGAAGTGCACAGACAAAGTTCTTGTCATCACCGTATAAACAATTTATGGACTCGAAACTCACCTGGCCCAGTTATAATGATGGTCATATTTTTAGATTATCCCATTTTTCCTTTTTTTAACACGGAAGCCACCCCCCCCCCCCTCCTCCTCTAAGTTAGCATGGCAACGCCGGGCGGGTCTGTTACTATATAGATAAAGTTGCTATAATAAATAAAAAATTATCATTAATAAGAAAGAACCATCAATTGGATCTATATCAACCTCTGGTTGTCATTCGTCTCCTGGATCTTCAAATTTTACATCAGAATTTCCAAGACATTCAAATAAAGATAACGCTTCTAGCAAAGATAAATACTGTCGTTTCGTCTATCAAACTTTTGTGACTGTATCGATTTTTGAACTCCTTTTGGGGGAGGGGATGTATATATATATATATTCAATAGCTCTAACGCAAAAAGCAATCACAGGTTGGTTAGATGCAAACTGCTGTTAAATACTAAAGTGAAAAGAATGAAGCTTTTGTGAAACTCAAAGAAATCAGTCGATATTATAAATCTCCAGAAACATAAAGAAGAATTTCATTTGAAACTATAAAAAGTTTCCAACTACTTGAATCAATTTCAGAAGAAGAGCAAAATCTTACAGTAGTGAACAAGAAATTAACCAATGCTCTTCAAGTAATAGCAAGGAAGATAGGCGATGAAGCACAAATAAAGCAGACAAAGAAAATAAAACAAGAAGCAAGAAGATTGATGACGAAACGCAGAGAATTTAAAATGAAGAAACACGATCCCAAATCAAGAGTTAAATATGCAAAATTATGTAAAAAGGTAAGAAAATGTGTTACAGAATATATCAGAAAATTTAATTGTGATCTTGTCAAGAAAGTTCTTGCAGATAACAAAAGTTTAAACTCAGCGCAAACTGTGTGTTTGAAGAAAAGGTGTTTTTGCACTGAAGAGGGCAGATGGAACAATTACCAAAATCAATAATGACATGGTACATATTGTTTAAAAATTCTCTAACGATCTATATAAATGTGAAGATCAAAAGAAAATCAACCTACCTTATCCATGAGAAAACATAACAGAAACTGGAGAGATAATCCCAGTGATGAAATATGAAGTTTTGCAAGTTATTATTTGTATCAACAAATTAAATGCCCTGGTGAAAATTGAATTACAATTGACCTTATCAAAGAAGTAGGAGAAGAATTTGCAAAAATACTAACCTTACTATTTTTCAAAAGTCTAGAGAAGTCGGATGTGCCAGAAGACTGGAATAATGCTGTGATTGCTACTTTAAAAGAAAGGGGAGAAAGAAAACATTAAAAACTACTCCCCGATCAGCTTACTGTCAGAGATTTATAAAAATTTCACCAAAGTTTTAACGACAAGGCTTGAATCAGTTTTAGACTGAGCTCAACCTAGATAACAAGCACGATTTCGAAGAGGACAGCACAATGCATCATATTCAAACAGTAAGGGAACTCATAGAAAAACATAAGGAATATAATTTACCTCTCTGCCTTGCTTATGAAAAATTATTGATTGCTTATGAAAAATTATTGTTTGATTATGAAAAAGCATTTGATTCGGTTTACACATCAGCAGTAGTAGAATCTCTGGAAGACATTGATATAGACAAACCTTACATCAATATCATAAAGAAGATTTACAAGAAAACAACAGCAATCATATGTTTCGACAAAAAAAAACAAAAATTCAGCTTGGAAGATGTATAAGACAAGGAGACACCATTTCGCCTGAGCTTTTTATTGCTATCTTAGAAAATATTTTCAAAAAGCTGGATTAAGAAAACAAAGAGATTAGAATAAATGGAGAACATCTAAGTTCTCTCCGGGTTGCTGACGGTTTTTTAATTTTCAGTAATAGCCCTGAAGGACTGGAAAATATGCTAAAAGGTTTGGAAGATGCTAGTATTAATGTGGGATTAAAAATAAATTTGGAAAAGACTAAGGTGGTGTTCAATTCATTTGCCCCAAAAAAGAAAATAGTCTACAACACTGATATTAAGGAAGTACGCAGTTATGTGTACCTTGCACAGGAAATATCATAGGATAACAGTACCACGAATGAAATCAATAAAAGAATAAGAAATGGATGGAGTGCTTTTGGGAAGATCGATATTGTTCAGAAAAGTAACAGGCCTCTTTGTTTCAAAAGAAAGGTGTTTAACCCTGCACTAACTTATGGAGTGGAAACATGGACGATAACAAAACGGATAGTACAAAGATTACAAACAACACAGCGAAGTATGGAAAGATGAGCATAACTAGAAGAGATAGAAAGAAAATAAAATGGATAAGAAATCAGACGCAAGTTTTTGACATCAATGAGAGAATTAAACGGCAAAAACGGAAATGGAGTGGGCACATTACAAGAAGACAATTCAATAGACGAAGTACCTACAATTGTATCCCAGAGATATAAAATCTCCAAGAGGGCTACTTCAAGTAAGATGGAGTGGCAAAATCAGAAAAGTGGCCTTTGTTAATCACTAGGCAGGAAACAAGGGAAAATCTAGGAGAGACCTACATCCAGCAGTGGATTGACAACGAATGATGATTGTTTATATATATGAGGGCGTGAATTTCAAAACTCGCCTTATCCTAAATTTAAAAAATCGAGTTTTCTCTATCAATCTATTCTGTTGGTGAATCTGCATTGAAAAAACACTACAATCTGCAAAAAAATAGTTTTATTGTATATTTCTGGCATTGTAAAATCTTCGTTTACAATGAAAACCAATGGTCGCAGTCCATAAACGCAATAAATGCGTTTGGATTTTACAATATAAAAAATGTGGATTCATTCCTTACATAAATAATGACACAACCTAGCAACTAATATAGTAGGAATTTTTTGTACAAATTAAAGGCTAATGATTTTACATAACAGGATTGTACGACAAAAAGGATGAGAAATATTTATATGTAACCGAAATACTCACTCTAAATTACTACAAATCACTTTTCCATAAATTAATAAATACATTTTGGTAAAATTTATTCTTTTAAAGGCCACTACTGTGCTACCACCAGTACACAAATTCAAGGATTGGTAAATCACAACATTTAATTTGTTTTTATTACAATAAATACAGGAAACATTAGCTACAATAACTTATTTCACGAAAAATATTTTCAAACAATAATTCTAATTGTTTAGAATATCAATAATGACATCAAATACAAAAGACTTGCCGTCGGCTTCATGTGCATTCGAAGTTTCATCCATCTTGAATGAATGTTCCTAGACATTTAGCGCCATCTTTTGATACAAAAATTAAAAATGCGTTTTCAAACGAAGTTTTTAAAATCTCCCCAGACATTAACCTCTCTCTTATGGAATTCTCTCAATTATCTTTCTCGTTGTGGAATTCCAAATTCTAAATTTAATGTATCACATCTCATTTGACTTATTACCATTAATTTCATTTAAGACGTCTTCCAGCCTTGCTTTTGGCACCGGGTTCTGTTAACTTTGCTTCTTAGCTTCATGGGTTTATTTTCTCTGTTGTATCTTTTTAACCTTCTATTGTCCTTGTACCTTATTCTAAACTGTTTGCATCATATATCATATTAAAAATTTCTTCTGCATCATATCTTAGAAAGAAAAGAAAAAATTAGAAAAATGTATTGCTCTGTTTTTGACCCATTTCCCACACCCACTTCCCTATTATTACTCACCTTTCCTGACTACCTGACAATGATGAAAGCACATCTACAGAAAGTTCCTGTCACCATTACCTTCATTCCACCGCTGTCTGCTGCGATATGAACTTTCTATCTTACAGAAAATCCTGATAATTCCTGCATGGACTGTTCCCATATAGATGTCAAGTAAACGTGGACATTACGCCCCACGTAGGCATTCCAAAAACAATCGTTTTTGATCTTTGAGTAGAGCATGAAGCTCTTTCAGAATAATTACTAAATACTGGAAAAATAAGTTAGGTGAAATATGATGTACTATTAGTAGTACGCCAGACCCTAAAGTGTTAGCATAATTCTGGTAATATTTTCTTACTGAGAATAATGTTATTACTTATCATTAATATTTGAAGGAGATTTAGTTATTGTTTTCGTTATGATGTTCTCAAGTTATAAATACAAATATTTTTAATTTTATAGTTAAAAAGTACAAAAAATCCTACATCAGGCATAGATTATGAAACACTTCCCAACACTGACAAGATATTATAAAGAAATTTCATTCTTTTCATATAATGAAATGAAATATCTTAATTAGTAATTTAAATACATTGCACCAAAAAGATTTTTTCCCCATAGGCCATAATGTAATGGAGTTATTTGTGAGTCTCTGTAAACGAACTATAAAGGCTACACACTTCATTTTCAATACCGAACGTCCTATAATGAACTTCATTTACATATAAAAATTACATGTCAATACCAGATAGTATACACAGTCGTGTGGGGGAAGTAATCACCCCCTATCAACTCTGCTACTAATTATAACAGAAGAAAGTTACTGGTACTAATCTATAAAGTCTACTTTTAAATGATGTACATAAAATTTGCTTAGAGGGCCATCTACAAATCAAAACCAGACCAAACTTTGTTTTTTTTTCAATGGCAAGATCCAATTTTGACAATATATTTTAAATCTTCGATTCAAACTATGCTTAAAAACGAAATTTCTAGTTATTTGAATTATAAGTTTTTGAATTATAGACATTCAAAATTTAAAGCTTCTAATGTTAAATTACATTTTTATATTTTTATTAATATATCCTGAAATTATAATCCTAATGTAATATTGTGTGTAGTTATAATACTTAAAAACCCAAACATAAATACACTGAATTTATAATATAAAACATTTTATAATATAAATTATGAAATTAATATTCGAAAAGACATGAATTGCAACCTACATTTATATATATATATTATGCCCTGCTTTATGCGAATCCTCACTTCAAATTTTTCTTTCAAGTAGTTTTTGAATCATCATTAGAAAACTCCAAAATGATGGTATACGATGTGCAGAAAAGCATAATTTGAAAAAATATATTTTACTCATTTTATTGAAATATTTGGGCAGTCAATAATCGAAACATATTAAGCGAGTGAAATGGTCATATTGGCAAGAAATTATACACTGATAGAAGTGACATAGTCATTCTGTAGCATTTCAACAATCGAGTACGGAACTTCAATTTGGATACAGCTCTTAAAATAGACTCATTTTAAAATAATTTCTCGAAAACTAATCGTACGAATCTCATGAAAATTTACATTTAGGCTAATTGAAGGGTGTAGAATTCATTTACGGTGTCAGACTTTGGTACTGCTAGTGAAAAAAAAAGTTTGGGTTTGTTTTGATATGTAGATGGCCCCTAAGCAAATTTTATATACATCATTTAAAAGTAGATTTTATTTCCAATCGTTTGGTACCGGTAACTTTCTTCTACGATAATTTGCTGCGAGTTATCAGGGGGTGTTCGTTTGTTTGTTTGTTTTTTTGTTGTTGTTGTTTTTTTTTTCATGACTGTACCTAAGTTAGAGCACGGACATGAGAACAGATGGACAGAAAAACTGAATTCATAAACAATTTTCCCCTATATTGGAAACTGTCAAAAATACAGGATAATTAAATTCGGCTCTTCCGGATGCTTGATTTATACGAGGCCCGGGACACACTGGCCTACCCGCAAAGATAGTAATTGACATTTATTTTTTTTTAAAGCTAATATGTAGTACTTTATGTACATAAAATTTTGAAAATACTGGCCTCTAAATCTGTGTTTCCCAATCGGTGTGCTGCGGCACACAGGTGCACTGTGAGAGGACATCCAGTGTGCCAAGAAAATTTTCATTAAAGTTCTATAATGATTTTATGAATCAACAAAATGATATAAAATGCAAAATGCAAAAAATATAAATTGTCACAAACTTTATATTTATCCTACTAAATTTATGAAAAAAGGCATCCACCGACCAACACTTGACACAATCCCCTTTAGAAATTCTTTTGTTTTCAGTGCCATGTCCAAGTCCATGCGCTTCATCAACTTTAAATATTACAAAAGATGAAAAGTTATTAAAAACATGTCGGAAATTGTAAGTGAAACGTGGCAAATGAGGTGCGTTCGTACTATAACTAGTTTTATAAATATTCAGGTTTCGGTGCAATAGCTGTTGCACTCTTATGCATGAATGCAGGAATACAACATTTATTACGATTATATATATTAAAATCGATTATATGGAAATAATAGGACTCCATCTTAATTAGGACGTCATCACCATGACAACCTAGAATCATTACCTATCATGGGATATCATTGAATTAATTACATATGATAGAATAAAGAAAACATTTATTAATGTCTTTTAAAGTTTTGATTCGATCCTCATAAAATTTGAAATGTCTCGACAAAATTCTGCAACGAATATATGTATTAAATTTCACACCATTCGGTTGGGTAGTTTTTGCGCTGTTATATGCGGACAACAAACAAACAAACGGACAGACAAACGGATGGACCAGGTGACGACTAAAGATGCTACGTATTTATATAAATACGAATGCACCTAATAAGGAAAGGCTGAGAATTTCGCTGAAAAGAACTAAGAAATGGATTTTACAATCTATAGGTTTTCTCTCAATTGCAAATTTACAAATATTAGAAGGGAGGAACTTCTCTGCAGCGTATGTTGTTAAAAACAAAAGTAAATCTCGCTTAGATCCTTGGAAGTCGTTTTACAAATTGTCCATCTGAAAATTCTATCTATAAACTAAAGAAAATATTTTTATAACAACTCGCAAAAAAATAGTTGACATTTTTGACTGTGATACAGAAGTTACATTACGTTATTAAGTAAATTTAAAAATTCGTCTTTTTTTTTTTTTTCCATATGCTTTTTCATCATAATAAGTTTAGTGTACCGGGGAAGTTTAATGATGTGTTCAAGTGTGCCGTGAAATAAAATAGGTTGAGAAACAAGGCTCTAAACAATACTTTTACTTTCTTCTATCTTGACAAGAAGAAAGTATTGGTTTCATGAAAATTTTCGAATTCCAGTTTTCGACGGATTTACACGTTTTATGGGTCAGAGATTCCAAAAAACATGTTTTTACAAAATGTCTGTCTGTGAGTCTGTGAGTCTGTCTGTCTGTCTGTCTGTGTGTGACACAAATTTTGTGGGCGCTCTATCTCAAGAACTAATGCACGGAATTTAATAAAAATTTATATTCAGGTAGTCCCTGATATAGATTGGTGCTGATTAGTTTTTGGTGTAAATCGCCCTGCAGGTGGCGCTGCTATGTAGCATTTTGCAGGGTTTCCGCAAAAGCTCTATCTCAAGAACTAATGCACGGATTTTTATAAAACTTCAGATTCCGTTAATCCTTGATATGAATTGACGCTGGTAATGTTTTGGTGCAAATCGCCCAACAGATGGCGCTGCTATGCTGCATTTTTTGAGATTTCCGCAATAGCTCTATCTCAAGAACTAATAGTTGGGTTTTCAACAAACTTCAGATTCAGGTATACCTGGATATGAATTAGTGCTGTTTATGTTTTGGTGTAAATCGCTCAACAGGTGGCGCTGCTATGCAGCATTTTTCACGATTTCCACAATAGCTCAATGTCCAGAACTAATGCACGGATTTTCATCAAACTTCAGATTCAGTTAGTCCTTGACATGAAATGATGTTTTGTACCTTTTCGTGTAAATCGCTCAACAGGTGGCGCTGCTGTGCTGCATTTTTTGTGATTTCCACAATAGCTCTAGCTCCAGAACTAATGCACCGATTTTCATCAAACTTCAGATTCCGGTATACCTTAATATGAATTAGTGCTGTTTGTCTTTTGGCGCAAATCGCTCAACAAGTGGCGCTGCTATGCTGCATTTTTTAGAATTTTCCCTACAGCTATATCTCAATAACTAATGCACGAATTTTCATCAAACTTCAAATTCAGGTATACTTTCATACGAATTGGTTCTAAATTGATATAATTTCTTGTACTATTTAAATGATTTAATTGACGTGATTTATATAGAAGAAAGTTTTGTGATGGCCACAACATACTAGTTCTTTAATGGATTCTAAAATAATTAAAGAGAAAGTTCCGCATTTGACATGGAAGTTTTTACAAAACTTTATAATATTACTGCCTTTTAAGTTTTTACAAAAAGTAGGAATAAAAAGAATTTTTTGGGAGCAAACACTTTTATTGCTTTTCAAAATAGTCACCTTTAAGATTTATACACTTTTCCATCCTTTCAAACTAATTCTTGAAACAGTTTTTTCACTCTGAAGTTCATATCTTAGAAACATAGTTTTGGAAAGGCATCAACAGCTTCTTGAGGTGATGAAAATCGCTGCCTAAGTATTTTTTGTTTGACATAAGGGAACAAGAAAAAGTCGTTAGGCGACAAATCAGGAGAATATGGGCAATGAGACATTAATTCTATATTTTTATCCTTTAAATAATCAATTGTTTAACGTACTGTGTGGGAGCTGGCGTTGTCGTGATGAAGAATGATGCGGAGTTTTTTTTTCCCGATTTCGTTGATGACTTTTGGCAAACAAAATTCTGTATACCATTTAGCGTTAACAGTTTTTCGATCCTCTAAAAGAATGGTTGCGATATGTCCTGTAAGGCCGAAGAAACAAGTAATCATTTTCTTGGAAGTGCTTCGTGAACGAATAACTTTCGTAGGATTCGGTTCATCTGGAAACACCCAAACAGTGGATTGTTGTTTAGTTTCCGGCTCATACGAATACATCCAAGTTTCGTCACCTGTAATGATGTTGTGTACGAATTTGGCAGTTCCAAATTTGAATTTTTTTAGCATTTTTTTACACAGATTTGCACAAGCCTCTTTTTGAGCTTCTGTCAAATTGTGTGGAATCCATCTGGAACAAATCTTTTTAACAGCTAAATGTTCGTGCAAAATCGAATATATCGCAGTCTGTGATATGCCAAGGGATGCTTCTATATCACGATATGTGGCATGCCGATCTTCTTCAATCATCTTGCGCACAGCATCGATGTTGTTTGGAATCACTACCGATTTTGATCGTACTTCACAAGATTCATCACTGACGGACGCACAACTACGACGAAATTCTGCAAACCACGTATAATTAGCCTTTTCTGATGGTGCTTCATTACCAAACGTTTCACGAAGCTATACTAAGCATTCTTGTCGAGTGAGGCCTTTTTTCATATCATAAAAAATCATCCAACGGAAACCTTCACGAGTTATTTCCATTTTTTTCACTCACTTGTTTCTTTAGACACTCACTGTAAACAAAATACGCAGACGATTTCTAAGATGCCACCGATTCCAAGATTTAAAAAAAAAAAAAAATGTGAATTTTACGAATATCCTGAAGACAAATTTCAATAGCGCCTTCTATTGGTTATTTCGTCGCAGGGTTTTTGTCAAATGTAAATTTTGTGCTTTTTTTATAAATAAAAATTATGACCTTTTTATATGAAAATGGAACTTTAATTATGAGATGGCCTCTATTCGTCTAAAAAGTCAAATATTTTTATTATTTATGCAAATGCGAAGGCCATAGATTTCAATCCGCATTTTTTTAGATTCTAAGTTGAGGTCAAAGTTGAATTTTTTTCCTCAACAGAGTGAAAATTATCTGGGCCCGGAATCGAAGCTGGAACCTTGACTTGTAAGCACCAATTCTCTGCTACTTGAGCTACCCAGACGGTGTCCGGACTGACATTGTGCAAACTGATGATACATATTGGTATCATCAGATCTGCAAACGCTCAATTTTACCAATTAAAACACGTTGCACGAGGAAACGCCATTACTCATGAATAATCTACCCTATATATATAAAATCCTAATGAAACGAATTTATGAAACGACTTTATGAAACGATTTTATGATACGACTGATTAAAGAACTTATTATGTTTCACGGCGATTTCTCCTAAAATATGGAATATTATGCGATGAAATTAACACAAAAATCTGTATTGATCCGCAGATCTCAAAACTGGTATTAAAATTCTAAAATTCGAAATAGTTTTCGAGATATTAATTTTTTTCTAATTTTAAATACTTTTCTCTAATGATGGCAACTCAAATTTTAATCATAATAGATAATTTTTTTTTCATATTTTAGAAAAGAAATTTTACAACTAATTTGGCGACCAGTTCGGCTTCCCTTAAATGTATGCTAAGAAATGTATCATGTTGCTTTTATTCATAATTCAATTTACTTGAACAATCTTTCGCCAAATCAGAAGATTCTGATAGAAAAATCAAGAACGCTGTATTTTTATGTTAGCGCGACGCAGGTAATAAATCGCCAAACATTTCCCCCGTCGCATTTTTTTTTTCATTTTTATTTTATTTAATACAAAACTTTCATTTAAAACTGAAACATTTAAAATTAGTGGCTTTCACTTCTTTATTTATTTATTTTTTTTTTTTTAAACGAAACGAAAAGAAAAATATTAGACACAGATGTAATATACGCAGCGGGGTACCTAACTGGCGACAAAATGACGTTATTTTGCCTGACATGGTAACCCGGCTATTGTTGCTTATTTATTAATAACTGTTTATTTACATTTATTTTCTTTTTATTTAAAAGAAAATGTTAAAAATTGTTTTGTTCTATAGTTATTAATTAAACTTTTTTTAATTTATTGTTATTTCATTTTAAAAATAATAGAAAATAATTGTAACTTCTTTTCGAAAACGAGGTTTTCGCCAAATTGTCGTAAAAAAAAAAATCACGCCAAACGCGGTACGTATATGATATCTGTGTCAAATATTAAATAATGGAACAAATCATGACATTTAATTTCAACTTCAAAGTTATGTTTTAATGGCACTACTTAGTTATCCCATCGACCAATTTCGCCAAATTATATAAATCGCCAAACCACTCGGCAAATTATACAAATCGACATCATTTTTTTTTAATAACGAAAGAACATATAAATTAGTATAATATTAATAAAAATACAAATAAAACGTCGAAATAAAAGTCACTTGATGGCGTAAACACGTGTAATTTCCATAAAGTCAAGTGAATGTGACATTTACGATCAACCATTATTGGCATTTAATCTTATAATTTGGCGTTAGATTTTTGGTCGATGGGATAACCAAGTAGTACCGTTTTAATTTACCACTCGAAAAAAAAAATGCTAATTGGCGAGTTAAAAAAAGCTGTTGGCAAGATTTTCACCCGTCTAACACAAAAGTACCAAGAATTCTTTGCGATCATGGCCACTTTTATGTAGTTTTATTCGAAAAAATAATTTTGATTCTTTAATCAAAATGGAAATCTTTTTATGAAAAGCGAAGGGATTAGCACGTGATTGTTTATGGCAGTTACAGGACTTGGAGTATTATAATATAAGTGAAATGATGGCAATAGAATAATATTTGACGTCGTATCACCTGTGGCTGGCTAACATTAAAGTACCAAAATGGCCGCCTGGAATATAAAAAGCGAAGGGATCCGCCCGGAACTGTTGATGATAGTCACATGACTTAGGTTATTATTATAGAGATTGTTTTCAATTCTAAAAACAGCGCAAAGAATAATATTTCCTAATGATTAAAAATTTATTTACGCGTGACTATTTAAAAGAGAAAAAAAACTTTAAAATTACTATTAAATGAGTATGTGTTAAAAGCAGGAAAATATTGAAAATTGTATTTACACGTGGATATTAAAAGAGAACGGAAACTTTAAAATAATAAATACATTAATATACGTTTAACCCTTTCAGGGACAAGGTACTTCTATTCGTAAAATGTTGAAATCAGTGAATGGCACCAGAATTTACAAACAAATTTCGAAATACGAAAATGCTATTGTTCACTTTCTTAATAAAAGGAAAATTTTCATTCCAATATTCTGGTGCTAATGTGGCATTTAAGAATTAAAATTAAGTGGTCCAAAACTGAACCACCGCCCTTGAATGGGTTAAAGTAGAAAATTGTAGTAATTGTAGTAAATTGTATTATGTCAATCGTTTTATAACGCTGTTAAAAAAATACCGGGAGGCAAAGACTCTGTTTACTTAATTCATTTTATTTTAGCTTCTTTTCAAATGTTTAACTGATCTTCTTTAATCAAACACGAAAACAACCAATAGATGTCTTAACAGCAACTGATTCGGCTCTAAATTTTCACAATCAAAGGAAATTGAATGGAAACCCGTTTACGGGGAGATCGCTACCGGTTTTTTTTTTTTTCATTATAATTCAGTCTTCTCTAATCTTTTTAAAACCGATCCGATTAGCGTGCTTTTAGATTCTGCGGTGTCTGAACGGGGGGTTGGTGAGCGTAGCTTGCAGGGGGAGAACCCCTAGTAATTATATATGCAAATAAGCGGTGTCGTCTGAGTAGCTCAGAGGTAGCAGAGTGTTAGCGCGTACAACCAAGATATCAGATTCTAGTCTTGGCTGGTATACTTTTCACTCTGTTGTAAACAATTTGTTCAACTTTGATCTCCAAATAAAAAGAATCTGAAATATTTTTATTAAAAAAAACAGCTTTTGAAACAATTTTACTTTTTTATATAATCTGTGATTATTTTGGGGTTTTCATTCTCAAAGGAAAATCATTAAATTTACGATTAAATTTGTTATCGCATCAGAATTTGTCGGCAAAACATCTTTAAAATAATGTCATCTAAAAAAGCTTATTTTACAATATTTTTTAATGTTTTTACCAAACGTAAATATAAATGTAACATTGATGTAGTTATAGAAAATTTAATAAAATATATTTTTTAATTAAAAAAAGGTCAATTTTTGTCCTAGTTTTCCTGCCGTGGAAGGATGAAGCCTCATAAGTACAAATTAATCGTTAAAAAAGTAATTATTATTCCCCAAAATACATTTTTCGGCGCACGCACTCAGTTCTATGTAGAAAAAGTTCCATGAGGGATATAGCTTTTGATGACTTTATTGCGTGCCTATTTCTCATGGATTTATTGAGTGAAAAGTAACGTATATTTTGTAGCAACTGGTATGTACAGATTTCCATTATGCAATTGAAGACACAATTAATGTATCATGTCTATTAGCATATAGTTTGGCAAATAAGGAAATTCTGCCATTTCCAATGGCTGTTTTTGTGTTTGAAAGGAGATTTTTTCTTCATTGAAATATTTCTTAACAAGCATATTTTTATCATTGTCAATTACATATATGGATAAATTATTATGTATCATTAATGCAATGATTGATGTATCATTTCTGTTAGCATAAATCTTCTCAAATAATGGAATTTTGCTAATTTTAAACACTGTTTAATGTGTTTGAAATAAGATTTCTTAATTGCAAAATTGTTAAAGAAGCACATTTTTATCCCTATCAACTACATATGCAAATAAATTACTACATACCATTAATATAATTATTAACCCCTTAATCGTCGCGCCCGATACATTCAAGGGCAAGTTGCAGGTGAAATGAAAACGGAAACGAATAAGGGGCTATTGTATCATTTCTATTACACTGTAAAAAAAAATCTGTAAAGTTACTAAAATATTTCTAGGAAACTGGGATTCCAGGAACTTTTCATGTAACGGCAACAGCAAAAATTTCTGTAACAGATTCTGTTACAGGAATTTTTCTTGTTGCCGTTACATAAAAAGTTCCTGGAATCCCAGTTTCCTAGAAAAATTTTAGTAACTTTACAATTTTTAGGTAGCTTTCTTTACAAAAAAGCTACCTATTGCAGCCGTTCGGAGGAAAGCGATTTCAAAAAATTTTGGTATATTTTCATCGATCATGACCCCCAGACCCCGAAACCACCCTTCGTTCAAAATTGATATATATATATATATATATATATATATATATATATATATATATATACATATATATATATATATATATATCTGACCTATGTCACACTGTAACTCCCGTAATTATGAACCGATTTCGATGTAATTCGGTGTATACATAGTACATACCAATGTCTCGACCGAGTTCGTTGGCCAGCTTCATCCGCCGTTTTGTTTCAAAATGGCGGCCATTTAAAAATTTTAAAAAAATTTAAAACTTGAAATGTGGTACCAAAAAATTAAAAATGGAAAAATATTTTTTTCTTATATATTTGACCTTTATACAAAGATTCCGCAGCAGTTTTTGTTTCGTCTATATCTTAAAAAATGGCTGAGTTATAGCATTTTGAATTTCTAGCGTGGCTGACATTTTGAAACGTCCTGAATTTTGTCACGCGATAAAAGGCGTATTTATGAACCGATTTGGATGTAATTCGGTGTGTACATAGTACATACCAATCTCTCGACCGAGTTCGTTGGCCAGCTTCATCCGCCATTTTGTTTCAAAATGGCGGCCATTTAAAATGTTTTTAAAACTTTTAAATTTGAAATGTGGTACCATAAAATTGAAAATGGAAAAATATTTTTTTCTTATGTATTTTACCTTTATACAAAGATTTCGGAGCAGTTTTTGTTTCGTCTATATCTTAAAAAATGGCTGAGTTATAGCATTTTGAATTTCTAGCGTGGCTGACATTTTGAAACGTCCTGAATTTTGTCACGCGATAAAAGGCGTATTTATGAACCGATTTGGATGTAACTTCGTTTATACATAGTACATACCAATGTCTCGTCCGGGTTCGTTGGCCAGCTTCACCCGCCATCTTGTTTAAAAATGGCGGCCATTTAAATTTTTAAGAAAAATTTAAATTTGAAATGTGGTACCAAAAATTTAAAATTAAAAAAATATTTTCTTCTTATGCGTTTGACCTTGATAAAAAGATTCGGGAGCAGTTTTTGTTTCGTCTATATCTTAAGAAATGGCTGAGTTATAGCATTTTGAATTTCTAGCGTGGCTGATATTTTGAAACGTCCTGATTTTTCTCACGTAATAACAGGCGTATTTATGAACCGATTTGGATGTACCTTGGTGTGTACATAGTACATACAAATGTCTCGACCGAGTTCGTTGGCCAGCTTCATCCGCCATCTTGTTTCAAAATGGCGGCCATTTAAAAAAATTAAAAAATAAAAAAATTTAAATGAGATACCAAAAAATTGGAAAATGAAAAAGATTTTTTTTTTTTTGTATGTGTTTGACCTTAATACAAAGATTCCGGAACAGTTTTTCTTTCGTCTATATCTAAAAAAGATGGTTGAGTAATAGCATTTTGAATTTCTCTTGTGGCTGACATTTTAAAACGACCTGATTTTTCTCACGCGATAACAGGCGTATTTATGAACCTATTTGGATGTAACTTGGTCTGTACATAGTACATACCAATGTCTCGACCGAGTTCGTTGGCCAGCTTCATTCGCCATCTTGTTCCAAAAGGGTTGCCACTTAAAAAAATTAAATTTAAAATTCAAAATGAGGTATTAAACAATTGGAAAATGAAAAAGATTTTTTTTATGTGTTTGCCCTTGATACAAAGATTCCGGAGCAGTTTTTGTTTCTGAAAATTTGTTCTTTTGTTGATATCTTAAAAAATGGTTGATTTATAGCACTTTGAATTTCTAGCATGGCTAACATTTTGAAACGATCTTGTATTTGTCACGCGATAACACACGTATTCGCCTATTTCGATGTAAGAAGGCATGTGGATAGTATACATCAACACCTCGACCAAGTTCGCTGGCCAGATTCATCAGCCATCTTGTTTCAAAATGGCGGCCATTAAATTAAAATATATATATATATTTAAAGTGAGGTGCAAAAAAATTAGAAATTGAAAAAGGTTTCTTTCTTAAGTATTTGATCTTGATATAAGGATTCAGGAGCATTTTTTGTTTGTCTTTACCTTAAAAATGGCTGAGATATAGCAGTTTCAATTTCTATTGTGGGTGACATTTTGAAAAATCTGATTTTTTGCATGCGACAGCACTCCTATATATTAACCGATTCCGATGTGAGTGAGCATGTGCACAGCAATTACTAAGGTCTCGACCAAGTTCACTGCTTAGCCTCATCCATCATGTTGTCTTAAAATGACAGGCACTTTAAGAAATTGCCGAATTTGGCAGACAAATATAAGTTTCTTTAAAGAAAAGCAGCTTGGATAAAGCTGACTAATTTCGCGAAATTCTCATTCATTATATTGATAAAAATTAGTATTGAATCTCCTATATTCGGTTTCCACTAAATTGAGCTTCGTGTGTTTGCATGATATAAGTTGGTTTTTTTTAAATAAGGATTATGAAAGCTACCTCTTCCTCCCGGCACTGGCCGGAAGGACTTTTTTTTTACAGTGTAGCACATTTCTTCCCAAATAGTGAAACCTTTGCTAATTCCAATGTCTTTTTTTTTTTTTTTTGAAAAGCAATTTTTTATTCCAGGCTTACCAAAAGTGTATTTTTATCACTTTAAACGAAATACTTGGATAGTTATGTATTATTAACGCAATTCTTAGTATATCCTTTCTGTTAGCATATAGTTTTACATATATTGAAATTTCAGTAATTCTAAAGTCGGCGGTTTTTTGTGTTTGAAAGATTTCTTTATTTCAAAATTGTTATCAAAGATATTTTTATCGCATTCAACTACATAGTATATGAATGAAATATAAATTATTGAGTAATATTAATGTAATGATTAATGTATCATCTGACAGCATAAAGTTTCACAAATAATGACATTTTGATAATTCCAAAGAATTTTTTTATGTACAATTTAAAAAGAGAATTCTTTATTTCAAAACTGCTAATGAATCAAACTTTTTATCCCTATCAACAAATACAAGGATAAAATATATGAAACATTTCACAAAAATTATCATACAGTTTTATTTTTTATTTTACTTTACTTTATTTTTTAAGATATGAACGAATTTTTTAAGGCCGAAATACGTTTAATGAAAATACCATGAGCAAACTAATTTGTAATTTTAACATTTCTGCCACAGTAAAACATTACAATGCACCATTAATCATGTCGAAAATAGCATTGACGATCCCATGCTAATGTGTTTTCAAAACTAGAATTACTAAAATTATCATTTACAAGTTTCTCCATACCGTCATTTTCAAATAATCGATTAAACCATTTCATATTTTCAAATTATTTTTTTTTGTGTGTGTAATACATGTGTTACATTACTAAAAGAATTTTAAGACGCAGCACATATTTTTCTAGATTGTATGTTACATTTGTCTAAAAACAATAATATTTTTCTTTGTTTTTATCATAGCATTTACATCAAGATGTAAAAAAAGTTGGAGTACAAAAGTTAATACAAATTTAAAAGCTTTTGTACCGCATTAGTCATGTTAAAAAAAAGTCTATAAAAGTCTTTAATTGTCTAAATCAATAGTAGCGGTTTTTAATCTTTAACCCGGGAGAACTCGCTAGTGAGAATGCCCAATTGCTTTTCTTTTACTTTACATTAATATAATATCAACTTTTTTTTGGTTGGCTTAGCACTTTTATTCACAAAAGAGGTAAAATAATTGAAATAACATTTTGAAATTTTAATTAAAATGAAAAATGGTTTAAATAAGAGTCTTAAAAAAGTACGACGGTGAGAGAAAATCTCATGCAGCGAGTTCTCCCGGGTTAAGTTACCGCAAGCTCCTTTTTATTTTTTGTCTTCGTTGAACCCCTCCCCCCCCCCCCCACACACACACACAAACAAACACTGATACTTTTTACAATATGGAAAAAAGATATACACAGAGTGATTCAAAATAACATGGCAAATCAGGCATACAACAAGGATAAAAAATCATACAGGAACATAGGATCGGTAATCACTTATTGACTCACAAATACAGGGTGTTTCATCTTAACTCAATTTGGGTTGATGGTCATAACTTTCAGAAAACTGAAGTATATTGTAATAAAACATTTAACAGACATTCTCACCTTTGTTGTAAATGTGATAACACCAAACAAAAGTGGTAGAAGTTTGCAATATACAGTATGCACAGGACGCCCACATTTTGGACTGTGATGACCAATTCATACGGAATCATCGATTGCTTGAGCAACGTGTTTTTCCAGAACTTTTCATGATGTTATCACATTTCACACAAAACAAGATCCATATCGTTGCCTTTTTATTGCAATGTTTTGATTTTTCTCGAAATTATGACCGTCGACCCGAGTTCAGTTAGGATGAAACACCCTGTATTTGTGACTCAATAAGTGGTTTGCGACCCTATGTTCCTATAAGATTTTTTATCCTTGTTGTATGCCTGATTTGCCATGTCATTTTGTCAACGTTTTTTTTTAATCACCCTGTATAAATTAATAGGTATAATAGAAAATAATTATAGTTTTCATTTTCATTTTACTCACAAGATTTCTCTCGGATTCTAATATAACTGAAAAAATTTACACTGAACGGGAGAACTTGGCGAACCCCCTGAAGACCGCCACATAAGACTTGTTCACTTCATAATAATGGAGGCGAAAACGCTAGAAAAGCATTAATCCTCTCAGCGTTTCGGGGGACTTTCCTGCATTTTCATAAAAATCCTTATAAAACTAATTTTAATTAAAATTTTCTTTCCCTGATTATTTCTAATATACATTTCATGCCCTTTATTTGACATACATCTTAAAATACAATTCTGTTAAAATTATTTTTGTCTACAACTGATTTAAGTTGTTTTAAGGAAACGGAAAAATACGAGCAAATCGCTTAGAGAGATGTGTTAAATTTTAAAAAGCGAACATGTCCACAACCATATACTCATAATATTCAAATATGAAAAATTCGTTTTCCTCAAATTTTTATGTGTCAAAAGCTACCATCGGTAAAATTTTATAGATCACTGAAGAACTTATCTAAAAAACATTAAAATTAGATCCATGCGATAAACCATTCCACTATTCAAATTCTCTTCATCTGTCCATGGTTTTCATTTATATTAGAGCTAGAACACAAATACGAAAAATAATAATAAGTTAATAATGAGTTAACTTTTGACTTTATATTTAATTAAGATTGTCTTAAAGCTATCACGGAGTGTAGGCGAAATTTATGAGATCTTGTCTTCTAACCCTTTGCTCGTTGTTGAATAAAAGCTCTATATTTAAAGCCTATAAGACTCCTCATGAACTCCCACCACTATAAATATCCCACAATTGTACTTGATAAAATATAAGTCTAACGATTCAAGTTTTGATACCTATTTCAAACCTTTTTGTTATGAAAAATGCATTTTTTTCCAAAAACACTTTTTATTTCTCTATGTAAGATAAACTAAAATCACGCACATGGTGCATCTTTTTTTTTTTTTTTTTTTTTTGTCAGAAAATTCAAGAGAACATTAATATGGTGTTATTAGCTAACAGTATTGCGTATCCTTTCAACACTGAACTAAAATCTATATAAATAGATTTATAGATTGTTAAAAATAGTTTTATTTTCAAATTTTGATTAAGAACCTTTTGTCGTTTACCTAAATTTCAAATGGAAAAAATGTGTTAACTCATCCAATAGTACAACCCCTTTCTCAACTTTTACACGCTACGCAAATGTCAATAAATCTTTCTCGAATTCTAGATGAAGTTCAGTAATCCTTTATTTTAATGTAACAGAGTAGTTGCTTATTTTTAATTTATTTATTGTTATTTTAATGCTTAAACAAGATAATAAGAGATGACAATGGCTCGAAATGGAATCTACGAAACCGATTGCTATTTCAAAATATTTTTTGACTAAAACACTGTTTTGAAAGTATAAACAAATTTATATCTAACCATACAAAACCAGTTTAAAAAATGCATTCAAGATTCTACATAATATAAAAATAAAGAGTACAATGAGCTATACATATAAAACTGTAATAATATGTTTTAATAATTGCACGAATCAGAACCCTATTTACCACAAATTTCACGAAGCGGATCAATACTTGTCATAATTTCAAGAACCGGAATATCGTTCCGGTTTGTTCCGTTACATTTCGAGCCCTGGATAACAAATATATATGCATAACTATATTCCTAAATTTGGAAATATGTTCCTAGAAGCAAATTAATATTAGGCCAGTGTTTGCTTGTACTGACTACTTCTTTGTTAAATTTGTAGGGGAGACCGGGGGAATGGCGACACCTTAACCCTCTAATTCCCACTATAAAAAATTGCAAAGGAAAAAATTATTTCTTAGTTTTATTTATGTTATTGTGGGTCAAATAAAGTAAAAATAAGAAAATAATGCGATTTTGTTATATTTCTAGGATTTCTGTATGGTATCATATATGCTACCATGGGTAGATTAGGATGAAATATGAAGGATTTTACCATATTTCAAAAGTAATTTATTTTGTGAAAATAATTACATTTTTACATGTTATATGACCTAAAACAATTTCTTTCTTTGTTTATAGATACTAGCAGGAACGACTGAGCTAAGCTCGGTCAAAATTAGCTTTCTGTTTATCTCGATATATTTTTCCCACTGAATCATTCTTGCTGTTTTAGATGCAATTAGCTTGACCGTGAAACATAGTGACCCAAAATGACCCACTAATGACTTTTTTCGAACATGCGACCTATCACAATGCTTTTCTCGAGCCTGAAAACGATGGAATACAAAATTTAGTGAAAATCGTTTGTCGTTTTCTAGGTAAAATAAGCTTGATCTACGTTGATTCAAAAAACCACTAACCGAAATTCATCGACGGATGTGAGCTATTTCAATGGTCTTTTTGTACTGTAAAACGGTATAACAAAAAAAATTGCCAAAATTGTTTGAATCTTTTTGAGATGCCGTTAGCTTGACCCCGACCCATTTTCACCAAAATGACCCATAATCGAATTTTCTCGAACACGTGACCCATCCCAATGGTCTTTTCGTGCCCGAAAACGATAGATTACAGAATTTCGTCAAATCGTAGTGCCGTTATCTAGATAAACTTAGCTGGACCCACGATGACCCAAAAATGACACACTAATCGAATTTCTTGAACACGTTACCCATCCCAATGGTTTTTTTGTTGTCCGAAAATGGTTAGATACAAAATTTAGTCAAATTTGATTGAGCCGTTCTCTAGATATAATTAGCTTGACCCAGACCCATTATGACCCAAATTGACCCACTGATCGAATTTTCTCGAACACGAGAAAATGAACATGAGAAACCCAATGGTCTTTTCGTGTCCGAAAACAGTAGGGTGCAAAATTTCGTCAAGATCCTTCGAACCGTTATCTAGATAAACTTAGCTTGACCCACTGTGATCCAAAAATGACCCACGAATCGAATTTCCTCGAACATGTAAGCTAGCTCAATGGTCTTCTCGTAATCCAAAACTGTAGAATATAG
Source organism: Maratus speciosus (assembly GCA_963932465.1). Lineage (NCBI taxonomy): Eukaryota > Metazoa > Arthropoda > Arachnida > Araneae > Salticidae > Maratus > Maratus speciosus. The sequence goes on from OZ010787.1 coordinate 80,872,733, forward strand.
AGTTTAGTGAAAATCGTTAAAGCCGCTTTTTAGATAAAAATAGCTTGACCCACAATGACCCAAAAAAGACCCACTAATCGAATTTTCTCGAACACGTGACCTAGCCCAATAGTTTTTTCGTGTCGAAAAACGGTTGGATGTGAAATTTGGTCAAAATCGCTTGAGCCGTTTTTTAGATATAATTAGCTTGACCCTGACCCATTATGACCCAAAATGACCCACTAATTAAATTTTCTCGAACACAAGACCCATCCCAATGATCTTTTCGTGTCCGAAAATGGTTAGATACATAATTTAGTCAAAATCGATTGAACCGTCCTCTAGATATAATTAACTTGACCCTGACCCATTATAGTCCAAAATGACCCCCTAATAAAATTTTCTCGAACACGAGACCCATCCCAATGGTCTTTTTGTGCCCGCAAACAGTAGGGTGCAAAATTTCGTCAAAATCGTTAAAGAAGTTTTCTAGATAAACTTAGCTTGACCCACGGTGACCCAAAAATGGCCCACTAATCAAATTTTCCCAAGCATGCGACTTAGCCTAATAGTTTTCTCGTAATCCAAAACTGTAGAATATAGAGTTTAGTGAAAATCGTTAGAGCCGTTTTTTAGATAAAATTGGCTTGACCCATAGTGACCCAAAAATGACCCACTAATCGAAGTTTCTCGCACATGTGACCTAGCCCAATAGTTTCTTCGTGTCGAAAAACGGTTGGATGTGAAATTTGGTCAAAATCGCTTGAGCCGTTTTTTAGATATAATTAGCTTGACCTTGACCCATGACGACCCAAAATGACCCCCTAATCGAATTTTCTCGAACACGAGACCCATCCCAATGATCTTTTCGTGTCCAAAAATGGTTAGATACAAAATTTTGTTAAAATCGATTGAGCCGTTCTTTAGATATAATTAACTTGACCCTGAGCCATTATAGCCCAAAATGACCCACTAATAAAATTTTCTCGAACACGAGACCCATCCCAATGGTCTTTTTGTGACCGCAAACAGTAGGGTGCAAAATTTCGTCAAAATCGTTAAAGAAGTTTTCTAGATAAACTTAGCTTGACCCACGGTGACCCAAAAATGGACCACTAATCAAATTTTCCCGAACATGCGACTTAGCCTAATAGTTTTCTCGTAATCCAAAACTGTAGAATATAGAGTTTAGTGAAAATCGTTAGAGCCGTTTTTTAGATAAAATTGGCTTGACCCATAGTGACCCAAAAATGACCCACTAATCGAAGTTTCTCGCACATGTGACCTAGCCCAATAGTTTCTTCGTGTCGAAAAACGGTTGGATGTGAAATTTGGTCAAAATCGCTTGAGCCGTTTTTTAGATATAATTAGCTTGACCTTGACCCATGACGACCCAAAATGACCCACTAATCGAATTTTCTCGAACACGTGACCTAGCCCAATGGTCTTATCATGCCCGAAAATGGTAAAATACAAAATTTCGTCAAAATCCATTGAGCCGTTCTCTAGATATAATTAGTTTGACCCTGACCCATTATGACCCAAAATGACCCCCTAATCGAATTTTCTCGAACACGAGACCCATCCCAATGATCTTTTCGTGTCCAAAAATGGTTAGATACAAAATTTTGTTAAAATCGATTGAGCCGTTCTTTAGATATAATTAACTTGACCCTGAGCCATTATAGCCCAAAATGACCCACTAATAAAATTTTCTCGAACACGAGACCCATCCCAATGGTCTTTTTGTGACCGCAAACAGTAGGGTGCAAAATTTCGTCAAAATCGTTAAAGAAGTTTTCTAGATAAACTTAGCTTGACCCACGGTGACCCAAAAATGGACCACTAATCAAATTTTCCCGAACATGCGACTTAGCCTAATAGTTTTCTCGTAATCCAAAACTGTAGAATATAGAGTTTAGTGAAAATCGTTAGAGCCGTTTTTTAGATAAAATTGGCTTGACCCATAGTGACCCAAAAATGACCCACTAATCGAAGTTTCTCGCACATGTGACCTAGCCCAATAGTTTCTTCGTGTCGAAAAACGGTTGGATGTGAAATTTGGTCAAAATCGCTTGAGCCGTTTTTTAGATATAATTAGCTTGACCTTGACCCATGACGACCCAAAATGACCCACTAATCGAATTTTCTCGAACACGTGACCTAGCCCAATGGTCTTATCATGCCCGAAAATGGTAAAATACAAAATTTCGTCAAAATCCATTGAGCCGTTCTCTAGATATAATTAGTTTGACCCTGACCCATTATGACCCAAAATGACCCCCTAATCGAATTTTCTCGAACACGAGACCCATCCCAATGATCTTTTCGTGTCCAAAAATGGTTAGATACAAAATTTTGTTAAAATCGATTGAGCCGTTCTTTAGATATAATTAACTTGACCCTGAGCCATTATAGCCCAAAATGACCCACTAATAAAATTTTCTCGAACACGAGACCCATCCCAATGGTCTTTTTGTGACCGCAAACAGTAGGGTGCAAAATTTCGTCAAAATCGTTAAAGAAGTTTTCTAGATAAACTTAGCTTGACCCACGGTGACCCAAAAATGGCCCACTAATCAAATTTTCCCGAACATGCGACTTAGCCTAATAGTTTTCTCGTAATCCAAAACTGTAGAATATAGAGTTTAGTGAAAATCGTTAGAGCCGTTTTTTAGATAAAATTGGCTTGACCCATAGTGACCCAAAAATGACCCACTAATCGAAGTTTCTCGCACATGTGACCTAGCCCAATAGTTTCTTCGTGTCGAAAAACGGTTGGATGTGAAATTTGGTCAAAATCGCTAGAGCCGTTTTTTAGATATAATTAGCTTGACCTTGACCCATGACGACCCAAAATGACCCACTAATCGAATTTTCTCGAACACGTGACCTAGCCCAATGGTCTTATCATGCCCGAAAATGGTAAAATACAAAATTTCGTCAAAATCGATTGAGCCGTTCTCTAGATATAATTAGTTTGACCCTGACCCATTATGACCCAAAATGACCCCCTAATCGAATTTTCTCGAACACAAGACCCATCCCAATGATCTTTTCGTGTCCGAAAATGGTTAGATACAAAATTTTGTTATAATCGATTGAGCCGTTCTTTAGATATAATTAGCTTGACCCTGACCGATTATGACCCAAAATGACCCACTAATCCAATTTTCTCGAACACAAGACCCATCCCAATGATCTTTTCGTGTCCGAAAATGGTTAGATACATAATTTAGTCAAAATCGATTGAACCGTTCTCTAGATATAATTAGCTTGACCTTAACCCATTATGACCCAAAATGACCCACTATTGGAATTTTCTCGAACACGAGGCCCATCCCAATGGTCTTTTCGTGCCTGAAAACAGTGGGGTGCAAAATTTCGTCAAAATCGTTAAAGAAGTTATGTAGATAAACTTAGCTTGACCCACGGTGACCCAAAAATGACCCACTAATCGAATTTTCTCGAACATGTGACTTAGCCCAATAGTTTTCTCGTAATGCAAAACTGTATAATATAGAGTTTAGTGAAAATCGTTAGAGCCGTTTTTTAGATAAAACTGTCTTGACCCATAGTGACCCAAAAATGACCCACTAATCGGAGTTTCTCGAACATGTAACCTAGCCCAAAAGTTTATTTGTGTCGAAAAACGGTTGGATGTGAAATTTGGTCAAAATCGATTGAGCCGTTTTTTAGATATAATTAGCTTGGCCTTGACCCATTACGACCCAAAATGACACAACTAATCGAATTTTCTCGAACACGTGACCTAGCCCAATGGTCTTATCGTATCCGAAAATGGTAAAATACAAAGTTTCGTCAAAATCGTTAGAGCCGTTTTTAAGATAAAATTTACACACACACACACACACACACACACACACACACACGCACACACACAATTTTTGCTCGCATTATAGTATAAGGTATTTCTCAATATATACACAGTAAACTTCTGATTATCCGTCACTCACGGGACCAACGATAAGGTGGATAATCGAAAGACAATACAAGACCGTTACTAAAATTACATTTCAATATATTAATTTATAAAAAGGAACCATTATTTATTTTTTTTTATTCGCTGTGCACTTTTGTTCATTCATTGGCTCGTTAACGAGCCAATGAATGATTTTGTTTCTGGCTGACTCCTTTGTTTATGACTGAATCCTGATTGATAATTTCTAAATTCACAATTTAAAATCACATTCACCAGCATCAGGTTTCAGTGGATTCAAAATATTTTCAATAATTTTGTCATTCGTTAATTCTTAATAACAAATATTTCTCTAGTCATAATTAAGCGAATCTGTAATTGCATTCGCGGAAATATTTTCTAGCTGTTGTCCCTGACGTGAGACAAGCATTTTGCTCAAAGTAGCGCCGTGTCACTCGGTTTTTTGTGCATTTGATTTTTCTTTGTTATTTTTCTGATTTCTTTTTAAATAAAAAAGGAAATAAGAGTGGCAGTTTATATAGTGGCGGATAATCGGAAGTTTACTCTATATCCAATTTTTTTCATATAATTTTATTTTTTACACCATATATTCAATTTTAAACAATAATAATAATAAAATAACCTCATTTTACTTATTAATTTTGTGTGTAATTCTATATATAGAACACTAATATAGTATGTAGGAGCAAAAAATAACTGTTACATTTTTGCCGATGGCAACTAGTGGTTTGTTTATCTAACACATATAAAAATAAAATTTTGTAACTCCGTCTATCTTTCTAAAAAGATACACAATTAAGAAGTTAGAACCATGATATTTACAAGTGCATTAAAATATTGCGGAAACATATAAAGCAATCCGGATTCTAAATAAACTATAATTCATTTTTAATTAATAAAAAAAACAAGATAATAGCTATTTCTAGCAAAGATTTGCTATTTATTGTTGCCAAAAATTTTAAAAACGCAATAAAGTTGAACGCACAATAAACACAGCAATTAATACAAAATATAGAAAACTAGAGCTCAGTTGATCTGCGCGAGATCACCAAGTCCAATATATACCACGTAGAACAAATATACTAAATATAATATAGGGGAAAGTAGGGTATTGACGCTCAGAAGTGTAATCCCTCTCACCAAATATCTCTAAACAGAATTGAAAACGTGTGATCTGTACCGGCACCTAGCGAACTTCATCCTAAGTTCCCAGTAAGGAATTAGTGCCCGTCGGGAGGAAAGTATTTTTGTGTCCTCACGTTATTAGATTGAAGTTGTTTTATTATAAAATTCTACAACATCTAACTTGAAGGTAAGTGTATACTCTTATTGTCAAATATTCATTTACTCATTATGTCTACAAAATATATACATTTAGCTGTACTTTCATGCTTTTATTTATATTTGTAGTGCGTTGTTACGCCAATTATAATGCAATAAAATCCAACATGACGGTAACGGGTAATGGCGCTTGCGTGGAATTCCAGAAGAAGTGTTGCCCGTGGGCAACTCTTTTTAAATTCATATTTGTTAATTGACACCACTTTTTGAAATGGTAAAATTTTCCTGTTTCCGCCTTTATTAATATGTCATTAAACAAGGAGAATTTTACGATTTCAAAAAAGTGGTGAAAATAAAAAAAAACTAAATATAAAAAAGTAGCCTACTATATGTCTAGCACAAGATGTGTAAAGTGGTTGCAAAAAGTCTGCAGTGGTGCGAACAGCCCACACAACTACATGTGTAGCTTTTGTCTTACTTAAATGTTGTATTCAAACTCTGGGCGCAATTACCCTAGCATGTCGGGCATTGCCGCTCAATCGATGATCATTTAAATAAAACGCCAAAAAAAATTCCTAAAACTTTTATGAAAATTAGTTAACTGCAAACTGTTCCTTATGCTTTGGAGTTATTGCCAACCTATCTTAAGTATAGTAAAATTGTGAATATATTGTAGATATTTCCATAAATAAAGTGATGATGGAAAATATTATACAAAATTTTAAAAAATGCTCTATTACTTCAGCAAATTATTTGTTTAATCATTATCGATTGTGAACGTTTGGCACCAACTTCAAAAAGTAATTGATTACTTTTTATATGTATATATTCGTAAATTAAATCATAAATATGTAAATTAATCTTTTGTAAAAAATATTCTCTAGAAAATCCATGTTTGGTAGATATTAAATTCTATATATTAAATTTAACGTTTTTATGCCGATACATGGTGTCCGATGTGCAGTTAATGGATAACGTTTCGTCATTAGAGAAGTTTAAAGAATTATTTAATTCTTTTTAGTGCTTTTTTGAAGTCGGTTAATATTTTTTTTTTGAAAAGATTATTTTATTTCCTACTTTTTAGTTATTCATACCGTAACACATAATTATCCATATTTCAACATCTGCTGAATAAGTAAATTATTTGTCAAATAAATTATAATTTACAAAAATTATTTATTAAACAAATAGTTTTTAATAAATTCTTTCTAATTTCATTAGATGTATTGATTTTATTAGCATTTAATACATATGATATTTTTTTAAACAAGTACATTGTATTCACAACAGCCTACATTCATTTATTTATTGATCACATACACCTGACTTGTGTGCTTGACATAAGGGGCCCACTTATAAGTCATCGTTAATATACAAGGACAAAATAGCACAAGGACTTTGAGCTTTGAAGAGGGGGTGGGGTTTCTAGATAGCACAAGGAAATTTACAACACCAGAGAATTACATCTGGGAGCTCCACTAAGAGTGTGCAACGGAGCCAGCGGGAGTTGAACCCGCAGCCCAACTACGCTCTCAAGCGATTAGTGGTGTGGTGCCTTAACCATTCAGCCACAGTCTACATTCAAGAATTATTATTGTAAGACTCCGTTGTCAAGAAGCAAAATGCAGACTATGTAGCAATATTTGTATCGACTCTTCAAGTATATTGACCAGGACCCAGATATATTTTTCGCTGTTAGCGAAATGAGATTGACCAATCAGAAGCCTGCCTTTTTGCGAACTTATCCTTTTTATAGAGTGTGTCCTTCTAAATTAAAAAAATTCTTCTATCAAATAAAACAAAATTTTCTGTACTAAAATACTGGCATCCAAAAAGCTGTAGACTTGTCAGGTTTGAAAATGTGGTCCAGGGCCCACCGTGGCTGATTGGTCAAGGCATCACGCCGCTAATCGCTTGAGAGCGTAGGTGGCTGCGGGTTCGAATCTCGCTGTCTCCGTTGCACACTCTTTGTGGAGCTCCTGGATGTAATTATTTGGTGCTGTAAATTCCCTTGTGCTATCTCCTTCCTGTATATTGACGATGACTTATAAGCGGGCTTGGCGCCAAGCACACAGGTCAGATATATGTATTTAATAAACCAATCATGTGGTCCATAATTCTACATTATTCTTTTCCGATAATCTCCATCAATTATTTCCTCATGTAAGGCGCCTCTATTTGAGAGTGGTGACATACTATGCACAGACTCTGTTTATACATGCGTGTTTGACAAAACACTACGGCAAAACTAGACATTTTCTATCCCAGAACTTGGCGATACTCGCTTGGACAAGTTTGATTATACGAGTGGCGGACAATTTAACAAGCATTAGTTTGGCAACAATGGCAAGCTCTTCAAGATTCATGGCGATAGCTTTTGTCCAGAATCTATCAATCAATATTTATTTTCCGTATGTCACCAATCTCATACCAATACTCCCCATCCTTAGGCAGTAAAGACATCAGAAATGAGCGTCAATGATTAGGTGTTTAGTCTGAATCTGATAACCGAAGACAGTGCTGCTACACATAAGAAGGCACTTTTATGTGTACTGCACTGTTAAAAATCTGCAGCTTTAGATGCATAGTCACTCCACCGCTTTTATAGAATATTTCTAATCTGAACAATGAGAATGCCCCATAGCATAGTCAAGTAATCGTTTCCTATAAAAGCGGTGGAGTGACTATGCAGTAAACGCTACAGATTTTTAACAATGTGTATATGGATGAACTTTGCAGTGCACCACCGACAAATGGAAACACTTTGCTGAACTCTGATGTAAAATGCCGCTTTGCTATCGAATGGAGGATATTCCATCTATGATTTGATGACGTGGTCAAGGTAAAAACTTCTAGCGTAAGGAAGGGAAGGCTCCGTAGACATAATGAAAAACCCTCGCCAGCCAGTGAAACGGTTCATGCGGAAAGCAGTAGTAGCCTCCCTTCTTATGAGTTAGAAGTTCTTTGGGTAAATTACCGGTATCACGTGACTTTTTCAGCCTCGAACCCAGATTTGGAATAAAGCCCATTTTAAGCTTTTTGATACTCACTTCCGATGTCGGTTAGCATCGTTTTAAACATTTGAGTTTTTCTGAATGCGGCATCTTTTCTAGACAAGATCTCGCACTTCGGAAAGTAAAGTTCGCATCCAGTAAACTATAAGGTCCACATAGATACCTACGGACATCGAAATTGGGAGTAGAAAAGCTGACAATCCATCAAAACAATTTACGCATCAGAGCGCGACAAAGTGCTTTAAGAGAAACTTATGTCCAAACTATAGCAAACCTACACTGTTAAAAATATCGTGAAAGATTTCCTCTGTCTTTAAAGGCTATCTATTTTCTGACCAATGAGAATGCTACATAAAATCCTATGAAGCGTTCCCATTGGTTAGAAAATAGATAGTCTTTAAAAACAGAGATAAATTTTCACGATATTTCTAACAGTGTACGCATTTTCTATTACATAACTACAGCGTCTATAATACATAGTGTGGAAATCGGCTATCCCAGTAATACTTAAAAAAGTGCTAAAATATTGGATCCCTTAAATGTCAAACGATGCTGAAATCCAATGAGTCGATCACAGCGCCATCTGCGGGATATTTTTTAAAACTCCAAGACGATTTGGTTACAGCGTTATAGCGTCTAGAATACCTAGTGTGGAAAATGCTATCCAAACAACGCTAAAAATTTGTATCCCTTATATTCGCGACGATGCTGCTAAAATCCCAAGTTTCGATTGCAGCGACATTTAGTGGGATTTTCGTATTACATTGTATAGAGTAGCAATATCTTGCAGTTGTAGAAAATATCCTGCAGATGTCGCTGCAATCTGTATATTTCAGCAGCATCGTTGCACATTTAAGGGATACAATATTTTAGCACATTTTTAAGTATTACAGGGATAGCCAATTTCCACACTATATATTCTAGGCGCTATAACAGCGTCTAGAATATATAGTGTGAAAACCGGCTATCCCCGTCATATTTAAAAATGTGCTGAAATATTGGATGTTGAATAACGATTCTGAAATCCAATAAGTCGATGTCAGCGACATCTGCAAGATATTTTCTAAAACTCCAAGAGGATTTGGTTTAGACACTGTAATAATACGATGTTTACTTTGAAATCTGAAAATATATCGCAGATGTCGCTCCGATCGGCACCCTTGATTTCAGCGTCATTGCACATTTAAGGAATATAACTTTTTAGCGCTGTTGTGATAGCAGATTTCCACGCTATGTATTCTAGACGCTGTAATTTGGTTCAGCTCTAGATGGTGTAAGCATGTTCACAATACCTACTGGGTTCAGATCCTGAACCATTATCATTGGTTCCCAAGATTCAGATATCCAGAACATATTGACTGACTATCGCAGTAGTACAGCATCTAGAATACATAATGTGGAAATCTGCTATTAAAACAGCGCTAAAAGTTGTGTACCTTAAATGTGCAACGATGCTGAAATCCAGGGAGCCGATCGCAGCGACATCTGCGATATATTTTCAAGTTTCAAAGTAAACATCATCGTATTATTGCAATGTCTAGACCAAATCGTCTTGGAGTTATAGAAAATATCCTGAAGATGTCGCTGTGATCGACTCATTGGATTTCAGCATCGTTTGACATTTAAGGGATCCAATATTTTAGCACTTTTTTCAGTATTACTGGGATAGCCGATTTCCACACTCTAAGTACTACTGCTACAGAGTCTAGAATATATAAAGTACGGAAATATTGTAAGTCTGATTATTTAATATAATTAAGAATGAAATAATTAAGTCTGATTATTTATAATGTTATTCCATAGCAATTCCTATTTCCAAAAGTATATTACTTTTTTGGGGATGATTTATCTACATTATGAATGTGTCTGTCACTTTTTGTTTCAAAGAGAGTCATTTTTCTTTATTTTCGTTTATTTAACTCTACGAACGAAACAGTCTTTTGAAGTGGCTTTTTTGTTTGATTTTATTCTAGATATTAAATATCAGGCGAGTGAAATATACTTCATTTTCTTTTATTTCATATATCTTTTTATGAAACTTTCACACTCGTGGCTCTTTTCACAAAGATACTTCAGCAACCATATATGATAAATAACTGAATAAAATATTTAAATTAGGATGAGGCTTGAAGAGGATTGTAAATAAAGTTGAATTTAAGCAACAAAATATTTACATATGAAAAATGTATTTAAAATCTTTGAGCCGTTTAAGTGCAGAGTGCAGTAAGTCACATTTTCTTAAATACTTAAGAGGACAGTTTACCTTAACTTTTAACTGATGTTACCGATCTCTCAGACCGCTGCTTTTTTCAATTTTTATAGTTTAACTTTTAACTTTCAATTTAACTATAAACACTACCGAAATTTTGTTCCTTTTGGATCTTTAGTACTATCACCAGAGACTTTTGAATAGGTGAATTTTAATTATAACAGCCCTGTTCAAAAAGTTTAGTACAAAAACACCATCCTGTGAGTTAATCGCGTCTTTTATTCATCTTTCAGTGGAACGGTCTCACAGATCGCTTCACAGTAGTTATGTGAAAATTTCTGTCACATCAGTTAAAGGTTAAAGTTTGTGAAAAATCTATTTTATTTTTTAATATTAAATGACAACCTGTTTAATTGTGAATATTTTGACACCTTTTTTTTTTTACCTATACGGTAATTATATCGCGACATATTGTACATTTTGTTAATACACTCAACTCAATTACCTATATAAATTAAAATTTTAAATGTCTTTTTCTCCATGTTCATATTTTCTCCAGTTTCATGTTTTAAATATGCTAAGGCTTTTTATGTATTTGAGATAGAGTTAAACTTTTATGTACACGTTCTTTATTACCGTATTTACTCGTGTATAACGCACACCCCGTACTTTACAAGAAAAAATGACGATTTGGTTTATCTCGTATATAAAGCGTACCATAAATTTGACATGCAAGTGAATGAATAACCAAATGAATTTCAGTAAAGAAAGTCGAAACAAATGTTGCGTTAGGCCAGTAAAGAAGACGAAAATCTATTTTTAGTCTTCGGGTAGGGAGTGAGTGAGGTGGGGGTAGGAGTGAGTGACGTATCATGCTGTGTTGACGTCACTCGTTTAACGAAATACTTGAGAGCGTCTTTTGACAACGTGCGAGTAAGATGGAGAATCGATGTAATTATACTACGACATTTAAGCTGAAAGTAGTTCAGTATGCAAAAGAAAATGGTTACCGTCCTTTAAGTCGGAAGTTCGGCGCTAGTGAATCAAGCGTGAGAGAGTGGCGGAATATGGAAGAAAAACTGAAAAGCACCATCCAAAAAACGTGCTGTTCAGGGAATGTCGTGTAAATATCCGCAAGTTCAGTAGCAGCTTTTAACTCGCCTAACGGATTTGCGGCTATCGGGATACTCAGTCTCGACGGAAATGTCACTTTTCGAGGCTTGTAAAATAGCTAGGAAAATGTATATTCCAAGAGAAGATTTCAAAGGGAGTTATACCTAGGTACGATGGTTTATGATCCTTAAGTCTCTCTACCAGGAGACCAACAACACTATCGCAGAAGCTGACGGAAGAATACAAAGAACAGGGTACCAAGTTCTTCCAGTACGTTATAAGGCTACGAAAACAAAATGGATATCAGATGTTACAAATCGGGAATGCAAATCAAACTCCATTGTGTTTTGATATGCCGGAAGCCACAACCGTTCATCACGTTTCAGATAGAAGCGTACAAGTGCGCACAACAGGAGCAGACAAGCAACGATGCACCGTTATGCTGGCCATCACGACTGACGGCCGCAAGTTGACACCATATGTGATTTTTAAATGTAAAACTCTTTTCCAGTCGGCATAATTGTACGAGCACAGAAAAAAGGGTGTATGATAGATGAGATCATAAAAGATGGATTAAGGTTTTGTGTGAACGTCACGTCGTTTCCATAGGCTTGGTACCCTGTTCTTTGAAGGTGTTTTTATGTCCGCCATCGTTGTTGTTCCTAGGAAGCTTCCGTGGACACACGACAGGAGGAGTAAAAGCGAAAATTCTTCGCTCAAGGGATTTGGTTGTCATATCAGCTGGGATGACGAAAATACTGCAGCCCTTAGATGTTGTCATCAACCGAACCTTGAAGGTTGCATTTCAGCATACCTGCAATCAATGGATGACAACAACAGATCACAACTTCACTCAAAGTGAGAAAATGAAGCGTGCGTCTCTCTCAACTGTATGTGAGTGGATATGTGAAGCTTGGAAATCCATCTCAGCCGAGATAATAATAAAGATCTTCAAAGTGACTGGAATTTCCAATCAGACGGATGGAACTGAAGACGATGTAATTTACGAGGATATTGACTGTGCCAGTGATGACGAGGATAACAGCAGTAACGGCAATGAGAATTGCTAATTAGCGTTTAAATAATGTTACTAGCGCTGTCGTATAAAAAATGCAAAGAGTGAAATAAGGATGCAGCAATACTTCTATTATGTAAATTTTTTCCAGTTTTAATTTCTTCTTTGAATACAGTTTTTGATTCATATGTATATCGTGTAATTACATCCAGCAGTAAAAAAATATTCCGTGTATAACGCGCACCCGGGGTTTTTGCCCTAAATTTTTGAAAAAAAAAAGTGCGCGTTATACACGAGTAAATTCGGTATATGTGTAATAAATCTGCGCATGGAATTAGCCTTCAGGTTTTTTTTTTTTTTTTTTTTTTTTTTTTTTTTTTTTTTTTTTTTAAATAAAAGTACATGAAGATGTGTTAGATTTCATCGTTTTACACTATATACATCAGTAAAAAAATTACATTAAATGTAATATTAGATGTATCTAAAAATCCATGCGCAGTCTTGTGTAATACATATTTGAAAATCGTTTTAAAAATTGGGTAAAAATATAAATTTTTAAATAAGTAGTAGGGATTTTTAAAAATTCAAAATTTTATAAGCTTTTTTTAAAAAATTTAATTAAATATGCAGTTATTATTTTTTTCAAATTGTACTTTTAGTTGAACATTGAAATGCAGTGAGAGAATGCACCATTTGGACCATATTTTTAAAATTAAACAAAATTGTTGAAAAGGTACACTGTCCTCTTAAAAACAAGGATTTTCTGAACACGCTACAATGATTTCCTGTGAGGTAAAATATCTTCTAGTGCTATTCGTGGACAAAGTGTAACAATCACTTATACAAATATTCCTATATGTAGATTGATTTTTCTAGATACCCTACATACATTTGAACTCAATTTTTCAAAATGAGAGTTTTACACCATTCTGCTTTTAAATACTTAATTTATTTCTCTCTTCTAGGAAGCCAGTTTTAGAATTTATGTTGAATATATTTTTTCTACTCACACTGAAATTAATCTTTTGATGCAGGGTATATGTGCGATGTGTAAAACATAGTATTTATTTAATGTTAAATGTTCATTTTAAGAACATCAAAGGTCTTTCAGAGCTTTTCAGTCGAAGGTTATTCCAAATTAAACCTTTAGAAAGGATTTATATTTTTCTCTATTGCTAATGTTTGATCACACCAGCTTGAATCTATACTTATAAGAGAATTTTCCTTGACTGACTGATTAATTAATTCGCAGACAAAACTATTGTAGCTACTTTTTCACTTAGGACCACTAAGAAGGGATATTTTTTATTTAATTTCAAAGAGGGTTAATGGTGGTGTCGAAATTTCTGGATCATTTCGTCATATCTCAGCGGCGGATTTAGGTAGGAGCGTGATATGCAGCGTAACGAATCTACTAAAAAAGGGGGTTAAATATATCGAAATTTAACCCCTATGAGGGAGAGATAGATCAAAAACAAGGGATTCTTCTGTAATCGGTCCGTCGGGTCTGCAGACAATTTGGTAATTTTAGCGAGCATGGTTGGGCTCAAAATTAATTTTATTGACCTAGTAATCATTTTTGTCGCTCACTTAATCTTTAAACTACATTGTTGCCAGCATCGTTCATGTTTGTATCAAAACTTGACTATTGACCTGATTATGGAAGATTAGAAGAAGACAACAATATATAATTTCTAGGTGAATATTTCTTAATTTCTAGGTAAACTTTTATTTAGACTTTTTTTTTATTTCATGCTTTTAAATTATTTTTACGCTTTTCACGTTTTAATCCGATTTCAATATTTATACAAATTATAGTACATTTCCATTTTTTCTCAAAAATCCTTTTTAGGAAGTCGCAATTTACAATTTAAATACTGATCACCATATTAAAGATTTATGAACTTGAGGCCATTATAATGATTTCTGTACTAACCGTTTATAGGCATGAAGCACACAGGGCTCTGTTAAAATTATTTTAGTTATAACGGTTTATGGGTACGAAGTTCTCAGGACCCCGTTGCAGTGATTGTCCTTTTAACGATTTATGAGGCGCGAATCAATAAGACCCCGTTATACTGATAACAATATTAACGATTTATGGCCGCGAAGTGCACAGACAAAGTTCTTGTCATCACCGTATAAACAATTTATGGACTCGAAACTCACCTGGCCCAGTTATAATGATGGTCATATTTTTAGATTATCCCATTTTTCCTTTTTTTAACACGGAAGCCACCCCCCCCCCCCTCCTCCTCTAAGTTAGCATGGCAACGCCGGGCGGGTCTGTTACTATATAGATAAAGTTGCTATAATAAATAAAAAATTATCATTAATAAGAAAGAACCATCAATTGGATCTATATCAACCTCTGGTTGTCATTCGTCTCCTGGATCTTCAAATTTTACATCAGAATTTCCAAGACATTCAAATAAAGATAACGCTTCTAGCAAAGATAAATACTGTCGTTTCGTCTATCAAACTTTTGTGACTGTATCGATTTTTGAACTCCTTTTGGGGGAGGGGATGTATATATATATATATTCAATAGCTCTAACGCAAAAAGCAATCACAGGTTGGTTAGATGCAAACTGCTGTTAAATACTAAAGTGAAAAGAATGAAGCTTTTGTGAAACTCAAAGAAATCAGTCGATATTATAAATCTCCAGAAACATAAAGAAGAATTTCATTTGAAACTATAAAAAGTTTCCAACTACTTGAATCAATTTCAGAAGAAGAGCAAAATCTTACAGTAGTGAACAAGAAATTAACCAATGCTCTTCAAGTAATAGCAAGGAAGATAGGCGATGAAGCACAAATAAAGCAGACAAAGAAAATAAAACAAGAAGCAAGAAGATTGATGACGAAACGCAGAGAATTTAAAATGAAGAAACACGATCCCAAATCAAGAGTTAAATATGCAAAATTATGTAAAAAGGTAAGAAAATGTGTTACAGAATATATCAGAAAATTTAATTGTGATCTTGTCAAGAAAGTTCTTGCAGATAACAAAAGTTTAAACTCAGCGCAAACTGTGTGTTTGAAGAAAAGGTGTTTTTGCACTGAAGAGGGCAGATGGAACAATTACCAAAATCAATAATGACATGGTACATATTGTTTAAAAATTCTCTAACGATCTATATAAATGTGAAGATCAAAAGAAAATCAACCTACCTTATCCATGAGAAAACATAACAGAAACTGGAGAGATAATCCCAGTGATGAAATATGAAGTTTTGCAAGTTATTATTTGTATCAACAAATTAAATGCCCTGGTGAAAATTGAATTACAATTGACCTTATCAAAGAAGTAGGAGAAGAATTTGCAAAAATACTAACCTTACTATTTTTCAAAAGTCTAGAGAAGTCGGATGTGCCAGAAGACTGGAATAATGCTGTGATTGCTACTTTAAAAGAAAGGGGAGAAAGAAAACATTAAAAACTACTCCCCGATCAGCTTACTGTCAGAGATTTATAAAAATTTCACCAAAGTTTTAACGACAAGGCTTGAATCAGTTTTAGACTGAGCTCAACCTAGATAACAAGCACGATTTCGAAGAGGACAGCACAATGCATCATATTCAAACAGTAAGGGAACTCATAGAAAAACATAAGGAATATAATTTACCTCTCTGCCTTGCTTATGAAAAATTATTGATTGCTTATGAAAAATTATTGTTTGATTATGAAAAAGCATTTGATTCGGTTTACACATCAGCAGTAGTAGAATCTCTGGAAGACATTGATATAGACAAACCTTACATCAATATCATAAAGAAGATTTACAAGAAAACAACAGCAATCATATGTTTCGACAAAAAAAAACAAAAATTCAGCTTGGAAGATGTATAAGACAAGGAGACACCATTTCGCCTGAGCTTTTTATTGCTATCTTAGAAAATATTTTCAAAAAGCTGGATTAAGAAAACAAAGAGATTAGAATAAATGGAGAACATCTAAGTTCTCTCCGGGTTGCTGACGGTTTTTTAATTTTCAGTAATAGCCCTGAAGGACTGGAAAATATGCTAAAAGGTTTGGAAGATGCTAGTATTAATGTGGGATTAAAAATAAATTTGGAAAAGACTAAGGTGGTGTTCAATTCATTTGCCCCAAAAAAGAAAATAGTCTACAACACTGATATTAAGGAAGTACGCAGTTATGTGTACCTTGCACAGGAAATATCATAGGATAACAGTACCACGAATGAAATCAATAAAAGAATAAGAAATGGATGGAGTGCTTTTGGGAAGATCGATATTGTTCAGAAAAGTAACAGGCCTCTTTGTTTCAAAAGAAAGGTGTTTAACCCTGCACTAACTTATGGAGTGGAAACATGGACGATAACAAAACGGATAGTACAAAGATTACAAACAACACAGCGAAGTATGGAAAGATGAGCATAACTAGAAGAGATAGAAAGAAAATAAAATGGATAAGAAATCAGACGCAAGTTTTTGACATCAATGAGAGAATTAAACGGCAAAAACGGAAATGGAGTGGGCACATTACAAGAAGACAATTCAATAGACGAAGTACCTACAATTGTATCCCAGAGATATAAAATCTCCAAGAGGGCTACTTCAAGTAAGATGGAGTGGCAAAATCAGAAAAGTGGCCTTTGTTAATCACTAGGCAGGAAACAAGGGAAAATCTAGGAGAGACCTACATCCAGCAGTGGATTGACAACGAATGATGATTGTTTATATATATGAGGGCGTGAATTTCAAAACTCGCCTTATCCTAAATTTAAAAAATCGAGTTTTCTCTATCAATCTATTCTGTTGGTGAATCTGCATTGAAAAAACACTACAATCTGCAAAAAAATAGTTTTATTGTATATTTCTGGCATTGTAAAATCTTCGTTTACAATGAAAACCAATGGTCGCAGTCCATAAACGCAATAAATGCGTTTGGATTTTACAATATAAAAAATGTGGATTCATTCCTTACATAAATAATGACACAACCTAGCAACTAATATAGTAGGAATTTTTTGTACAAATTAAAGGCTAATGATTTTACATAACAGGATTGTACGACAAAAAGGATGAGAAATATTTATATGTAACCGAAATACTCACTCTAAATTACTACAAATCACTTTTCCATAAATTAATAAATACATTTTGGTAAAATTTATTCTTTTAAAGGCCACTACTGTGCTACCACCAGTACACAAATTCAAGGATTGGTAAATCACAACATTTAATTTGTTTTTATTACAATAAATACAGGAAACATTAGCTACAATAACTTATTTCACGAAAAATATTTTCAAACAATAATTCTAATTGTTTAGAATATCAATAATGACATCAAATACAAAAGACTTGCCGTCGGCTTCATGTGCATTCGAAGTTTCATCCATCTTGAATGAATGTTCCTAGACATTTAGCGCCATCTTTTGATACAAAAATTAAAAATGCGTTTTCAAACGAAGTTTTTAAAATCTCCCCAGACATTAACCTCTCTCTTATGGAATTCTCTCAATTATCTTTCTCGTTGTGGAATTCCAAATTCTAAATTTAATGTATCACATCTCATTTGACTTATTACCATTAATTTCATTTAAGACGTCTTCCAGCCTTGCTTTTGGCACCGGGTTCTGTTAACTTTGCTTCTTAGCTTCATGGGTTTATTTTCTCTGTTGTATCTTTTTAACCTTCTATTGTCCTTGTACCTTATTCTAAACTGTTTGCATCATATATCATATTAAAAATTTCTTCTGCATCATATCTTAGAAAGAAAAGAAAAAATTAGAAAAATGTATTGCTCTGTTTTTGACCCATTTCCCACACCCACTTCCCTATTATTACTCACCTTTCCTGACTACCTGACAATGATGAAAGCACATCTACAGAAAGTTCCTGTCACCATTACCTTCATTCCACCGCTGTCTGCTGCGATATGAACTTTCTATCTTACAGAAAATCCTGATAATTCCTGCATGGACTGTTCCCATATAGATGTCAAGTAAACGTGGACATTACGCCCCACGTAGGCATTCCAAAAACAATCGTTTTTGATCTTTGAGTAGAGCATGAAGCTCTTTCAGAATAATTACTAAATACTGGAAAAATAAGTTAGGTGAAATATGATGTACTATTAGTAGTACGCCAGACCCTAAAGTGTTAGCATAATTCTGGTAATATTTTCTTACTGAGAATAATGTTATTACTTATCATTAATATTTGAAGGAGATTTAGTTATTGTTTTCGTTATGATGTTCTCAAGTTATAAATACAAATATTTTTAATTTTATAGTTAAAAAGTACAAAAAATCCTACATCAGGCATAGATTATGAAACACTTCCCAACACTGACAAGATATTATAAAGAAATTTCATTCTTTTCATATAATGAAATGAAATATCTTAATTAGTAATTTAAATACATTGCACCAAAAAGATTTTTTCCCCATAGGCCATAATGTAATGGAGTTATTTGTGAGTCTCTGTAAACGAACTATAAAGGCTACACACTTCATTTTCAATACCGAACGTCCTATAATGAACTTCATTTACATATAAAAATTACATGTCAATACCAGATAGTATACACAGTCGTGTGGGGGAAGTAATCACCCCCTATCAACTCTGCTACTAATTATAACAGAAGAAAGTTACTGGTACTAATCTATAAAGTCTACTTTTAAATGATGTACATAAAATTTGCTTAGAGGGCCATCTACAAATCAAAACCAGACCAAACTTTGTTTTTTTTTCAATGGCAAGATCCAATTTTGACAATATATTTTAAATCTTCGATTCAAACTATGCTTAAAAACGAAATTTCTAGTTATTTGAATTATAAGTTTTTGAATTATAGACATTCAAAATTTAAAGCTTCTAATGTTAAATTACATTTTTATATTTTTATTAATATATCCTGAAATTATAATCCTAATGTAATATTGTGTGTAGTTATAATACTTAAAAACCCAAACATAAATACACTGAATTTATAATATAAAACATTTTATAATATAAATTATGAAATTAATATTCGAAAAGACATGAATTGCAACCTACATTTATATATATATATTATGCCCTGCTTTATGCGAATCCTCACTTCAAATTTTTCTTTCAAGTAGTTTTTGAATCATCATTAGAAAACTCCAAAATGATGGTATACGATGTGCAGAAAAGCATAATTTGAAAAAATATATTTTACTCATTTTATTGAAATATTTGGGCAGTCAATAATCGAAACATATTAAGCGAGTGAAATGGTCATATTGGCAAGAAATTATACACTGATAGAAGTGACATAGTCATTCTGTAGCATTTCAACAATCGAGTACGGAACTTCAATTTGGATACAGCTCTTAAAATAGACTCATTTTAAAATAATTTCTCGAAAACTAATCGTACGAATCTCATGAAAATTTACATTTAGGCTAATTGAAGGGTGTAGAATTCATTTACGGTGTCAGACTTTGGTACTGCTAGTGAAAAAAAAAGTTTGGGTTTGTTTTGATATGTAGATGGCCCCTAAGCAAATTTTATATACATCATTTAAAAGTAGATTTTATTTCCAATCGTTTGGTACCGGTAACTTTCTTCTACGATAATTTGCTGCGAGTTATCAGGGGGTGTTCGTTTGTTTGTTTGTTTTTTTGTTGTTGTTGTTTTTTTTTTCATGACTGTACCTAAGTTAGAGCACGGACATGAGAACAGATGGACAGAAAAACTGAATTCATAAACAATTTTCCCCTATATTGGAAACTGTCAAAAATACAGGATAATTAAATTCGGCTCTTCCGGATGCTTGATTTATACGAGGCCCGGGACACACTGGCCTACCCGCAAAGATAGTAATTGACATTTATTTTTTTTTAAAGCTAATATGTAGTACTTTATGTACATAAAATTTTGAAAATACTGGCCTCTAAATCTGTGTTTCCCAATCGGTGTGCTGCGGCACACAGGTGCACTGTGAGAGGACATCCAGTGTGCCAAGAAAATTTTCATTAAAGTTCTATAATGATTTTATGAATCAACAAAATGATATAAAATGCAAAATGCAAAAAATATAAATTGTCACAAACTTTATATTTATCCTACTAAATTTATGAAAAAAGGCATCCACCGACCAACACTTGACACAATCCCCTTTAGAAATTCTTTTGTTTTCAGTGCCATGTCCAAGTCCATGCGCTTCATCAACTTTAAATATTACAAAAGATGAAAAGTTATTAAAAACATGTCGGAAATTGTAAGTGAAACGTGGCAAATGAGGTGCGTTCGTACTATAACTAGTTTTATAAATATTCAGGTTTCGGTGCAATAGCTGTTGCACTCTTATGCATGAATGCAGGAATACAACATTTATTACGATTATATATATTAAAATCGATTATATGGAAATAATAGGACTCCATCTTAATTAGGACGTCATCACCATGACAACCTAGAATCATTACCTATCATGGGATATCATTGAATTAATTACATATGATAGAATAAAGAAAACATTTATTAATGTCTTTTAAAGTTTTGATTCGATCCTCATAAAATTTGAAATGTCTCGACAAAATTCTGCAACGAATATATGTATTAAATTTCACACCATTCGGTTGGGTAGTTTTTGCGCTGTTATATGCGGACAACAAACAAACAAACGGACAGACAAACGGATGGACCAGGTGACGACTAAAGATGCTACGTATTTATATAAATACGAATGCACCTAATAAGGAAAGGCTGAGAATTTCGCTGAAAAGAACTAAGAAATGGATTTTACAATCTATAGGTTTTCTCTCAATTGCAAATTTACAAATATTAGAAGGGAGGAACTTCTCTGCAGCGTATGTTGTTAAAAACAAAAGTAAATCTCGCTTAGATCCTTGGAAGTCGTTTTACAAATTGTCCATCTGAAAATTCTATCTATAAACTAAAGAAAATATTTTTATAACAACTCGCAAAAAAATAGTTGACATTTTTGACTGTGATACAGAAGTTACATTACGTTATTAAGTAAATTTAAAAATTCGTCTTTTTTTTTTTTTTCCATATGCTTTTTCATCATAATAAGTTTAGTGTACCGGGGAAGTTTAATGATGTGTTCAAGTGTGCCGTGAAATAAAATAGGTTGAGAAACAAGGCTCTAAACAATACTTTTACTTTCTTCTATCTTGACAAGAAGAAAGTATTGGTTTCATGAAAATTTTCGAATTCCAGTTTTCGACGGATTTACACGTTTTATGGGTCAGAGATTCCAAAAAACATGTTTTTACAAAATGTCTGTCTGTGAGTCTGTGAGTCTGTCTGTCTGTCTGTCTGTGTGTGACACAAATTTTGTGGGCGCTCTATCTCAAGAACTAATGCACGGAATTTAATAAAAATTTATATTCAGGTAGTCCCTGATATAGATTGGTGCTGATTAGTTTTTGGTGTAAATCGCCCTGCAGGTGGCGCTGCTATGTAGCATTTTGCAGGGTTTCCGCAAAAGCTCTATCTCAAGAACTAATGCACGGATTTTTATAAAACTTCAGATTCCGTTAATCCTTGATATGAATTGACGCTGGTAATGTTTTGGTGCAAATCGCCCAACAGATGGCGCTGCTATGCTGCATTTTTTGAGATTTCCGCAATAGCTCTATCTCAAGAACTAATAGTTGGGTTTTCAACAAACTTCAGATTCAGGTATACCTGGATATGAATTAGTGCTGTTTATGTTTTGGTGTAAATCGCTCAACAGGTGGCGCTGCTATGCAGCATTTTTCACGATTTCCACAATAGCTCAATGTCCAGAACTAATGCACGGATTTTCATCAAACTTCAGATTCAGTTAGTCCTTGACATGAAATGATGTTTTGTACCTTTTCGTGTAAATCGCTCAACAGGTGGCGCTGCTGTGCTGCATTTTTTGTGATTTCCACAATAGCTCTAGCTCCAGAACTAATGCACCGATTTTCATCAAACTTCAGATTCCGGTATACCTTAATATGAATTAGTGCTGTTTGTCTTTTGGCGCAAATCGCTCAACAAGTGGCGCTGCTATGCTGCATTTTTTAGAATT
This sequence comes from Maratus speciosus, assembly GCA_963932465.1. NCBI lineage: Eukaryota > Metazoa > Arthropoda > Arachnida > Araneae > Salticidae > Maratus > Maratus speciosus. Next base: position 80,895,331 of record OZ010787.1, read on the forward strand.
TTCCCTACAGCTATATCTCAATAACTAATGCACGAATTTTCATCAAACTTCAAATTCAGGTATACTTTCATACGAATTGGTTCTAAATTGATATAATTTCTTGTACTATTTAAATGATTTAATTGACGTGATTTATATAGAAGAAAGTTTTGTGATGGCCACAACATACTAGTTCTTTAATGGATTCTAAAATAATTAAAGAGAAAGTTCCGCATTTGACATGGAAGTTTTTACAAAACTTTATAATATTACTGCCTTTTAAGTTTTTACAAAAAGTAGGAATAAAAAGAATTTTTTGGGAGCAAACACTTTTATTGCTTTTCAAAATAGTCACCTTTAAGATTTATACACTTTTCCATCCTTTCAAACTAATTCTTGAAACAGTTTTTTCACTCTGAAGTTCATATCTTAGAAACATAGTTTTGGAAAGGCATCAACAGCTTCTTGAGGTGATGAAAATCGCTGCCTAAGTATTTTTTGTTTGACATAAGGGAACAAGAAAAAGTCGTTAGGCGACAAATCAGGAGAATATGGGCAATGAGACATTAATTCTATATTTTTATCCTTTAAATAATCAATTGTTTAACGTACTGTGTGGGAGCTGGCGTTGTCGTGATGAAGAATGATGCGGAGTTTTTTTTTCCCGATTTCGTTGATGACTTTTGGCAAACAAAATTCTGTATACCATTTAGCGTTAACAGTTTTTCGATCCTCTAAAAGAATGGTTGCGATATGTCCTGTAAGGCCGAAGAAACAAGTAATCATTTTCTTGGAAGTGCTTCGTGAACGAATAACTTTCGTAGGATTCGGTTCATCTGGAAACACCCAAACAGTGGATTGTTGTTTAGTTTCCGGCTCATACGAATACATCCAAGTTTCGTCACCTGTAATGATGTTGTGTACGAATTTGGCAGTTCCAAATTTGAATTTTTTTAGCATTTTTTTACACAGATTTGCACAAGCCTCTTTTTGAGCTTCTGTCAAATTGTGTGGAATCCATCTGGAACAAATCTTTTTAACAGCTAAATGTTCGTGCAAAATCGAATATATCGCAGTCTGTGATATGCCAAGGGATGCTTCTATATCACGATATGTGGCATGCCGATCTTCTTCAATCATCTTGCGCACAGCATCGATGTTGTTTGGAATCACTACCGATTTTGATCGTACTTCACAAGATTCATCACTGACGGACGCACAACTACGACGAAATTCTGCAAACCACGTATAATTAGCCTTTTCTGATGGTGCTTCATTACCAAACGTTTCACGAAGCTATACTAAGCATTCTTGTCGAGTGAGGCCTTTTTTCATATCATAAAAAATCATCCAACGGAAACCTTCACGAGTTATTTCCATTTTTTTCACTCACTTGTTTCTTTAGACACTCACTGTAAACAAAATACGCAGACGATTTCTAAGATGCCACCGATTCCAAGATTTAAAAAAAAAAAAAAATGTGAATTTTACGAATATCCTGAAGACAAATTTCAATAGCGCCTTCTATTGGTTATTTCGTCGCAGGGTTTTTGTCAAATGTAAATTTTGTGCTTTTTTTATAAATAAAAATTATGACCTTTTTATATGAAAATGGAACTTTAATTATGAGATGGCCTCTATTCGTCTAAAAAGTCAAATATTTTTATTATTTATGCAAATGCGAAGGCCATAGATTTCAATCCGCATTTTTTTAGATTCTAAGTTGAGGTCAAAGTTGAATTTTTTTCCTCAACAGAGTGAAAATTATCTGGGCCCGGAATCGAAGCTGGAACCTTGACTTGTAAGCACCAATTCTCTGCTACTTGAGCTACCCAGACGGTGTCCGGACTGACATTGTGCAAACTGATGATACATATTGGTATCATCAGATCTGCAAACGCTCAATTTTACCAATTAAAACACGTTGCACGAGGAAACGCCATTACTCATGAATAATCTACCCTATATATATAAAATCCTAATGAAACGAATTTATGAAACGACTTTATGAAACGATTTTATGATACGACTGATTAAAGAACTTATTATGTTTCACGGCGATTTCTCCTAAAATATGGAATATTATGCGATGAAATTAACACAAAAATCTGTATTGATCCGCAGATCTCAAAACTGGTATTAAAATTCTAAAATTCGAAATAGTTTTCGAGATATTAATTTTTTTCTAATTTTAAATACTTTTCTCTAATGATGGCAACTCAAATTTTAATCATAATAGATAATTTTTTTTTCATATTTTAGAAAAGAAATTTTACAACTAATTTGGCGACCAGTTCGGCTTCCCTTAAATGTATGCTAAGAAATGTATCATGTTGCTTTTATTCATAATTCAATTTACTTGAACAATCTTTCGCCAAATCAGAAGATTCTGATAGAAAAATCAAGAACGCTGTATTTTTATGTTAGCGCGACGCAGGTAATAAATCGCCAAACATTTCCCCCGTCGCATTTTTTTTTTCATTTTTATTTTATTTAATACAAAACTTTCATTTAAAACTGAAACATTTAAAATTAGTGGCTTTCACTTCTTTATTTATTTATTTTTTTTTTTTTAAACGAAACGAAAAGAAAAATATTAGACACAGATGTAATATACGCAGCGGGGTACCTAACTGGCGACAAAATGACGTTATTTTGCCTGACATGGTAACCCGGCTATTGTTGCTTATTTATTAATAACTGTTTATTTACATTTATTTTCTTTTTATTTAAAAGAAAATGTTAAAAATTGTTTTGTTCTATAGTTATTAATTAAACTTTTTTTAATTTATTGTTATTTCATTTTAAAAATAATAGAAAATAATTGTAACTTCTTTTCGAAAACGAGGTTTTCGCCAAATTGTCGTAAAAAAAAAAATCACGCCAAACGCGGTACGTATATGATATCTGTGTCAAATATTAAATAATGGAACAAATCATGACATTTAATTTCAACTTCAAAGTTATGTTTTAATGGCACTACTTAGTTATCCCATCGACCAATTTCGCCAAATTATATAAATCGCCAAACCACTCGGCAAATTATACAAATCGACATCATTTTTTTTTAATAACGAAAGAACATATAAATTAGTATAATATTAATAAAAATACAAATAAAACGTCGAAATAAAAGTCACTTGATGGCGTAAACACGTGTAATTTCCATAAAGTCAAGTGAATGTGACATTTACGATCAACCATTATTGGCATTTAATCTTATAATTTGGCGTTAGATTTTTGGTCGATGGGATAACCAAGTAGTACCGTTTTAATTTACCACTCGAAAAAAAAAATGCTAATTGGCGAGTTAAAAAAAGCTGTTGGCAAGATTTTCACCCGTCTAACACAAAAGTACCAAGAATTCTTTGCGATCATGGCCACTTTTATGTAGTTTTATTCGAAAAAATAATTTTGATTCTTTAATCAAAATGGAAATCTTTTTATGAAAAGCGAAGGGATTAGCACGTGATTGTTTATGGCAGTTACAGGACTTGGAGTATTATAATATAAGTGAAATGATGGCAATAGAATAATATTTGACGTCGTATCACCTGTGGCTGGCTAACATTAAAGTACCAAAATGGCCGCCTGGAATATAAAAAGCGAAGGGATCCGCCCGGAACTGTTGATGATAGTCACATGACTTAGGTTATTATTATAGAGATTGTTTTCAATTCTAAAAACAGCGCAAAGAATAATATTTCCTAATGATTAAAAATTTATTTACGCGTGACTATTTAAAAGAGAAAAAAAACTTTAAAATTACTATTAAATGAGTATGTGTTAAAAGCAGGAAAATATTGAAAATTGTATTTACACGTGGATATTAAAAGAGAACGGAAACTTTAAAATAATAAATACATTAATATACGTTTAACCCTTTCAGGGACAAGGTACTTCTATTCGTAAAATGTTGAAATCAGTGAATGGCACCAGAATTTACAAACAAATTTCGAAATACGAAAATGCTATTGTTCACTTTCTTAATAAAAGGAAAATTTTCATTCCAATATTCTGGTGCTAATGTGGCATTTAAGAATTAAAATTAAGTGGTCCAAAACTGAACCACCGCCCTTGAATGGGTTAAAGTAGAAAATTGTAGTAATTGTAGTAAATTGTATTATGTCAATCGTTTTATAACGCTGTTAAAAAAATACCGGGAGGCAAAGACTCTGTTTACTTAATTCATTTTATTTTAGCTTCTTTTCAAATGTTTAACTGATCTTCTTTAATCAAACACGAAAACAACCAATAGATGTCTTAACAGCAACTGATTCGGCTCTAAATTTTCACAATCAAAGGAAATTGAATGGAAACCCGTTTACGGGGAGATCGCTACCGGTTTTTTTTTTTTTCATTATAATTCAGTCTTCTCTAATCTTTTTAAAACCGATCCGATTAGCGTGCTTTTAGATTCTGCGGTGTCTGAACGGGGGGTTGGTGAGCGTAGCTTGCAGGGGGAGAACCCCTAGTAATTATATATGCAAATAAGCGGTGTCGTCTGAGTAGCTCAGAGGTAGCAGAGTGTTAGCGCGTACAACCAAGATATCAGATTCTAGTCTTGGCTGGTATACTTTTCACTCTGTTGTAAACAATTTGTTCAACTTTGATCTCCAAATAAAAAGAATCTGAAATATTTTTATTAAAAAAAACAGCTTTTGAAACAATTTTACTTTTTTATATAATCTGTGATTATTTTGGGGTTTTCATTCTCAAAGGAAAATCATTAAATTTACGATTAAATTTGTTATCGCATCAGAATTTGTCGGCAAAACATCTTTAAAATAATGTCATCTAAAAAAGCTTATTTTACAATATTTTTTAATGTTTTTACCAAACGTAAATATAAATGTAACATTGATGTAGTTATAGAAAATTTAATAAAATATATTTTTTAATTAAAAAAAGGTCAATTTTTGTCCTAGTTTTCCTGCCGTGGAAGGATGAAGCCTCATAAGTACAAATTAATCGTTAAAAAAGTAATTATTATTCCCCAAAATACATTTTTCGGCGCACGCACTCAGTTCTATGTAGAAAAAGTTCCATGAGGGATATAGCTTTTGATGACTTTATTGCGTGCCTATTTCTCATGGATTTATTGAGTGAAAAGTAACGTATATTTTGTAGCAACTGGTATGTACAGATTTCCATTATGCAATTGAAGACACAATTAATGTATCATGTCTATTAGCATATAGTTTGGCAAATAAGGAAATTCTGCCATTTCCAATGGCTGTTTTTGTGTTTGAAAGGAGATTTTTTCTTCATTGAAATATTTCTTAACAAGCATATTTTTATCATTGTCAATTACATATATGGATAAATTATTATGTATCATTAATGCAATGATTGATGTATCATTTCTGTTAGCATAAATCTTCTCAAATAATGGAATTTTGCTAATTTTAAACACTGTTTAATGTGTTTGAAATAAGATTTCTTAATTGCAAAATTGTTAAAGAAGCACATTTTTATCCCTATCAACTACATATGCAAATAAATTACTACATACCATTAATATAATTATTAACCCCTTAATCGTCGCGCCCGATACATTCAAGGGCAAGTTGCAGGTGAAATGAAAACGGAAACGAATAAGGGGCTATTGTATCATTTCTATTACACTGTAAAAAAAAATCTGTAAAGTTACTAAAATATTTCTAGGAAACTGGGATTCCAGGAACTTTTCATGTAACGGCAACAGCAAAAATTTCTGTAACAGATTCTGTTACAGGAATTTTTCTTGTTGCCGTTACATAAAAAGTTCCTGGAATCCCAGTTTCCTAGAAAAATTTTAGTAACTTTACAATTTTTAGGTAGCTTTCTTTACAAAAAAGCTACCTATTGCAGCCGTTCGGAGGAAAGCGATTTCAAAAAATTTTGGTATATTTTCATCGATCATGACCCCCAGACCCCGAAACCACCCTTCGTTCAAAATTGATATATATATATATATATATATATATATATATATATATATATATATACATATATATATATATATATATATCTGACCTATGTCACACTGTAACTCCCGTAATTATGAACCGATTTCGATGTAATTCGGTGTATACATAGTACATACCAATGTCTCGACCGAGTTCGTTGGCCAGCTTCATCCGCCGTTTTGTTTCAAAATGGCGGCCATTTAAAAATTTTAAAAAAATTTAAAACTTGAAATGTGGTACCAAAAAATTAAAAATGGAAAAATATTTTTTTCTTATATATTTGACCTTTATACAAAGATTCCGCAGCAGTTTTTGTTTCGTCTATATCTTAAAAAATGGCTGAGTTATAGCATTTTGAATTTCTAGCGTGGCTGACATTTTGAAACGTCCTGAATTTTGTCACGCGATAAAAGGCGTATTTATGAACCGATTTGGATGTAATTCGGTGTGTACATAGTACATACCAATCTCTCGACCGAGTTCGTTGGCCAGCTTCATCCGCCATTTTGTTTCAAAATGGCGGCCATTTAAAATGTTTTTAAAACTTTTAAATTTGAAATGTGGTACCATAAAATTGAAAATGGAAAAATATTTTTTTCTTATGTATTTTACCTTTATACAAAGATTTCGGAGCAGTTTTTGTTTCGTCTATATCTTAAAAAATGGCTGAGTTATAGCATTTTGAATTTCTAGCGTGGCTGACATTTTGAAACGTCCTGAATTTTGTCACGCGATAAAAGGCGTATTTATGAACCGATTTGGATGTAACTTCGTTTATACATAGTACATACCAATGTCTCGTCCGGGTTCGTTGGCCAGCTTCACCCGCCATCTTGTTTAAAAATGGCGGCCATTTAAATTTTTAAGAAAAATTTAAATTTGAAATGTGGTACCAAAAATTTAAAATTAAAAAAATATTTTCTTCTTATGCGTTTGACCTTGATAAAAAGATTCGGGAGCAGTTTTTGTTTCGTCTATATCTTAAGAAATGGCTGAGTTATAGCATTTTGAATTTCTAGCGTGGCTGATATTTTGAAACGTCCTGATTTTTCTCACGTAATAACAGGCGTATTTATGAACCGATTTGGATGTACCTTGGTGTGTACATAGTACATACAAATGTCTCGACCGAGTTCGTTGGCCAGCTTCATCCGCCATCTTGTTTCAAAATGGCGGCCATTTAAAAAAATTAAAAAATAAAAAAATTTAAATGAGATACCAAAAAATTGGAAAATGAAAAAGATTTTTTTTTTTTTGTATGTGTTTGACCTTAATACAAAGATTCCGGAACAGTTTTTCTTTCGTCTATATCTAAAAAAGATGGTTGAGTAATAGCATTTTGAATTTCTCTTGTGGCTGACATTTTAAAACGACCTGATTTTTCTCACGCGATAACAGGCGTATTTATGAACCTATTTGGATGTAACTTGGTCTGTACATAGTACATACCAATGTCTCGACCGAGTTCGTTGGCCAGCTTCATTCGCCATCTTGTTCCAAAAGGGTTGCCACTTAAAAAAATTAAATTTAAAATTCAAAATGAGGTATTAAACAATTGGAAAATGAAAAAGATTTTTTTTATGTGTTTGCCCTTGATACAAAGATTCCGGAGCAGTTTTTGTTTCTGAAAATTTGTTCTTTTGTTGATATCTTAAAAAATGGTTGATTTATAGCACTTTGAATTTCTAGCATGGCTAACATTTTGAAACGATCTTGTATTTGTCACGCGATAACACACGTATTCGCCTATTTCGATGTAAGAAGGCATGTGGATAGTATACATCAACACCTCGACCAAGTTCGCTGGCCAGATTCATCAGCCATCTTGTTTCAAAATGGCGGCCATTAAATTAAAATATATATATATATTTAAAGTGAGGTGCAAAAAAATTAGAAATTGAAAAAGGTTTCTTTCTTAAGTATTTGATCTTGATATAAGGATTCAGGAGCATTTTTTGTTTGTCTTTACCTTAAAAATGGCTGAGATATAGCAGTTTCAATTTCTATTGTGGGTGACATTTTGAAAAATCTGATTTTTTGCATGCGACAGCACTCCTATATATTAACCGATTCCGATGTGAGTGAGCATGTGCACAGCAATTACTAAGGTCTCGACCAAGTTCACTGCTTAGCCTCATCCATCATGTTGTCTTAAAATGACAGGCACTTTAAGAAATTGCCGAATTTGGCAGACAAATATAAGTTTCTTTAAAGAAAAGCAGCTTGGATAAAGCTGACTAATTTCGCGAAATTCTCATTCATTATATTGATAAAAATTAGTATTGAATCTCCTATATTCGGTTTCCACTAAATTGAGCTTCGTGTGTTTGCATGATATAAGTTGGTTTTTTTTAAATAAGGATTATGAAAGCTACCTCTTCCTCCCGGCACTGGCCGGAAGGACTTTTTTTTTACAGTGTAGCACATTTCTTCCCAAATAGTGAAACCTTTGCTAATTCCAATGTCTTTTTTTTTTTTTTTTGAAAAGCAATTTTTTATTCCAGGCTTACCAAAAGTGTATTTTTATCACTTTAAACGAAATACTTGGATAGTTATGTATTATTAACGCAATTCTTAGTATATCCTTTCTGTTAGCATATAGTTTTACATATATTGAAATTTCAGTAATTCTAAAGTCGGCGGTTTTTTGTGTTTGAAAGATTTCTTTATTTCAAAATTGTTATCAAAGATATTTTTATCGCATTCAACTACATAGTATATGAATGAAATATAAATTATTGAGTAATATTAATGTAATGATTAATGTATCATCTGACAGCATAAAGTTTCACAAATAATGACATTTTGATAATTCCAAAGAATTTTTTTATGTACAATTTAAAAAGAGAATTCTTTATTTCAAAACTGCTAATGAATCAAACTTTTTATCCCTATCAACAAATACAAGGATAAAATATATGAAACATTTCACAAAAATTATCATACAGTTTTATTTTTTATTTTACTTTACTTTATTTTTTAAGATATGAACGAATTTTTTAAGGCCGAAATACGTTTAATGAAAATACCATGAGCAAACTAATTTGTAATTTTAACATTTCTGCCACAGTAAAACATTACAATGCACCATTAATCATGTCGAAAATAGCATTGACGATCCCATGCTAATGTGTTTTCAAAACTAGAATTACTAAAATTATCATTTACAAGTTTCTCCATACCGTCATTTTCAAATAATCGATTAAACCATTTCATATTTTCAAATTATTTTTTTTTGTGTGTGTAATACATGTGTTACATTACTAAAAGAATTTTAAGACGCAGCACATATTTTTCTAGATTGTATGTTACATTTGTCTAAAAACAATAATATTTTTCTTTGTTTTTATCATAGCATTTACATCAAGATGTAAAAAAAGTTGGAGTACAAAAGTTAATACAAATTTAAAAGCTTTTGTACCGCATTAGTCATGTTAAAAAAAAGTCTATAAAAGTCTTTAATTGTCTAAATCAATAGTAGCGGTTTTTAATCTTTAACCCGGGAGAACTCGCTAGTGAGAATGCCCAATTGCTTTTCTTTTACTTTACATTAATATAATATCAACTTTTTTTTGGTTGGCTTAGCACTTTTATTCACAAAAGAGGTAAAATAATTGAAATAACATTTTGAAATTTTAATTAAAATGAAAAATGGTTTAAATAAGAGTCTTAAAAAAGTACGACGGTGAGAGAAAATCTCATGCAGCGAGTTCTCCCGGGTTAAGTTACCGCAAGCTCCTTTTTATTTTTTGTCTTCGTTGAACCCCTCCCCCCCCCCCCCACACACACACACAAACAAACACTGATACTTTTTACAATATGGAAAAAAGATATACACAGAGTGATTCAAAATAACATGGCAAATCAGGCATACAACAAGGATAAAAAATCATACAGGAACATAGGATCGGTAATCACTTATTGACTCACAAATACAGGGTGTTTCATCTTAACTCAATTTGGGTTGATGGTCATAACTTTCAGAAAACTGAAGTATATTGTAATAAAACATTTAACAGACATTCTCACCTTTGTTGTAAATGTGATAACACCAAACAAAAGTGGTAGAAGTTTGCAATATACAGTATGCACAGGACGCCCACATTTTGGACTGTGATGACCAATTCATACGGAATCATCGATTGCTTGAGCAACGTGTTTTTCCAGAACTTTTCATGATGTTATCACATTTCACACAAAACAAGATCCATATCGTTGCCTTTTTATTGCAATGTTTTGATTTTTCTCGAAATTATGACCGTCGACCCGAGTTCAGTTAGGATGAAACACCCTGTATTTGTGACTCAATAAGTGGTTTGCGACCCTATGTTCCTATAAGATTTTTTATCCTTGTTGTATGCCTGATTTGCCATGTCATTTTGTCAACGTTTTTTTTTAATCACCCTGTATAAATTAATAGGTATAATAGAAAATAATTATAGTTTTCATTTTCATTTTACTCACAAGATTTCTCTCGGATTCTAATATAACTGAAAAAATTTACACTGAACGGGAGAACTTGGCGAACCCCCTGAAGACCGCCACATAAGACTTGTTCACTTCATAATAATGGAGGCGAAAACGCTAGAAAAGCATTAATCCTCTCAGCGTTTCGGGGGACTTTCCTGCATTTTCATAAAAATCCTTATAAAACTAATTTTAATTAAAATTTTCTTTCCCTGATTATTTCTAATATACATTTCATGCCCTTTATTTGACATACATCTTAAAATACAATTCTGTTAAAATTATTTTTGTCTACAACTGATTTAAGTTGTTTTAAGGAAACGGAAAAATACGAGCAAATCGCTTAGAGAGATGTGTTAAATTTTAAAAAGCGAACATGTCCACAACCATATACTCATAATATTCAAATATGAAAAATTCGTTTTCCTCAAATTTTTATGTGTCAAAAGCTACCATCGGTAAAATTTTATAGATCACTGAAGAACTTATCTAAAAAACATTAAAATTAGATCCATGCGATAAACCATTCCACTATTCAAATTCTCTTCATCTGTCCATGGTTTTCATTTATATTAGAGCTAGAACACAAATACGAAAAATAATAATAAGTTAATAATGAGTTAACTTTTGACTTTATATTTAATTAAGATTGTCTTAAAGCTATCACGGAGTGTAGGCGAAATTTATGAGATCTTGTCTTCTAACCCTTTGCTCGTTGTTGAATAAAAGCTCTATATTTAAAGCCTATAAGACTCCTCATGAACTCCCACCACTATAAATATCCCACAATTGTACTTGATAAAATATAAGTCTAACGATTCAAGTTTTGATACCTATTTCAAACCTTTTTGTTATGAAAAATGCATTTTTTTCCAAAAACACTTTTTATTTCTCTATGTAAGATAAACTAAAATCACGCACATGGTGCATCTTTTTTTTTTTTTTTTTTTTTTGTCAGAAAATTCAAGAGAACATTAATATGGTGTTATTAGCTAACAGTATTGCGTATCCTTTCAACACTGAACTAAAATCTATATAAATAGATTTATAGATTGTTAAAAATAGTTTTATTTTCAAATTTTGATTAAGAACCTTTTGTCGTTTACCTAAATTTCAAATGGAAAAAATGTGTTAACTCATCCAATAGTACAACCCCTTTCTCAACTTTTACACGCTACGCAAATGTCAATAAATCTTTCTCGAATTCTAGATGAAGTTCAGTAATCCTTTATTTTAATGTAACAGAGTAGTTGCTTATTTTTAATTTATTTATTGTTATTTTAATGCTTAAACAAGATAATAAGAGATGACAATGGCTCGAAATGGAATCTACGAAACCGATTGCTATTTCAAAATATTTTTTGACTAAAACACTGTTTTGAAAGTATAAACAAATTTATATCTAACCATACAAAACCAGTTTAAAAAATGCATTCAAGATTCTACATAATATAAAAATAAAGAGTACAATGAGCTATACATATAAAACTGTAATAATATGTTTTAATAATTGCACGAATCAGAACCCTATTTACCACAAATTTCACGAAGCGGATCAATACTTGTCATAATTTCAAGAACCGGAATATCGTTCCGGTTTGTTCCGTTACATTTCGAGCCCTGGATAACAAATATATATGCATAACTATATTCCTAAATTTGGAAATATGTTCCTAGAAGCAAATTAATATTAGGCCAGTGTTTGCTTGTACTGACTACTTCTTTGTTAAATTTGTAGGGGAGACCGGGGGAATGGCGACACCTTAACCCTCTAATTCCCACTATAAAAAATTGCAAAGGAAAAAATTATTTCTTAGTTTTATTTATGTTATTGTGGGTCAAATAAAGTAAAAATAAGAAAATAATGCGATTTTGTTATATTTCTAGGATTTCTGTATGGTATCATATATGCTACCATGGGTAGATTAGGATGAAATATGAAGGATTTTACCATATTTCAAAAGTAATTTATTTTGTGAAAATAATTACATTTTTACATGTTATATGACCTAAAACAATTTCTTTCTTTGTTTATAGATACTAGCAGGAACGACTGAGCTAAGCTCGGTCAAAATTAGCTTTCTGTTTATCTCGATATATTTTTCCCACTGAATCATTCTTGCTGTTTTAGATGCAATTAGCTTGACCGTGAAACATAGTGACCCAAAATGACCCACTAATGACTTTTTTCGAACATGCGACCTATCACAATGCTTTTCTCGAGCCTGAAAACGATGGAATACAAAATTTAGTGAAAATCGTTTGTCGTTTTCTAGGTAAAATAAGCTTGATCTACGTTGATTCAAAAAACCACTAACCGAAATTCATCGACGGATGTGAGCTATTTCAATGGTCTTTTTGTACTGTAAAACGGTATAACAAAAAAAATTGCCAAAATTGTTTGAATCTTTTTGAGATGCCGTTAGCTTGACCCCGACCCATTTTCACCAAAATGACCCATAATCGAATTTTCTCGAACACGTGACCCATCCCAATGGTCTTTTCGTGCCCGAAAACGATAGATTACAGAATTTCGTCAAATCGTAGTGCCGTTATCTAGATAAACTTAGCTGGACCCACGATGACCCAAAAATGACACACTAATCGAATTTCTTGAACACGTTACCCATCCCAATGGTTTTTTTGTTGTCCGAAAATGGTTAGATACAAAATTTAGTCAAATTTGATTGAGCCGTTCTCTAGATATAATTAGCTTGACCCAGACCCATTATGACCCAAATTGACCCACTGATCGAATTTTCTCGAACACGAGAAAATGAACATGAGAAACCCAATGGTCTTTTCGTGTCCGAAAACAGTAGGGTGCAAAATTTCGTCAAGATCCTTCGAACCGTTATCTAGATAAACTTAGCTTGACCCACTGTGATCCAAAAATGACCCACGAATCGAATTTCCTCGAACATGTAAGCTAGCTCAATGGTCTTCTCGTAATCCAAAACTGTAGAATATAGAGTTTAGTGAAAATCGTTAAAGCCGCTTTTTAGATAAAAATAGCTTGACCCACAATGACCCAAAAAAGACCCACTAATCGAATTTTCTCGAACACGTGACCTAGCCCAATAGTTTTTTCGTGTCGAAAAACGGTTGGATGTGAAATTTGGTCAAAATCGCTTGAGCCGTTTTTTAGATATAATTAGCTTGACCCTGACCCATTATGACCCAAAATGACCCACTAATTAAATTTTCTCGAACACAAGACCCATCCCAATGATCTTTTCGTGTCCGAAAATGGTTAGATACATAATTTAGTCAAAATCGATTGAACCGTCCTCTAGATATAATTAACTTGACCCTGACCCATTATAGTCCAAAATGACCCCCTAATAAAATTTTCTCGAACACGAGACCCATCCCAATGGTCTTTTTGTGCCCGCAAACAGTAGGGTGCAAAATTTCGTCAAAATCGTTAAAGAAGTTTTCTAGATAAACTTAGCTTGACCCACGGTGACCCAAAAATGGCCCACTAATCAAATTTTCCCAAGCATGCGACTTAGCCTAATAGTTTTCTCGTAATCCAAAACTGTAGAATATAGAGTTTAGTGAAAATCGTTAGAGCCGTTTTTTAGATAAAATTGGCTTGACCCATAGTGACCCAAAAATGACCCACTAATCGAAGTTTCTCGCACATGTGACCTAGCCCAATAGTTTCTTCGTGTCGAAAAACGGTTGGATGTGAAATTTGGTCAAAATCGCTTGAGCCGTTTTTTAGATATAATTAGCTTGACCTTGACCCATGACGACCCAAAATGACCCCCTAATCGAATTTTCTCGAACACGAGACCCATCCCAATGATCTTTTCGTGTCCAAAAATGGTTAGATACAAAATTTTGTTAAAATCGATTGAGCCGTTCTTTAGATATAATTAACTTGACCCTGAGCCATTATAGCCCAAAATGACCCACTAATAAAATTTTCTCGAACACGAGACCCATCCCAATGGTCTTTTTGTGACCGCAAACAGTAGGGTGCAAAATTTCGTCAAAATCGTTAAAGAAGTTTTCTAGATAAACTTAGCTTGACCCACGGTGACCCAAAAATGGACCACTAATCAAATTTTCCCGAACATGCGACTTAGCCTAATAGTTTTCTCGTAATCCAAAACTGTAGAATATAGAGTTTAGTGAAAATCGTTAGAGCCGTTTTTTAGATAAAATTGGCTTGACCCATAGTGACCCAAAAATGACCCACTAATCGAAGTTTCTCGCACATGTGACCTAGCCCAATAGTTTCTTCGTGTCGAAAAACGGTTGGATGTGAAATTTGGTCAAAATCGCTTGAGCCGTTTTTTAGATATAATTAGCTTGACCTTGACCCATGACGACCCAAAATGACCCACTAATCGAATTTTCTCGAACACGTGACCTAGCCCAATGGTCTTATCATGCCCGAAAATGGTAAAATACAAAATTTCGTCAAAATCCATTGAGCCGTTCTCTAGATATAATTAGTTTGACCCTGACCCATTATGACCCAAAATGACCCCCTAATCGAATTTTCTCGAACACGAGACCCATCCCAATGATCTTTTCGTGTCCAAAAATGGTTAGATACAAAATTTTGTTAAAATCGATTGAGCCGTTCTTTAGATATAATTAACTTGACCCTGAGCCATTATAGCCCAAAATGACCCACTAATAAAATTTTCTCGAACACGAGACCCATCCCAATGGTCTTTTTGTGACCGCAAACAGTAGGGTGCAAAATTTCGTCAAAATCGTTAAAGAAGTTTTCTAGATAAACTTAGCTTGACCCACGGTGACCCAAAAATGGACCACTAATCAAATTTTCCCGAACATGCGACTTAGCCTAATAGTTTTCTCGTAATCCAAAACTGTAGAATATAGAGTTTAGTGAAAATCGTTAGAGCCGTTTTTTAGATAAAATTGGCTTGACCCATAGTGACCCAAAAATGACCCACTAATCGAAGTTTCTCGCACATGTGACCTAGCCCAATAGTTTCTTCGTGTCGAAAAACGGTTGGATGTGAAATTTGGTCAAAATCGCTTGAGCCGTTTTTTAGATATAATTAGCTTGACCTTGACCCATGACGACCCAAAATGACCCACTAATCGAATTTTCTCGAACACGTGACCTAGCCCAATGGTCTTATCATGCCCGAAAATGGTAAAATACAAAATTTCGTCAAAATCCATTGAGCCGTTCTCTAGATATAATTAGTTTGACCCTGACCCATTATGACCCAAAATGACCCCCTAATCGAATTTTCTCGAACACGAGACCCATCCCAATGATCTTTTCGTGTCCAAAAATGGTTAGATACAAAATTTTGTTAAAATCGATTGAGCCGTTCTTTAGATATAATTAACTTGACCCTGAGCCATTATAGCCCAAAATGACCCACTAATAAAATTTTCTCGAACACGAGACCCATCCCAATGGTCTTTTTGTGACCGCAAACAGTAGGGTGCAAAATTTCGTCAAAATCGTTAAAGAAGTTTTCTAGATAAACTTAGCTTGACCCACGGTGACCCAAAAATGGCCCACTAATCAAATTTTCCCGAACATGCGACTTAGCCTAATAGTTTTCTCGTAATCCAAAACTGTAGAATATAGAGTTTAGTGAAAATCGTTAGAGCCGTTTTTTAGATAAAATTGGCTTGACCCATAGTGACCCAAAAATGACCCACTAATCGAAGTTTCTCGCACATGTGACCTAGCCCAATAGTTTCTTCGTGTCGAAAAACGGTTGGATGTGAAATTTGGTCAAAATCGCTAGAGCCGTTTTTTAGATATAATTAGCTTGACCTTGACCCATGACGACCCAAAATGACCCACTAATCGAATTTTCTCGAACACGTGACCTAGCCCAATGGTCTTATCATGCCCGAAAATGGTAAAATACAAAATTTCGTCAAAATCGATTGAGCCGTTCTCTAGATATAATTAGTTTGACCCTGACCCATTATGACCCAAAATGACCCCCTAATCGAATTTTCTCGAACACAAGACCCATCCCAATGATCTTTTCGTGTCCGAAAATGGTTAGATACAAAATTTTGTTATAATCGATTGAGCCGTTCTTTAGATATAATTAGCTTGACCCTGACCGATTATGACCCAAAATGACCCACTAATCCAATTTTCTCGAACACAAGACCCATCCCAATGATCTTTTCGTGTCCGAAAATGGTTAGATACATAATTTAGTCAAAATCGATTGAACCGTTCTCTAGATATAATTAGCTTGACCTTAACCCATTATGACCCAAAATGACCCACTATTGGAATTTTCTCGAACACGAGGCCCATCCCAATGGTCTTTTCGTGCCTGAAAACAGTGGGGTGCAAAATTTCGTCAAAATCGTTAAAGAAGTTATGTAGATAAACTTAGCTTGACCCACGGTGACCCAAAAATGACCCACTAATCGAATTTTCTCGAACATGTGACTTAGCCCAATAGTTTTCTCGTAATGCAAAACTGTATAATATAGAGTTTAGTGAAAATCGTTAGAGCCGTTTTTTAGATAAAACTGTCTTGACCCATAGTGACCCAAAAATGACCCACTAATCGGAGTTTCTCGAACATGTAACCTAGCCCAAAAGTTTATTTGTGTCGAAAAACGGTTGGATGTGAAATTTGGTCAAAATCGATTGAGCCGTTTTTTAGATATAATTAGCTTGGCCTTGACCCATTACGACCCAAAATGACACAACTAATCGAATTTTCTCGAACACGTGACCTAGCCCAATGGTCTTATCGTATCCGAAAATGGTAAAATACAAAGTTTCGTCAAAATCGTTAGAGCCGTTTTTAAGATAAAATTTACACACACACACACACACACACACACACACACACACGCACACACACAATTTTTGCTCGCATTATAGTATAAGGTATTTCTCAATATATACACAGTAAACTTCTGATTATCCGTCACTCACGGGACCAACGATAAGGTGGATAATCGAAAGACAATACAAGACCGTTACTAAAATTACATTTCAATATATTAATTTATAAAAAGGAACCATTATTTATTTTTTTTTATTCGCTGTGCACTTTTGTTCATTCATTGGCTCGTTAACGAGCCAATGAATGATTTTGTTTCTGGCTGACTCCTTTGTTTATGACTGAATCCTGATTGATAATTTCTAAATTCACAATTTAAAATCACATTCACCAGCATCAGGTTTCAGTGGATTCAAAATATTTTCAATAATTTTGTCATTCGTTAATTCTTAATAACAAATATTTCTCTAGTCATAATTAAGCGAATCTGTAATTGCATTCGCGGAAATATTTTCTAGCTGTTGTCCCTGACGTGAGACAAGCATTTTGCTCAAAGTAGCGCCGTGTCACTCGGTTTTTTGTGCATTTGATTTTTCTTTGTTATTTTTCTGATTTCTTTTTAAATAAAAAAGGAAATAAGAGTGGCAGTTTATATAGTGGCGGATAATCGGAAGTTTACTCTATATCCAATTTTTTTCATATAATTTTATTTTTTACACCATATATTCAATTTTAAACAATAATAATAATAAAATAACCTCATTTTACTTATTAATTTTGTGTGTAATTCTATATATAGAACACTAATATAGTATGTAGGAGCAAAAAATAACTGTTACATTTTTGCCGATGGCAACTAGTGGTTTGTTTATCTAACACATATAAAAATAAAATTTTGTAACTCCGTCTATCTTTCTAAAAAGATACACAATTAAGAAGTTAGAACCATGATATTTACAAGTGCATTAAAATATTGCGGAAACATATAAAGCAATCCGGATTCTAAATAAACTATAATTCATTTTTAATTAATAAAAAAAACAAGATAATAGCTATTTCTAGCAAAGATTTGCTATTTATTGTTGCCAAAAATTTTAAAAACGCAATAAAGTTGAACGCACAATAAACACAGCAATTAATACAAAATATAGAAAACTAGAGCTCAGTTGATCTGCGCGAGATCACCAAGTCCAATATATACCACGTAGAACAAATATACTAAATATAATATAGGGGAAAGTAGGGTATTGACGCTCAGAAGTGTAATCCCTCTCACCAAATATCTCTAAACAGAATTGAAAACGTGTGATCTGTACCGGCACCTAGCGAACTTCATCCTAAGTTCCCAGTAAGGAATTAGTGCCCGTCGGGAGGAAAGTATTTTTGTGTCCTCACGTTATTAGATTGAAGTTGTTTTATTATAAAATTCTACAACATCTAACTTGAAGGTAAGTGTATACTCTTATTGTCAAATATTCATTTACTCATTATGTCTACAAAATATATACATTTAGCTGTACTTTCATGCTTTTATTTATATTTGTAGTGCGTTGTTACGCCAATTATAATGCAATAAAATCCAACATGACGGTAACGGGTAATGGCGCTTGCGTGGAATTCCAGAAGAAGTGTTGCCCGTGGGCAACTCTTTTTAAATTCATATTTGTTAATTGACACCACTTTTTGAAATGGTAAAATTTTCCTGTTTCCGCCTTTATTAATATGTCATTAAACAAGGAGAATTTTACGATTTCAAAAAAGTGGTGAAAATAAAAAAAAACTAAATATAAAAAAGTAGCCTACTATATGTCTAGCACAAGATGTGTAAAGTGGTTGCAAAAAGTCTGCAGTGGTGCGAACAGCCCACACAACTACATGTGTAGCTTTTGTCTTACTTAAATGTTGTATTCAAACTCTGGGCGCAATTACCCTAGCATGTCGGGCATTGCCGCTCAATCGATGATCATTTAAATAAAACGCCAAAAAAAATTCCTAAAACTTTTATGAAAATTAGTTAACTGCAAACTGTTCCTTATGCTTTGGAGTTATTGCCAACCTATCTTAAGTATAGTAAAATTGTGAATATATTGTAGATATTTCCATAAATAAAGTGATGATGGAAAATATTATACAAAATTTTAAAAAATGCTCTATTACTTCAGCAAATTATTTGTTTAATCATTATCGATTGTGAACGTTTGGCACCAACTTCAAAAAGTAATTGATTACTTTTTATATGTATATATTCGTAAATTAAATCATAAATATGTAAATTAATCTTTTGTAAAAAATATTCTCTAGAAAATCCATGTTTGGTAGATATTAAATTCTATATATTAAATTTAACGTTTTTATGCCGATACATGGTGTCCGATGTGCAGTTAATGGATAACGTTTCGTCATTAGAGAAGTTTAAAGAATTATTTAATTCTTTTTAGTGCTTTTTTGAAGTCGGTTAATATTTTTTTTTTGAAAAGATTATTTTATTTCCTACTTTTTAGTTATTCATACCGTAACACATAATTATCCATATTTCAACATCTGCTGAATAAGTAAATTATTTGTCAAATAAATTATAATTTACAAAAATTATTTATTAAACAAATAGTTTTTAATAAATTCTTTCTAATTTCATTAGATGTATTGATTTTATTAGCATTTAATACATATGATATTTTTTTAAACAAGTACATTGTATTCACAACAGCCTACATTCATTTATTTATTGATCACATACACCTGACTTGTGTGCTTGACATAAGGGGCCCACTTATAAGTCATCGTTAATATACAAGGACAAAATAGCACAAGGACTTTGAGCTTTGAAGAGGGGGTGGGGTTTCTAGATAGCACAAGGAAATTTACAACACCAGAGAATTACATCTGGGAGCTCCACTAAGAGTGTGCAACGGAGCCAGCGGGAGTTGAACCCGCAGCCCAACTACGCTCTCAAGCGATTAGTGGTGTGGTGCCTTAACCATTCAGCCACAGTCTACATTCAAGAATTATTATTGTAAGACTCCGTTGTCAAGAAGCAAAATGCAGACTATGTAGCAATATTTGTATCGACTCTTCAAGTATATTGACCAGGACCCAGATATATTTTTCGCTGTTAGCGAAATGAGATTGACCAATCAGAAGCCTGCCTTTTTGCGAACTTATCCTTTTTATAGAGTGTGTCCTTCTAAATTAAAAAAATTCTTCTATCAAATAAAACAAAATTTTCTGTACTAAAATACTGGCATCCAAAAAGCTGTAGACTTGTCAGGTTTGAAAATGTGGTCCAGGGCCCACCGTGGCTGATTGGTCAAGGCATCACGCCGCTAATCGCTTGAGAGCGTAGGTGGCTGCGGGTTCGAATCTCGCTGTCTCCGTTGCACACTCTTTGTGGAGCTCCTGGATGTAATTATTTGGTGCTGTAAATTCCCTTGTGCTATCTCCTTCCTGTATATTGACGATGACTTATAAGCGGGCTTGGCGCCAAGCACACAGGTCAGATATATGTATTTAATAAACCAATCATGTGGTCCATAATTCTACATTATTCTTTTCCGATAATCTCCATCAATTATTTCCTCATGTAAGGCGCCTCTATTTGAGAGTGGTGACATACTATGCACAGACTCTGTTTATACATGCGTGTTTGACAAAACACTACGGCAAAACTAGACATTTTCTATCCCAGAACTTGGCGATACTCGCTTGGACAAGTTTGATTATACGAGTGGCGGACAATTTAACAAGCATTAGTTTGGCAACAATGGCAAGCTCTTCAAGATTCATGGCGATAGCTTTTGTCCAGAATCTATCAATCAATATTTATTTTCCGTATGTCACCAATCTCATACCAATACTCCCCATCCTTAGGCAGTAAAGACATCAGAAATGAGCGTCAATGATTAGGTGTTTAGTCTGAATCTGATAACCGAAGACAGTGCTGCTACACATAAGAAGGCACTTTTATGTGTACTGCACTGTTAAAAATCTGCAGCTTTAGATGCATAGTCACTCCACCGCTTTTATAGAATATTTCTAATCTGAACAATGAGAATGCCCCATAGCATAGTCAAGTAATCGTTTCCTATAAAAGCGGTGGAGTGACTATGCAGTAAACGCTACAGATTTTTAACAATGTGTATATGGATGAACTTTGCAGTGCACCACCGACAAATGGAAACACTTTGCTGAACTCTGATGTAAAATGCCGCTTTGCTATCGAATGGAGGATATTCCATCTATGATTTGATGACGTGGTCAAGGTAAAAACTTCTAGCGTAAGGAAGGGAAGGCTCCGTAGACATAATGAAAAACCCTCGCCAGCCAGTGAAACGGTTCATGCGGAAAGCAGTAGTAGCCTCCCTTCTTATGAGTTAGAAGTTCTTTGGGTAAATTACCGGTATCACGTGACTTTTTCAGCCTCGAACCCAGATTTGGAATAAAGCCCATTTTAAGCTTTTTGATACTCACTTCCGATGTCGGTTAGCATCGTTTTAAACATTTGAGTTTTTCTGAATGCGGCATCTTTTCTAGACAAGATCTCGCACTTCGGAAAGTAAAGTTCGCATCCAGTAAACTATAAGGTCCACATAGATACCTACGGACATCGAAATTGGGAGTAGAAAAGCTGACAATCCATCAAAACAATTTACGCATCAGAGCGCGACAAAGTGCTTTAAGAGAAACTTATGTCCAAACTATAGCAAACCTACACTGTTAAAAATATCGTGAAAGATTTCCTCTGTCTTTAAAGGCTATCTATTTTCTGACCAATGAGAATGCTACATAAAATCCTATGAAGCGTTCCCATTGGTTAGAAAATAGATAGTCTTTAAAAACAGAGATAAATTTTCACGATATTTCTAACAGTGTACGCATTTTCTATTACATAACTACAGCGTCTATAATACATAGTGTGGAAATCGGCTATCCCAGTAATACTTAAAAAAGTGCTAAAATATTGGATCCCTTAAATGTCAAACGATGCTGAAATCCAATGAGTCGATCACAGCGCCATCTGCGGGATATTTTTTAAAACTCCAAGACGATTTGGTTACAGCGTTATAGCGTCTAGAATACCTAGTGTGGAAAATGCTATCCAAACAACGCTAAAAATTTGTATCCCTTATATTCGCGACGATGCTGCTAAAATCCCAAGTTTCGATTGCAGCGACATTTAGTGGGATTTTCGTATTACATTGTATAGAGTAGCAATATCTTGCAGTTGTAGAAAATATCCTGCAGATGTCGCTGCAATCTGTATATTTCAGCAGCATCGTTGCACATTTAAGGGATACAATATTTTAGCACATTTTTAAGTATTACAGGGATAGCCAATTTCCACACTATATATTCTAGGCGCTATAACAGCGTCTAGAATATATAGTGTGAAAACCGGCTATCCCCGTCATATTTAAAAATGTGCTGAAATATTGGATGTTGAATAACGATTCTGAAATCCAATAAGTCGATGTCAGCGACATCTGCAAGATATTTTCTAAAACTCCAAGAGGATTTGGTTTAGACACTGTAATAATACGATGTTTACTTTGAAATCTGAAAATATATCGCAGATGTCGCTCCGATCGGCACCCTTGATTTCAGCGTCATTGCACATTTAAGGAATATAACTTTTTAGCGCTGTTGTGATAGCAGATTTCCACGCTATGTATTCTAGACGCTGTAATTTGGTTCAGCTCTAGATGGTGTAAGCATGTTCACAATACCTACTGGGTTCAGATCCTGAACCATTATCATTGGTTCCCAAGATTCAGATATCCAGAACATATTGACTGACTATCGCAGTAGTACAGCATCTAGAATACATAATGTGGAAATCTGCTATTAAAACAGCGCTAAAAGTTGTGTACCTTAAATGTGCAACGATGCTGAAATCCAGGGAGCCGATCGCAGCGACATCTGCGATATATTTTCAAGTTTCAAAGTAAACATCATCGTATTATTGCAATGTCTAGACCAAATCGTCTTGGAGTTATAGAAAATATCCTGAAGATGTCGCTGTGATCGACTCATTGGATTTCAGCATCGTTTGACATTTAAGGGATCCAATATTTTAGCACTTTTTTCAGTATTACTGGGATAGCCGATTTCCACACTCTAAGTACTACTGCTACAGAGTCTAGAATATATAAAGTACGGAAATATTGTATCCCTTAAATGTAAAACGATGCTGAAATCCAAAAGTCGATCGGAGCGACATCTGATGGTATTTTCTAAAACTCCAAGACCATTTGGTCTAGACACTGTTATAATACAATGTTTACACTGAAATTTGAAAATATAACGCAGATGTCGCTGCGATCGGCTCATTGGATGGAGGATATTCCATCTACGTTTTGATCACGTGGTCAAGGTAAAAACTTCTAACGTAAAGAAGGGAAGGCTCCGTAGACGTGTAATGCGAATCCCCGCTAGCCAATGAAACAGTTCATGAGGCAAAGCAGTAGTATTTTTCCTTCTTATCAGTTAGAAGTTCCTTGGGTAAATTACCGCTACCACGTGACTTTTTTCAGTCTCGAACCCATATTTGGAATATCCTCTATTACAGCGTCATTGCACATTTAAGGGATATATTTGTTTAGTGCTATTTGGATAGCAGATTTCCACACTATTTATTCTAGGCGTTGTACTTGTTCTCTGATACATAAGAAACTTTAGAGGTTGATTTTGAACTTTTCGACACTGACTTCCGATATCGGTTTGTGTCTTTGTGGGCCTTCCGGTTTGGTGGATGACAGAATGGCCGGGATTCAGATAGATTTTTCGGTCTTAGCGAAACGAGATCGACTAATCAGAAGGCTGCATTTTTGCAAACAGCGAAAAGTTCGCAAAACTGCAGGCTTCTGATTGGTCAATCTCGTTTCACTACCAGCGAAAAATCTATCTGGATCTCGGCCCTTGTCCAGCTAAGTTTTCGCACTTCGAAAGATCTCGTATCTCTGTAACAGTATGAAAGATGAGTACTTATAATGGGCGACTGCTTCAAAAAGGATTTGAATTTTAAAGTTTTTATTTTGAATGTTCTAATCATCAGATTTTTATAAAATTGGAATGGGACCAAATGGGTGACTTACACTTTCAAACAAAAAAAAGTATCAAAATCGGTTCATATTTAAGAAAGTTATGCGTGAACATGGACAAAACATACATACAGGTCGAATTGATAACCTCCTTCTTTTTGAAGTCGGTTAAAAACGGAACCATTATAAGATCACTTCTGTGTCTGCCTGTCCGTCTGTCATACAGCCTTATTACTCATAAACTATGGAAGGTGGAAAGTTCAAATTGGGAGAAGTAATAAAGACTATTAACCCACATATTTACAGATAATTAAACATTCACAAATATACTTAGGGGAAAATGTAGAAGGGCTTATACAGTTATTTCAAAAAAATATATTCTTTGTAGGGAAAAGTAGGGTAATTACTCTCAGAAGGGCAATACCGCTCACCCAATATCTCTAAACAGAAAAGAATTGAAAACGTGCAATCGATACCAGCACCTAGCGAACTTCAGCGTAAGTTCCCAGTAAGAATATAGTGACCGTCGGAAGGAAAGTATTTTTTGTCTTCACGTTATACCTTGCAATTGCTTTATTATAAAATTCTACAACATCTATCTTGAAGGTAAGTGTACACTCTTATTTTCAAATATTAATTTACTCATTATGTCTACAAAATATATACATTTAGCTGTACTTTTATGCTTTTATTTATTTTTGTAGTGCGTTGTTACGCCAATTTTAATGCATTAAAACCCAACATGGCGATAACGAGTAATGGCGCTCGCGTGGAATTCCAGAAGACGAGTCGCCAGTGAGCAACTTTTTTAAAATTCAAATTTATTGATTAACACCACTTTTTTGAAATGGTAAAATTCCCCTGTTTTCGCCTTAATTTATGTCATTCAACAAGGATAATTTTACGATTTCAAAAAAGTGGTGAAAATCAAAAAACCTAAATTTAAAAAAGTAGCCCAATATATGTGTAACACAATATTTGTGCACAATATGTGTAAAGTGGTCGAAAAAAGTCTGCAGTGGTGTGAACAGCAGTGGTGTGGCGCAACTACATATGTGGTTTTTGCCTTACTTAAATGTTGTATTCAAACTCTGAGCGCAATTACCCTACCATGTTGGGCATTTCCGCTCAATCGATGGTTATTTAACCCTTAAATGCCTGGTGTTGCCTTTCGGCAACATACCCAATTTAGCCTTCTAAAATACTATTAGAATAATATTGAAGCTCTAATGGCTAATGTTGCCAATAAAATGCATATAGAAAATATTATTAAATCAATTTTCAACATGCCGATGGCAGCACTAGTGTTGTTGAAGAATAAATATAGATTTATTTTTTCAATTATTGCTTGATCTTTTTGTTTTGTTTGGAAGCTTTTGAAATACACTATTTTGTTCTGTTGGGATCAAATAAAATTTATTACATGGAAAGTAAGGTATGTAGCCCGTATTTATGATTACTTCTGGATATTTAACTGTAGTATATTTGTTGTAAGCAGATTTTTGCATGTGTTGCCAATTAGCAACAACAGGCATTAAGTGTTCCACAAAGCCTGGAGAACAATGAGCAGTATTAGTTTTACTTTCTTCTATATTCAATAGAAGTAGTTTATTTTTCTAGTTGTTTATAATTGTAGTTCACTTTTTAAAATGTATGCCAGATATTTTTCTACATTTTATTTTTTGCAAATTTTACTCTATCATTTTTAGAATGCCTCCAAAAAAGTATTTGACTCAAAAACAAAATAGAAGAATTGGTTCATGATTACTCTCATAATGATATTGAAATGGTTATTCCGAAATGCAGTAAAGAGATTTCAAAGTAATGTAAACTTCCAAACAGGTAGATTATTTGAAAAAAGAGAACATAAAGGTAAATGAAAACCAGATAAAGTTTAGTGGAAATGAGATTATTCACCAAACGTGAATGA
The DNA here is from genome assembly GCA_963932465.1 of Maratus speciosus. Lineage (NCBI taxonomy): Eukaryota > Metazoa > Arthropoda > Arachnida > Araneae > Salticidae > Maratus > Maratus speciosus. The sequence continues at coordinate 80,921,471 of OZ010787.1, forward strand.
GTTGGATACACCACTAGCTTTTTTCAAATATTTCTCTTCAGGTGAGCTTATAGAAAAAATTGTCAGTGAACGCAATTAAATATGCCTGCCAAAAAGATCTTTATAAACCTACGAATTTCACATCACAAGACTTAAGGCAATTTATGGGGATAACACTATACGCGTCTTTAGGGCATTTGCCCAGTGTTCGATCGTATTGGAGTCATGAACTCGATTTTCCTTTAACTCAGAACACAATGAGTAGAGATCAGTTTGAGAAAGTCCGAAAATTTATTCATTTCATTAACAACCAAAAACATCTACCTCAAGATAATACGAAACGTGATAGATTAACACAAACTTCGACATATCATTGATATTTTAAACAATCATTTTGTTTCTAACCTTTTTAACCCCTTGGGGACGAGCGACACGTATACGTGCCGCATGAAGCGCTCAAAATCCTTGTTTTTCCTCACCAGTAAAATTTTACTGTAAAATTTGCCTTATTTAATCAGCGCATTTTCCCGATTCAAAAAGACACAAATTTCTGTTTTTAAAAAACGGTGACAGAAGATTAAAAATTTCGTAAAAGGCTCCCGTCCCGAAGGGGTTAAGCAAAATCTCCCAATTGATGAGCAAAGGTGCAATACGAAAGTTCGACATTACATGAAGCAATATATGCCAAATAAACCCATAAATCGGGATTTAAACTTTTTGTACTTGCTGGTATTTCTGGGAATGCTTGTAACTTAGAAGTATATTCAGGTCAAGAAAATATGCTAACGGGACCAATTACTGGACCCGATTTTGTTGCAACGTATTCAATAAGCTGTGAAGAAGAATACCAAGATCAGTAAGCCATAAGTTGCATTTTGACAAATATTATACGGCTTTACCGCTGATTGTACATTTGGCAAACACTGGCATAGATACATTGGGTATACAGTCAGAGGAAATAGAATTCCTTGATGCTAACTGCCCGATGAAAAACCCTTAAAAGATTTAGATCGGGGTTCTGGATCGGATATACTACAACTGTAGATGGCATTGACATTTCATCACTAGTCTGGAAAGGCAATAAATTTGTCATGATGCTATATCTACTTTCGCCGGAAGAAATCCTGTAAAAAAAGTCAGTCGTGTTGACAGGAGTTAAAAGAAGATCATTAAAATATATAGTCCATACGTAATTAAGGAATAAAAGCGACATATCGGAGTTTACCGATTTGGATAACTTAACGGCCCGCTACAAAATTAATATTCGTAGTCGCGTATAGTATCTACGAATATTTTCCCATTTGCGTGAATTCACTACAGTAAACGCATGGCTTATCTACAAAAGTTTTGAATGCTACTGATCATCAATCGGAGATAATGCCTCAATCAAAGATCAGAGCAGAATTTGCAAGATCATTATGCATGGTGGGAAGTAAATATATCTAAGCGTGGAAGACACTCAACGATGGTTGAAGAAGAAATTCAGGGGAAAAAAAGTTAGAGGTCCATCACAGTACTCACATAAAGATGTCGATTCGAACAAACAGGACATATGCCTCTATATGCAGAGAAAAGGATGAGGTGAAAATTCCCAAATTGCAAAGGATACATTGTAACAAAATAGGAAAAATGTGGTTTTTGACTGGGTTTTAATAGAAACAATAATTATTTCAAAAATTTCTATACAATTGCCTAACTAAAAAAATCAAGTATCATAAAATAAACTATTTTGTATTCCACATTGATTTTTATAATGTTTTACCATAAATTTTTGTATTTGTAATAAGAATTAATTACTTTTATAAAGCACTTTGTGAAAATTCCTTATCATAGTTCTTAAAATCAATGTGTGTTTAATATTATAGAATTTTATCAAGGAGAATTATTTTTTCAATTAAAGCCGAGTGTTGCCGATCGGCAACAAACTATTTTCTAGCCGTAAACCATACTTAAAACAAAATACGATTTTTTTAAGTATTTTTCCCATGATCTATTTAAGAAATGAAAGCCGAAAAATATTTTTAAATTGATTTTTTAAAAATCAGGCATTTAAGGGTAAAATAAAACGATAAAAAAAAATCCTTAAACTTTTATGCAAATTAGTTGATTGCAAACTGTTCCTTATGCTTTGGAGTTATACTTTGTTAGTAAAATATTGGGTTTTTTTTGTCTAAATTTACTAGCTAATCATGTTTTCCCTTAAGTGAGCGCCATTCTCCTACTTTCCCTTACTCGCACTTGACCGCTTATATTTTGTTACTGCGATACCTCAAACGTTTTGATATATCATCGTCTAAAATTAACGTGAATTCCCAGCATCGGATCGTTAAACCGATTTTATTGAACGGCACCCAACCCCCCGGTTCGGTTCTGGACGAGTCATCACTAATTCTTTTGGCTGCGGATCAGGTTCGAACTTGATTGACTCTAATTGTTTTGTATTCAGGTCGGTTTTCGCTTGGATTTTGACTCTTACTTATTTTGGTAAACGGTTTTTCAAAAGAAATTCATCATTGTTTCAGATGGGAATATATATTTGAATATAAATGAGTATATATATATATGTGTGTGTGCGTGTGTGTGAGAGAGAGAGAGAGAGTGTGTGTATGTAAATATATATAATGTTCATATTTCTACATGAAGGATAAAGCTGTTATTAGGAATATTACTATAGAGTATTTTTTCATAATTAGATTGTAATATAGATTAGGGGAAAGTAGGGCTCACTTAAGGCGCTCACTTAAGGGGAAAACATGAATAGCTAGTCAAATTTAGACAAAAAAAATCAATATTTTATTAACGAAGTATAACTCCAAAGCATAAGGAACAGTTTGCAATCAACTAATATGCATAAAATTTTTAGGAATTTTTTTTAATCATTTTATTCAAATAACCATCGATTGAGCGGTAATGACCGACATGGTAGGGTAATTGAGCTCAGAGTTTGAATACAACATTTAAGTAAGACGAAAGTCACACATGTAGTTGCGTGGGCTGTTTACACCACTGCAGACTTTTTGCGACCACTTTACACATATTGTGTTACACGTATAGCGGGCTACTTTTTTAAATTTAGGTTTTTTGATTTTCACCACTTTTTTGAAATCGTAAAATTCTCCTTGTTTAATGACATAAATAAAGGCGAAAACAGAGGAATTTTATCATTTCAAAAAAGTAGTGTTAATCAATAAACTTGAATTTTAAAAAAGTTGCCCACTGGCAACATTTCTTCTGGAAATCCACGCGAGCGCCATTACGCGTTATCGCCATGTTGGATTTTAATGCATTATAATTGGCGTAACAACGCACTACAAAATTAAATAAAAGCATAAAAGTACAGCTAAACGTAGTATTTTGTAGACATAATGAGTAAATTAATATATGAAAATAAGAGTATACACTTAACTTCAAGTTAGATGTTGTAGAATTTTATAATAAAACAACTGCAAATTAATAACGTGAGGACAAAGAAAATACTTTCCTTCCGACGATCACTATATCCTTACTGGGAACTTACGATGAAGTTCGCTAGGTGCCGTTACCGGTAGCACGTTTTCAATTCTATTCTGTTTAGAAATATTGGGTGAGCGGTATTGCCCTTCTGAGCGTCATTACACTACTTTCTTCTACAGCGTTACGACAAAAACACTAAGGTAAGAAACATACCCTTGAAGTTGTTTATTTTTCCTCCTTAAAAATTACTCTTTTACTTATAAATCATTACATAGAGAGATGGACTGGCAACTAGATAAGTAAATGCAGACACACAAATATATAGATTAGTAATTCTTTATTATTTAAAGTAGAAGATATTCCTTAATTTTATAAGTCCCTAAGTGCTTTCAAAATATCCGAGTTGAAGTATTTTCCAAATGAAATGTGCTGAAGCGGATATAATACCTGTAGTTTCAGAAACTAACAGTAAAAAATTAAAGAAAAGAAAAAAAAAGCACATAACTAACTTAACTGCTGATTTAATTCTATACTTTTACTCTAAAAAGATTTAATGTACTACATTCCTGACCACGTAAGGGTTCTCATAAATCAATACACACTTAACTATTTTTAGTAACTTACTGATGACACTGAGACGGTAATTATGACCTGGCTACTCGTGAAACAATCACACAATTCATAATAGATCAAGCTTCAACAAATGAGAGCCTCTCAAAACGTACCAATTACTTGAGTGCTTTTATAAATTCAAAAATTATTAACCTATTTACATTAATAGCCATTTTAGATTACACGTTTCTATTTTTTTATATAAATATTATATAAAAAGATGTTGTTATATGTCTAAAATAATTTAATTTATAAATGTCACGAGACAAAAATAAGTTATTTTTATTTCATCTTATTTTGTGTAGTATTTTTGGAATTTCATTCAAGTGTAACTGAACTACAGTATTAAAAAGAGATTTTTAAAATGCACAAAACATACAAATTTTGAGTACTTTAAGTTATAATTAAAAAAAAAATGTGTACTCTTTTTTTTTAACAAGCTATTTTTTAAACTACTTTTTAACAAGGGGTCATTCCATACAAAATGAGCAAATCAGCTGTGGCAGACATGTCACAGATTTTAATGAAAATCATTATATAAGAAGATCATATCTCTTTATGAGTAAATGTAAAATAATAGATTTCAGGATTGTTTATTTAAATATTAAAATTTACATTAAAAGTGGATGCAAAATCGAGATTTTTTCAACATGCTAAAAACTTCAATTTTTCTTATTAGCCTTAGGAATGGAAAGGCTATATTAAAAATTATTTATAATTAGGAATGAATAATAAGTAGTACATTGGCGTAAGTTAGTAATTGTATTTTTATTCCGTAATTTGAAAAAAAATTAGTTTTGAAAATTTTTGAGGGAAAAATGCAATATTTCTATTGCTCATTTAAGCATGAAGGACAGCGCTGACAAGTTTCAAACAATTTGACGTTATAGCTAAAAGTATATATTTTAAATATCGAAACTTTCAATCTTGCCTTTTTATTCCTTAATGAGAAAAAAATAAATAGTAAAAAATGTTGAGAGTAAAATGCAATATTTCTATCACTTCTTTGAAAGTAAAGGGAAGCTTTTTAAAACTTTTAAAATATTTGATATTATGGATAAATGTGTATATTTTAAATATAGAAACTTGTATTCTTGCTTTCAGTTTATTTTTACCTCAAGAATATTTTTAATTAAAGTAGAAAAATGATTCTTTTAGGGAAAAAAATACCTATCCCTATAGTCCAAGAGCCGACAGCACAAAAACCTATGTTATCATGCACAAGAAAAAAACCTTTATTTTGTGGGAGAGTAGAAGTAGGGAAATCTACGAGCGACTAGGTATAGCGTTTCCTCCATTAAACAGCGCATGCGTCACTGCTTGGCGAAATTCGAATCTATGTGAAGTCTGCTAGTTTGGCAATTTATCTGTAGCACTGGCGAATAGACGTTAACTTTATAGTAAAAAAATTATAAACAACGCTAAAATAATAAATTTTGTTACATTTTAAGTATTAAAGAAATTAATTTATTAAAAAAACACCTTGTAAGTCATGTGAATTTAAAAAAATAATTTAATTAATAATACTGTATTCACGATAAAAAAAATACAAAGCAATCGATAATAAATATTTATATTTTTTTATGTATCGAAGATAATTTAAAAAATGAAAACTTCAATGAATTAATTCTGCTAATTTTATATTTATCTCTTATTAAAGGTTTAAAAATATAAAAAATGTAAGCTTAGGAGATTTAATATTGCATTTTAATAAATGTTTACTTTAATTATTACAGTACAAACAAATGAATTATTGAAATTTAATTATTTATTGAAATTTATTTAAAATTAAATTCTATTTACAAATTAAGTTTATTAATTGTATTAAATTTATTAATGCAAATTAAATTAAATTTATTAATACAAATTAAATAAAAATTTATAAACTTAATTATAATTTAATTTATCTAATTGACAATAAAATAATTACAAAGGAAATGATAATAAAGACCAGCTGATATTTATTAACTGACTTAATAAAGATCAAAACAAAACTCCTAAGAGAAAAAAAAAAGTCCTCAGCAAGGACAGAACACGCGAACTAAGGATTTAGTAATAGATTCAGAACTATAACCAGCCCTTAAACCACTAGACGAGATCATTCACACGAACTTTTCACCAAAGAACCATGTACCGGCTTTACACAATACTTTCTCAAGGTACTTGGCATTTCATCGCCAAATCAATGGCAGGAAGCAACCCAAGAATCAGTTGACGCATGCGTTGTTAAATGGAGGAAACGCTATACCGAGTCGCTCGTGGGGAATCTAATGATCCATGTCTGCCGGAAGTGAAGTGGTGCATAAACTAAAAATTAATACCATCAGTGGTTCACTCATAGGTTTATCATTGTATTTTCCTGCTCCCAGTCCTCCATGTTTTCATATCTTTGTTTGTAGGACAAAAACAATGATAAACCTGCGAGTGAACCACTGGCGGTATTAATTTTTGGCTTATGCACCACTTCACTTCCGGAAGAAATGTATCATTAGATTTTCCTACTTCTACTCTTCCATAAAATAAAGGTTTTTTCTTGTGCTTGATAACATGCGTTTTTGTGCTGTCGACTCTTGGACTACTATCCTAATTAATCCTAAATCCAGATTCAGAAAATAGATGGCAGCACTCATTTCTTTCACCTTGAAATCGTGCAATACTTTAAGGAACGAGCTCGAATTCAAAGTGGAATAGCTCATGGAGTGTAACAGATATTACCTTTTGAAATTTTTGCTATGTTAGGAATCAAAAGGCAATCTTGAATTTTTTTGAGCATATCATGGACTTATTGATCTTTATGTCTGTGCAATATTGTTAATGTCGGATCATTCCTTTATTTATATTTTTGCTCATACATAAGAGGAAAAATTATGATTTTGGAATTTTTTTAAAAGTTTCTAAGTTCTTTTGAAGATGAAGGAAATAAATGGAAACTTTCAAACTTGGGGAATTTGATCTTCATATGTAATACTACATCAGGAATCAATTTCACCGATGTTTTTGAATTCCTTTGATTTTTATAACGTTTCTAATTTTCCCAAAATTCACAAACTTTCAATTTTCACAACCAATTAAAAATTAATCATGGCGTTACCACATTATTATTACTCAATAAATAGGAAGATAATTTTTCAGAGGTTACAATATTATAAAAAAAAATCATTTCTGTTAAATAGCTTTCAAGATACGGAGCTTCAAACTTGCAACTTTGGACGATTGCTCACATGTCATTCTTTATCACAAGTTTTCTAAATGTCCAAAACTGCTAAAATAATTTATTTTTTGTGAAGATATTTTGCAGTGCTCTATTTTAATATGAATTGAATTTGTGTATAAAATTTTATTAAAATCGGTTACTATGCGGCCACTTTTTTTTTTTTTTTTGCTCATTTTACGTGTAATGACACTAAGAGGAAACACATACACTCACTAACGATTGGTCGCGAGAGTTACGGTCACCTTTTGCATATAGTTGTTAAATAGAACAGAAATTACGTTGAAAGGGGAATCCGTCACACTACACACATCCAAATCTGAAACGAGATTCGGCGCCTCCAACTAGTCCGTTTTTTCAAAACCACTTTTTTTTGTAAAAAAAAATCTTCTTTCTAGATTTTCCCTGCAAATTTAGTAGAAAACTACACCAAAAGTTATTTTTATTACAAATGTTGTAAAAACCTACAACAAAAATTATTCTTAGGAATTACAGCAATTCAAAAAACGGACCAATGCTAGACCTGGAAATTCGACCTCGTCAACCACTTATCCACGTCTTTTAAGGGAAAACACCACTTTGACCAATTCTATTTTTTTTTCTTATCAATTAAAGTACTCTTTATCACCTTAAAATTATCTTTTAACCTTTAACTGATGTCACAGAAATTGTCACATAACTAGTGTGAAGCGGTCTGTGAGACCGCTCCATCGAAAGATGAATAAAAGCCGCGATTAACTCATAGGATGTTGTTTTTCTACTAAACTTTTTGTATAGGAGTATTACAATTAAAATTCACCTGTTCAAAAGTCTCTGGTGTTTGTACTAAAGTTCAAAACGAAACAAAATTTCAGTAGTGTTTGTAGATAAACTGAAATTTGCAAATTAAACGATGAAAATTGAAAAAAGCACCGGTCTGTGAGACCGGTAACATCAGTTAAAGGTTAATTGTGATAAATCGATATCGAAAGTGAAAGGGCAATTTTGAAGTTATAAAATTAACCCTAGAATACTAGACACTCGTAATTACCACGACTATGCTAACGCTATACTATACGCTATACTATGTCTAGTATTCTAGGGTTAAAACACGACACAGTAAACAGTACCAAATATTTTTAAAAGCATTTTTTTCCCAGAACGGCATTTTCAAAATCTGTGAACACTCTAGCTCCGCCAGTTATCAATCTTTTGAAAATTAATTGCCACATATTTTTCTAGTAAAATGTGTAGGTTTCTTTCAACATAATGACATCTCGCTTTTCTATGTGGGGGAGACCAGGGGAATGCGGCCACCCCGCGTAGTTTAAAAACTAACGGCAGTTTGAGATAGTTAATACGCCTGCACTATAGCGGCCAACAATAGAAACAGTGCCTCGAGTGAGAGTGATTTTGTTGTAAGTCGTTTGTTTGTTCTAGTGAAAGTTTTAGTTTTCATCAAGTTGCTTCTTATTTTGGAGCTTCAAATGAGTAGAGGTAAACACCTTTTATTGGAACATTACTTTTTAAGACAATATTACCCATAATCTACATGCATTCGCCGACATTTTGATGTAATTTGTTGAACAATTTAGGTTCTTCTTTCGCCTTTGCCGGGGGATTTCCTCTGTATTGTCCTCTCGCTGTAATGCCGCCACCATGGCAAAGGGCCACTTTTCCAATTTGAGTTAAATTGTAAGCTTAGCACATTAATAAATCTAGCTTAAGGAACATTTTAATTATTCATTATTCTGCTATATTGGATTGCTTTCTAGTAGTTTATGTGTTTCCTAGTATCAATTTTATGTATTTACTGGGTCATTAAAAAGTGGCGTCATTACCCCAATACAGTGCAGGAATTACCCCAGTATCCTGGGTAATCACGCCACTGTACAGAAATTGAAAGAAATTTTTTTATGTGTGCTTAATTTACAATTATGATTACTGTTAAATTTATACAGATACTAAAGATCATGATTCAGCTTCAGAATTTTTAATATTAAAAAATAAACATGTTTTTGAGGTAAAAGAATTTAAATTCCCTTAAGGTGTCGCCATTCTCCCGGTCTCCCCTAAGTTTAACCTTTAACTGATGTTACCGGTCTCTCAGATTGCTGCTTTTTTCAATTTTTATAGTTTATTTTTTAACCTTCGTTTTAACTATAAACACTACCGAAATTTCGTTTTGTTTGGAACTTTAGTACTATCACCAGAGACTTTTGAATAGGTGAAATTTAATTTTAACGGCCCTGTTCAAAAAGTTTAGTACAAAAACACCATCCTATGAGTTCATCGAGCCTTTTATTCATTTTTTGGTGGAGCGGTCTCACAGACTGCTTCACAGTTGTTATGTGACAATTTCTTTCACGTCAGTTAAAGGTTAAGTAACAAAACAATTTGTTGTAAAATTTACCTTTTACATTGAGTTGGAGCCCTTTCTCTAAAAATGCATGTTTTCTAAAACGGCTACGTATTTCACCGGCTTTTGAACTCAAAAGACATTTCTTATCGCATTGTTCTAGGTTAATCTTTAACTGATGTTACCGGTCTCACAGACCGGTGCTTTTTTCAATTTTCATAGTTTAACTTGCAAATTTCAGTTTATCTACAAACACTACTGAAATTTTGTTTCGTTTGGAACTTTAATACTAACACCCGAGACGTTTGAATAGGTAAATTTTAATTATAACACTCCTGTACAAAAAGTTTAGTACAAAAACAACACCCTATGAGTTAATCGCGGCTTTCATTCATATTTAGATGGAGCGGTCTCACAGACCGCTTCACACTAGTTATGCGACAATTTCTGTGACATCAGTTAATGGTTAAATCCATATTCACCGCTTTAACCTCTTTTTTCAAAGCACTCCCGCCTACCCGCTGTCAAGCCTCCATTTTTTACCCGGCTGAAAAGAAGGGTTATGTGTTTCACGCGTATCTGTGTCTGTGGATTTCTTTATACCCTCGAAATATCCCAAAGGCTGGATGGATTTTAATGAATGAGATCTCTATCAATTTGTCTTAACGGCCCGATGGTTAATAGGCTAGGTTTTGTTTTTATAAATTCAAAATGGCGGCCGTAAATTACAAAATGGCGGTAGAGACGAAAAAAAAATTTACGCACCCTATTGAGTGGCATATCATTGTTTCAAAATGAAGACGATCTTTCATTAACTATTTTACAGTCAGAAGCTCGGTTAAAATATTACACAACCTGGAAGTTGTGTATGTAGGATCTCTAGCTTTACTGCAACTGTAACCATCATAGACATCTATAGACCTCATCAAAACAGTGTTTATAGATAAGAACTAACAATTAAACACAACTTAAAAATCATCAATATAAATAAATAAAAAATTTGGTAAATAATATGAACAAGTAATATAAAATAATATATTTTAAGTCAATTCCTACTTAAGTCAATAAGATCATTTTTTTTCTCCCATTCTTCTTTCCTCTTGAGTGCGCTTAAAATGCCTTGATCAAGAAGAGGACTCTCTCGGTCTTAAAATACCTTGATCAAGAAGAGGGCTTTCTGTATTATTGAAAATTAATTAATTTAATTTAATTGATGAATTTAATATTTGAAAAAACTGGAATAACATCAAGTGTCATCCACTATAAGTTTAAAAAATTTATTTGAGCTTGATTGAATGAATAATAAGTATTTTATTAACGATTGAAAATTCGAACAAGATATATATAGCGAGAGTGTGAGCTAATAGTAGGAATTGAAAAAAAAATAGTTTTACATTGATGAGAAATAATTAATTAGTTCGCTTTTTACGCAGTCGGGTTTTTTTATTTTTCAAATTTAATTGTTTATTAATACTCAATTTAAACAAAATAATTTTCTGCTTTAGTGCATGTATAATAATTTAATGTAAATGGATTTTATAAACTCGACGCATTTCTTAAAAACATATTCCCGAAAAATCCTTCCGTTTCAGGGCGTCAAAGTTACGCCCAGACAACCCCTTAATAACTAGACCAGCCGCACATTGATTCGACGTATTCGTAATACGGTATGGTTAATTAAGTTTGAAGTGCTCAACTTTTATCCTTTAAACTATTCAGATAAAATATTTCAAAAAGGTACATACACATTTGTTAAACAATTTCTCTTAATCCGTAACCGGAGTGACAAATATTGTCGCATAACTACTGTAAGCGACCTGTCAGACGGCTTAATCTAAAGTTGAATAAAATGCTACATTAACTCTCAAAATACTATTTCTGTACTGAACTTCATGTACAGGACTATTATATTTAAAATTCAGCTAGTCAAAAGTCTCTAGTGAAATTAAAAGGACTCCAAATAAAACAAAATTTTACCAGTATCTATTGTTAAACTGAAAATTTGTGAAAATTAAAAAATACAGCGTTCTGTGAGACCGCTAACAGTGGTTACGGGGTAAGGTATCTGCCTAAGTTTGGAGCGCTTTGAAAAAAAATGTACAATATTGAGTAAATACACATATTTTCAGTTCAACTGTAATACAGAATGATGAAAAAACATAAAATCCTAACAATATCTTCATAACCTTTTAAAAAATTGAGGTGTTTTGCAATAGTTTTAGAAAATTTTCATGCTTACGCCATATAGCGTACACTCAATTCAAATAAATAATTTCAATTTCCTTTGTACTACATACTACTATTACACTTACCTGTGCACTGAACTAGGAATTTTACAATATTTTCAAAACTAACTGAAATATTTCAAAATTTGTCAAAAAATACACATTATTTTATTTAAAAAAATTACCTTTTTTAAGTACCTATAAAATAATTACATTATCACATAGAGCTTAGATTCTAGTTCAGAAAAAAGTATGTAATATGTTAAGCATTCTGAGAAAAATTCACTGAAATATGTTTAAAACATTTTTTTGTAATGGAGTTTATCAAACACGAAAATAACGGAAAAATTGATTTTCTAGAAATTGTATTTAAATATTTGTAATCTACACTGCCCAAAAACAATTAGGGGAGCACATGGTTTTAACGAAATTACGCAAATATTTACACCGATAAGTAACGTAAAATAAAGCATTCATAATTTAAAGCGTTGTAGAAAACAGAAAAAGAAAACTTCACAGGTAAATTAAAGTTTATGACGTCAAAAACTAGAAAAAGGAGATAAGTGCAGAAATCGGGATTTTGCAGAAACGTCTGATTCACTGCCTCAGTTGTAAAATTCATTTGCTCAGCTTGTGTTTTGAGAAAAGGTGGTTTGAAAATGTCACAACATGATTTACCGCAATCCGTGGCTTGGCGTTTTATCGGGACAGTTGAATTTGGGGAAACACAACGAAGTGTAGTGGACGCTGTTGAAGTCGCAAGAAGTGTCCATGAAAGGCTGTGGAATCGATTCCAAGACACTTGGAATGGTAGTCATCGACACGTGCAAGGTCGAAAATGTGCTAACACAGAAATTGATGACCGATATATCCCGTTAACAGCTCCTCGAGACGGAACGGGCAATGCTACTCAACTGCAAACACAGTTGTTCTTGGCCACAGGACGAAGGGTGTCCAGCCAAACATTCCGAAATAGGCTTCATCAGGGTGTTCTCTATGCACGTAAGCCAATGGTCTGTATTCCGTTGACTTCAAGCCGCTGTGCGGCCCAAAGAAGGTGGGGAGCTGAACATCGAGTTTGTAGGCAACGTTGTTGGAGTCAAATTCTGTTTACAGACGAGTCCCGATTCAGTCTTGATGCGACATCTGATGCATTTTGGCATAGAGAGGAAGAGGCACTCAAAATAATCCCACATTCGTTCCTGAAAGATCACATTACAGACGAGGTGGGTTGATGCTATTGGCTGGAATCAGCATAGGTGGACGTACATGCCTGCATATCATTCGGAATGGCACTTTGACGGTCCGAAGTTATACAGACGAGATACTGAGACTTCATGTCGTATTTTATGTTGTAGCAATTAGTGATTTCTTTTTTTCCATGAATGATAATGCCAGACTTCATACAGTTCGTCTTGTGGAAAACATGCTTGAAGCTAAAACAATACAGCGTATGGAATGATCAGCGTGCTCTCCTGACCTAAATCCGATCGAGCATGTTTGGGACATACTCAGACGACACATTGCTGCGAGACCGAGGCCTCCTTTTACTGTCCGGGACTTGAAGATTGCAATTCTTGAGCAGTGGAACAGTATTACCCACAGTCTTATAGATAACCTTATCGCATCCATGGGAAACAGGTGTGCAGCAGTCTTAGCTGTTCGAGGAGACCACACGCCATATTAAAAATCTTGCATCATTTCTAAACAATACTTTTTTTATCATTTAATGAAACCAAATTGTTGCCCTAAGCCATCTTTTCATGTTCTTTTCATCTTTTCAAAGAATAAAAGCTCCCTTACAATTTTTTGCGTCTTTTTTTCTGTATTGCGTATTGATACATGTGTACTATCCATTTTATGCCCATACATGGCTGTCTTGCACTGTTCTCTTCACTTTTTTGCTTGCTCCCCTAATTTTTTTGAGCAGTGTATATTGTTTCTTATATATAAAATTAATCTAGAAGTGTCAGTTAAGGGTGTTCTCAAATCCAAAAGGGCAACTTTCTGACATAAGTTTTAATTAATTTTTGTTCGGAAATGCATGAAACTAGCGGGTGTTGTTGTTCAGAAACTATGTAATCGAGCTATTTTTTTCGTTTTTTTTGCAAACACAATAGATCTTTCAGAAAATAGCGTCACAGATGACGTTTTGAACCGAAGTTCCCGAAGAAAGCAGAAAAACCAGTCCGTGAAGGACGAAAATCGTCTTTGTCAGGTGACCAAAATCGCTTATAACTCAATAGGTAATTTATTGATCCGAAAATGGAAAAACAGTTCGATTCCAAATCGCTTCCATGGCCAGGCTTTCCAATTTTATATTTTTCCGCTAAACAATGAATTTGTAAATGTGTCAAAACGTTTTACGCTTTTTCAGCAGCGCAGTTAAGAACAGCCTTAAGGTTTATTGGAGTTTTTATGTAAAAAAACGTAAGGAAATCATACATAGAAACATTGTTTGCATTTCTCTTGTCCTTCCTCCACCAATTTCCGATAATTGACCCATTACTTCCTGTTTATTAAATTGGACGTAACTCCTCTTCTAGTAAGCGTAGAAATAAAATTAAAACAGATTTTGAATCTTGAAAGATTGCTCTTTCAAATAAAATAATAAAAAAAAAATCCAAAATTTTCACCATAACTGCTATTTTAATGTAGGGAGATACCTTAAAATCAATAACATATAAAATGGAGCAATCGGATATTACATTTATATTTATAAAAAAATGTTATTTTTAAGTTCGTTTATTAATTCTTTGAACATGTCATGGTTTGGCTTCTATTTAAATGCATTTAAAAGAAAATAAGTAAGTTTGGTTCTGAAACCGGTTCTAAAAGCGAAACTATCCTCGTATATATAAAAAAAAGACTCTAACCAAAATAGAAAAAGTACAAGTGCAATACATTAGATAGCGATCTCAAGTATCCAATGCAAAAAAAAAATCATTCAAAAACATTAAAATACATTCAGTTCTATCACAGATTTAACTTGTATGTTTTCAGTGTCTGCGAGATTGTTTTGTTTTTGTTGATACCAAATAATGAAACTTGTTTATTTCATAGTTGATGAGTTTGAAAATACATTTTAATAGAAAAAATAGTAAAAAAATATGTAAAAAAAATTTTTTTTTTCACTATCTATTTTTTTTTAAAATATTTACTGGTAATGGCAGTTTTTGTAACATTGTTGAGAAAAAGGGAAATGAAAAGATCCTTGCATGAAAAAAAATTGTATTTCTTAAAATCAAACATTAAATGAATTCTCTTTTTGTATTCCAAGTTTATAAATGCTTAAAGTTCTGTTAAAATTTTGCTTTCTTATCTAAAATTCAATATATTTAATTAACTGAAACTTTGAAGTTTTCCACACGTATAACATTTTTCTCACTAAATTTCCCTTCAGTTGGTTAATATCCTTAGGGATGAAAATTACTAATTAACTAACATTAATTCTGTTCCCCCTGATACAGTCATGTCTAAAAGTTAAGTAACAAAGAAAAGGGAAACATATAAAGCGGAAAGTAATTATTTTAATTCATCGAAATACTTTTAGATGATGGAGTATAAAAAAAAGAGCTTGTGGGGAAAAAAAGGCTAACAAATGTAGGGGAGACCGGGTGAATGGAGACACCTTAAGGGAATTTAATTTTTTTCACCTCAAGAAAATGTTTATTTTTTTAAAGTAAAAATTCTAAAGCTGAATCATTATCTTTAGTATCTGTATAAATTTAACCGTAATTCTAACTGTAAAGTAAGCACACATAAAAATAAATTATTCCTGCCTCTATACAATGGCGGGATTACCCGGGATACTGGGGTAATTCCGCCACTGTATCGGTGTAATGACGCCACTCTTTAATGACGTAGTAAATACATAAAATGGATACTAGGAAACACATAACCTACTGAAATATTTAGAAAGCAATAATTTAGCAGAATAACGAATAATTAAAATGTTTCTTAAGCTAGATTTATTAATGTGCTAAGCTTACAATTTAACTCAAATTGGAAAAGTCACCCTTTGCCATGGTGGCGGCATTATCCCGAGAGGACACTATAGCGGAAATTCCACAGCAAAGCCGAAAGAAGAACCGAACTTGTTCAACAAATTGCATCAAAATGTCGGCGAATGCATGTAGATTAAGGGTAATATATTCTTAAGTACCCAATGTTCCAATAAAAGGTGTTTACCTCTACTCATTTGAAACTCCAAAATAAGAAGCAACTAGATGAAAACTAAATTTTCCACTAGATCAAACGAACGACGTACAATAAAATCACTCTCATTCTAGGCATTGTTTCTATTGTTGGCCGCTATAGTGCAGGCGCATTTACTGTCTCAAATTGATGTTAGTTTTTAAACTAGGCGGGGTGGCGGCATAACCCCGAGTGGCACCATTCCCCCAGTCTCTCCTATAGTACTAATAAAAAAAAGTTTAGCTCTGTGAGTGAGTGTTTCTGCGATAGCTAGCGAAATCTAGTGCCCCTAGGAGTCTGAAAATTTCGCTGAGGATAGTCCAAGACAGGTCCTGATGCACATGAGTCTCAGAATTTTATTTTTTTTTTTTTTTGTAATTAGCCAAGTTAATTAAAAACCCATCAAAAAACCCCATTAAAGGAGTAACAACTTGTGGTATTTCGCAGAACCACAAAAGAAACGCATCTGGTTTGACAACACCCACTTGCGGAAACCAAAGATTCAGTAATCGGCCAAATTTAAAAAAACTAATAAAGATTTGTCCAGGCAATAGTGACCGTATAGGGGCTCTACCTAGCAAAATTCATGGTAGTTCTGGAAAAAGGCTTACTATATGTTTTTTGGGTCGCTGAATCCGAATTTTTAACTTCCCATCAAAATTTCCCCCGGCAACCCCCCCCCCCAAATTTTGATAAAATGCCCCCCCCCCAAAAAAAAAAAAGATTTTTATTAAAAAAATCAATTTTTTTATTGTTTCAGGGAAAAGGTATCTAGAAATTCAGAAAGCAGACAAAATTTGCAACAAATTAGATACATGACATTATGACTTAGGATGAAGGGAAAGGGGGGATCTGCCTCGGAACATGCGCGCGGTTCTGTGTGAACTAAGTTGCGCAATTCCACTTAACCACTCACACGTTTATATTCGCCCTCCCATCTCCCCTCCGAACTTTCTCTATAAGGCTTACTTTGCCTACTAAAGTTTTTTGGGTCGCTGAATCCGAATTTTTAACTTCCTCCTAAAATCTCCCCCCCCCCCCCAAATAGTCGTTTTTAACTTAAATTTCTTATTGTTTTAGGGGAAAAGCATTACGAAATTCAGAAACTAGACAAAATTTGCAACAAATAGGATATATGACACTATGACGTAGGATGAACGGGGAGGGGGAGGACTGCTTCTGAACATGCACTGTGGCGCTACGTGCACTAAGTTATGAAGTCCAGGCAATGGGGGATTATACCTGGCAAAATTAATACTAGTTCTGGATTTCGACTCACTTTATGTTTTTTGGGTTGCTGAATCCGAATTTATAACTTCACACCAAAATTTCACACGGCAACCTCCCAAAAAATTGATTTTTTGAAAAAAATTTGGTTTTTGAGAAAAGCACGCGGGGAATGTTCCGATCAGCCCCCTCTCTCCCCGTTTATCCTACGTCATAATATCATATATCCTATTTGTTGCAAATTTAGCCTAGTTTCTAAATTTCGTAATGCTTTTCCCCTAAAACAATAAGAAATTTAAGTTACAAACAACTATTTGGGGGGGGGGGGGATTTTGGAGGTAAGGTAAAAATTCGGCTTCATCGACCCAAAAAACTTAAAGTAATCCTTATAGAGAAAGTTCGGAGGGGAGATGGGAGGGCGAATGTAAACGTGTGAGTGATTAAGTGGAATTGCGCAACTTAGTCCAACTTAGTCCACGAGCACCGCGGTGCATGTTCCGAATTAGATTTCCCCTTCATCCAAAGTCATAATGTCATATATCTAATTTGTTGCAAATTTTGTCTACTTTCTGAATTTCTAGATACTTTTCCCCTAAAACAATATTTTTTTAATAAAAACCTTTTTTGGGGGACTTTTTACCAAAATTTGGGGGTTTGCCGGGGTAAATTTTGGTGGGAAGTTACAAATTCGGATTCAGCGACCCAAAAAACATAAAGTAAGCCGATTTCCAGAACTACCATTAATTTTGCTAAGTAAAATTCCCTATTGCCTGGACTAATATCAATTCGAAAATTTCAGAGCACACCTAGAAAAATATTTCACACGAGCGTGTAAAATTTTGTGAAAATCCATCCATAATTTTTTTCATTGTTAATGCTGTAAAATTGACGCCGTATGGAGATTCAAATAAAAGATCAAAAAGGGAACCAATATTCATTAAAAACGGATCTAAAAAGAAATCCGCTTCTGCCGATCCCTCCATTTAATTCGCAAAAATCAAGGAAATAACGAAAAAAGAAGAAGAAAATCAACAACGAACAAGAATAATTAAAAACCATGTCAGAAATTATAAGGTATATGAAAATTTTTAAAACTATTTCAGGCTATTTTTCAGGCGTCAATTTGGCATACGCAAAATAATATTCTATTTCAGAAATTCGAAAAATCGAAAAAATCCACCGATAACTTTTTTATTTTATCAAAAAACTGATCTTTATATGGAAAAAGAAATGTATTCTACATTTAATATCTTCAATCAACAGACATTAGAAGTCGGAGGGGTGTGGGGAAGAAAATTCACATTTTAATTATCACCTCTCGCAGTCTTAAAGTAAATTTCTGAGTTGGCGTTACCACTATTTCTGAATTATAATTTCTGAAAATCTTTAAATTATGTTCCTGGCTCAGCTGCCAGTCCCAGGTTTCGACCGAGTACTACAGTAATCGTAATTAGTCATTTGTCGAAGAGCACTTGCAACTCCCTCCACACTTCGTCGATTTTTGCTTAACTGAGCCCTATATTAATAACTCTAATGCTATTACTCATATCCCTTCTAAACTAATTCCAAATTACATTAATATCTTAATTATCACCTCTCACAGTCATAAAGTTAATTTATGAGTAGTGGATAGCACTATTTCCGATTAGATAATTTGATAATAGAAATTTCTGCAAATTTCTTAAATTAAATTCCTGGATCAGGTACCAGTTCAAATTTTTGACCAACAACTCCAGTATTCCTAATTAATCATTTGTCAAAAAGCACTTGCATATCATTAGACAGCCCTTTGACCACTCTTTAATATTATGAACTTTCTGCTCCCCCGACCCGAAATTTTCACCCAAGGGGGCACTTATCTATTTTTTCCGAATCCATTTGACATATCATTGTACAGCTCTTTTACCACTCTTTCATAATGGGCACCTCATAATGGGCACCTTTCTTAATGGGAATTATTTCCCTAAGCACTAAGTACTAGGGCCTTTTAACAAGTTTTCATCTTAGGGCCCTGCTCTCAACTATCAGTTGGCTCCTTTAGGGCCCTCTACTATAGCTCCCTTAAAAATGGTCCGATTCACTAGTTTTTTTTTTTTCTAAGAACTTATGATGTCTTCCAGCTACTATATGAACTACAGAAAAAATTTTCGGACCACAGCTACAACCATTTTTTAATATTAATTTCCTTCTTGGAGCCCTTTGTCTAGCTTCTTTTAAATAATTCCGATTCTCTTGCAATTTTTTAGCACAGTACTAGGATCCTCGGCTTCAACTTGCGTTTATTCATTACATATGCAAGTACTGTGAAGATCTAAAGACAAAGTACTAGGGTCTTTTAACAAGTTTTCATTTTAGGTCCCTGCTCTCAACTATCAGTTGGCTTCTTTAGGGCCCTCTACTATAGCTCCTCAACCCTTATATGCATAGTGATGAATATCAGCATCACTTTTTATTTAACTCTTTGCAACCACTATATTTATATAGAAATTTTCGTCCTGTAAAAGTTACAAAAATATGCTATTAATTAAAGTTAAAAATCTATCTTCTTATTTCTGGTGTCTAATCCTTAATATCAGAATAAAAAACACAATTCTAAAAGAATAATTCATGTATTTAAGGGTTAAGTTTTACAAAATAAAAATTTATGTAAAATAAGGTGTTTAGATTCATACTTATTTACTAATTTGCAAGATTTTAGTTATGACAGCAGTTTTTACTTGTATTGCAGATGTGCAACATAAAGAAAGGTTGACGTATTATACGAAAAATGTATCTCTGATTTTTTTTTCCGTATAATAAATCTTTCTGAGAACCATATTCAATTATTTGAAACAAAATAAAAAATCATGCATTTAAGAGCTTAAAATGATCCGATTCACTATTTTTTTTCTAACAACTTCTGATGTCTTCTAGCTAACTGTATGAACTAAAAAAAAAAAAAAAAAAAAAAAAAAAAAAAAAAAAAAAAAAAAAATCGGACCTCAGCTACCACCATTTTTTAATATTAATCTCCTTCTTAGAGCCCTTAGTGTAGCTTCTTTTAAATGATCCGATTCTCTTGCTTTTTTTTAGCACGGTACTACGGTCCTCAGGCTACTTTATAAACTACTAAACATTTCTTTAGACTCCAGCTACCACCTTTTTCGAATATTAATATCATTTTTCGGCTTCAACTTATGTTTATTCATTACATACGCAAGTACCTTGAAGATCTAAAGCGCAAAGTACTAAGGCCTTTTAACAAGATTTCATCTTAGGGCCCTGCTCTGACCTATCAGTTGACCCCTTTAGAGCCCCCTACTATAGCTCCCTTTAAAATAGTCCATTCACTAACTTTTTTTTCTAACAACTTCTTAGGTCTTCCAGATACTATATGAACTACAAAAAAATTTCTCAGATATCAGATACCACCATTTTTTTAGGGTTCCGTACTTAAAAAATAAAAACAGAACCATTATAAGATCACTCCTGTGTCTATCTGTTACAGCCCTTTTACTCGCAAACTATGCAACGTGGAAAGTTCAAATTGGGGGAAGTAATAAAGACTATTGACCCACATATTTACATATTAATAAATATTCATAAATATATTTAGGAAAAATGTAGAGGGCTAATTAAGTTACTTGAAAAAAAATCTTTTCTTTGTATATCGTGTGAAAGCTTTCGTAACGCTGAAATCAAAAATATATTTCATTTAATTTTAGGTATTATATTTTCAAAGTTATGGTGGAAAATGTAGTGCAAAAATATGACCCCCCCCCCCCCCTCTAATTCCGAATCTATTGAAACTAAAATTATGAAAAAATTAGAGGTAGTAGACACTAATTTAAACCTTGCAGGAAAATTATAGCGATTACCCTAGGTCACATAGTTTTTGAGAAAATTGCATTTTCCGTTACACTCAAATTTCGATTTACGGGCTTCAGCAAAAGTGTTGAGCAGAGCTAGAGGTACAGCAGAAGTATAAAAGCATTGTTGATCATGAATTTCGAAAAAAGTCGTCCGTAATTAGCCGAGATATTAACCATTAAACACACGGACGGTTTTGACATACAAAATGACAGAAACAGCGTACTCTATGCTCCATCGGTTTTTAAAGCCTAGATAAGAAATTTTAAGAATATATCTATGTAATGCAATGTCCAATAGCAGTATAAAAGCAATAAACGTCAAATTGTTAAAAACAGACTAATTTAAGGAGAATTAATCACATAAATACTATGGGATTCGCGATTAGTTTCCATTGAGTGGCTCTCTCAATACACCTACTATGTCTTTAAAGGTTAACTAAAAGCCTATATAGAATAACAAATATACAGAATAGCTATATTTGCTATTATTTAGGTTCCATATATCTTTGAACTTTCATTGTATATCCATTTATACTTTCCTACAAAGGGTGCAAAGGAAAGCCCTTTTAACATGAAAATACTTGTGAACGGAGAGAGCTACAGCTATGCAACTGGGGGAACGGTATAGTAAAGCGACTACGCCCGATTTGATGAAAACGACAGCAGCGCCCCCTAGTGGCGAAATTTGGAAGATAACCACTGCAAATCGAAAACGAAAAGAGATAAGCAAAATTTCCAGATAGAAAGTTTTAGAGCATCAATTAATTAATAGAATACGACATTTGGTTTATCCTACGACGACATAGATTTAACCCTTTCGAGGGTGGTGGCTAGAGGTTCTAACCACCTAATTTTAATTCCAAAACTGACAAATGCCACCAAGAATATTTTAATAAAATTTTGCTTTTGTAATGAAAGTGCAAATTAGCGGGATTTTGTTTTCTGAGAAATTAGTTTGAATATTCTGGTGTCAGTCAATTATTTCATCAGTTTACGAACAGAATTCTTCTGGCCCTGAAAGGGTTATTCTAAAATTTTAAATGCATTGGAAATTAAATCTTTACAGACATTACAGCACAGTACAACGTCACAATCTGCAATTGTGCACTGCTACATTTCCGGAATGTGAATAGGCAAAGTAGATCGTCACTCATCGATTTCGGACATTTTTGGGTATGCAGGCGACGATTTATCTTATCCGTGTGAACCAAATGTCGTTTCGCACTAATTAATTGATGCTCTAAAACTTTCTAATTGGAAAATTTTCACTACCTTTTTTTCGTTTTCCATTTGCAATGGCCCCCCAGGGGGATACCTTCTTTAGGTATTCACGGGCTTCGCAACCCCGGGTTCCTGAGCGATCTTTCTTTTTTCCTTTTCCTCTTATTTCTATTCTCCTTCTTTCCTCTATGTTTCACTCTCGTTGTGGTTTCCTCTTCGGAGGTGAGGGCAATTCTCTATGAGCCGATATCATCCTGTATGTCGACTCATGGAGAATTGTAAACCACCCACGTGTTTGCCGTACGTGGCGACCCGTGTCCCTGGAAAGGGGGATCCTGGCAGTTGAGGGAAACCAACACACTGCTTTGGCCTCTGCTTCAGGTAGACGGGAGGTGCATATTGGTCCCGTATGCATCAATCGGCTGGTCAGCTGACTTCTGTCACTGGCTGGGGATCAAGTGATCAGGCAATTACTAGTCATCTTAATAAGGGTGGAGACTGACATAGGATTGTCTTGTGACCGTATAGGCCCTGGTTAGCACTGGTGCACGAATCTGCATCCCCTTGTTGGGGTCGGTAGTGGGTGGTGCGGCCGGGGTCTGAATTGTATTTATTTTCTATTATGGATGGAAAATCTTCACTTCCTTCTATTTCTCTCCCATGTGGAGAGCAACAAGTTGTACAAAACAATTCATTCACACGTTTTTTCATAATTAAACGTACTGACAGTATTTCAGATAGTTCATTTAAAAGAACTTCACCATTTCTCATTGGTAAAACCTTTCAGTCAGTTTTTGGAGATGGCTATTCGCTGAAAAAAATGCAGTCTGGAGATTTGTTGTTAGAGGTTTCTTCAGCCAAGCAATCTCAACTTCTCTTGAATTGTACAACAATAGGCTCTTTTTCTGTTTCTGTTCAAGCTCATCAAACTTTAAATACAACCCGTGGTGTCATATCTGAACCAGAACTTCTATTCTGTACAAAGGAAGAACTTCTAGATAACTTAAAAGATCAAAATATCATAGATGCGCGTCGTATCACAATCCGTCGAAATGGGCAAGTACTTCCTACAAAGCACGTTATTCTCACTTTCAATAGCCCGAATTTACCAACTAGAATCAAAGCTGCCTACTTAAGTTGTCCTGTCCGCCCTTATATCCCTAAACCTCTCCGTTGCTTTAAATGCCAGCGTTATGGCCATACAAACACTACCTGTCGTGGCTCTGTTACTTGTGCACGTTTTCCAGAAGTCGTCCACGACAGTAAATCTTGCAATAATTCTGAACGTTGTGTAAACTGTAAGGGTGACCATACAGCCTACTCTCGCTCTTGTCCAAATTGGATTCGTGAAAAAGAAATCCTTGCTGTTAAAATTACCCAAAAATTTTCCTACCCAGAAGCTCGCAAACTTGTTGACTCCAGAACTCCATCCGTCGGAGTTTCCTACTCCAGTTTATTGAAGCAACAATCAAAATCTGTAAGACACATTTGCACCCAGACTGAAACCTCATTTCCCCCAAATAATTCACCCGTGACACCATCTTCCAGCACTTCAAAGAAAAAAACTCGTAATGTCTCCTCTGCTACTACTGGAAAACTTACACCAAAACTAGAACTTTGGTCGCCATCATCTGAACCTGTTAAAATAGAGTACCCAACTAGTCAGTCGCAGAAATCTGCAAGTAAAATAAAAAAGTCAACCCAGCATGAGACTGAAGAAACCCCGGTATCATCTGCATTTAATTCTCCGAACTCTGATACTAATCGAACTGCAAAACCGAGTGATAAAACTTGCATACAGAAAGGGAGAAAGACAATTCGGGGTTCTTCACAGTGGAAAACTGTGAAGAAAAAACAGAGGAAATCATGTCATAGCCCAACTTACACAAATTTCAAAGATCACAAGCAGCTGCAAAGTTATGTTGAAGAGGCTATGGAGTCTGACTCGAGCACAGATAACAATGATGCTGTTTTTGAAGAGCTTTTACCAAAATAATTTTACTTTGTTTTTAAATTCTTTGTGACTTCTTAAAACTTGTCTTTTACACGGCATGTTATACTTTGTCCATTTTTTTTAACATGTATTACTTCATAACTTTTAGAGATGATTTTAATTATAATAATTTTGTGTCTTTTAACTATTGTCTTTTTACCATTTATAAATGGTTTTAATTATATACACCATTGCTGTTTTTCTTTTAATCAATTTGTTTTTATGATCTTATTGTCAATTTTTTTCTTCCAAGTTTTGTTTAGTTCTTGACTCTGCCTTGGCGCAGCATGTCCCAAAGGGGACTTTGTGCCATTAAAATTTAATCAACCAACCAACCAACCATTTGCAATGGCTATCTTCCAAATTTCGCCACTAGGGGGGCTGCTGTCGCTTGCATTAGGTCGGGCGTAGTCGCTTTACTGTACCGTTACCTCACTTGTATAGCTGTAGCTCTCTCCATTCGCAAGTATTTTCAGGTAAAAAGGACTTTCCTTTGCACCCTGTATACTATACAGCTATTCCCAACCCTACGTTGTATAGTTTTTACAAAGTCTTATTATTCTTTTAGCAACGGTATTTTTTTAATAATACACTTACAAATTCATATATTATTGTACGGAACCCTCTGTGCGCGAGTAATACTCGCACTTGACCGTTTATTTATAATAATCTCTTTCTTGGGCCTCTTATTGCAGCTTCTTTAAAAATGATCAGAAAATTTGATCCATCAGATTTTCTTTCAATTTTCTTTAACATAGTTCTAGGAAGCCATAAAATAGGTCTGGAAAAGAAATTTGCAAAATTATCTGAATGTTTTACTCCTAGGATCCCTGAAAACTTACCTATAGTAGACAATCAAACTGTGGTTAATTTGTCTGACTTTGAACTGAATGATAATCATACTAATTCTTTAAAACTAAACAACAATTTTGCTGTTAGTAAAAATCCTGAGATTCCAAAAATAATTGTTCCTATCGAAAGGGCTTTTAACTTTGGTGCTTTATCTTCTATGCAAAAATATTCCATTGGGCATCTTATTAAAAATAATATTGATTTCAATACAAAGCTAAGTCAGACTAATTTGAATAATTCAGCGAAAAATTCCCTCAAAACTCTGAAATCTAATCCAGGTATCATTATAACTAAAGCAGACAAAGGAGGTCAAATTGTGGTACTAAATAAAACTGATCCAGTTCAAAAGGTCTTGAAATTAATTAATGAGAGGCCTTACATCAATATTTAAAAAGATCCATCTAACTCTGAACTTAATAAGATAAAATCTGCGGTGAATTCATCCCCCATTATAGCTGATTCTAGAAAATATTCTCTAATACCTTCTGTGGCTAACTGTGCACGTTTATATGCTTTACCTAAGGATCATAAACCTGATATTCCATTTCGCCCTATCGCTTATAATATTGGTATTGCGTCCTATAAGCTTCCAAAACAATTAGTTTCCAGATTTCCCCCCCCCCTCATGGTTAACAATATTTATATGTCAAAAAATTCGGTTCAATTTACCAATAGAATTCGCAACTTCAATCCAACAAGTTATATCTCTTTTACAAATGTTCCAGTACAAGGTGTTCTAGACTGTTTAAGAAATAGATTGAATGAGTTTCATTATTTTCAATATGAAATCGATAACCCGATTTCTTTAACCAGCATTTGTTTGTCTCAAAATACTTTTGTGTTTCAAGGGAAGTTTTACAAATGTCGGGAGGTATGGATAACCTTTTAAGACCAGTTCTAAGTGATATATATATATATACACTCATGTGCAAAAATAAGGTCACAAACATAAAATCTGTGAAAACTGATGAAATATTCACTGTGTTGCCACGAAATTTGGCATAGAGGTATATTGCAATGGGAGAAAGAATATAGCGACATAACAATATGGACTAGATTTTACTTGTGAATTAAGATACAGGGCATATCAAAATGTGTTAAATCATGAATCAGAGATAAAGCATTTATCTCGGGAAAAGTCTTTCTAATATGGAGTGTGACCACCGTGCACTGCTACAAGCCTCGCAACGAGCCCTCATACTGTTTATGAAGGTGTCAATAAATGTTTGTGGCAACAAACCCCATTCTTCCAAAAGCACGGCTTTTAACTCCTGGCGGGTCCTGGAAGGGGTGTTATGCTGTGCAATGGCTCTTCCTAGACCATCCCAAACACGCTCAATAGGATTGAGGTCCGGAGACCTCAAGGGCCGATTCATATGGTGAATATCCTCTTCTGCAAGAAAATCATCACCAGTGTCTGCTCTGTGTAGCTTCGCGTTATCATGCATAAGCATGAAGTCCAGGCCTACAGCAACCCGGAGCAGCCTCACATAGGCTTCAAGGATCTCATCCCTATATCGATGTGCGTTGACAGTACGCGCACCGAAGATGTGCAGTGATGTATAACTCCCCAACATTATGCCTCCCTAGACAAGGATACCTTTGCCACCAAATCTGTCGATTTCTTTTACATAGGAGGGATGATAGCGAGCTCCACGTTCTCTCCAGATGAAGATTCAACGGGAATCACTCTGCGTGGTGAATCTCGACGAAACTAACACGCCCCCATTCTTGTTGAGTCCAAAAATGATGTCTTCAGCTCCACAACAACCGGGCTCTCCTGTTGGATGCAGTGAAAGGGACATACACGACTGGACTGCGGGCATTAGGGATGAGGTCCTTGAAGCCTATGTGAGGTTGTTCCGGGGTGCTATAGGCCCGGACTTCATGTTTATGGACGATAATGCCAAGCTACACAGAGCACACATTGTTGATGATTCTCTTGAATCAGAAGATATTCGCCGTATGAATTGGCCTGGAGGTCTCCGGACCTTAATCCTATTAAACATGTTTAGGATGGTCTAAAAAGAGCCATTTCGCAGTTTAACCCCCCTCCCAGAACCCGCCGGGAGTTAAAAGCCGCGCTTTTTAAAGAATGGGCTTTGTTGCCACAAATAGTTATTGACACCCTCATAACCAGTATGAGAGCTCATTGTGAGGCTTATATAGTAGTGCACAGTGGTCACAATCCATATTAGACAGACTTTTCTCAAGATAAATGCTTTATCTCTGATTCATGATTTAATACTTTTTGATATACCCTGTGTCTTAATTCACAATTAAACACTTTTCCATATTGTTATGTTACTATATTCTTTTTCCCATTGTAATATACCTCTGTACTAAATTTCATTGCAACACAGTGAATAGTTCATCAGTTTTCACAGATTTTATGTTTGTGACCTTAATTTTGGACATGGGTGTACATATGCATTATTTTGAAGTCAAATTATTTAAATTAATACAATTTCCATTTTTTACACGTTACGTAGATGATACCTTTGCTTTACTTGATTTGTCTAAACATAATATTAACGCTGTTACTTGATTTATTAAATTCAATTGATCCATGTATCCAGTTTAACCTTGAAATTGAAACTCACCATCTTCTTGCTTTTCTGGATGTCCTGGTAATTTGTAATGATTGGGAGTTTTTGACGGCAGTTTACCGTAAACCTTTTGCTGTAAGTGTGTCCCCTCATTATAAATCCAATCATCCCCCACATCAAAAATTACCAGCTTTCAATACTCTTATTTTCTGTCCACGTAAAATTGTTCAAATTCTGAATTACTTAAAAGGGAAATTAACTACATTAATGCAATCGCCATCGATCGTGGATTTACCTTGGATATCATTAACCGTATTTTATCTAAACCTCCGACAGTCACTGATTCTGTTCCAGTAAATAAAAATTTTTAAAATGTTATTGTCTTACCTTATTTTCCTAAAATCAGTACACAAATTTCCCGTATTCTCAATAAATTTAATTTCAAAGTTGTTTTCTCTCCAACCAATAAAGTTTCTTTCTCCACTCTCAAAGATCCAATTGACGGTCATAATACCTGGGGCATTTATAGATTTTTTCGTGAGTGCGATCTCTCCTACATTGGGCAGACGAAGCGTGCTCTTAGATTTAGGCTGAAAGAACACCAGAATTACATTAGAAGGCAGGAATAGAAAAAACCTACAATAGCTAAACATTGTTGGAATTCCATTCACAAGTTCGATTTTCCAGAGGCTAAAATTATTTAAAAACGTAATTCAGTTTTGGATCTAGACTTTTACGAATATGCATAAGCATACTTCTTCCTTGGTGAATGATATGATCAGCACCCTTTTCTCTCGCTAGTGTAGAGAGATCCTGCATGGTTACTTCTATTTTTCGGTGCTTTCCTCTCAGTTATATCCTTTCTTTCGGATATATAAACTCTTGCTTTCGCCACTTCAGTCACTTCATTAGCCAGTACTCGGGGCTGTAACCGAGGGGTTCTTTGAACTCATTTTAATCTTTTAATTTTTTTTTCTCGCACTGAGGAAGGGGGTCCAAGAATCCTTGAAACGGCCGTATTTGGTTTTTTTGTGTCGTGGTATTGTACACATTTGTGCGTTTGAACGTTGTAAAAGGTTTTAGCTTATATATTTAAAACTCGCACAGAGTGATTGATTTATGCTTATAGTTCTAGGATATTCAGACTATTTTATAAACTACTAAAAATTTTCTTAGACCCCAAATATCAGCTATTTCTAATATTAATCTTCTTTTTCGGCTTCAACTTACGTTTGCTCACTACACCGTAAAAAAAAAAAAAACAATTCAGAAACGTTACTCCAAGTAATGGAGCAGCAATGGGGCTGAAATTGTCAGTTACGTTTCCGGATATTTCAGTAAAGTATTCGGGACAGTTTACGCATATTTCGGAAACGTTTCTGCAAGTTTCGGAAATGTGGGCGCATATTTCGGATATGTTTGTGTGTATTTTAGATATGCTTGTGTGCATTTCGGAAACCTTCCTGAATATGTCATTTTTTTTTATTTAATAAAGTTATACGCTTATTTAAAATAATTATTAGGCAATAAAATTCAATTTTATAACATTAATATTAGAGTTGCTTTTAATTGTTTTTTGCACATATAAAGTTAACTCGTTCGAAATATGTACTCTTGTCCATGAATCTGTGATAGATATTAGATATTTTATTTATGAATAATAATGTAGTTACTAGTATTAATGAAGTACTCTTAGCATTGTTTATACGTTTTTATAATCTTTTCGTTTTGAACTTGTGTTCCTATTCACAAGTTTTATAATGATGAAATGGGTCGTTTATATGACCGAAGAAATTCATAATTTCACTTGTACTATGCGTTTTATCCTCATTATTTATGAACCACATATTTGTAAAAAGGTATTGAAAATTCGATTTATAGACCTATAAATAATTCTTTCTTTAAATGCGGTCTCGTGAGTTCCACCCTGTAAATAAATGCATTATGAAAATGTTTAATTTCCCTACTTATAAATAGATGGATTTTTTATACCTTTGAATAATTATTTTTATATCATGTAAAAAGGCATACTATTTCAAAATAGTTTATATCTGCGAATAATTATTTTATTTTCATGAATTGTATACTTATAAATATATTTTTTTTTCTCATATTATCTCCGCACTTCTCAATTTATTTAAATAAAATAAATACTTTTAAAGGAATATATTTAGAAGCATGATGATTCTGAAACACTATATTAGGAAACATTTACAAATAGGCAAAAAAAATTCAACAATATATCTATTTATAAATGTTACAATTCATGAAAATAAAATAATTACTCACAGATATTTCGAAACACAGTATTTTGAAATAGTATAACTCTTCACATTATAAAAAAATAAATATTTAAAGGTATAAAAAATCCATCTATTTATAAGTAAGGAAATTAAATATTTTCAAAATATATCTATTTGCAGGATGGAACTCACGAGACCTCATTTTAAAAAAGAATTATTTATAGATTTATAAATCAAATTTTCAATTAGATTTATTTACAAATATGTAATTCATAAACAAGAGGAGAAGACGTGTAGTATAAGTTCAATTATGAATTTCTTTTGCGTATAAACGAAACATTTCATTTTTATAAAAGTTATTAATCGGAATCTAAGCTCAAAACGAAAAGATAATAGCGTATAAACGGCACTATCATGACTTCACTAATACTAGCACAACATTATTATTATTCATTAGTCAAACATCTAATATCTATCATAGATTCATGGAACAAGAGAATAAAGAAACTATCGAACGAGTTATTTAACTTTGCATGTGCAACAAAATATTAATAGCAACTCTAATATTATTATGCAATAAAATTTAATCTGATAAACATTAATTCTTTTTAAAAAATGTATCGTTTTCAAAAATTACAAAACATAAATGCTTATTTTCATCAAAATGTACGTTACGTCTTATCGTTATTGTAACTTTCAATCCCAGAACAATAAAAATCATGTGATCATGACGTTTGTAGAACGCATTGGGCCGTGTGCAAAAAATCCGAGTATTCGCTTCAAATACTTTAGAAGGAAATAAGCGTAACGTTTCCGATTTAGTAACCGAAGAGAGTTTACACTAAATTTTCGGAAAAGTTTCCGCTATGGACTGTAATGTTTCTTATTTTTTTACAGTGTACAAATATTACACAAGGAGTTAAGAATTTGTCCACAATGGTTTCTTCCCCTTGGTTTATTCAACTTAGCGTACGATTCAGCTACTTTTTACATTATGAAAATTTATTTTAGACTTCAGTTACCATCATTTTTGAACATTAACGGCGCATTCTTTTCTCGGGTTCTATAGGTCTGATGTCAACGGGAATTGGTTCATTAAAGTTAGCTTACGATTAACTTACTTTCTGTATTATGAATGTTTATGTAGGATATCAGTTACCACAATTTTCGAAAAATTACGGCGCATTCTTATCTCGGATTTTATGGGACTGATTTCAACGAAATTTGCTTCTTTCAACTCAGCTTACTATTCTCTTCAGGTTTTCCGGTGCCTGTGCAGAACGCCTGCTATACGGTGCCGTAGACAGTGGGGACCCATGCCGGAGGTTCGTTCGGAAAGAGGTTTGTTTAGAACGCACTATACGCTTTCGATGGCAGTAGGGCCCCCTGAAACTAGGTTCATTTGGAAAGATTTCCCGACGCGGGCGGAGCACGCTCGGTATACGATGCTGTAGGCAGCGAAGACCCGAAACCCTTTGTTTGTTTGTTTGTTTGTTTATTTGTTTGTTAGATATGTTAAAATACGCGACGCGAAAACATAAAAAAAGATGAGAAAACATATTTATTTTACAACTAGTTAACATTCTTTTACGAAATTTTTAAACGGGCTGTAAAACCGTTATGTTTATAACCGATAAAAATTCAAAGAGTTCGACAAAAACAACTATTTTTTTTTAACTATGAAACGATCCTATAAGAAAAAACAAGAAAATGTCTTCTTACGAGATCTTTTACCAATACATATCAATATTTTTTCAAGAATTTTTCATTAAAAAATGTAAATTCATGTAAAATCTGCTTTGTTAGTCATATAAACTTGAGATTAGTTTAAGATTATTATCACTGCACCGGGCAACGCCGATACAAAAACGGGCTAAAGATAAATCATACAAATTTGGCGTTTATTTGAGGTTATCACAGGCCCGAGCAATGGTACCGTACGGCAGAGGTTCCCAAACTGTGCTCCGCGGAGCCCTAGGTGCTCCGCATGAACTTTCCAAGGGCTCCGCCGCGCTTTAGGAAAATAATGACAATCTGAACAAAACACACACATTTAAAGCAAGATTTTTATTTTTTTTCCAAAAATGGGAACGGATTCTTTTGTTACAAAAGTATTTATTGCATTGATGATAACTATCTTCGACAATCTGAACACTTTTAATTAACTAAATTTTATTTCCTTTAAAATTTCTGGTGCAAATATTAATTTATGCTCCATTTTTACGTTTTCCGATTTAAAAAAAATGCGATAAATGGAGAAACAAACGTATATTTACTGAATGAAAGCCAAAAATTGTATTCTGAAGGAAATTTTTGATATTTGAATTTCCCAACTACTCCTCTCAGTGTGACTTGAGGTGAAGTGTTATCCAATGACTCCACGTTTCATGCTCAGTTACGTCATCATTCCAAAAGGAATCAGTCTGATTTGAAAGATAAACCACCTGATCTTTTTTTTCAATATGAAGGGCAAAGTAATGTATGCATGCTTCAAAAGAAAATATCACAAAACTTGTTGAAACAAATATGAAATGTCCTGGACATAGGTGCTACTTCACGGGTAGCGAAATAGGGAATAAGATATATATCTAAACCTAATTTAAAATTTTCCTTTTGTCTTGTTTAATCACAGTTATTAATTAGGACAAAAATGATGTTCTATAATTAGTGATAGAAATTTGCCTTGTTAGACCCCGTTGCCGCCGTTAAGTCAGCGATTATGACCCCATGGCGCTTACCTGATATTTTAACAAGTCGCCTGAGTTTGTGAACATCATATAATTGCAAAGACTCTTAAAACCTCGTAAAATTGACATTGTCATGAATTTGCTTTACGAAAAAGGTGTTAATTTAGTGTCAATATTTCCTTGTCAAGGAGATCATATTTTTTTAAATAACTCTATAACAGGTGACGTAAAAGAACACTTAACAGCATCTTCAGATGTACAAAATTTGCACTACGAATGAATGAATCTACTGACGTCACTGGATTAGCAGTTTTGTTAGTATTTTTCAGCTACATATACTAATATTCCGTTCAGACTAGGGAGGTTTACAGTCTTAACTGACTGTTTTAAATGGCCGCTCGGAACTTAACTTGACTTTTCTATTATTACGGTGTTTGAGAGAATTAACTTGATTAAAATTAAGCACCTTTCTAACGCCAGTCTGAAAGATGTTTCACAAAACTATCAGGATCTAATTTTTTGTAGATCACTACAAACCAACGCACTAAGGGACGAAATAATTTTTGATTAATACGTAGGAAAACACATATGAACATGAATGCACTGATGATGCGAAAGCAATGATGTGTCACAATGCCATTGCAAAAATTAAAGAGATGATAAAGCACCGTAGCATACCACCATCTATTGAGTTCTTTATAGATACACGCTATCCCCGGGGAAATTTCTTCTAAACTTATGAAAAGATTAAATGCTGTCATTAAAATAATAAAGTACACTGGCCTCCAAAAGTTAAGGTACACGGACTAAATGCGTTCGATTGCACACGTTTTGTCGAATATCTACAAAACTTATTGGCGAATTGTTCTTGAACTTCTGGGATGAAAAGAACATGTTTCATTTCATATTTCTCGGTGAAGATTTAGTCGGGGTACAATTAGGGGGCTAATAATAAATTTAATAATAAAATAATATTTGCGATCACCTATGTAACAGGAAAGACTGGAAATGATTTGTCACTGTGGTAAATAATTATTTGAGTCCTGTTCAACATTTGTATGCATTTGTGTAAGCATAGCACTCATATTCGTGAAGTTGTTAACGTTTTTGTGAAAAACTCAAACTTTTTTTTTTTATAGCATACAGAGTTTTCAACCAAATTTAACACAACTTTCCAAAAACCTGACAAAGAACAGTAGAAACAGTATACTGCAATTAAAACATGAATATATTGAATATTTGATGAGATATGGGCATTTTTATGAGATAATTTTTAACTGCGCATGCGCAGCAGATTTCAAAATTTTTATTTCAGAATTTGGTAGTCAGCTATTTAGGGCAACTTATATAAAAAGTCTAGTCAAATATCGCGAAAATTCACAAATATGGGGTCGATATAGTGAGTTGCTTCCTAAAAATTGCTTTATTGTAAGGGATTTTACACAACTTTTCAATCAGCTCACTACATCTTCCTAAGTTTTCACAATATTTGACTGGACTTTTTATAGAAGTTGCCCCAAAATACTGAGTACCAAATTATGAAATAAAAATTTTGAAATCTTCCGCACATACGCAGCTAACAATTATCTCATAAAAATGTCCATATCTTACCAAATATTCAATATATTCATGTTTTAATTGCAGTATACTGTTTCTACTGTTCTTTGGCAGGTTTTTGGAAAGTTGTGTTAAATTTGGTTGAAAACTCTGTATGCTATAAAAAAAACGTTTGCGTTTTTCACAAAAACGTTAACATCTTCATGAATATGAGTGCTATGCTTACACAAATGCATACAAACGTTGAACAGGACCCAAATAGTCATTTACCACAGTAACAAACCATTTCCAGCCTTTCCTGTTACACAGGTGATCGCAAATATTATTTTATTATTAAATTTATTATTAGCCCCCTAATTGTACCCCCGACTAAATCTTCACCGAGAAATATGAAATGAAACATGTTCTTTTCTTCCCAGAAGTTCAAGAACAATTCGCCAATAAGTTTTGTAGATATTCGACAAAACGTGTGCAATCGAACGCATTTAGTCCGTGTACCTTAACTTTTGGAGGCCAGTGTATATAAAATCACGAACTCTTAAAAGCAAACTTTTAAAGCTTATGTATGAAGTTATTGGATGCCGGCATCCGCCCTTCCTACTACATACCGAAGTAAGATGGTATTTATCGTCTATGAAGAGCGTTTACACGATTGTTGCAACTGCAGAGGTGATATTAGAATAACCATAACTCTAAACTGTCAAAACTTTTAACTAATGAAGATTGTGAATTCTAATTGCATATTTTTCCGATTTTTTTAGCAAAATGAAATAAATGTATCTATCATTGCAATGAAAATCTGTCACAATTTGCGATTTATTTAACAAACTTTTCTTTTAAGTTGAAACGTGTATTGATCGGATTCTGAGTCAAACGATGATATCGATTACGTCCCTCTTTTTAAAAAGGAATGCAAACAACACCAGATAAAAAAAGTATACAAATAAATAAATATTTAGGGACATCCTACAGCTTTGAAATACACTTTCAAACAACATTTTTCAACAGCTGGATAGAAAAGGCTTTGGATGACTTTACATGTGTTCAGCGTTATAAAAATAAAACATCCAGCTTAAACTCAACGAAACACCGACACCCTCGTTGATTTGACATCTCATAGCAAGTTACACTAAATGTACCAACAACAACCTGTTAGTTGGTGGTACCAAATGAAAATATTTTGATTTAAACCAAAAATTTTTCATAAAATAAATATAAATCAAACATAAATAAGTTAAATAAAAGAGTTAAATAGTTTTAAATAAAAATTATTGGTCTTAAATATTTTTATAAAACTTGAGTAAAATTCCTGGTTCATGTATTAGTGTTAAAGATCTTACTTTAAAACCAAATCGAAATACAGAAGTCTTTTAAATGCAGAACCAAACATTCGCTTGCAATTAAACTTGCTTCCAAAACTAAAAGTACAGGGACTGGATGCTTACGATTGTACACGGTTTGTCGAATATCTACCAACATTATTGGCGAATTGTTTTTGAACTTCTGCGATGTAAAGAACATGTTTGATTTCATATTTATCGGTGAAGATTTAGTCTGGGTATAATTAGGGATCTAATAATAAATTTAATAATAAAATAATATTTGCGATCACCTATGTAACACAAAATGCTGGGAATGGTTTGTCGCTATGTTAAATGACTATTTGGGTCCTGTTCAACATTTGTATGCATTTATGTAAGCATAGCACTCATACCCGTGAAAATGTTATTGTGTCTGTGAAAAATTCGAAAGTTTTTTGCTTATAGCATACAGAGTTTTCAACCAAATTTAACATAACTTGACGAACGAACTAACGAACACCTGACAAGGAACAGTAGCAACAGTATACTGCTATTAAAACATGAATATATTGAATATTTGATGAGATATGGGCACTTGTATGAGATACTTTTTTACAGCGCATGCGAGGAAGATTTCAAAATTTTCATTTCATAATTTGGTAATCAGCTATTTTGGGCAACTTCTATAAAATGTCCAGTCAAATATTGTGAAAACTCAGAGAGATATAGTGAGCTGATCGAAAAGTTGTCGAAAATCTTTTATAATTAAGCTATTTTTAGAAAGCGACTCACTATATCGCCTCTAGCTTTGTGAATTTTCGCGATATTTGACTGGACTTTTTAGGTAAGTTGCAATAAATAGCTGACTACCGAATTATAAAATAAAAATTTTAGAATCTTTCACGCATGCGCAGTTAAAAGTTATTTCATACAAGTGTCCATATCTCATCAAATATTCAATATATTTATGTTTTAATTGCAGTATACTGTTGCTACTGAACTTTGCCAGGTTTTCGGAAAGTGGTGTTAAATTTGGTTGAAAACTCTGTATGCTATAAACAAAAAACTTTTGAATTTTTCACAGACACAATAACATGTTCTCGAATATGAGTGCTATGCTTACACAAATTCACACAAACGTTGAACAGGACCCAAATAGTCATTTAACACAGCGACAAACCATTTCCATCATTTTCTGTTACATAGATGATCGCAAATATTATTTTATTATTAATTTTATTATTACCCCCCTAATTGTCACCCCGCCTAAATATTCACCGATAAATATGAAAGCAAGCATGTTCTTTACATTCCAGAAGTTCAAGAATAATTCGCTAATAATTCTGATAGATATTCGACAAACCGTGTACAATCAAAAGCATCCTGTCCCTGTACTGTACCTTAACTTTTGAAAGCCAGGTTCCTATCAACTGGACCTGAATCAGATATTTGTTCAAAACAATCCAATCAGATTAAGCATTTATACGTTATTGTTCGTCACTCTAACAATGTAAAATTAATTGTAAGGCAAATGTTACGATTACTTAAGTTTTGGAGGTTTTTTAAGTTTAT
Organism: Maratus speciosus; assembly: GCA_963932465.1. Lineage (NCBI taxonomy): Eukaryota > Metazoa > Arthropoda > Arachnida > Araneae > Salticidae > Maratus > Maratus speciosus. Next base: position 80,958,539 of record OZ010787.1, read on the forward strand.
AAACTTTTCACAATTCCATCTGTATTGATGATAATTGGAAAAAAAATCAGTATTACAGTAAAAGTTTCAAAATATAATTTTATTTATGGGACAATGCACAATTGTTTAGATAAATATCCATTCTCTCTTCCTGTGCTCAATATCAATGCACCTAAAAATCATTTCCTTGTAACATAGAATACGGTAGGCTTCAGGGGCTCCTCCATAGAAATTCATTCTAAAAAGGGCTTCGCCAGTCAAAAAGTTTGGAAACCACTGCCGTACGGGTCAGCTGTTAAATAATAAAAGTAAACGGAAATATACTATCCCCGAGTACATTACGCCTTGTTATATCGCCATTTGGAAATACACAATTAAATTTAAAAAATCAAAAAATCCGACGCGAACTAATTAATTATTTCTCATCAATGTGAAACTATTTTTTTTTTTTTTTTTTTGCAATCACTACTATTAGCTCACACTCTCGCTATATATCTCTTGCTCAAATTTTCTATCATTAATAAAATACTTATTATTCATCCAATCAAGCTCAAATAAATTTTTTTTAACTTGTAGTGGATGACACTTGATGATAATTCAGTATTTTTCAAATATTAATTCATTAATTAAATTTAATTAATTAATTTTCAATAATCAAAAGGGCCCTCTTCTTGATCAAGGTATTTTAAGACCGAGAGAGCCATCTTCTTGATCAAGGCATTTAAGCACCAAGAAGAAAGAAGAATGGGAGAAAAAAAATTATCTTATTGACGTAAGTAGGAATTGAATTAAAATATTTTGTTATATTACTTGTTTATATTACTTACCTATTTTTTATTTATTTATTTACATGTATTGATGGCTTTTAAGTTGTGTTTAATTGTTAGTTCCTATCTATAAACACTGTTTTGATGAGGTCTATAGATGTCTATGATGGTTAGAATTGCAGTGAAGCTAGAGATCCTACATACACAACTTCCAGGTTGTATAATATTTTAACGGAGCTTCTGACTGTAAAATAGTCAATGAAACATCGTCTTCCTTTTGAAAGACCTATCCAATGATATGCCACTCAATAGGGTGCGTAAATTTTTTTTTCGTATCTACCGCCATTTTCTATTTTATGGCGCGCCATTTTGAATTTATAAAAACAAAACCTAGCCTATAACCATCAGGCCGTTAAGACGAATCGATAGAGTCCTCATTCATTAAAATCCATCCAGCCGTTGGGATGTTTCGAGGGTATAAAGAAATCCACATACACAGATACGCGTGAAACACATAACCCTTCTTTTCAGTCGGGTGAAAAGGCTCTTTTTCCGTGTCTCTTTAAAAAATAGTAAGTTACTGCACTTTTTAATTTTCTTTTCTTTCTTTTGCTAAAAGTGAATTTTCAACTATACTTTTTAACTAAACCAAATTTGTGCATACTATGTAGTATATATAAAAATCTATAGATCATATAAGGGCTGCACAAAAGAATTCGGATGTTAATCCGACTGTAGATGGTAATTGCTGAAATTCGGTTTTTAAATGTGTTATACGCTTTCCAAATTGTTTACTTATAGGCAAAATCTTCATCAAACGGTGAAATTTTGTTACAGTATTCCGAATGTGTTCGAAATTGTTTCATAATCTATGATTGGCGCATGATATTTCTCCTCTTTTGTATATGTTGATTATAATATGCATTTATATCGTTAATTTTCTTTAAAAAACTCCAATGTACGTATAAACTTAAGTTTTTGAGACAAATACAAAACGTTAATTTGTAGGTCATCTTTCGTAAATTTTAATGCTCTCGGTTATGTCATGCTTTCGCATATATCACACTTTCGCATATATCATATATCGCAGTTTTTGCTTGTCTTCCAGCCCACGCGATGTAACAAATTGCAACTGTATAAGTTTTGGGGCAACGGAAAATTTCTTCTGTTAGACTATTATTACGAAATGATAGCCTTATATGTATTTTCTAATGCAAGGAAACAAACCAGCAGTAGGTATCTTATGAATCTGTACTACAGTCTTTTCAACCCTACTCAAACCAGAAAATTCCATTTGAAATCAACCTGCAACCTAACCCGGGTCCGAAATACGGAAAATAGAACTCCATCTGAAATTCGGAATGAACTAAAATTAATTCTATAAGAAAATTATGTAAAAATAGTATTTAGAACAATTATGGAAAATCATATTTCTAATATCAATTTTATCGTTCTTTAAGAAAATGTATATTTTCGTTTCAAAATGTAGAATCAAACAGACCGGAGTGTACGCCTCGTTTACGGTGTACGCAGGGGTACGCTACCGGTAGCAGTTGCGCCCAGTAGGGGAGACCGGGACTAGTTGGCTACAGGGGTAAGTAAGACGGCGCAGTCCTTATAAATCGGCTGTTTGTTGATCGATTGCGCAATCAGTCACAGAGTACCTTTCTTCTTGCTTTGTTTTGCTGCGCTACCTACGTGCATGGGACATTTATTACGATTTTTCTGTTGTTGTTTTTTTTGCACTCATGAGTAATTTTTTGTTGCTTCAATCTTTTTCTAATTTCTAATACTTATCTTAATAATTGCGATTTAACTTGTACAGTTTTTCGTAGTGTATGATTAACTGTACCTACCCCATATGTGATTTACTTGGATTATTTATGCTTAGATGGTTACGTGTCCCTTTTGTGAAGGTGTCTGCTTGTTCCGGTGTCTGGTGTGTGCTGGTAGCTTGAAAAACAGCAAACACCGAGTAAAGTGGTTGCAATGCAAGATTTTGGGCACACGAGGCTTGCCCAAACGGAGAAACTCGATTTTTTATTTGTGACAACTGTAACTCTGATGATGATATCGAATAGGATAGAAGTTACTCAATTTTTTATTCATTTTTTTTATGTCTGTATAATTTAGAATTTACATTGTACGGCGATAACGCCTTTGTTTAAACTTACTGGTAATAATGAAATTGATTTATCTTAACTGTGTGTCTTAATTGAGTTTCATTTAAATTTTTAAAAAGCGTGTGCCAACATACCCCATAGGTATAGGCAACTTGCCCGTGACGGGGTTGGTTGGCGTACAATTTTCCTTTTACTTTAGGCTTCCGCTAAACATAAACTACAAAAGCTACAGACTCAAAACTCCGGGTATTTATAGCCCAATACCTGTTCTTTAAAAGTAGAGTTAAAGTTTCATTAAAAACTTAAACAAAAAATTAATAAAAATCAATAACTAAAAACTGTGCCTACTAGCCCCGGTCTCCCCTACATTAGATTCATTTGAAGAGATTTTCGTTTAAAAGTACAAAATCAAAACAGACTAGAGCGTGCGCAGTACGCCCAGTGTACGCTGCCGATGGCAGTGGGTCCTATAACTCTAGGTTCAGTTGGATCGATTTCTATTTAAAAATATAAAATTACTAGCAGAACTACCCAGCTTCGCCCGTGTCAATTATAAGGAACCTTCCAGGTAAAATAAATTAAAATGAAATAATACCGCTATCACAATAACTGAAATTTGTGTATTCCCATCCACAAAACATTATAAAGACAATCAGAAAACATGACGTTATTGTCTCACAACCACAGTAAAATCCATGAACTTTAATTACAGAAATGCGCGTTTTCTTTGGCGGATGGAAGAGAAAAATATATGATTTTTCTGACAATACGAAAAAAAATATCCACTAAATCGCGCAGCATTTAGTGAAATTCTCGTTTGTATGGCATATATCTACATAATAAGGCAGAAACATAGACATCATACTCATGATGGCAACGACTTAACCCATAAATTGTGCCTTTACTGCAATTTTTCTAACTTCTAAACATCTCACATTTTCATTTTTTACAATGTCTAATAGAAAAAAGTTCTTCTAAATGAAATTTGTTTAAAAATTGTATCTCAATTTTCTGATTTTAATGGATTTTAAAGTAATTTTCAAGCATTGATATTTTTAAAGGTGCGTGCAACCCAATTACAAAAGATGAACATGTTTACTCTTAATGCAATAGTATAAAGAAAAGACATGTCTATGAGTAAACGCTGGCATCATATTTTCGGTGGCAATAACCTAACACAACAACAAATTTCCCTTTTACTGCAATTTAACCTCTAAACATCGCACATTCCATTGTTCCAACGTCTTATAGAAAACAAAAGTACTTTCAGTAACATTTTTTTTCTAATGTTTATCTCAATTTACAGATTTTTTATGGATTTTAAAGTAATTTTCAAACATTAATATGTTTTAAATATGCTTGCAATCCAATTACAAAATATTAACTCAATTGTTCAAAAACATTGTAAATAATTCCGAATTTGTATGTTTTCTTGTAATATTCAATAACTAAATTGGCAAACGAAATTAAAACGCCAAAAATAAATAAAATAAAACACGATTTTAACAGATATCAAATGAAACTACTCAAAATAATCTAATAAGTATATAAAATGCAAATGGGAATTTCGTTCCGGGTGCATATCACTTGAGTATTTCAGAACAGATTTCCATGCGATTTGCACTATTAGTTTTTCAGGGATGGTTCTACTGCGTAACATTGTTTTCCGTTGCTTAGTCATATAATTATAGGGGAATGTTATATAATCATTTGAATCCAATTATGAAAGATTAGTCTTATTGCCTGAATGAAAAATGCAGAACTATTTTTATCTCTTTAAGTGCTGACGGGTTAACCTTCAATAATCGGGCTGTGCGCTAGTTGGTGTATTCGTATTTTAATCAGTGTGCCTGACATCTATTATGGCATGTACTTTTGTTTAAAACAATATAGCATCGCTTATGTTTTAAGCGAATATTTGGCATGAAACTCGATTAAAAAATACTAACCTGAAATAATGCTTAAGGTGGTTCTCCAGTCCCTGCTCAACAACGCGAAACTTTCTGACACATTTTCTGACTCATTAAACATGAAGGCTTAAAATTTGTAGGCCTGACTATCGAAGCGATTTGGAATTGAAATGAGTTTTCCATTTTTTGATAAATAAATTACTTATCGAGTTATGAGCAATTGTGACGACCGGTTTTACTCCTTTATCGCGGTATTGCGTCCGAAATTCAGTTCAAAACACCAAATGAAAGATCTTTACAAAAAAATGGAAACTATCTTTGGATTACATAGTTTTTAAATAAGAACGCGTTTCCGAACAAAAATTAAGTAAAAAATATCTCAGAAAGTAGCTTCTTTGAATTTGAGAACAGCCTTAACTTTATGAACAACCTTAACTTGACGTTTATGAAAAAACTCACATTCAGAAAAAAGGATATTCTTTTGACACAATTTTGGTAATTTTTTTAACTTTTAAAATTAAATTATATGTTTTCTTTGGCACGCGTAACAGAAGTATACGATTTCTCACAATACGGGGGAAAATACAATAAATGCATCCAAATGAGGTAGCAGTTAATGCAATTTTATTTGGAAAATTTGAAATTTTATTTGCTTAAAGCTAAAACCTTTACTTTGCATGTAATTATAAGCTCTAATTAAAGTATTAGATCAAGAGGGTTTCCATTCTAAATAAAACATCACTCTTAAACGTAAATTTAGAATTTTCCTTAATAGAAATTAAATCCGCAATGATTAAATGAAAATATTTTTATTTTCCACAAATTTTAAGTCGTGGCACCAGGCAGGAATTTTTTTGAAAAGGGAAATGACTTCTCTCTTTTTACTATAAATCACAGAAAATGTTGCCACTGAATATAAAGCAATAAAACACGTAGCTATAACGTATAGCTATAAGATAAGGCTGTAGTATACAATCGAAGTAGTAAACAAAATATAGGAGCCATTTATTTACAGTGAGTTTGACTACACGTTGAAAAGACTTGATAGCGAGGCTAACGAAAAAGACAGGCTACCGTGGTGGGTCCGATTCTTCTTTTTTTACAGACCGCTGGAATCACGTGATGCTCGAATGCACCAATGAAGGTGTGCGAAAAGAGCATCACGTGACTCCAGCGGTCTGTAAAAAAAGAAGAATCGGACCCACCGCGGTAGCCTGTCTTTCTCGTTAGCCTCGCTTGATAGAATGTGACGTCATAGCTAGCCTTTTTTTTTCTTTTTCCTAAATTGTTTTCATGAAAATTTGACTGTCTGTATTAAAGTAGATGTTTTAATTTAAAAAATAATCAAATTGAGGTGCTACATCATTTTACCGCTCTTATAGTTTAAATTTTTATTTTAATAGAGTCAAAACAAAGCAAGAGTTTACATCATCCCATTCACTACAGAACAACATAAGAATTTATTTTATATTAGTATGGCATCTCGAAAATTTAAGGAAATATTAAAAGAGCACATTTCTGATATCAAGTTTAACAAACCAAGTACAGCTTTATCCAGATTGCATCAAAAAGAAAATATTAAGATAAAATTCCGAAAAGCTAAAATGATCATTTCAACGTCTAGCCATTACTCTTCAATAATCCGTGAATCCATTGAAATTTTACTTAGAAGTGATAATGTTTGTAACGATGTCCTTTCCTATAATATTCCCGCAATTTGGTACAATATCCTAAATATTTCAAGACCTCTTGATAATATGAACTGATCTTTTCATCCATCTGCAGAGAAATGGACTGAACTCCGCTTGTGCATGTGCACTATTTTTGTTTTTGTTTTTAAACTGTATTTCTATTCAATCAGTCATCTTTTTCCTTTTGAAAATGAACGCGTGTGTGTTCGAAAGATCTCAGGGTTGCATTAAATAATATTTTTATATGTTTGAGTCACCTTTTAAGTAGTTATAAGTATATTATAAAGTTTTTATTTTATATATAAAAAAATTGCATTTTCTGCTTAGAATGACATCAATTTCAAAAATGCAACAATATAGCGAGAGATCTAATAGTTTATTGGCAAATAAAAAACAAGATACACGCGTTATCGTTTGTTTTTCATTATTGCGTCATTTTTTAAGGTGTGGCAACAGGAAAGAAATGGTTGAAAAGAGATCTTTCTATAATGTTAAATTATGGAAGTTGGTAGAAAAAAGGGGTAAATAGTGGTCTGATGAGCTTTTAAAGTTGATAGCTACCTATTCCATATTCTAAAGCGTATGTACAGCCAGTTTCGTGAAAATCGGTCAAAAATTAATAATAAATATTTTCTATTCAAAGAATAATAAATTAAAAAAAAATTCGAGATCACGATGGAATCTCATAAAAAAATATTCACGTTCAATAAATAGCAATTGTTAATATTTGGCACGGTTTCTAATAAAAATCTTTTTGCACAGTTAGGGTTGAAATAAATGTCACGATACCATACATTTTGGCATGGTGTTGTTAGAACGAAAAGGGTGCAACAGTTTTTTTTATTATTATTATTAATTTTTTTTTGTTTAGTTTTAGTTTGAAGCTTTTGTAATTTTTTTCCTAACTAACATAGTTGTTTTAATTATTTAACCAAAAGAATCGATTAAAAACTATTCGATTTGAATTACTTTCCTTGCTATAGTGACAGAATGAAGAGAATGAGTTTTTAGAAATTATCACTTGAAAATTTGAAGTTTTGACGCCAAAGATAGCGCAAATTAAAACAAATATGAAATATCTCATGAAGTATTAGACTTAAAAGAATTTGGTTAGTGCCATTCGATTCAGCATACAAAAATACACTAAAATATGTTATCAGTTGAAAAATAACTATAAAATCAGATTTTTAAGGAATTTTTTTTAAGTTGTTCTATTTTTTACCCCCCTTAGGGGTAAAATTTTAGAAAATCCTTTCTTAGCGGCACTCTATGTCATAAGAAGTATTTTTACACCAAATTTCAAGATTTTAGGTTCAGTAGTTTGGGCTGCGCGTTGATTAATACAAAATCCAGACTTTCTTTTATATATATCGATACGAGTTCGAGGGCATAAGCTGCAAAAGGCATCGAGAGCTTCCAACATCAAGTTTGTTTTGGAAAGGTTTTCGTTTAAAAATATAAAATAATTTAACACTGATTTTAGGTATATTTAAGGTTATTATCACGGACCCACTCAACGACGGGCGGGTCAGCTAGTTATTGAATAAAGAATTGTTATTCCAAAAAACGAAAACATTATTTAAAATCTTCTTCATTTATGCTACGTGATATATTTATCAGAATATTCATATGGTTGAGAGTTAGTAGCTTTCTGTACGTAACACTATCATATTCTTATTTTAAGATATTCTTTTCAGAAAAGTTTTAGCAATATTCAGTGTAAAATAAAAATAACAGTAATGGGTTTTATTGTTGAAGAAAAAAAGCCAAAGTTTTTATTTTAACTTGATTAAAAAAATAATAATAATGTTACACATCTATCGCTTGCATAACATTTTCACAAAAGATTACAGTTTCTCTTTTCCCTTTTAGAAAGTATCCTTCTAATTACTGTCGTGTCCGCGAGATTGCATTCAAATAGAAACGTGATAATTAAACAACGCAGATTATTTACATTAACTCCGATTATAAACCGGCTTCTAGAATATAAAAAAAAAGATAAAAAAGTTTTAATGAACTATCATTAAATTATAAGACAAAACATTCTTTGTTTGCCTTTTTTTCTGACGCGTATATCTGATACATATTTAGATGTATATCGGCTGCTCCAGAAAAGGTGAATATTGCTACAGCGTGTTTTTTTCTTATTATACTTTTTGTATTTCTTAGAAGTAATTTTCTGCTATTAATTTGTAGTGGTTTGTCACGTATCTTGTTTCATAGCTGTAATTAAAATGGGGAAGGAGGGTATTTGTCTTTGACGTAAGTTGTGAATTGCAAAAGTTTAAACATGCATTTCTTCGAATATCCGCAGGAGTAAAATAACAGTGGAAAAAATTCAGTTTGCAACTATTTGTATGCCCCTTTTCCTTCAAAAGCCTTAACTTAACGCACTTCGCTTATCTCAGAATGATTATGATCTCAGAATTATGTAACATGGCGCAATGTTACATCATTCATGAGATCATAATGCAACAAAATTATAACAGCCATTGCCTCAAGGATGAGAGAAGAAATTAATTAATTAATTTGTCAGAGACAATGGACGCTATTAGAAACGTATGCATGAATTAATTTCTAGGTCCCAATTCATAAGGGAGAGACAATTTTCTAATTCAGAAGTTCTCAAACTTTTTGCACTTACGCTTTTCTTATTCATATTGAACATTACTGTTATAAATTATATCAGACGTAAGGAAAAATTTAATATGAATGCTATTGTTATAAGTTCTGTTATATTTTTATATTCATAATTAGAAAATTGTTACATTATTAATTTCATCTACGTAATAATTATGTTAACAATTTAATTAGTCTTAATGTATTTTTTATGTTTCTGTGAATAACTTTTATAGAAATTTGTTCATTCGTGCGGCGCTGCCTTAGAGGCGCATATAATCTCTCAAATAAGTAAATAAAAGGAAAAGTGCCCCGTTAAACTGATGGCATTGAGCTCATAGGCTATTCACACTAATTGTATATTATACCCTTATTTCAAAGAATAATGCCCCTCGAAAAATATATTAGGAGGTATTACACCCCCTCCCCCTTTATACTTAACCAATGAACCTCCAAATCTAATCAGGGAAACGCCTTATCAGAATATACCGGTATACCAAATTTGGAGCAAATAGGATAATTCTGAATGAAAAAACCATTTAGGTAAATTAAGGGGATTAGCCACCTCTTTATACTTAACCAATGAACCCCCAAAACTAATCAGGGAAGCGCCTTATCAGAATGAACCTATATACAAAATTTGAAGCAAATCGGATATTTCGATGAAAAGTTATTACGTTACGTACATACATACGTACGTACATACAGAACCTGCGGGCACATTATCTCTCAGGCTTTGATAGCCTGTGTACTAAAAAATCGTAAGTGACTTCACTTGACTTTGCGAACAACGGTTTAAGAAGAAGGGGGGGGGGGGGTTGTAAATTACTGACACAATGTAATCGGCTGGATTCATTATAAATTTCTGACGCAATGGAACCGGCTGCATTCGAACGCTGGACCTCCCATTTTGAGACGGGACACGCTACCACTGTAATACTAATGCTTGATTACATCGCTGTCATATTTATCACTTATGCGCTGTCACGCTTCCTGGGTAATTTTGCCTATAGAATCTGTTTCAAAATGATTTAAAATGCGATTAAAAATCTAATCCGTCGGTCGATTTTTACGAAAATCTCTGCAGTTCTTTAGACAGTGATCTATAACATATTAGCTAATTGGGAGCTCAGTCGGAAGTACGTTTTGGGAGCTATCGTGTTCATTCACGCACATAACTCATGATTACTGTACTTTCATCACACAGCGTGTTCGGAAAGTAAAAATAAGTAAATGAAAGTTATCTTAACTTTGTGCGAAAAAGGCGTTTTCATCCTAACTTGATTTTTAACACTTTTCAACATAGTTGAAAAGGTTTATGAATTCGGTTTGCCTGTCCGTCTGTCTGTTTGTCCGTGCTCTAACTCGCGTAAATATAGTCCGATTGCCATGAAATGGATATATGTTATTGGGGTTTTCTATGCCATGGTCTGTATTGAAAATGAAGAGTGTATGCATTTTCGGTTCATTTACAGAGCCACTCAGAAGAATTCCGTTGCATTACCTTCTATGGGGAAAAATCGTTTGCCGTGTATTTTAATTATATTACAGTATTTCAAACATGTTGAAATTGATATACATCACTGGGTTGGGTTGGGTTGATTTTTGACGGCCAATTATCTACACGAGGGATATAGGCCCGGGGGGAGTGCCCTCCGTGGTGGTCTTTCTAAGGGAACCTAATCCGTATTAACGCATGGAAGATCCACGGCTCGAAGAAAACCACGAAAACTCCGAACGATTAGGCCGACGGGCGCGATTGGGATCGAACCCAGCACCTCCCGTCTACCAGCTTCGAGAGCAGAACCTCTCGGCCACTGGTGGGGCCGATATACATCACTGAGGTGTACTACAAGGTTCTTACTGAATAATATGGTGTACATCGAACTTATCGTTTATTTACAGGGAATCACAAAAGAATTTTGCTATAGAAAAAAAATGAGCAATAATTGAGTTATTGAAGCCTACGAACAATACTTGCTGGAAGTGCGTTTTCAGTTATGGTATGCGATTTTAATTTTAACTATTTTTTTTTAAATTACTTGGTGTGTATAATTTCTATAGATCATATACAGGATCGCACAAAAGTTCTCAACAACATTCGTTCATTGGCGGAAATTGCTGAGTGGAAATTTTCAACTGTGCTGTGCGTTTATCTGAACTAACTTTTAGCATACTACACTATAAAAAAAACGGGCTAAAAATCGGAAATTCTACAGGCAATCGAGACTATTTCCGTATTTTTAAGGAAATTTCCCCCGTAAATTCCAGAAAAACGGAAAATTTTCTGTAATTTACAGGGGAAAACTTCCGTTAAAATACGGAAATACTACTGGCGTCTCGATTGCCAGTAGAATTTCCGTTTTTTAGTCCGTCTTTTTTACAGTATATGTAGTATGCATACATATGTGTAGAGTATTCATGATAATAGCAAAAATCGAATTTTCCAAATTGCTCATTTAGACGTCCATATTTCACCTTAGTAAGCTGTGAAGTTTTGTTATAGTATTCTGAATATGTTGGAAAATGTTTCATAATCTATGCTGTACGCATGATTTTTCGTTCTTGTTTTCTCATGCTTTAATTTTTAATGCTGTAGATCAGTCACTTGTTCGTCTTTCTTTATCCATGTAAATCATGTGAGACCGAAGTACCATCATTTTGTAAGGACATCTCATGAAAAAATCTCCCGAGTTTTTCGAATTTAGTTTTTTTTTCTTTCTTGTATGCAATGACATAAAACTATTTTATTTTGTTTCGTAGGAAGGTAAATACATAGGTGCCAATCTCCCACTAATCTTCATATAGCAGATTTTTCAATTTTGAAATATCTTTTTTGAGCAGAACAAATTCTGATACATACACTACCATACTTGGACCGCTTGAAATCGAAGCCCTGAATTAGGGTTTTGAGCTTTGCAATATTTATGAAAACAGTCTTTCTACTGAAAGACTTGCCCTGCCTAACTCTTTGACTCTCCACAATAGGGAGACACTTTTTGCCAAGTGATTGATTTAGTTAGGAGGGGAAAGGAAATAAAAAATGAAAAAACTCTGTTTTGTTTCAAGAATATATGGTAGCTGCCAACCTCTTACGAATCCCCCGTAATATGTAGGTTAATTTGACCCGGGTTTAATACGTTTCGAACCAGAAATATTTTTAAGAAATTAAATTAAATAAATCCCATGATGAACCCTGAAATTAAATAAATAAAGATTCATCAAATAAATTTTCTGGTTTGAAGCGTGGTTAACTGGGTCAAATTAATCCACATGTTACGAAGGATTAGTGGAAGGTTGGCAGCTATATAGATATTCTTGAAACAAAACAGATTTTTTTCCTATTTCATTTCATTTCCCCTCCTAAATAAATCATTCACTTGGCAAAAAGTATCTCCCTATTGTGAGGAATCAATGAGTTAGGCAGGTCAAGTCCTTCAATATAAAGACTGTTTTCATAAATATGAAAAGCTCGAAGGCTTCGATTTCATGCGGTCCGAGTGTGGTAAGAAATGTATCAGAATTTGTCTTGCTCAAAAATGATGTTTCAAAATTGAAAAATCTGTTATCTTGACAAGAAAAAGAGGTTTTCATCATAACTTGTTTTATTTACTCCTATACATTAAACCTTAAGTGATGAAATGTCTTACTCTTGTGTGTTTTATAGTCCCTGCTAGAAAGCGGACAACTTTATTAAGGCGTATTAAAATACAGTGTGTCCGTAAAGTCATAGTGCACTTTTGACCAGTCACAGGAAATCAACGAAACAAGATGGAAATGTAAAATCTTCACTAAAAGAAAACTCTTCAAGTTTCATACCTGTTCAGTGCAGTTCGAGGTGGCCTCCATTTGTTACCCTACACTCATCTAAACGATATTCAAGTTCTTCCCACACACAGTTAAGGACGTCTGGTGTAACAGAATGAATAAAGTCTGTGATTCTTTGTTTCAAATGGAGGCCACATCGAACTGCACTGAACGGGTATGAAACTTGGAGAATTTTTCTTTTATTTGGTGAAGATTTCACATTTCTATCTTGTTTCGTTTATTTCCTTTGACCGGTCAAAAGTTCACCATGACTTTACGGACACATTGTATAAGATTTTTAAAAAATATACGCAAGAAAAAGTGAGTTTCGATTGTTCTTTTACCAGGCTGAAGCACGTGTAGAACTTCTACTTAGAAAAGCTGTACCAGAACGAAGCGTTTCTCCATCTGTGCTTCTGTTTGTGTTCGTGAACCCGCTCGACAACAGTAGAAACTGTAATGGCCGCAAATCGTTGACTTCGAATGACAAAGTACTAACAGGCAAAATCGGATGAAATAAAACCATGTCATCTACCGGATGTCCTTAATCTTGTCTACAATTTGAGTTGACATAAAAGAATTCTAAGTGAGTATTATGAGAGTTAGCAAATTTGATAAGCTTCGAATTTAATTATGTCCATAGGTAAAAAAACTTTCATCTGGTTTTTTTCAAACCAGTGCTCCAAACAATTAGAACCTCCTGATTCTAATGCAAAAAAATTCCGAAAAGATCAGAACCGAAGTTCACAGATTCAATCCCAGGCGATCCGAATGATGGGCTAAGTAAGATATTTAGTTTTGAGTGTGAGGGGGATGTTTTGGCTTCACGATAAAGATATTTTGAAAGACTTCCGCTCCAAAACACCTCTCTGAAGGAATTATTCTTCAGTTGTTGTCTTAAATTCTGTTATTGCTGCGTGTCTGTTACATTATCTGAACTTCTGTTGTTGTCCCCTCCCACACCCACGCACACTGTCCAACTAAGTCAGATCCCACACTGAACAGACAACCGACAAAAAAGCGTGACTTCCTGTTAACAAGGAAGATTGAACACTAGAATTTGTCTCCTGTCTCACGCTTTTTCTCGCTTGTCTGTTAAGTGTACGATCTGCCTAAAACGTCAGACCAGTTCCCGAAGGTACTAAAAGTGTATAAGTTCCCAGTTAAAGAAGCACCATAAAAGATAAAGATTGACTTTTGCCTCGGTGTTTAGACCTTTTTTCGTTACTAGAAGAAGCGAAACACGCGGTTTGGTACCACCCACCCACCCACCTATATCAAACTCCCAATCTGTGGACTCTCCATACCACTGATTTTACATGCAGGTATATAACATCCACACGTACACGTAAGCCATCAGCAGCGTGGTGTTTCCAGACGGCCATCCACCCAAGTACTGACTACGCTCTATGCTGCTTCGTTTCAGCATTCGGGTGGGAACCTGTGTGCTTTAATGCATGGCTGGCCGCTGGCCCATGCACTTTTTCTGCAGAAATACCGCCAAAAAGTGGGCAATGCTTAATAAATCAAGTCAAAGGCAATCCAATCAATTAAAAACCGGCCAATTATTGACATACTCCATGCTGCTTTGTCCGTTTCGGTTTTCGGGTAGAAACTGGTGCTCTTGCTATGTGGCTAACAGTTTACAATAAGTGATACATGAATTTAAAGAGAAATATACCAAGTTTTTTTCAGTTAAACACCAAACGCCTCATCCACCGGTGTGGAAGCTCCTCGTTCAAATAACTACGTACCTGCAAAGACCAATGAGGTGGGGCTCCATCCTGCTGAAACACAAAATCTGCACTGTCCTCAAACGGGTGAAGGTGATTTACCCTTAATCACATAGCCACCAAGATCCCCAAACCTAAAATCATGTGATTTCTTTTTGCGGGGTTACATCAAAGACATTGTTTATGTACCATATGGATGCCGAAATATACGGATGCCATACCAATGCCGAAAACACTGCCAAAAGTTAAAGAACGCATTTGTGCAGCATCCAGAACCATTGACAGAGTGATGCTACAAAATGTTTGGAAAGAACTGGATTACAGATTGGTTTTATGCCTTGTAACAAGAGAGTCACACATAGAACATTTGTAACTGAAAAAAACTTGGTAAATATCTCTTTAAATTCATGTATGACTTATTGTAATATGTGCAGTAGTTTCGAAAATATGATTTTTTAAAAATCGGGTCCATCATTTGTACTCGTCCTGTACATTTAACACTCGAACGCCCGGAACTTTTACTCAAGCTTTATAAAAATATTTTACACCAGAATATTTATTTAAAACTATTTAACTCATTTATTTAACTTATTTTTGTGTAGTTTATATTTAACTTATTTTATGAAGAGATTTCTGGTTCGAATCGACATTTAATCAATTGGTTGGAGACGAATAGACTCCTGTTCAGCGTTCTATTGTTAAGGATCTTCGCAAATCAAAAGGAGCTAATTTCACACACATTTCTGAAATTATTTTTGTTCGGAAACGCATGAAACACGCAGGTGTTCTTATTCAGATATTATGTAATGTATTAGCGTTTTCCTTTTTTTTTTTTTTTTTGTAAAGGCAAAAGATATTTCAGAAAATACTCTCAAAATCGGCGTTTTGGACAGAGTTTCTGGACGCAAAGTGCGAGAATGGAGAAAAACTTGTCACGTGACAGAAATCGCTTATAACTCAATAAGTAACTTATTTGTCAAAAAAGGGAAAACGCCATTAGATTCAAATCGTTTCAATAGTCAGCCCTGCCAATTTTGTGCCTTTACGTTTACGAATGAGTTAGAAAACGTGTCAGAATATTTCGTGTTTGTTGAGCAGGGAATTATAGACCGCCTTAAAGAATATAATCTTAAGGGATCTCAGGACTCTTAAAGCTATAAAGTTTTCGAAATTTTCATTTTTTAGACGATAAACTCCTATCTTTACTGAACATATTTATATAATTGTTTCCTTGAATTTCGCATTAGAACAGAAGTTATGACATTTAGAATTATACCCGCTCAATAGCTGAAGCGGCGTTTCTGAAACTTTGAACTCATTTTTCTGCAAGTGCCGTTTTTGGGCATAACGCGCACGATATCTCGAAAACTTCTCAATATTTTTTCATCAAATTTTCAAAACACGTGTTTCATGTTGGTCTGCATACACTGAACCTAAAATTTCCTTTTTATTGTTCAAAAAAATATTTTTTAGGTGATTATACAGTTGAAATTTTCTAAATTTTTCATTAGCTATATACAACTTCGTATTAAATTATAAAAATGCTTTAACTACAAATTTATTTAAGTTCAGAGTAATTATTACAATTTGAAGTATCAATAGGCACCAAAATTTTCATTCTGGTTGCAAAATTTGTCTTGTAATCCTGCGCGTAATCTGTTATGCCGATTTTCTGCCCGTCAAATGTCTGACAGTTTGCAGCTCCCTGCAAATGCTAATTCTGCATCGTGCAATTTTTTAAATACATGAAATAAAATAACATACTTTCATAGTGATTAAAATTGTGTCTTAAAATTAAATAAATTTTAAGATATTAAATGTTGAAAATGTTTTTTTTTCTTTTTTCCAAATTTAAGAGTCCTGAGAACCCTTAAACTCTATAAACTTTTTAACCAAAAAAATACAGACTTCAACAAAACGGTATAAAGATGAAAGATAATCGCCGGGTAGCGACTTTCTCGCCATACAGATAGCGCTACATCACTTGATGAAAATCCTTGCAAATAAAATGTTTTAAAGATGTTTATTTTATTTTATTTATTTATTTAGTTTATTACTTATTTTGGTTTCTGTTGAATTTCTAAAACGTACAGAACCAATTTCGATGAAATGTAAATGGGACCCATTCGAGAGTTATCCTCTTTCAATTAAAAAAAAAATCACATGAATCGATCGCGTAGTTTCGAAGTAATCGGTGAACATATACAGGGTACAGCCGAGTTCAACCGACACATTCAGAGGGGTGATAGTAGGCATCAAGAGGATAAAGAATTGCCATAGAACATGGAGTCGCAAAGCACTTATTTAGTTGCAAATACAGGATGTTTCATCCTAACTGAACTTGGGTTGACAGTAATAATTTTGAGAAAAAACGTTGCAATGAAAATGCAACGATATGTACCTTGCTTTGTGTGAAGTGTTATAACACCACAAACAGTGTTGAATTCATGAGGTGGCCCCGGGTGGGACTTCCCCCGGAGCAATGTGATCCCTCCCCCCTCCTGAAGATTTGAAATTTTGTGTTTTCAATGGTCAAAAAGTACAATTCCCCCCCCCCCCCGGAAGCCGCAGAAATCCCTCCTGGAGAATAGTGTCTGAATTCAACACTGATCATGAACAGTTCTGAAAAAAAGAGATTGCTCAAGCAACCGATAATATACCTTATCCCTTTGAGACCCGGTGAATTTGTAAACAAAACTAATCATGCCTGTAGAAAGTAAAACATGGACTGCAACCGCTACCTGTTGATGAAAAATTATACTTTACTCTATCTGCAAAGCAGAACGATCGTCCAATTCGAGATTTTATTATAAACGACTTAGAAGCAAACAATTAAATGAATGTCTAACCCGCACGATCGTGCGGGTTGGGTCTTAAAGGGTTAAAAACTGGTAATCGCAGTTCTAAATGTGAAGCGTCAAACGCTGTTAGCGCGTATAATGGGAACTTCTACCACTTTTTTTTATATTATCCACAATTATAACAAAGGTGAAAATGTCTATTAAAAGTTTTATTATAATATACTTCATTTTTCTGAAAGTTATTACCGCCAAGGGTAGATCACCCTGTATTTTTTAGGTGCGTTCGTAATTATATAAATGCGTAGCACCTATGGTCGTCATTCAGTTCGTCTGTCTATCTGTCTGTCCGCATATAACAGCGCAAAATCTACCCATCCGAATCGTTTGAAATTTAAAATATATAATTGTTGCATAATTTTCTCGAGTCATTTCAATTTTTATGAAAATCGGATGTATAGTTTAATTACAGGAACAATCAAAAGCTTTCCGTTCCATTACGGCTAAAGGGAAAAAATATTTTAAGTGCATTTTAATGATGTTACAGCCTTTCGAACAGAATGAAATTGATATTTACTTATGAAGTGCACTAAAATATACATTTAGTATAATGTGCAGTGCAAAAATATGTATAAAACTAGTTATAGTACGAACGCACCTCATCTGCCGCGTTTGACGTGCAATTTCCAACTTGTTATTATAATACGTGGTTTGCTACTCCGTGTTCTATGGTAATTTTTCTTCCTCTTGATGCCTACTATCATCCCTTGGAATTTGTCGATCGAATTTGGCAACACCCTGTATAAAAAAAAAAAAAAAAAAAAGGCAAGTGGGAAAGTGTGATCACAGATCGCACAGAGGGTTTCGCTTAATATTCCTTTCAAAACACTTTATTCTTTTACAAAATCTGTTATTTCCACATTTCGCAACCAGGGGCGCACTCTATTCTAAACAAACCTCCATCCGAACGAAACTCCGTTTTACAACCTATCCATAGATATATTAGTCGAGGGAGTCGGGCCCATAGCACCCAAGATTGATAAGCACCCCCTGGCGGTAAAAAGTGGAACTAAAATATGTAAGTCTTTGGTGCATAATATGAAAAAGTGGTCAAAGGAGTATGGGCAAAAGTTAGAAAAATGCCCCCCGGGTGAAAAAGGGGGAGGATAAAAAATTGCTTAAAATACACAAGTTAGAGCCCAGAGGGTAATTAATATAAGATTTTTTGAAAATTTTATGATTTTTCGTGTGATCGAAAGTGTTCTGCTATAAGTATGCAAAATTTCATGTCTCCAACTTAATTAGGGCCTGAGTTAGAAAAATTGCTTAAAATATACAAGTTAGAGACCGGAGGAGTAAATATAAGACTTTTTGAAATTTTTATGATTTGTCGTGTGATGTGAGGTGTTCAGCTATAAGTATGCAAAATTTCAAGTCTCCAATATATATAGATTCTGAGAACGGGCAATGTGACGGACAGACAGATAGACCGAGGAGCGAGACGATTAGGATTTCGTCAGATGAACGAAACCTTAAAATGCATACGCGTCAAATTGAGAACCTCCTCCTTTAAGTCTGTTAAAAATGAGATGCGATGGCGGAGATGAATGTCATAGATTATAGACGTTAGTTCACACCAAAATTTATGTACAAAATTACCAAATTAGTCGAATTTTAATCCGTTAGACCAATTTCCTGTCCCTTCCAGAAGAAACTTATTTAAAGTAGATTTGTATTTGTTTTCTACATTAGACATAATTACGATATATATCACTTAATGTTTTAAAAATGTACAAATATCATCTTACGCAATTAAACTGACATGAAAATGTATTATTTTTGTCTGCTGTATATATATTTTTTTAGTTGTGTGTTTTTGTGAGGTCGTGTATAATTAAAGTATGTTTTAAGTATTACTTTATGAGATTTATCTCTAAAAAAGCATTATCTACACTGCGTTTCATAATGATATAAACACCTAGTAATTTTGTGATATTCTGGCAAAAAGTCATAAATAATTATCAAAAAACTCCATTCTCGAGACAAATACATTAATTTTATATAATGTATAGCTGTAAAAGAAATAACAAACTTTAAATTCACTGAAAATATGAATTATCTAAAAAAATGGTGTTGAAAACGATATGAACATTGATCGAAATTATCACTAAACGAGCATGGAAACTGTACAGGAATATTGAATGCCACCCCGAGAAGAAGAAACTGAAATATGCAAATTAGTTTAGCAAATAAACATACTTCGCAGACTACGAAATTTCCAAACGTGATCGCAAAGTGATTTCTAGAAGTATGGGTCGTAAAATTGCTTTAAGTGGTTTTCAGAAAGGGAAAATTATGACTTTTAAGGATCAAGGACTATAGGCCAGAGTTATCCCAAAAAAATTGAAAAGATCTCCAGGTGCAATATTAAATTTTCTTCGATTAAAAGAGGATTATGGAGCAAAGAAATCTCCGGGACGTCCGCCAAAGCTGTCCAAAATTGAAAAAAGAGCCATTATAAAAAGAATGAGCATTGGGAAAACAACTTTAGGCGAACTTCCAAGAGATTCACTGATAGCTGTGTCAAAAAGTACCTTGTCCAGAGTAGACAAGAACTTTAAGATGATGAGGTACAAGAATAGAAAGCCTCAACCACGTATGACTAAAATGCATTAGCAGAATCGTCTGAATTGGGCAAAAGAACACATATCCTGGAAGTTTGAATATGAAAGAGTAATATTCTCCGATGAAAAAAAATTCAATTTGGATGGTCCGGACGGTTTTTCTTATTACTGGCGCGCTCTGCGCAAGAAAGCAGAAACGTTTTCCAGACGACAGCAGGGTGGAAGTTCACTCATGGTTTGGGCAGCGTTTGGATTTCATGGTAAGATCAACATTTTGTTTCCCTCTGGCAGAATGAGTGCATTAACCTACCAAGACCTACTTGAAGAAAACTTGCTGCCATTTTCGGATGAAACTGGAGGACTTTTCTGGATGTTCGAACAAGATAATGCATCCATACAAACGGCAAACAGCACTTGGGAATGGTTTCTTAATAATGGTGTACATGTAATTCCATGGATATCTGTTTCTCCTCATTTAAATCCAATGGAAAATGTATGGAGCCTACTGGTTAAAGCTGTTTACGCAAATGGAAAACAATAAGCCAAAATTTCAGAATTAAAAGCTGCTATCATCTTCCACTGAAATGAAATCGATCAAAATACATTAAAAAGCTTGGTCCACTGCATGCCTGATCGCATTTTTGCATTAATTAAAAGATTTGGTGCATACACTGGCTATTAATCTATATTTTTGGCCCATGTTTATATCATTATGAAACACCTCAAAATGGAAAAATGCAGTTTATTTTATGTATAAATCGCCGTTTCAATTATATTTTGTTATAAAATAAAACAATTTGTTCTATTTCTAACATTGATTAGATTTCAGTTTGTTTTGTAACATTTTCTTCTTTTTTATGCTTGAAAAAATGGGTGTTCATATCATTATGAAACCCAGTGTATTACATAGACATCACGTCAAAAATATAATACAATGATAGTAATAATAATACAAATCATCCCTATTTAACTATATGATATGAATAAACGATATTGCTGTGAAAATAGTGTGAGGAATGAAAATTAAAGTGTGACGTATGTGTCTCGTCTTGCATTTTCAGCTTCCGAGGTCCACAAAGAATTTTAGGTTTCTATGAAATGGATTATCTTTTTTTTCCTCTTCCGATTTGATGGAAACAGTCTCAGTTTGCTTGTGTTTCATGCCAAACATCTCCTCGCGTGTGACATGACAATTTACCCGTGACATCATGCAACATAACTTTATTTACTTGTGATACTATTTGGTTGTGAAATATGTTACAAATGGCGACACTTCACGAGCGACATTTCGTAAGACTGCGAAATATTGGACATTTAAATATCGTTTGATGATGCTGCGGCAGATGGCAGCACTAAAGAAGTTTTCTGGGAATCTTAACTTTTAATCAAGACTAAACTGTGTTCGTGAAATAATATAAAGAGAATTGCTTATTAAGCAGTTTTCCCTTTGTGCTGAACTATTAACTCTGATATAACTTTTACGGGCCCCTTTTACTCTTCACTTGAAGGACTGACGATGGTCAGCCAGGACGCATAAATGTCTGTGTGTTGTCCTTTTGTTTAAGGAAGAATTATTTCTCCTGTGTGGATTCCATATCCCATGTCATTAATTACTAATTTTATTTTATTTTGTAGAGTAGAAACATGTAATCAAGAATCATCTCCTATTAAAATA
Source organism: Maratus speciosus (assembly GCA_963932465.1). Lineage (NCBI taxonomy): Eukaryota > Metazoa > Arthropoda > Arachnida > Araneae > Salticidae > Maratus > Maratus speciosus. Next base: position 80,980,265 of record OZ010787.1, read on the forward strand.
GATTTTCTCTATATATGGATTTTTGATAAAGATACGATACTCACATTATCACCTCTTATTTTAAAATAAAATCAAACAAATACTCTAGGTAGTACACGTAAGAAAGAAAGAAATTCTACGTCGGATTACCAGAAAGGTAAGAAGATACCTTTTATTTTTCATTATTGTTATTTATCAATTTAATACGATAACTATTTAAATTAAACTGGGTTATCAGCTTACGCTATATTAACTCACCCTTCCAGCATACTTTTATGAGATTATGAGGACTGATTAGAAGGGGAAAATAAATAAATAAATAAAACCCAGTAATAAAATATTTGATTGTGATATTGTGATAAAATTGAAAAAGATGCACATATAACATATGAGATATGAAATGACAATTATTGAAATATATATATGAAAATAAATGTGCATAAATGAAAATTGATACTGTTTTGAGAATTTATATTGTTTATAAATATTAAAATTGATATATATATGATATATATAACATCACGCAAAAAAAGGTATTATTATGAATATATGATTGATTATTTTATTCACATTTATATATATTCTAAGAAAGTTATAAACTTCTTATATGAAACACTGAACTATTTTATGTGAAATATATATGTTATCAAAGAATATATAATACTTGAATAACACGCAATGGCTGCTTCAAAAGAAATTACAGTAGTCGAAAAATTGAATGATAGTAATTATAATCATTGGTGTTTTAAATCAGAAAATTTATTAATTAAAGATGATTTGTTTAAGTACGTGAAAGAATCCCCACCTGGCTCACCCGATGATACTTACACCAAAAACGCCGCTAAGGCGAAAGCCATCATTTGTTTGTGTATCGACGATACGCAAATTGTACATATTAGAAATTTAACATCCCCAAAAGACATATGGGAGAAACTGAAAAATGTTCACCAAAGGGCGAATTTACCGTCCAAGTTATTCCTTTTGAGAAAGCTTTATTCCCAAAGGTTAAACGAGGGCGGAGACTTAAATTTACATATAAACAATATATTGACTATCCGCAACAAACTTGCTGCTATCGGAGAGCTGATAAATGATTTACACATAGTGGCAATTATGCTTTGCAGCTTGCCTCAGTCTTACGCTCCTCTCATAACAAGCATGGAAGCTAGGGATGAAAAGGACTTAGACCTTGAGTTCGTAAAAAAACAAATTGATAGATGAATACTCTCATAGAATTGAATATAAGAACACTAATACACGTCCAAGGGACACTGCGTACAAAATAGTAAATAAAGGGAGCAAAAAATATTGTAATTTTTGCCAACGAGAAGGACACGTCCGTTCAGAATGCTACAAATTAAAAAATAAACAGAAAAATAATTACCAAAAACATGAAAATTATAACAGGAATAAATTCAACAACAATGCCAACTTTAAAGCCAATTCGGTAAACCCCAAAAATCAATATAATGGTAGCAAAACCGACTCCTCGAAATTTTGCTTTAATAGCAAAACAAATATAGAGGATGAGGTTAACCAATCGATCATTCCTCTCTTCCCAGTGGAAAATAATTTTGAAATCGAGTCAGTAAAAATTAACCCAACAGATTCAAACACATACATAATCGACTCTGGTTGAACCAGGCATGTTACATCAGCAAAAACAAATTTTGCTACATTCACAGCCGGGAACTTTGGGAATATAACAATCGCTAATGGAAAAAAGCTTAATTCGCAAGGTATGGGTGACGTAAAAATAAAAACAGACAAAAACCACTACATTACACTAAAAGATGTACTGTGTTGCCCAGAACTAAAAAGCAATTTATTGTCAGTTAAGAAAGCCACTGAAAATAACATAAAGGTAATTTTCGAGAAAAATGCATGCTTATTTGTCAAAGATGATAATATAGTCTTGACAGCTAAATTAAATGATAATCTTTACGTATTAAACCCTGAAGATGATTACGGCTATACTATAAGTACTCAAACTTTCTGTAACAATACAAACTGTATTTCAATGTGGCACCGAAGACTCGGACACAAAAACTTTGATGATATTAAATACCTAGTTAACCATAAATTGGCCGATGGGATAACAATTAATTAATTGTAAACATGACACGTGACGCACCAAGTGCATTGAAGGGAAACTTTCCGCTCTGCCCTACCCTAAAGTAGCCCCAAACAGAAGCAAAGAAATCGGTACCCTTGCACATTCCGATATTTGTGGCCCCATGCAAACAGAAACGATAGGAGGGAAAAGGTACTTCATAACATTCACGGATGATTACAGCATGTACACAATAACATACTTAATCGCGCATAAATCGGAAGCCGTTAACAAATTGAAGGAATACATAGCTCTAACAAAAAATAAATTTGGCAAGTTGATAAAATCAATAAGATCCGATAATGCTAAAGAATATATCAGTGATGAATTCGAAAACTGCCTGATCAAAAATGGGATAGAGCGTCAATTAAGTGTTCCCTATTCTTGCCACAGAACGGCGTCTCGGAGAGAAAGAATAGAACGATAGTGGAAATGGCTAGAATCATGTTGTCGGACGCTAAGTTACCTAAACATCTCTGGGGGGAAGCTGTCATGTCCGCCACCTACCTCATTAACGGTCTACCAACAAAAGCTAACGAAAATAACATGACACCCTATGAACTTTGGCGTAAAAGAAAACCCGATCTCTCGAACATTAAAACTTTCGGATGTAAGGCATTTGCCTATATCGACAAACCTAAAAGAAGTAAGTTAGATGAGAAAGCCATCGACCACAACAAATGTAACTGCGGCCTCTGATTGGCTGACTGCAGGAGGACTTACGCCGAAGCACGAGGACTTACGCCGAGGCACCGTAATACGGAGTTACGACTGATCGCAGGAACGCCTATCCTACGATCGAGCGTAAGATACGGTAGAGCGAGGCACCGTAATCCCACCCTAAGTCATCTTTATATTGGCTGATGATGGTTGGTCTTTTTCTTTGTAGACTTTCAATCAACAAATCCAGTGAATCTATTAAAAATAGAAAATAAAAGTTGTGAAACTGTTCGGATGTAAGGCATTTGCCTATATCGACAAACCTAAAAGAAGTAAGTTAGATGAGAAAGCCATCGAGGGAATAATGTTGGGATACGACTTCAGGAGCAAGAGCTATAGGATATATACGGGTGAAAACAAAATTATAATATCTAGAACCGTAAAATTCTTCGAAGATGGAATAAAAGATGAGGAAATTAAACCCGCCAAAGAAAATCAAAGCAACGAACCAACTCCCGCAGATAATATCGAAATTGATCTAGAAGAACAAGATGATGATCAGATTAACACCCCGACCGACAAATCCCCTGAACCGAGAAGATCGCAAAGACAAAATCGCGGTGTACCACCTAACCGTTTTGGAAAAAGCGCAAATTTGCGCCAAATTCAGGCGCCAAAGTCATGGACAGACCTACAAAACATCAATGACGCGGAAACTAAAAATAAATGCCTAAAAGCTACTAGTGAGGAAATAGAATCTCTGAAGCAAAATAACACTTGGAGACTAATAAAACCTATCCCGGGAAAACGCGTCATAGGTTGTAGGTGGACGTTCAAGGCAAAAAGGGGAGCCAACGGGTCAATAGAGCGATATAAAGCAAGATTGTTCGCTAAGGGATATGCTCAAAAATATGGAAGCGATTTTGATGAGACCTACGCACCCGTTGTAGCTCATACCACCCTGCGAGCGTTCTTAAACGCAGCGGTGTACAAGAATCTTAAAATAACCCACCTAGATGTCAAAACTGCTTTCTTACATGGCGACTTAGAAAAAAAGGGAATTTATATGCATCAGCCAGAGGGATACATAACAGAAGGGGAAGAAGACAAAGTGTGTAGTATAAACAAAGCAATTTACGGCCTTAAGCAGGCAGCTAGGGCGTGGAACCAAAAAATCAGTAAGTCGCTAAAAGAACTAAATTTCGTAGAATGCGCATCAGACAAATGTCTGTACAAAAGAGTCCAAAATGGAAAAATCGCATACATAATCGTGTATGTTGATGACATCTTAGTCGTGGGGGATAAAATAGACACACACGAAATATACACAGAATTATCAAAGCAATATGAAATCAAAAACTTAGGTCAAGTAACACAATATCTAGGAATAAACATAAAGTAAACAGAAAACGGTAAACTAGAATTAGACCAAGAACACAAAATAATGCAGATCGCAGAAAAATTCAATTTGTTAAATGGTAAACCTACATATACACCCATGAATACTAACTACTTTAATCTGGATCTAAACGGAAAACTAATGGGAAATAATGTAAAATTTAGACAGGCTATAGGAGGGCTTCTATACATTGCAACTTTAACTAGACCCGACATAGCATCAGTCGTTAATATCCTGGGAAGAAGGAATGAATCCCCAAGGGAAGTCGATTGGCAAGCTATCGAGAAGTTAATTAGATATCTACGTACTACCAAAGATCTGAAATTTGTCATAGATAAAACAAAACCTCCAATCCTAACGGCATATATCGATGCCGATTGGGGCAACGATAGAATAGACAGGAAGTCAACCACTGGGAACTTGTTTAAATTAGGAAATAATATTTTGGCATGGTCATCGAGGAAACAGAGTTGCACAGCACGCTCGTCCACGGAGGCTGAATATATCGCTGCCTCTAATGCAGGTCAAAAAATCGCGTGGTTATTAGACTTATTAAATGATCTCGAACTGTGTCAACAACTACCCGTAACGTTGTACGAAGATAACTTATCAGCCATAAGATTGACTGTAAACGAAAAAGCACAGACAAGAACTAAACATGTGGAAGTGAAATATCACCATATCAGACATCTATGCCAGAATGGCATAATCAAAATAACATATTGCCCATCAAAATTAATGTTAGAAGACGTCCTCACCAAGCCGTTGCCAAAGCCTCATTTCGAGTGCTTGAAAAATAAATTAAATATTTTGCGCTCGTCGGTTTGACATAAAAAGCGGGGATGATGGAAACAGTCTCAGTTTGCTTGTGTTTCATGCCAAACATCTCCTCGCGTGTGGCATGACAGTTTACCCGTGACATCATGCAACATAACTTTATTTACTTGTGATACTATTTGGTTGTGAAATATGTTACAATATGGTGACACTTCACGAGCGACATTTCGTAAGACTGCGAAATATTGGACATTTAAATATCGTTTGATGATGCTGCGGCAGATGGCAGCACTAAAGAAGTTATCTGGGAATCTTAACTTTTAATCAAGACTAAACTGTGTTCGTGAAATAATATAAAGAGAATTGCTTATTAAGCAGTTTTCCCTTTGTGCTGAACTATTAACTCTGATATAACTTTTACGGGCCCCTTTTACTCTTCACTTGAAGGACTGACGATGGTCAGCCAGGACGCATAAATGTCTGTGTGTTGTCCTTTTGTTTAAGGAAGAATTATTTCTCCTGTGTGGATTCCATATCCCATGTCATTAATTACTAATTTTATTTTATTTTGTAGATGCTGGGCAACATATAACTATGATATGTTCCCGCACCATGTTGGTTAAATCAAAGTAAAATTGCGTAATTTGTTATTTCTGTTTGTATAAATATTTTTTTATAAAATATAATTATGAGTGTAAAATTATAATGTTTATATATTTAAGTAAAATAAGAGTGTAAGTTCATACAAAAATTATTAAGTTGATTTTAAAGATTAAATATATATTTTTAAAAAAATTGTTGTATTGTAAAATGAATGTATAACGTTGAATGGAGTTCGGATCTCAGAAAACAACAATACGCAGACGCCATGGTGTCGTTTTATGACAAGCCAATGGAAAGTGGTGTATAATTAGAAGTCGTAAAATCATAAAAACGTTGGAATCAATTTATGGCCTCAATAAAAGTGTTGGGATAAATTTATGACTTTTCAGACCACCCAAACTTTAAGGCAGATAATAATATTAAAGTATATGTTAGGGGCCATTTGCAGACTGCTAGCTAATAGGCCTATCGAAGTATAATAAAAAATCTTCTCACATCCAATAACAGTGGACTAGACAAAAATAGTTCCTCCCACTGCAGGAGCTGGTGTGCAAGAAGAATAAGTTTTAAAAAAGGATAGTCTGAAAAAAGATGTAGAGGACGCAGGAGCTCTCCTGAAAGCCCGTGCAATGAGTCCCGTAAGCCCTAGTAAAGCCCAGGCGAGATGGACATGTTGGAGCGAGCCTAATCCAGCCTAATCAAGCCTAATTGAGGATGTCTTCCTGAGGTACCTATCGGAGTGAGCCTAATCAAGCCGAATTGAGGATGTCTTCCTGATGTACATATCGGAGTGATCCTAATCAAGCCAAATTGAGGATGCGTTCCTGATGACACATTGCCATGATCCTAAGCAACGCATCAATTCGGAATTTGATGAATAAAGGCCACCATCCCGTATATTAAAAGAAGGTACTATTTTAAACATTTTCTTTTACCACTTAAGATCATATGAAAAACCTTAAAAATACTTTTCTGATATTTTACGGTAGAGAGTTATCTGAGATCCGACCAAACCAATAATTAAATAAGATTAAGGTAATTTTAAAAATGAAAGAGAGTATTTCTTTTAGCAAAAAGAAACAATTATAATAATTAGAGTACGTGAAAATATTGTCTTTTTTTTTTTTTTAAAGATTAAACATACTTAAAATAATGAGAAGCAAACAAAAGTGTTGCTTTCTATTCTTTTAATTAATATTATGTTTTTCTGTATATAGATATGTTCAATGTAAATAAAATATTTAATCAAGTTTTAAAAAGTTTCTGTAATTATTTAATTAATAATATTTAAAGTGTGTCAATTCTTTTTTTTACAGCTTAAATTTTAGTTTAATTCATAAGTGGAAGAGTTCGTCTAAATAATTCACAACGCAAACTCTTAATTTTATTCGTAATTATTCAAATTTAATAATTACTTTTTGACGCGAATTATAATTTAATTTTATTAATGCTTCGCGTTGCTCTTCTACTAGAATGTAGGTAAATACGATCACTTATATTATTTAAATTTATCTAAGGTATATAAAACTATATACCAATTTGCTATGAGGTTGCTTGGATGATTTGGACCAATTAACAATTTTGAATATATTTAATAAAAAATAAACAGGTGTAATTATCTGTCCAGCATCCTCCCTTCATTAAGTAAAATGGTGCTCTGACTCAGGAACGATCATCTGAGGTCATTAGATAGGTAAAATGGTGCTCTGACTCAGGAACGATCATCTGAGGTCATTAGATAGGTAAATGGTGCTATGACTCAGGAACGTTCATCTGAGGTCATTAGAAATAATAATAATAATAAAAAAGGAAAATAAATTTAAGTATTATTTTAATGTCACAATTTTAAAGATATTGTAGGTATGTAAGTTTAATTGATTAAAATTTTATTAAAATTAATTTTATTATTGTAACAATACTGACACACATATAATAATTTTATATAAATAAAATGAATAATATATGTTAGTAAAAAACAAAAAAAAAATGAAAAAAATAATTCTGGGATTTATAATAGGTAAATTTAGGAATTACAATTTTGTTTTTTTTTTTCTCTCTTTTCTCTTGTGGTTGGATCTCAGTTACCATTGAAAAATAATGGCATTCACATCACAGATGACACATTTGTAAAAATAATTTTTTTTATATAATGTATAAATAATAATAATAAGAAGAATAATGAGTAAAATTTTATAATATGTCTGATATAAAAATGATTGAAATGTCAATAGATCACGATTTTTGAAATTGTATCACCTTGATACAAAAGAAAATTTATGAGTCGTACTACGAAGTAGTAGTACAATAGTTACAAAAAAAAAAAAAAATAAGATTGTTTTTTCTGTAGAAAAAGACAGATATTTTTCTGTTAAATGAAATTATGTTGTTTTTTATATATACGTGTATTATAAATATTTTAGGGGTATTTATGTGTGTAAAAGAATAATCTACAAAACAACTTCATCTCCTAAGAAATTTTTTTTAAATTTTAGTGTTGTTGTTTTTATGTATTTATGCAATTTAGAATATTTTCATACATATGTTGTAATATAGAGAAAATAGTATGAGATGCAAAATATTCTTTTAAGAGGTATAGGATCTATTTTGAATTGATATTTTGAAAAAAGTATACATTGATTACTAATATTTGTTAAAAATGACTCAGACGCTGGATATAGATACACGTATTAAGTTAGTGTCACCATTTGACAATAAAAAGAACAAAAACATTATATTTTTCTTAGAGGAATTTGATAATATTTTGAATTCGACAGATATACAGGAAGAAACTAAATTATTAATTTTAAAGGCTAAAATTACTGGGGACGCAAAATATATTTTAAGTAAACAGATTGAAACATATAACGAGACCAATTATAATTTATTTAAAAATAATTTGGTGGAGTTATTTGGTACAAAACTAAGCTTCCTTAATGCTCAGAGCAATTTCCTAAATTTAAAACAGGCCGCAAGTCAAACGATAGAGGATTTCATTTTGGAGTTTAAAAAGGGTGTAAAATCTTATATCGAAAGTGCAGGCGAAAATGTGGATAATAAGGAAGAGAATTTTATCGAAATCTTAAAAATGTCGAATTTTTTAAATTCAATTAGACAGGATATTGCACTAGATGTGCGTAAAAATGCGCCCAGGTCCTTCAAGGAGGCATGCGAGTTAGCAAAACTTATGGAAAGTGCGTATAATGAATCAAAGTTTGAGGAAATTAACGCAATAAATAAAGAAAACAAAGATCTTTATGAGAACATTATAGAATCAAGTAAGCAAAACAAAGAGCTAATCGAGAAATTAAAAGGGGAGATTGAAAAACTAAAAAAATCAAAGAAAAAAAACCATGCAATTAGAGATGATAGTGTTCCGCGGAATAAGAAACTCTTTAATAAACACAATGATTATCAGGGTTCCCATTTCAATAACAATTTTCATTATAATGATTATGAACGATATTATAATGATTACTACAATTCCTTTAATTACCCGACGCATTATGGGATGTATGATTATTCACAACCTAACTGGAATTCGGGAAATAGGGATTTTGGATATATTTCTGAGAATTATGAGCAAAATGGTTATCAATTTGAAAAGCGCAAAAAGAAAAAAAAATGGGCAAAGAAAACAGCGAAATCGGATCAAGATTCGGGATTTTCAGAGACGGAAATCGATAAAATAAATAAAACAATCGCAAATATAACAAATGCAGACAAAGATAGTCTGCCAATTATATCACTAAGTATACAGGGCGTCGAAATACAAGCGTTACTGGATACCGGAGCTGCTGTGTCCCTTTTATCACCTTCTTTATTCAAAAAAATTAAAGATACAAACGTCAAAATCAAATATTTGGGCAATCAGATCCAAATTAAAACTTTAACAAATTCAAAGATTTTTTTTAAACAATGTGTAAAATTAACTTTTCGATTAAAAGGTATATTCACAACAGGCACATTTTATGTCACTAATGATGATTTTGATAGGCAGTACCAAATGTTATTAGGGTACGATTATCTCAAAGAAAATCATATGATTTTGGATTTATGCAATAAAACATTAAAATTTAAAAATCAACAAATTAAATTAAACGTTGCAAGTGAAGTAAATAATTATGAAGTGAATAACATTACGCCATGTAATTCAGGGGAACATTCAAATAAAAGTATGTTTGCCATTACTAAAAATAGAATTTTTCTCCAACCTGAAGAATCGAAAATTGTAAAATTAAAATGCCCAGAGGATATAAATATGTCAGATATAATTATTTTTGACCCCATTCAAGAAAATAGTAAATTTTCATGCGAGACTTCGTTATACGAAGTTCAAAAAAATAATAACATAAATATTATAATAAAGAATAAACTGTTAGAAAAGTTAATTATTCAGAAAGGAACTAAAATAGGGGAAATTATAACGAACTTTGAGTGCAAGCAAGATGACTCAACTGATAATATAGAGAAAGGGACATTTTATGAAATAAATAATTTAAATATAGAAGATGTAAGAAAATTGCGAGAAGCAGAAATTAAAGAGACGGATTTCGATTTAAGCCATTTATCAGAGGAAGTACAACAAAAATTTCGAAAAATTTTAATGGGCAATGTTCATGCATTTTCAAAAAGTTATCAAACATTGGGGCAATCAGCGTTTGTTGCACCAAGTTTTCAATTGAATCATGAATTCCCGGTACAAGCTAAGCCATATAAATTGCCTCAGGCAGTAAGACAGTATGCGAAAAGGGAAATTGAACAACTGTTACAGGCTAAAATTATAGAGAAGACTGACTCCGAGTATGCTTTTCCAGTTATTTTCGTTAGAAAGAAAAATCCGAGTAATAACCCGAATGCAGAACCCAAGTTTAGAATGGCAACGGACCTAAGACTATTAAACCAAATTTTACAACCTTATACTTATCCGATGCCGGACGTAAAAGACTTATTACAAAAAATAGGCGGTAAAAAATACTATACGGTGCTAGACTTACATAGTGCTTTTTTCCAAATAAATTTAAAACCAGAAGATTGCAAAAAGTTAGCGTTTATTACGGAATTTGGAAAACATATGCCACTTCGTTTAGCTTTTGGCACACGAAATTCTAGCGCAATTTTTGCAGAAGTAATCGATAAAATTCTGGGACATTTTGACAAAAGCAAAGTATCATACTACATTGATGATGTGTTGATATCTGCAAATACAATGGCAGAGATGACGAAAACCTTAGAAGAAGTTCTACAGGTATTAATAAATCACAACATGACAATCGAACCTTCAAAAATGCAAATTTGCAAAGCAGAAATAGAATTCCTAGGATTTAGGGTGAATCAAATGGGATATTCTCCATCTCAAAAGAATATTGAAAAAGTAAAAAATTTAGTCAGACCAAAATCGAAAAAGGGGGTCAGATCTTTATTGGGCTTAGCGAATTATTTTCGGACGCTAATACCCAACTATTCCGACAAAGTTAACCCTTTAATAGAGCTGACTAAAGATAAAGTTAAATTTAAGTGGAGTCCAGAAGCAGAAAAAGCTTTCCTGATAATTCAGGAAGAAATTGTACAAAAACCGACACTCAGACCCCCCGATTTTAACAAGGAATTTTTCTTATTCACGGATGGGAGCAAAGTTGCAATTTCAGGTGTTCTAGCTCAAGAAAAGGATGGTCATTTGCTACCTGTTGAATTTTTCGGGAGAAAACTTAGAGAACCGGAAAAAAATTATCCGAGTATTAAATTTGAGTTATTAGCAGTGCATGAAGCAATTATGCATTTTAAATATATGCTTTCAGGTAGAAGATTTACTGTGTTAACTGATTCGAAAGCACTAACTCAGCATTTACATTTACAAGATAAATCGGAAATTATAAATAGATGGGTAGCAGATTTACAAGACTTTAATTTCGACTTCGAATTCGTCGAAGGAATTAACAATCCAGCAGACTATTTGAGCAGAAATTTAGATAATCTTACAACAGACAGAGAACTCCAAAATAATTTGTTTGCAAGTAACATAGCACTTACAGACGAAAATATTAAATCGGAGCAATATGCAGACGAAAAATTAAAAATTATAATAAATAAAATCGAAAAAGACAAAAATAATAGAAGCACGAAGAGATTTGCTTTAAATCAAAATAAATTATTAATTTTGAAACCTGGTTCAGATAAAAAGGAGCTTTTAATTACCCCGGATTCATTAAAAATTGCAGCCATAGAAGAAGCTCATAAAGCGCATTTCGGATTTCAAAAAACTTATGATAATGTGAAAACAAGGCTTTTTTGGCACGGAATGTACAAAGACATTAAACAGTATTGTGCAAATTGTGTGCAGTGCCTCACATCTAAACAACACACAACAATAAAAGTCCCTGTTAAAAAAATGGTGAAAGATCACGAAGTCGGTACAGTCCTGCATGCTGACGTCATTGGACCTTTAAACCTCACGTTAAGGAAAAACAGATACATTTTAATTATAATTGATTCGACATCGAGATTCCTGGAAGCTGTTCCCCTACGAAACGTAGAGTCACAGACTATATTAAATGTACTAAATAAATATTTTGCAAATTATGGGATGTGTAAAGAAATTATCTTTGATAATGCAAAATATTTAAGAAGCGAAATTATGAAAGAATATTTGGAATCTTTAAACATACAAAGGAAATTTGTGAGTGTATACCGTGCGCAAGGAAATGGACTTTGTGAAGTTACCAATAAAATATTAAAAACATCAATTGTAGCTATGTCGAAACGCACTACGGAATGGGACATAAGACTGGATTTTTTTAAACTAGCGTATAATTCCTCGAAACACCGCGCTACGGGATATAGTCCCTCACTGCTATTTTTCGCAAGGGAAATAAAAAATCCCTTCACAGCCCATATTCCTTCTGAGGAAATATATACCCACTCTTATGTTAAAAGCAGAATACAGCATATGAAGGAAATCAAAATTCAATCCCTTGCAAACCAGGAGAAAATAATGCAAGAATATATAGATGAAGAGGCATACGAAAAAGTAAAGGATTTAAATTTGGGTCAAACAGTATATTTAAAATGTATTGGAAAACCAGGCGCATTAGAGCCAAAATTTCAAGGACCCTACGAAGTTACTAAAAAGTTTAGAAACTTTAATTATTTATTACAATATGTTCCAGATAAATCAATAGAGCCGATCAAACGACATATGGATCAGCTGTACGCTCCGAAATACGCAACAGGTCATACAGAGGCGGAAATTACGAATTTACAAGGGTCTCAGAGAAAAATTAAGGGTGATAAAAATTACAAAACTAAATGTGACATTTGTCAAAGAAAATCACACTCAACTGAAAATTGTTGGTTCAAACTGAACAAAAATACGAGTCAAAAGGGTGACAAACTTACTAAGAATTATTATAAAAATAATAATAAATATTCTGAGAATGTAGACCCATATTTAAAGTATCAAATAGATCATTATGATCAAAATATGTCGTTATATGGTTATACACCATATACAAACTTATACGGGGATGTTATACAAGATCATTACCCTTTCCCCCCTCCCCAAGATTATCAATGGGATATGAATTGGTATTAAAAATAAATCAAAATACATAATTAATCGAATTTCAAAATTTAAAAATTTTCAAAATTTAAAAATAAATTTTTTCTTTTAGGTAAAAAAAAAAATTGAAACAAAATTAATAACTTGCCTTTTTAAAATTCAAAATAATAATAAGAAAGGATAGGAACATGGGAACGCCAATTTGTCTCAGGGTTACAATATTGAGCAAATGTGCAGGGCGCACCCGAAAACATACTTATAAAATTATGTAATGTGCTTCACAAAACTTCAATGGAGCAGTGAAATATTTCTCTCCAGGCAAAAGTTATATATATATTTTTTTTCTTTTCGAATATGAATTAGAAAATATAAAATCTTAACAAAGCCAAATAACATTAAAACTTAATTAATTTCATAGAAAATAATCTTGGAGTAATTTTCAAAAAAAAAAAAAAAAGAGAATTTTTTCTGTCTTCTATAAGGGTAGCCTTTGCTAATAGCCTTACAATTTAGATGACAAAATTTCAGAATTACTCTTTAAAATGAGTAGGTGTAAGCTATAGGTTCAGGGTAGTTAGAACAGCTTTATAGCATACTCATATATATATTTTTTTCTTATATAAATATATGGTTGACAAGGAATAAATTATTAGTGCACTCTATATTAGGATAGCGGTCAGCTATAAGCCTAAACATAATAAAATATACAAATAGTGCTAAGATTTATTCCGGTAGTTCAAGTACAACTTATATGCTAAAGTCTAGAATTTAGACAGCAGGGATAAGTTTTATGAACAAAAGTGTTATAAAAAATTTAAAAAAAGGATTTTGGTGTAGCACATTGGTTTTTAAAAAAACATATATATGTATAACAATGGACAAGGCAAGTTATTTCAACATGATTGCACACAAAAATAATAGTAAAAAAAAAAAAAAAAAAAAATACACAAATAAATAATTGAAGTAAAATTAAAATTTTCTCACCAAAGGCTTTCTGTATAGGGTGCAATTTTGACCTACGGCTGGGTATGCACCAACACCAACAAAATATTTGTAGAAAAATTATTCACAGATACATCAATATATAGTCATCACCTAGGCATAAATTTCAGGATTCTTGGCTGAAAAAGGAATCGAAGAAAAAATTAAGTATGGTATAATTACTAGATGTTATGCTCAGAAACAATAAAATTAGTAATATTATATTGTAAAAAGCAGCATTTTGAGTTTTCTTTAGGAAAATTTTTGATTTTTAGGTTTTACACATTTATGGAGTGTCTAGCTCAGTGTTTAGTTCCTAGATTTAATAAAAAAAAATAATAAATAAAAATATAAGTTCGTGTTGTTTTCAAAATAAATAACAAAAGGTATAGCAATTAGCATTTACAGTTAAAATTTATGGAATTTTCAGCAAAATTAACATTAGACAAACATAGTTTATATTATATTTAACTTGATAAGCTAATTTACTTTTATTAACGGTATTCAATTAGAATTAAAGTAGGCTTAAATTCAAGTAAAATTAATTAATAACATTGTTGTAGTGTAAAAATTTTATGTAAGACTATTATATTTTTATTGTATATATAAAAATATGCAAATTTAACAATTAATAAAATGTATTAGCAAAATTATGTAATATAAATATTAAATGACATCTTGCTGAAATGAGCTAGAAATTAGATTTTTTTTTTTAAATAAAATATTTTATAAATTTATGTTAGTTTGGAATTTAAGCATTTTTTTTTCTCTTTACTTTCCCTTAGAATTAAATGCAATTCTAAATTTAACACATATAAATATACATAGTATTGATAAATTTGAGTGTGTGAGTTCATAATTTTTTTTTTATATATATAATTTGGCCAATTTAACATAAGAAAACAAAATAAATAAATAAATATATTTATATATATTGGCCTTAATTTTATTAAAATATGTAGTATGGCTTAATAAATTTATTTACTTAATTTTTTTTATAGTACGTACAGTAATTATTTTAAAAACTTGATCTATAAAAAAAATTGGATGTGGTTGTTTGTGAGTATACAAAGATTTTTTCTGCTGGCAGAAGTTCTTTGGTCCGGCCGGGTACTCATAGATGGCTGCATACGATGTTACGTAGTAATTATCATTTACTTTTGTTTTTTTTTTTTTAAATTATACAAGTGTATTAAGTACATTTTTTTTATAATTAAATAATAATTATTAATGTTGGATTAATAATAATAATTTATTATCTTTTATTTTTAAACATATCATTAAATTTTAGACAGTAGAATTCACATACGGAATGTTAATGATAAATAAAATTTTGAATAAATAAATTTTTATTTCATTCAGTAAAAAAATAAATAAATATGAAAATTTAACAATCTTTTAAGATAGAATTGTTGGCTAAATAAATAATAATTTAAGACAAAAAAATTGTTCTCTTCTTCGTCAATGGCATTTTCTGACAACACTATTTAATTGTATTAAATGAAGGTGCATTTTTAAGGTCAGCGTAATGCATATTTTGCATTTTTGAGAGGCCGTAGAAGTCATTTTTCCGTGTTGTTTACATTTTAATAGTAAACAATATCATGAATCAAAATTTGTGTTTGTTAAAAAGGTCTAAAAATATACAATGTAATCAGTTAAAGAAAGTTATATGCATTTTTTTTTTAAATCCTGAAAGGCAATTTGGTTTAGTTTAAACCTGAATGCATAAAAGTCACCCTCGCTTCAGTTCCAGTATGAGGCAGGAGAAGGCAGATGCTAGAATCGCCATTTTTCCCCTGCAAAATAATAAAAAAAAAGCAGAAGGTTTACATTAGATACGATACAAATACATACACTGTTTATGCATAGATTATGTTTAAAATTACATACAGGCATGCACAGTGAGTTAAGAAGAAAGTATATCAAGAAATTATACTAATTAATAAGGTAATTACAAGCATGAAATGGTTTTAAATACTTACTTTTTGAAGTCGTAAAATTTTGTCACAGCACAATTCACCTCACAGAAAGCGATTAGTAGCTTGACCAACCCCTCGTTTCGAAAGAATCGGGGACGTTCAAAACTGGTTTTATTCAATCCTCCTTCTTCTTTTTTTTTTCTCTCTTTCTCGTATCGGGTAAAGTTGGAAAGCATTGTGTAATGATATATTAAAGGAGATGAATTAGCTTGTACATTTTGACAGATCATACATGTTAGAAGTAACAAATAAATAAAATAATGTAACAAGTTTGTATACAATATTTTTCTGATTATAATTTGAATACATCAGATTAATTATGTGAAAATATAACATGTCATATTACAAGCATTGTATTTACTTTTATTCAGTATAAAATGTGTTTTAGATAAAACACTGTGTCATAAGGTTGTATGTGATGAAATAATATGTCAAATGCGTATGCCATTATTTTTCTTATAATGAGGTTTATTTCGGCATATTAATTTCAGACAAAATTATAGCTTTGAATGTATTTTGGGCACTTAAACTGTAAAGTTACAAAATTAGTAAACATGTGTGTGGTAAAGAAAAAAGGCTTCGAGAAAGACGTCTGATTGTCAGTACAGAGGTCTTCTATAAATGTGAATGTCAACAGACAACTATGCTATCATGTGTTGAACTTTCTGTTATGAAACAATAGAAGAACTTCTTATAAAATATACCAGAACCATTCATAATTGAACTTTACAGTCTTCGCTCAAAAACTGTGTAGATACACAGTCATATGGACACGTACATTCCTTCAAGCTTTACAAAAAAAATAAAACCAGCAATCAGTTTTTATTTTTTTTTCCGATACCGGGAGAGATGCTGGGCAACATATAACTATGATATGTTCCCGCACCATGTTGGTTAAATCAAAGTAAAATTGCGTAATTTGTTATTTCTGTTTGTATAAATATTTTTTTATAAAATATAATTATGAGTGTAAAATTATAATGTTTATATATTTAAGTAAAATAAGAGTGTAAGTTCATACAAAAATTATTAAGTTGATTTTAAAGATTAAATATATATTTTTAAAAAAATTGTTGTATTGTAAAATGAATGTATAACGTTGAATGGAGTTCGGATCTCAGAAAACAACAATACGCAGACGCCATGGTGTCGTTTTATGACAAGCCAATGGAAAGTGGTGTATAATTAGAAGTCGTAAAATCATAAAAACGTTGGAATCAATTTATGGCCTCAATAAAAGTGTTGGGATAAATTTATGACTTTTCAGACCACCCAAACTTTAAGGCAGATAATAATATTAAAGTATATGTTAGGGGCCATTTGCAGACTGCTAGCTAATAGGCCTATCGAAGTATAATAAAAAATCTTCTCACATCCAATAACAGTGGACTAGACAAAAATAGTTCCTCCCACTGCAGGAGCTGGTGTGCAAGAAGAATAAGTTTTAAAAAAGGATAGTCTGAAAAAAGATGTAGAGGACGCAGGAGCTCTCCTGAAAGCCCGTGCAATGAGTCCCGTAAGCCCTAGTAAAGCCCAGGCGAGATGGACATGTTGGAGCGAGCCTAATCCAGCCTAATCAAGCCTAATTGAGGATGTCTTCCTGAGGTACCTATCAGAGTGAGCCTAATCAAGCCGAATTGAGGATGTCTTCCTGATGTACATATCGGAGTGATCCTAATCAAGCCAAATTGAGGATGCGTTCCTGATGACACATTGCCATGATCCTAAGCAACGCATCAACTCGGAATTTGATGAATAAAGGCCACCATCCCGTATATTAAAAGAAGGTACTATTTTAAACATTTTCTTTTACCACTTAAGATCATATGAAAAACCTTAAAAATACTTTTCTGATATTTTACGGTAGAGAGTTATCTGAGATCCGACCAAACCAATAATTAAATAAGATTAAGGTAATTTTAAAAATGAAAGAGAGTATTTCTTTTAGCAAAAAGAAACAATTATAATAATTAGAGTACGTGAAAATATTGTCTTTTTTTTTTTTTAAAGATTAAACATACTTAAAATAATGAGAAGCAAACAAAAGTGTTGCTTTCTATTCTTTTAATTAATATTATGTTTTTCTGTATATAGATATGTTCAATGTAAATAAAATATTTAATCAAGTTTTAAAAAGTTTCTGTAATTATTTAATTAATAATATTTAAAGTGTGTCAATTCTTTTTTTTACAGCTTAAATTTTAGTTTAATTCATAAGTGGAAGAGTTCGTCTAAATAATTCACAACGCAAACTCTTAATTTTATTCGTAATTATTCAAATTTAATAATTACTTTTTGACGCGAATTATAATTTAATTTTATTAATGCTTCGCGTTGCTCTTCTACTAGAATGTAGGTAAATACGATCACTTATATTATTTAAATTTATCTAAGGTATATAAAACTATATACCAATTTGCTATGAGGTTGCTTGGATGATTTGGACCAATTAACAATTTTGAATATATTTAATAAAAAATAAACAGGTGTAATTATCTGTCCAGCAGTAGAGTAGAAACATGTAATCAAGAATCATCTCCTATTAAAATAGATTTTCTCTATATATGGATTTTTGATGAAGATACGATACTCACATTATCACCTCTTATTTTAAAATAAAATCAAATAAATACTCTAGGTAGTACACGTAAGAAGGAAAGAAATTCTACGTCGGATTACCAGAAAGGTAAGAAGATACCTTTTATTTTTCATTATTGTTATTTATCAATTTAATACGATAGCTATTTAAATTAAACTGGGTTATCAGCTTACGCTATATTAACTCACCCTTCCAGCATACTTTTATGACGATTTAAACAGTCTAGAAAACTTTTTAAAATTTTGAAAAGTATGTTTTTGCAGGATACGGATTTATTATGGAAAATATTACCAAGCACTTAAAGTTCACTTAAAGTAGTGCTGCACAACCTTTTCGCCAGAAAGTTGTTTGCCACCACAATATTTGAAAGGTAAAATTTGACATATTTAACAACAAAGTTTCTGTCAATTAATAAGGAAAATTATTCTTTATGAAAATAGTGGTATCATGGTGGCCCGCGGTCCACCGGTTGTGCACCCCTAACTTAAAGCATGTCCTTTAAGTATCAATGGGCATGATACGATTCAGTTTGTTAATGAATTAAAAAAAATAGCTGAAATGTACGTCGTTGGGGGAAAAAAAAGTGAACACCCCCTACTAACTCCTCAACAAATTATCGTACAAGAAATTTACTGATACCGAACGATTGGAAATAAAGTCTACTTTTAAATGATGTATATAAAATGTGCTTAGAGGGTCATCTACTTATTAAAACAAACAATATCTTTGTTTTTTCAATTGCAGTACACAATTCTGACAGCATAAATCAATCTACGCCTTTCAATTAGCCTAAAAACAAATTTGTATGCAATTCGTACGATAAGTTTCCGAGAAATTAATTATTTTAAAACGAGCGTATTTTAAGGGCTGTATCCAAATTAAAGTTCGGTACTCGATTGTTAACCGAGAGAGTCCGCTTCTTGATCAAGGCACCTTAAGCACCGTTCAAGCAGTCAATGAAGCCTGCTAGATTACAAGACAGCAGAAGAAATTTCAAAATATCTAGTCACTTCAATCACAGACGGCCCCTTAAAACATCCTTTTGCCGTTTTTTAAGCATAATTTGAAAACTACTTGGAAGAAAATTGTGAAATTTTAGATTTTCATAAAGCAGGACTTAATAAAACTAAATCCATCAAAAAAACTGTAGGTTAAAATTCATAATATTTTCGAATATTAATTTCATAATTCATATCATAAAATTATAAAAATTGCAAATTCAACGTATTTATGTTTGGGTATATTAGTATTATTACTACACAAAAAATTAGCACATTAGGGGCATAATTTCAGGAGATATAAATAAAAATATGAAAATGTAATTTAACATTAGAAGCACTAAATTTTGAATGTTTATAATTCAAAAACTTATCATTCAAATGACACGAAATTTGGTGTCTAAGCATAGTTTTAACCGAAGATTTGAAATATCTGGTTAAAATTGGGTGTTGCCATTGAAAAAAATGAAGTTTGGATTCGTTTTAATAGGTAGATGGCCCCCTAAGCAAATTTTATATACATCATTTAAAAGTAGACTTTATTTCCAATCGTTCGGTACCAGTAACTTTTGTCTACGATAATTTGTTGAGGAGTTAGAGGGGGTATTTACTTTTTTTTTCCACTACTGTACAGTCGTGTGAACAAAAGTAATCCCCCCCTACTAATTCTGCAACAAATTATTGTAGAAGAAAGTTACGGGTACCAAACGATTGGAAGTAAAATCTACTTTTAAATTATGTATATATATTTGCTTAGGAGGCCATCTACATATCAAAACGAACCCAAAATTTGTTTTTTGTATAGCAATACCCAAGTTTTACACCATACATAAATTCTACACCGTACAATTAGCCTGAAAACAAATTTTCAGGAAATTCGTACGATTAGTTTCAAAGAAATTAATTATTTTAAAATGAGCATATTTTAGGGGCTGTATCCTAATTGGAGTTCGGTACTCGATTGGTGAAATGCCACAAAATGACTAAGTCACTTCTAATTAATGTATTATTTCTTGACAATATAACCATTTCTCTCGCTTAATATGTTACGCCTAATGCCAGCCCAAATGTTTCAATAATTTTTTTTTTTTTTTTTTTTTTTTTTTTTTTTTTTTTTCTCAAATTATGCTTTTCTGTACATCATAGACATCTTAAATCATCATTTTGACGTTTTTTAATCATAATTCGAAAACTACTTGGAAGAAAAATTCGAAATAGGGAATTTGCATAAAGCAGGACGTAATAAATATAAATCTAACAACAAAAATTGTAGGTTGCAATTCATGTTTTTTTTTTTTCGAACATTAATTTCATTGTTCATAATTCATACTATATTTTTTTTTTAATTACAAATTCAATGTATTTATGTTTGGGTCTTTGAGTATTACAACCACACAAAAAATTATCACATTAGGATTATAATTTCAGGAGATATTAATAAAAATATGAAAATGTAATTTAACACTAGAAGCTCTTAAATTTTGAATGTTTATAATTCAAACTTATCATCCAAATGACTTGAAATTTTGTTTCTATGCATAGTTTGAACCGAAATTTTAAAATATATTGTCAAAATGGGATGTTGCCATTGATAAAACAAAGTTTGGTCTGTTTTTGATTTGTAGATGGCTCCCTACGCAAATTTGATATATATCATTTAAAACTAGACTTTATTTACAATCGTTTGGTACCAGTAACTTCCTTTTATTATAATTAGTTGCAGAGTTAGTAGGGGGTGTTTACTGCTTTTTTCCCACAACTGTACAATCACATTTGTATTTTTTTGTATTTCTTTTATGGTAGTTATAATTCAAATATATATATAAATATTATATTTTTATATATTAAATTATATAAAAATTCAAATTTAATTCAGCAGAGCAGACGGATTAAGGACTCGTGTGACAATTTTATGTATCGTTTTTCTCGTTACTTAATTATTATTGACCGATTTAACGGAACTTCCCTTTCTAGAGCTTTCTAAAAAGTTTCCTACATAATAGTTGAATTTGCTTATATCGTTGTAACTTGATACTTTTTACCGTCTGTTTCCTCTTTAAATCCTTTAAGTAGGAACAGTAGCATAATCTCTGGATGTTTAAACCGAAACCTTTTTAAATAATATGAGTAGAATTTTCACAATCTATGTCTATTTCACTAATACATAAATAACATTTCTGAAACTTCATTTACTTTCAGTCAAAGAAAAGTTGTAAATATTCATGAAGCGGAAGACTAAAAATATCCATATCCATAACGAAAAGGTTCGGATCATATTATTTTCAGCTATGAGATGGTAGTGCCATCTAACGGTTAAACGTACAACTATTTTCGCAATTTTTTTTTTGTTGTTGTTGTTGTTTAACTGGATGTATTTCGCTTTCAAAAGTAGTAGTAGAAAAGATTTTACGCTTAATAATTTTAAATTTGTTTCTTAATCTCTTAATTAGTAATATAGAAAATTTTACGTCATAATATTTCCCCTTAATATCTGAAGATATATTAGAAAAATTATATTAAAAATAATAGCAGATTTGTGATTCGTTCACTGGCTTACCCCTTTGAGGGGCAAGGAATAATGTCTCTATAATATTGATTTCTCACCGGAATAATCGAAAAATTTTATTTTAAAATAAGCAAAGCAATTTTGAAAGATTTCGACCCCAAAGTTAAAAATATATAATTTAGTTAAAATTTTCAGGTGCGAATCTTGCTTAAATTAGCCCCTCAAGGGGTTAAGTGACAGGGTTGCCAGTTTGGCCTCCTTAATTTTGAATATGAAAAATATGAAAATGTAATTTAACACTAGAAGCTCTTAATTTTGAATGTTTATAATTCAAACTTATCATCCAAATGACTTGAAATTTCGTTTCTATGCATAGTTTGAACCGAAATTTTAAAATATATTGTCAAAATGGGATGTTGCCATTGAAAAAACAAAGTTTGGTCTGGTTTTGATTTTTTCAGAATTACAATTCAGGAATCATACAATTTTATTCAGAAATTTAGAGTTCATACCAATTTTAAAGAATGGTATTTTATGCTTTGTTTCATAAGGGACATTTAGCGATCTCATAAAGTAAAAATTTTTCCTTCTAAATTTCCTGTATGAATTTGAAATTTCGGATTAAAATTGGAGGCCAAGCTAACAACCCTGTTAAGTTAATAATTATGGGTTCTTTAGTAAAATAATTACAAGAATACTTACAGTTATTAACAAGTAATACAGTTTTTTGAAATACCTTTATTGATATAACATAATAAAAGTAATTATATTGTTATTTTATCTGTAAATGAAAAAAAATATTTTCAACGAAAATTTTCACACGGCACAGCTTGCAGCAAATAAAACCTATTCATATGTAAATAGTTGATTTTTTTATTTTTATTTTATTTTTTTACATTTAGCTTTGTTAAGCTGGCTATTCCTTCTAACCATGGTAAAATAAAATCTGTATTAATCATAAGAACTGCGGTTTTTAATGCACGCATTAAAAAAATGTATATCAATTTTTCTTTAGTGGGACTTAAATGTCCAGGCTAGATACAAAGTGTTAAAACTTTCTGCAGAGAATCTTATCAGCATGTATACCAACACTGAGACACAAAATTTTAATCCTTGAAACTTATAAGCACTCTTATAACCATAAGCTTATCTTACATAAGTTTATAAACTCTTATAAACTTATAAATGTTGTTTATGGCATTTAAAATGCCTAATTATGATTAAATAGGGTATCCATAAAAGACTCTCCCAGTTTCAATGGTATTATAACACTTTAATTTAGACTATTTATTTTGTTTTAAAAAATTGGTGCGAGATAGAGTTAAAAAGTAGTCGCCTGTGGCAGCCCTGCATATTGAACATTTGTAAGAAAAACTAGGTTAGTTTATCTTCAATTTGATGTATGATTGCAGATGTTTGAGTATGAGTATGTTTATAAGTATGTTTATTAGATAATTGAGTATGTCGCATCCATTATTTACATTTACATTACATGACAGATTATCAGCAATCCTCTATGCATTATAATTTGGTTGCACCATTATAAAAATGGTAAAAATGGGAAAGGGAAAAAAAGCAGGTATGGCCTCAGTGCCAGAGTAAGCCATGGATAATCGCAATATAGGCCCAGGGCCTCAAAATCTGTAAATAAAGCTTTAAAAAAACTCAATAGAGTTGCGTTATTTACATAGTTTTTTGTTGAGCAGTAGCCATAATGTGAATACTAGATCATTAAAATCATTTGTTTTCTTTCAAAAGTATGATCACTTAAATGTGCTGTCCAAGCTTATCATTTTTAAAAACAGATCTGAAATTCTTTTATTTCGGTTGCAGAGTTATTATTAATGTATTCTGTCACTATGTATTTACACTGTTATCATAACATCCATACATAAATCAGCTATTTTGTTAATTGAAAAAAAGTATGTTGTTATGGTATTTAAAATGTCTAATTATGATTATATAGAGTATCCATAAAAGACTGTCCTAGTTTCAATGGTATATTATAACAGTTTAATTTAGACTATTTACAACAAATCATACACAAAATTGAAGGTAAACTAACCTTAGGTTTTCTTACAAATGCTCAATATGTGCACCTTAATTTATACGCCACGCATCTAACCTAAAGTCCAATTCTTCCCACACTTCGTTTAACCCTCTTGCTGCCCAACCCGAGATTTCCTCGGGCAACGTAAAAGTAACAAAATTTGCGCAACCCGAGATTTCCTCGAGGATGCATTTTTTTCATCTAATTAACCCTCCTTGATTATTCCCACCAGTTGTTACTTTATTGTAAATTTTGCATCATTTAATCGGAACATTTTCCTGATTAAATTAGACAAAAATTTTTGTTTTGAAAAACCGGTGACAAAAGAGTAAAAATTCTTAAAAGACGCTCGCCGCGATGGAGTTAAATACGCAATTTGTGAAGCTATTTTGATAAAAAAAAACAATTACGCAGCGAGAGGGTTAACAAGTAGGGAGTAATTGAAGCAATAGCCTCTTCAATTTTATGTCTCAACTCTGGCAAACTCTCTTTTTCACTCTGTTTGGTTTTACGCCTTGTTAGCAATGTGAATAAAACTTCACGCAATTAAATTCAGATTTACTATTTCACGAGCATGTTTCATCATTTCAATTATTATACATAGGGGAGATGGGGGCACATGTGAACATCGCAATTTTTCGATAGTTGTTATAAGTTTTTTTATTTGAAAAAAATTACTAAAGATAATAGCACCTGTAGACATATGGTAAAAATCTGTTGAAGCTCTATGACATTTTGCTTGTCCTCTATAGCCAAAACACTGTTTTTAGATCTCAAAAGTATAATCTTTGTTCCAAATTGATAAGCGAATAACTTTATTTATTTATTCATTTATTTGAATTTGAGTGCTTTAATATATACTATAAATACTAATAAATATTTTTGATAAAGTTCTTTTTCTTCTAAAATTGAGAAATGTTAATGATTTATCAATTTAACAGAAGCAGCAATGTGGGGCACTTGTGAACAGACTAGTTGGGGCAGATATGAACAGTTCATAAGTGCCCCAATAATCATTCTGTGATTCTGTTTCTTTCAGTTAACTTAATGAGAAATAATGTCAGTTCCATTATCTACAATTTTCCTGAAATAGAAGATATTTTCCTCGCACAAATTTGATTTTGTATTGAAACTTCCACAAACAAATCTTTCAGCAAATACACAAAGAACAACAAGCTCGTTTACGTTCAATTGTACTTTAAATACATTTAACGTTTTCTAAAATGCAATAAGTTTATATATTATTTTATTAAATGATTTACAACAATATTTTTTATGCATTGTTAATACAAAAGTATTACCTTGAACAACTTTGCAAAATTTTCTATTACATTTGCATAACCTTGCAATGATGGCTTATTTCCATCTCTAAAAGAGTTATGTATATGATGCTTTGAATGGAGATAAATGCCAGTAATATTTTAAGAAAGTAAAATTTTTAAACTGATAAATACCGTAAAATCCCGATTGTACCCGCCCCCTCTTTCAAAAGCAAAAGAAGTTGGGGAGGGGAGGGGGGGGGGTTATAGTCGAGATTTTTTTTAATCAATAAAAAACCCTTCTGTATCTATAATTTACAAGTAAATAAGGCAAATACAGGAGTGAGAATCTTTGGTATTTCGACAGATTTCCAATAAATAGTATGTAAATGCCCCCAAACAAAAATCCTTAAACAAAATTTAAAAGTTTTATTTTTTTTTATTTTTTTTTTTTTTTTGTATTATTGCAACAATACTTAATGAATCATCTAAACATCCCCCCCCCCAACCCCCAAATCTACTTATTTTCATTTTATAATCTTTTGCTTAATCATATCACCCAGAAACTAGCGAAATATATATGTATATATTTTTTTTCTTTATGGAGAATTTAAAAGGTAATATAACTAACAATTACGATGACAAATAAATAACAGAATAAAAATCCCTGCCGGCCCGGTCTACAGGCGGAGGTAGATTTCGAAGTTAAGTATACTAATTTCACCAACAAAAACTAAATCATGATTAGATATAAATCCATTTTAACAGTTTTATCTGGCCGCTTTTGACGAGTTTTTGTTTCATTTTTATATAATAGCTGGTTTTATCAGAATCATGTTAAGGCGGTATTAAAAAAATACTTTTCCATGCTCAACAACTCGAAATTTTCTGGCATATTTTCAGATTCATTTTTAAGAGAAAAATTATGAAACTTGCTGACGGGATTTTTGAAAAGATTTATAAGCGACCTGTGTTTTTATTTTTCTTTCAATTAATTAAAACTTGATTAATAAACAATTATTTTCTCAGTAGGGCAATATTTTTCGTTTCTAACACAATCGCTTCGGGAAATTCTGTTCAAAATGCCAACTTTGACATCATTTTTTGAAATATGTTCTGCCTCTATCAAAAAATCGATCATTACGGTACATTATATAATTTCTGAATAAAAGAATCTACCAATTGCATGCGTTTGAGAGCAAAAATGAATTAAAAATGGGTAAGAAAATAAGCAGTTTGGATTTGAATGCACCTTTAATAAGATGAATTTTTTCTTCAACCGCTATGTATTTTTAATTTGTTTTTGCTGTCAGAATTGGTCCTATCAAAAACTTGTCTATATAAATGTTAAAGACAATATTAAGAAGATATGTGATAAATTCATGGGGATTTTATATCTTCTGAATTGACGGAGTTATGGAAATTTTTCTTCTTCAACACCCCCCCCCTTTTTTTTCATTTTTAATTTTTTTGCGGTACGAATTGGTCCTATCAAAAACTTGTGAGTATAAAAGTTGTAGATAATATTAAGAAGATGTATAATACAATTAATTGGATTTGATATCTTGAAAACTGACGAAGTTGGAATTTTTTTCTCCCAAAAACCCTATTTTTTGCGCCCCTTGGGCCCATTTTTAATTTTATCAAAACTCTGTGATACATAAACATTTGGCCCTATTTTTAGAAGTAATAAAAACTTTAAACTGAATTGATATGTACAAAAATTAAGAAGTTATGAGGTTTTTTCGGTTTTCACAATACCTCTCCTTATTTCCATCCCCTAGGTCCGATTTTGCCCATTAACGAATTTGAACGAGATTTTACGCCCCTTGATTTTATGTATCAGTTTGGAAGAGATTTGTGCAGAATTGTGGAAGTTATCGTGTCCAGAAGAAAGTGATACATATATATTTATAGATAGATAGATACATATATTATATAGATAGATAGATTGATTGATAGATAGATATAAAGTTTTTTACTGAGGGTGGTTTTGGGTTCTAGGGGTCATGATCGGTGTAGATCTGCAAAAAATTTCAGCAATTCCAACATAGGAACGATCCCAATAGGTAGTATTTCATACGAAATCTACTTAAAAGCATGTTAAAGGATATCTTTTCCTTGTGTTCACATGTGCCCCACGTGTGTTCACAACTACCCCACTGATGGGGAACATGTGAATAATTTTTTGAATTTATAAAACTATTAAAAAATGTAAGAACTATACAGGTGATTTTAAAAAAATACCATGTGTAAAAGAAAGTTCTGTTTACTATATCCAGTAGTTTTTGTTTATAGAAATTAATCCAGTTATGAGAAAAAGCTATATTTATGCGAACTGTTCACATGTGCCCCCTCTTCCCTACATCTTACATCTAATTGAGTGATTCTGAATCTCGAATACACAAAAAATTTCTATCCAGCACAATTTATTATTAAAAAGAATTTTGAAAATGCCATGAAATTTGGCAGTTTAAGCCGATTTTCGGGACGTGGCAATCTCGGAAAAGTCCCATCAGGGGGCTGCTATTCCAAATGTATTCCATTTATGAGAAAATGAAGAACGCTATTCAATATTTAAATATTGCAAATGTCCTGCATGTATGTTCCAAAATGAGTCCTAGAATGTGTTGAAGGTGGTGGATGGGGTGTAGAGTGAGAACGCTCTTAAATATTTTTAAATTTGCTCCTTACTTCGGTTTTATTTACTATTTATTGAGATATATTTTAATAGATAATTTTCAGTGTTAAAAAATGTGGTATAATCATGAAAGTATGCTTGTTAAGACGAAATCCCGCCTAAAACGAAAATTTTCCCATTCCCATGCGATTCTATCTTAGCAGGTTTGATTGTATAATAGATGAGGGGAACTGTATGAAGAGGGGACTGGGGGCTAATATCCCTTAATTTAGATAAATGGGTTTTTTCGTGCAGAATTATCCCATTTGCTTCAAATTTGGTATACCGGTTTAATCTGATAAGGCGCTTCCCTGATTAAATTTGGAGGTTCATCGGTTAAGTATAAAGGGGGGGGATGGGTGAGCTAATCACCCCCCCCCCTTAATTTAGCTTTTTTATCGATTTTTTTTTCGAGGGTCATTATTCTTTGAAATAAGAATATAATATGCAATTAGTGTGAATAGCCTATGTAAGCTCAATGCTATCAGTTTAACTGGGTCCTTTACTTTTTACTGTACTTTGACTTCGAGTTGTGAAATGAAATATGAATAATAAAAAGAAAATACATAATTTTTTTTATGACGAATGAAAGCTGGCGATAACGTAAAGTCATAAAACTGAATTCGAGAGAAAAATGAATATGGCGTCCATACAGTAAAATATTATCTACATTCTGTCATTTGCACCAAGTTAGTAATCACCAGTTAGCGTGATTTCCGTAGAAAATATATTGGATAGATATACTGACATCTCGGAGAGTTCATAATCGATTTCATGTTTAAAGGCACAAAATGTCTTTACAAAGGGAAAAAAATGATTGATTAATATAGCTGCAAAATAATGTTCAATATTTATGTATGCTACATTTTTTTTACTTCCCCCCCCCCCTCTCTCTGTTATGAAAAGATTATTTATATTAATTCCTTTTGCTGTTAGGTAATATTCAAATAACAGTATTATAAGCATATCAGATAGGATAGGGCACCGCCTTATTGACAAAAGAGCCGGAGAAACTGCTACTTTTTTATTCTACCGATGTAACTAGAACTACAACTACTTTATCGAAAATGTAGCTAACTATAGGGTCATTCCACGTAAAAAGAGCAAAAATTAAAAAAAAAAGTCGTGACCGCATAGTAACCGATTTTAATAAAATTTGATACACAGATTCAATTCATATTAAAATAGAGCACTGCAAAATATCTTCACAAAAAATAAATTTTTTAGCAGTTTTGGGCATTTAGAAAACTTGTGATAAAGAATGACATGTGTGCAGTCGTCCAAATTTGCAAGTTTGAAGTTCCGTATCTTGAAAACTATTTAACAGAAATGAATTTTTTTTATAATATTGTAACCTCTGAAAAAATATCTTCCTATTTATTGAGTAATAATAATCTGGTAACACCATGATTAATATTTAATTGGTTGTAAAAACTGAAAATTTGTAAATTATGGGAAAATTAGAAACGTTATAAAAATCAAAGGAATTCAAAAACATCTGTGAAATTTATGCCTGATGTAGTATTACATATGAAGATCAAATTCCCCAAGTTTGAAGGTTTCCATTTATTTCCTTCATCTTCAAAAAATTTTTGAAACTTTTAAAAAAATTCCAAAATCATAATTTTTCCTCCTATGTTTGAGCAAAAATATAAATAAAGGAATAGTCCAACATTAACAATATTGCACAGACATAAAGATCAATAAATCCATGATATGCTCAAAAAAATTCAAGATTGCCTTTTGATTCCTAACATAGGAAAAATGGGTTCAAAAAGGGACTATCTGTTACATTCCATGAGCTTTTCCACTTTGAATTCGAGCAGGTTTCTTAAAATATTGCACGATTTCAAGGTGAAAAAAATGAGTGCTGCCATCTTTTTTTTTAATCCGGATTTAGGATTAATTAGGATAGGGATAGGTATTTTTTGTATAAATGAATCATTTTTTCTACTTTGATTAAAAATATTCTTGAGGTAAAAATAAACTCAAAGCAAGAATACAAGTTTCTATATTTAAAATATACACATTTATCCATAATATCAAATATTTTAAAAGTTTTAAAAAGCTTCCCTTCACTTTCAAAGAAGTGATAGAAATATTGCATTTTACCCTCAACATTTTTTACTATTTATTTTTTTCTCATTAAGGAATAAAAAGGCGAGAATGAAAGTTTCGATATTTAAAATATATACTTTTGCATTTTCCTCTCAAAAATTTTCAAAAATAATTTTTTTTTCAAATTACGGAATAAAAATACAAATACTAACTTACGCCAATGTGTTACTTATTATTCATTCCTAATTATAAATAATTTTTAATATAGTCTTTCCATTCCTAAGGCTAATAAGCAAAATTGAAGTTTTTAGCATGTTGACAAAATCTCGATTTTGCATCCACTTTTAATGTACATTTTAATACTTAAATAAACAATCCTGAAATCTATTTTTTTACATTTACTCATAAATAGATATGATCTACTTATATAATGATTTTCATTAAAATCTGTGACATTTTGCTCAATTTGTATTGAATGACCCTATAACTACTTGTTTAAAAAAAAATCCCTGCCGGCTCGGCCTACAGACACGGGTAGATTTCTAATTTAAGTATTAATTTCACCAACAAGAACTAGATCAAGATAGAGATAAACCAGTTTAACGATTTGATCTGGCCGCTTTTGACAAGCCTTTAATTTCAATTATCTGTAAGAGCTAGTTTTATCATAATCATATTAATATGAAAATGTTTTCTTCAACCTCTATTTTTTATTTTATTTTATTTATTTATTTATTTTTTGGCTATAAGAGTTTGTCCTATCAAAAACTTATCAATATAAAAGTTGTACATAATACGGAGAATATTTATAATAAATTTAAGCGGATTTGATATATTGTGTATTGACAAAGTAATAAATTTTTTTCTTCTTAAAACCCTATTTTTTTCGCTCCTTGAGCCCATTTTTAATTATATCAGAAATCTGTCATACATAAATTTTTTACCCTTTTCCTGGAAGTAATAATAACTTTAAACTGGTTATGTGCATTATAATTAAGAAGTTGTGGATTTTTTTCTGTTTTCAGAAAACCTCTCGTAATTTCCACTCCATTGGTCCGATTTTGCCCGTTAACGAACTCGACCGAGATTTTCTACTAAACTCTGTGGCTGTACAATCCAAGAAGGATCTGGGCCGACAGTGCCCATCTCTGTTTTCTTGACCCTGGGCCCCGAGGTGCTATGCAGCATGCGTCCCGGCCAGGTGGTCAACCTAACGCGAGACCCTCGGTGTTTAGTTCCCAAGCAAGCTTGGTACTCATTTTATCGACCCCAAAGGGATGAAAGGCTGAGTGAACCTTTCCCAGTCGGGAGTCGAACTCTCGACCTGCGGTGCGGCAGACAGGCGTGCTGACCACTACACCACTGGGTTATTAATAAGTTATGACGTTTTATCTGTTTTCACAAAAACTGTCCATTTACCTCCTTCGTCCGATTTTGCCTATCGAACGTGACCGAGATTTTCTGCCCCTTGATTTTATGTATCAGTTTGAAAGAGACTTTTACAGAATTATGGAAGTTATCGTGTCCATAAAAAGGTGATATAGATAGATAGATAGATAGATAAAGTTTTGAACCGGTGGGTGATTTTGGGTTAGGGGTCATGATTGGCGTAGATCTTCAAAAGTTTTTCAGAAATTCCAACATAGGCGAGAATGCAATAGGTCTATTACTATCCATCTTACGAAATCTACCTAAAGATAGCAACTACAAAATACTTTTCAAAAGTAATCACTTCTTTTCTATTTTCAGATTTTGTCAAAGGATTCACTATTCAATTTACACTCGAAACGAAATACACAGATTAAATAATACAATGACCCCCGTTATATCGCATCTGCCGGGATACAATTAAATAAGCAAGATATAACCGAGGGCATTAAAAATTCGAGAAAGATAACACACAAAAAATTTTTTTGTGTTTGTCTCCAAAATGTTAGCACATATTACAAATTTCTTACTGAGATTAAGAGAGAGACATAATACAATCTATATAATTACTTAAAAACTCTGGAGGGATTCCATTCGACTTTACGATTACTTTACAGATTACTACGGGTTCAAGTAAATAGTAGTACAAGGTGTCCATAAAAGAGTGTACCAATTTCGATGGTCTATTTTAACAGTTTAATTTAGACTATTTACAACAAATCATACATAAAATTGAAGGTAAACTAACCTTAGTTTTTCTTACAAATGTTCAATATGTGCACCTTTTATACGGCACACATCCAACCTAAAGTGCAATTTTTCCCACACTTCGATTAACAAGTCCGGAGTAATGAGGGAAGCAATGGCCTCTGTATCTCAACTCTGGCAAATCGTTAGGTAGCGGCGGAACGTAGACACGTTCTTTTATAAAACCCCAAAGGAAACAATCGCATGTCTCTAACGGCTTTTAAATCTTCATCCCAGGAATAACATTTTACGCTCAGCAGTCGACATTTCGCGTATGTGGCACTGCAAGCGAGTAAATAACAAAGCAGTACTCGCGCATGCCCTTATCTAAAACTGAGTCTCTTTATTTGGTATCTTGAACCAACATTCTACGACGCTTACAGTTGATACTATTAAAATTTATAATTGGAACATTCTTTTATGGACAACCTATATAAGAGTAAATAAATGCTTAGATCCTAATTTTTCAAAGTAGAGTTCTGAGAACCTGAAAAGTGAGGAAATTTTAATATACACGCATACATCCACATTCATATGAATCTAAAGTGCTCCACTAAAGTATAGGCCAATCCAAGAAATCATGCCTCGAAATTCTGTACTCGAAATTCTGTACTCGAAAATCAATAATACGACGTCATAAAATGAAATAAAATGAGGGAGAATGCAAAATCCAAATAAAAAAGTCCTTCCGGCCAGTGCCGGGAGGAAGAGGTAGCTTTCATCCTTATTTTTAAAAAGCCAGCTTATATTATTCAAACACACAAAGCTCAATTTAGTGGAAACCGATTATAGGAGATTCAAAACTAATTTTTATTAATACTAAATCAGTATGAATGAGAATTTCGCGAAATTACTCAGCTTTATCCAAGCTGTTTTTATTTAAAGTAACTTATATTTGGCTGCCAAATTCGGCGATATATTGAAGTGCCTGCCATTTTAAGACAACATGGTGGATAAGGGTAACCAGTGAACTTGGTCGCGACCTTAGTAATTCCAGTGCACACACTCACTCACATCAGAATCGGTTGATATATACGAGTGCTGTCGCAGGCAAAAAATCAGATTTTTCAAAATGTCATCCAAAAAAGAAACCATTTTCAATTTCTAATTTTTTTGCACCATGCTTTAAATATAATTTTTTTTTATTTACTGGCCGCCATATTGAAACAAGATGGCTGATAAAGCTGGCCAGCGAACTTGGGCAAGACATTGCTATATACTATCCACATGCCTTCTAACATCGAAATAGGTTAATAATTGCACGTGTTATCGCGTGACAAATATCAGATCGTTTCAAAATGTCAGCCATGCTAGAAATTCAAAGTGCTATAATTCAACCATTTTTTAAGATATAGACGAAACAAAAACTGTTATGGAATATTTGTATCAAGGTCAAACACATAAAAAAAAAAAATCTTTTTCATTTTCCAATTTTTTGATACCTCATTTTAAATTTTAAATTAAAAACATTTTTTAAATGGCAGCCCTTTTGAAACAAGATGGCGAATGAAGCTGGCCAACGAACTCGGTCTAGACATTGGTATGTACTATGTACACACCAAGTTACATCCAAATCGGTACATAAATACGCCTGTTATTGCGTAAGAAAAATCGGGCCGTTCCAAAATGTCAGCCACAATAGAAATTCAAAATGCTACAACTCAGCCATTTTTTTTAGATATAGTCGAAACAAAAACTGTTACGGAATATTTGTATTAAGGTCAAACACATGCAAAAAAATCTTTTTCATTTTTCATTTTCCAAATTCTTGGTACCTCATTTTAAATTAAAAAAAAAATTTAATTTTAAATGGCCGCCATTTTGAAACAAGATGGCGGATGAAGCTAGCGAACGAACTCGGTCGAGACATTGGTATGTACTATGTATACACCAAGGTACATCCAAATCGGTTCATAAATACGCTTGTTATCGCGTGACAAAAATCAGGTCATTTCAAAATGTCAGCCATGTTAGAAATTCAAAGTGCTATAACTCAGCCATTTTTTAAGATATAAACGAAACAAAAACTGCTCCGGAATCTTTGTATCAAGGTTAAACATATAAGAAAAAAATATTTTTTATTTTTCAATTTTTTGGTACCACATTTCAAATTTTAAATTTTTTTAAAAATTTAAATGGCCGCCATTTTGAAACAAGATGGCGGATGAAGCTGACCAATGAACTCGGTCGAGACATTGGTATGTACTATGTATACACCAAGATACATCCAAATCGGTTCATAAATACGCCTGTTATCGCCTGACAAAAATCAGGTCGATTCAAAATATCAGCCACGCTAGAAATTCAAAATGCTATAACTCAGCCATTTTTTAAGATATAGACGAAACAAAAACTGTTCCGGAATCTTTCTATCATGGTCAAACACTTAAAAAAAAATATTTTTTAATTTTCAATTTTTTGGTACCACATTTCAAATTTTAAATTTTTTTAAAAATTTTAAATGGCCGCCATTTTGAAACAAGACGGCGGATGAAGCTGGCCAACGAACTCGGTCGAGACATTGGTATGTACTATGTATACACGAAGTTTCATCCAAATCGGTTCATAAATACGAGAGTTACAGTGTGACAAAGATCATATATATATTATATATATCAACTTTTGAACGGAGGGTGGTTTCGGAGTCTGGGGGTCATGATCGATGAAAATAAACCAAATTTTTGAAATCGCTTTCCTCCGAACGGCTGCAATAGGTAGTTTTTTATAATGAAAGCTACTTAATTATATTTGCAATCGATTAATTAAGTAAATATTTGAAAATAATGAAAAAACAACAACATGTAGCTTAACACATAAATATGGGTCCATACAATCTATGAACTAATTGGGCCCCTATTTTTACGAATGAGATCGAAAATTCTACCTCTCATGCTGTTCACAAAAGTTTCAAAGTGTTTTGTACCAAATTTCTCCAAGCATTCTGAATAGCTACTTTTAATTCAGCAGCTGAAGTGTAATTTCATTTTGTATCATACATTTTGCGCATAAAAATCCCCCAAACATGTTCCATAGGATTGTAGTCTGGTGAGCATGCTGGCTAATCCATTACATAGGCGTAACCAGGGGGGGTGCCCTGGGTGCCCGCAGACTCGAGCACAATTATTTGAAAAAATCGGAATCTACAAAAGAAAAAAGAAGAAGTGAAAGCAGAGTTCAATTAGTTTAGTTCAGAAAACTAAACGGCTAAGTTTTGAAATGTGATAAAAAAAGAAACCCACGATCTTTTTTTTTTTTTTTTTTTTTTTTTGAGAAAATTATGTTGTTTATCTTTTTTTAAAACTAGAATATTTGTAAGAATCTGTATTAGTCGTAGTAATTCAAAAAGTTGGCTTTATAATCCCACTTTGACGTCCTTTGTCTGTGGGAGATGTTTTTAACGCCGTTCTTTCTATTGCATGTTTCTGCAATTTCATGAGAAATTAACGCAAGTTCTTGACGAGGATAGAAGCTATTTGTCTTTTTGCTTTGGTAGTTCAAAGTAAAGAAAGAAGCAAAAAAAAAAAAAAAAAAAAAAGAGGGATGCAAATGTGAAACGATAATCCCAAATTTCGATTAGCCGAGGTAAAGGGGGGGGGGGGATATACCCTGCCTTTTTGAAAATGAAAAATAATAGCACAGAAAATTCAAATTAATCTGCAGGTTGGTTGGTTGGTTGGTTGAATTTAGTGTTTCGTGGCCATTTTTATGTTTGCAGTCTTTCAAGTCAATATAGTAATTTTTTTCCTCTGAAAATTTTTATACGATTTTTAGAGTTTTTTCCCGTTTCGCGGCGTTCTTTTGAAAGTAGGAAAAGGAACCCCGTTTCAACCTTTTAGCAAAGTGCAGTAATTTTTGTCAAATTCGCGATTTTATTCTCTGATCATTTCATGATATTTACAATTTTCCCCCGAAATCGTGTGACGAAATTCACGTTGACAAAATTCGTATTTTTTACCGCTATCCTTTGACGAAATTCTCATTTTTTACCGCAATATTTTGACGAAATTGTCATTTCTTTAGCACGCGATCCTTTGATGAAATTCGTTTTTTCTTTCTGCGATCCTTTGACGAAATTCTCTTTTTTACCGCGATCCTTTGACGAAATTTACTAACAATTTGGAAAAATGGTTATAGTCCTCGATCAGGGTAGGAAATCAAAAACATATCTAAAGCGTTTTATTAGTTGAATCCAGCATTTTATTCGTTTTCTGATTGGTCTATACAGTAATCTGTATTTTCCCTTTACTTTCAACAGAAATAAATACTTCTGTTGCCACTATGACAAAAAAGTAATAAAAACTACAAAAAAAAAATAATAATAACTCGGAAACAAATTGAGATACAGCTTTCAAAAAAATTGCATTTAAAAGCAAATTTTTTCCTCTATACGACGATGTAAAAAGTAATATTGCGGGATGTTTAGAAGTTTAAAAATGAAATTTCATTTAAAATTGGTCCAAGAATGTTAATGTTTAATCCATGGCGTACGTAATGTATGACCAGTTCCGTGACATGAACAGTTCAATATTTTTTTTTGGCTTCTTTCTTTACTTTGAACTACCAAAGCAAAGAGACAAATAGTTTCTACCCTCGTCAAGAACTTGCGTTAATTTCTCATGAAATTGCAGAAACATGCAATAGAAAGAACGGCGTTAAAAAGTTTAAAAATTTACCGTACAGAAAATTGTAAAATTGAAATTTCTTTTCAAATTTGTTCATGATGGGTCCAGGAATGTTAATGTTTAATCCATGACGTACGTAATGTATGATCAACTTCGTGCGATTTTTTATGTCTTAAATTTTAGTCTTTGAAAAAATTCATTTTCCAAATGGTCGTTGTAATTTGTTAAATGACTTTTTTTATTTTCTGTTGCAACCGATTGACGAAACTGATATTTTTACAGGGATATCATTTGCCAAAATTCGGGATAGTATTGCGCGACCGTTCGAAAAAATTCTCTATCTTTCCGTACCAATTAACAAAATTCTCTACTCTTTTCCGCAACATTTTGACGAAATTTGAAAAAAATTTTCGTCAATCCTTTATCGAATTTCGTAATTTTTTTGTGCAATCTTTAAACGAAATTGGCGATTACTTCCTGCAATCTTTTATCGAAATTCCTGATATTTTTCCACGATCGTTTGAATAAATTCTCAATTTTTTCCGTGACTGATTCACGAATTGATTTTGAGAAGTTCCATAAAAGAAATAAAAATCGCGGACCTAATTTTAAAAAAAATACTCACTGAAGAATCACAGGTCTGTGAAAGAATTTGAAGGGGAAATACTGCACAGCATATTTTATTATGAGAGACTTTCCTTTTCTGTGCACAAATCGCGCGATCCCGCGCGTTATTTGAAACCCTGTCCCTGAGAAAAAACTTCATTACTAGAGAAGTGCTTTTTTTTTTTTTAAACGATTATAGAATTAAACAAATATAGGATGGGGGGGAGGGGGCTGCCTTTGGCAACGTACTCCCGAGCAAGCTACGACCTCTTCTGTCTCGAAACAAGCTAATCTTGAATTATTGCGTTTTTTATTTCGAGCAAAATTAAATTTTCAGCTTTCTTATAAGAGCTGATTTGACATTATTTCAATTCGAATTTAATCACGGCAATTGCAAAAATTACCAGAGAGTTTTTTCTGTTTCAAAAAATGTCAAAAAATCGCCTCAAAGCAAGAAAACTTCCGCTAGAAAGCGCATTAAAAATTCGGAAAAGATTAAAAAACCACAGGGAACGAAATTAACTAATTGAGTAAAAGATTTAAACCGGATTCGTTTTAGGCATGTCAAAAAAAAAAAAAAATCACAGCGAAATGCGAAATAAAACCCCTCTAAAGATAACATTAAAAAATTATTAAAAAATTGAAAAATCGCTGCAAGAATCTTGAAAACTTTTTATTGAAAAGAAGACAAAGTTTGCCGGGTAAAATATTGAAATCGGATTCTTTTTTACTTATCTGAAAAAATTGCCGCAAAATGCGAAAAAATTCGCATAAAAAATTAATTGAAAACTTCCAGAAATTGTCTTCCATATGCATGAGTACAGGCATACAGGTCCTGTCAAATCTTACGGGTGCAGGCTGCATTGTATTCAGAGCTCAGCGCGCGTGCTCGCTTACACACACGCAGAGACAGACAAGCGCCTATCTTTATTATTTACAGTCGCATCATGATAGTATAATTTTTATCATCTTGATAAAATTTAGTGCGTATTATCATGACCTGCTTTACATAATATATTCGACACACTCTGAGGTAAAAGCCTGAATTACCGTAATTTCCGGCCTATAATCTACGGATCAAACAATTAGGTTCAGACCCAGAAATCTTGTTTCATAAAACGTAACTCCTTAAATCGCGATAAATATTTAACTTAAATAATGAAATAAAATTTCTGGGTCGAAACATGATTGTTTGAGCCGCGAATTATAGGCAGGAAATTACGCTATTAATGAATATTATAATTATTTATAATATTATAATAATTATTTATATAGACTTTCCTCCAACATTTCTTGGGTCTCTCCGGTGATCCCTAAGAAGTTATGGAGTCACATTCTGAAAAAAATTCGTGCGCATGTACTGATGTACCGCACGTATTATCTGAGATTTATCATCCGGCAAAATTTCATCTACAAGACTGAGATAATTTTAGATCTCATGCAGGGTTCCCCTGTGCCTATAGAAGTTTCCAGCATGATTAAAGGCCTTTTTTAATCTTTATAAGAAGTTAGGGTGCCAAAAGGTTTTACAGTTGTGACCACACTTAGTCACTGTCTTATATCACTGCTGCAAGGACATTTACACATCTTTTTTTTTTTTTTTACCATTAGATTTAGTTTTAATGTTTTGAACCCCTTCTCAACCCTCCTCAAGCAAACAAAAATTGAGTTTGAGCCCTTTTTAAAAGAAATACCACACAATTATACCTTCTAAGATGAAAAACTGTCTAAAACGGAAATCCGATCGGTTTTATGGGATTCGTTTTAGCAGGTTTTACTATATAAGATATTGTTTGTATCCAACATGTTCAGGTTAAAAAGTCTGGGCACCCCCCCCCCCCCCGTGCAAAAGGCTGGTTACGCCTATGCATTACATCCACTTTTTTAGTAGACAACCATTGTTTCGTGCTGTTACTGGCATGTACCGATGCATTATCTTGTTGGAAGATAGGACGATTTCGTTGGAAACGACGTAAATAACTCAGACAATTGTTTTAAAGCACAGTTTGATATGCTTTTCTGTGCATTTTCTATGATACGAAGGCCAATGAACATTATGCACTAATGGCTCCCCAAGTCGTGCATTTAATGCCTCCGAAATTTCTCTTCGAGAAGTACTTCGCTCCTTCTCTGGTCATGCCAGTAAGAATTGAACCTATCCGGGTCGTCCAGTGTAATTTTTTTCTTGTCACTGAACATACCTGTACATACTTAAATGAGAATAAAGATAAATTTGAGAAAGAGTTGAAATTTCTGTACGGGTAGACATGGAGGAGAAAATCGTACCTTGCTCCAACCTCTGCCTATGTTTTTCCAAACGATTTCCAGCCTCTTTACTTTGTGATGGAATATCATATGCGGTGCGTTCTTTAATTTTGCACGAACTATGTGTGGACAATACTTTATAATCCGTCTATAAATCGGTCTCCGAAGAGACTTTAACCCTTTCAGGGCAAGGTACTTGTAATCGCAAAACGCTGAAATGAGTGAATGACACCAGAATTGACAAACAAATGTATTTCGAAACAAGCAAAAACTTTTGTTCACGTACTTAACCCGGGAGAACTCGCTAGTGAGAATGCCCAATTGCTTTTCTTTTACTTTACATTCATATAATATCAACTTTTTTTGGTTGGCTTAGTACTTTTATTCACAAAATAGGTAAAATAATTGTAAAACATTTTGAAATTTTAATTAAAATGAAAAATGATTTAAATAAGAGTCTTTAAAAAGTATGACTGTGAGAGAAAATCTCATGCAGCGAGTTCTCCCGGGTTAATCAAATCAAATTTTTCATTCTAATATTCTGGTGTCAATGTGATATTTAGGGATTAAACTTAAGTGGTCCAAAAATGAACTACCGCCCTTGAAGGGGTTAAGGTTGCGATCATTTTGTAGTTTATTGGCAGAGATAATCAAATTCGATGCTTTTCTCACAGTTGCTCGTTTTTCTCTCTGAGAAAGTAGCGAAGGGCATCCAGAACGTTTAATTTTACCATACTCACCCTTTTTACGCAAAAAGCTAGCAACAACATTGTGAGATCTGCAAATCTCGCGTGCAATTTCTCGTAGTACACCTTTACCACAGTGATTAAAAGCCTCTATCATACCTTTTTCCCATTCCGTCAATTGCGAACCTCGAAGCATAATGAGAACTATCACAGACATTAACTTGGTTAACCACGGTTTTATGAGCGAAATTTCAACTGGACCAATACTTATGTGGTAGTGGTGGGCGTGGTTATTCGTGATTTTCCATAAAGCATGTCGTTAAACGGCTCGAGTTGCATTTCCTTACATTTTCATAAGTAGTCCTATCGGATATGCAAATATATTTTTGTATTTGGGAATTACAACTTAAATAATATGGAAGATATATGGTGGAACTATACTTTTGTGGAGCAATTTATTGTAAAAGTAGCTAAAACATATTCAGGGCACCTCAAAATATAAAAATACACCAATATTTCCATAAGCGAGTTTTTATCATGATTATCAAACTGTATTTGTACAGCAAGTAAAACTGCGATTAAACTACAGTTTATTTTCTTGGGAGGCACGAAAACAGAGCTATACATATGAACGAGCGATGTAACGAGGAGCTACTCTTATTTATATTTTTGCACAATCATACATTGCATAAATTTTATTTATCATTCTTACAGTAATTATTACAGTGGGAAATTACCGTTGATATGTTTTTACTAATAGATTTGTTTATTTAACTCTCCAATAATCTCTTAATATGTAATTGAATTAAGTTCTGTTGAAAGTTAATTATATTGTGTTGTTTAGTTTTATAATGTAGTAAATTGTAGAAAAACAACTCTAAATGCAAAAAATAAAGAAATCTGCAAATAAAGACATTCCAAAGAAGAAGAAACGTGACATTAAAACATGCAGACTTAATAATTAGTGTTTACATAACATAAACATTTAAGTGAATAACTCATCATCAAACAGCATAATTTCAACGAGCTATGTTTAGATAAACATAATTAGTCTATTTTACCGCAGTTTACTTAATAAAGTTTTCACCCTTCTCATTTGGGATTACAACATTCCGGCGGAGCACCTCACATCGCAGTTATCACAGATAAGTACATTTTATCTTATTATTATCAGTTTGGATTTTGTTTTTTTTTTACGCTATTTCCCTCATTATTTAAATAATGAGTACCGACTCAGAAGTCGCAAAAAAAGACTGCTGAAGAATTGGAAAAAGCAGCCATAAATTGAAGCGGCAGAGTTAAATCTGCTCTCACAAGAATAATCACTTTTAGTAACTCTGAGCAAACGTTTCAAAAAATGATTTATGCAATAAATTAGAAAAATTAGAAACAGTTTTCTCAGACTTTGACAAATATTATGCTCAATTACCAGCGGAAGCTTCTGAAATTGATGATTTTGAGAAAAAATATTATGAAACCAAAGCCAAACTGCAAGCAGAACTTGAAAAGTGTCTATAAATATGCATGCACATTCTCAATTAATGAACAATCAAGTTCCAGTTATTAATGCTAATGTGTCTAATAACTTTAAATT
This sequence comes from Maratus speciosus, assembly GCA_963932465.1. Taxonomy (NCBI): domain Eukaryota; kingdom Metazoa; phylum Arthropoda; class Arachnida; order Araneae; family Salticidae; genus Maratus; species Maratus speciosus. The sequence goes on from OZ010787.1 coordinate 81,022,412, forward strand.
ACCACGATTAAACATCAAACAATTTAATGGTAATTTTAAAAACTGGTTGTCATTTAAGGATTTATATTTATCGTTAGTGCATAATAATGATAGCATAAGTAATATACAGAAATTCCAGTATTTAAGGGGGCTACTAGGCGATGAGCCAGCCTCTATAATAAAATACAAAACACATTCCCATTTCGGAAAGCAGTTATTTAGAAGCATGGGGAAAATTGCTGTCAAGATATGATAAGAAGAAGCAAATAGTTTCTACTTTAATTAAAACATTCTTAAACATCCCCCCCCCCCCATTAGTCAAGTAAACGCATTTAACTTGCGCTGTTTATCAGATGTGTCAGATTAAGTAATTAGAGGCCTTAAATCAATCGACGAAAAGGCATCTGTCCGTGATATATGGCTAATTTATATCTTATTACAAAAGGTTGATTCTAAAACGCGGGAGGAATGGGCACGATTTTCCTCAAACGAAGATTCCCCCTCTTTTGATAAATTTATTCAGTTTATAAATGATAGATGTTCATCTTTAGAGTTGTATAAAAGCAAAAATGAAGGTTCCCATAAACAAGAAAAGCAATTTAACGTTAATAAATCTTATTCCAGTAGCATTAGCAAATGTTTACTTTGCAAAGTGAATCACTCACTTTACAAGTGCGTTAAATATAAGGAATTAAATGTCAAGGATAGGAGGCAGTTTGTTAAGAAAAACAAGTTGTGTGCGAATTGCTTTTCTGACAAGCATAACACCTGGCAATGCAATTACTGTTGTCACAATTGCAAGCTTAAACATCATACAAGTTTATGCGAAAATAAACTGCAAAATTACGCGATATCAGCTTCTCGTTCAAATGGAAAACAGAGCCACAAAAACAAGCCTGATTCAGAGGCCATTTTGATTCCCGATGAGAATTAAAAAGAAATTTCTCCTTCAATAAATGCAGTTCAAACATCTTTCGCACTTTTGCCATTGTTAGTGTATATATTAATGATTGCATAGCTCAAAAGCACACTTTAAGAGTCATGTATGACAGTGGCTCAGAGTCTACGTTTGTTTCTGAATCCTGCATGAAAGTGTTAGGAATTAAAAGGGAAAATGCAAGATTCCCCGTGAAAGGTCTGTCTAATTCAAAGATCGCAGTACCCAGGTTGAAATTCATGATGGTATTTGTTTGCTAGACAAGCATTAAATGCTGTATCCCAGCAAAGTAAAATAGCATAAACTACCACAACACATTTGCTGGTTTCACCATAATTACCAGCAAGTCATGGTGTGTATTGGAACATTTTACTGCTTGGCCAGCAGACATATTCCAGCTTGTGTTGCTTGAATATGTTGCTGGCTTAGCAGCAATCAAGATCACCACTTGCTTGTAATTTCTGCTATTCTAGCAGTAATTCACAAGCAACAGATACTTTTTTGTCGCTATTCTACCATTACATTTCTACCATCAGTTGCTTTTAATTTTTGCTTTTCTAGCATAATTTGCTTTTAATTTTTGCTAGGCTGGCATTACATTTCTAGCTTCACTTGCTTTTAATTTTTGCTATGCTCATTACTTTTCTAGCATCATTTGCTTTTACTTTTTACTATTCTCCCAGTTAGGCAAAAATAGACGCTGGTGAGTACTGATGGTGAGTACTTTGGAGAATTTCTGAAGTACCTACATTTTTTAGAAGGGGAAATTTAAATCGGGTTTTCTTTTCCTCTGAGAAGGACAGAACTCACAACCTCCGGTTTAGGAACACGATGCTCTACTTACTTGGCTACTGTGGTCGTGTTTGTAAACGATTTTAAATGCGGATAATGGGTGTAGAGTTGATTCTGCTATGTGTTGATATTTTTATAAGATAAGGGTGAATTTATCGATTCTGTTATTCTCCAAGTTTCGATTAATAAGGTTAATTTATTATTAGGGTTTTTTCTATGTTTAATGGATAATTAGAATATGCCTTGACTATTATAATTCATTAGTGGGATTTTCTTTGCTTAATGAATGGTTTGAATATGGTCATAATTATTTGTTGCAGAAAAATAAAAGATTTGGAAGTGTATTTAGGATAGAATTTATCAATTTCAGGTGGGGGTTAAGATTTTAAAACTTTAGTCCTTATTGGAGGGGTGGTCACTTGTACATATTTTCAATTCTATTGTTATGAACTTATTTCTTAAATGAAACAGTGCTCTTTGAATTTTGAAATTTAACTGATTAAATTCTCTTTTTGAAAAGCACGGATTTTTTTTTTCGTATAATTAAAATAATTACACACGAAGAGAATGAACAGCTAAGAATTTTACGATGGAGAAGTGGGGGGGGGAGGCGCTTTTTCCCAAAAATCCTTCATGGAAATTAATTTTCATTTTTTTTTTATTTATTTATTTATGTGTTAAAATTTTATCTAAACCGGGGAGGGAGCTTTTTCCCAATAAATCCTATACAGAAATTAATTTTCAGGTTTTTTTTAGATTTATGTGTTTAGATTTTATCTAAAATGGGTGGACGAAGGCAGTATTAAATTTACGTTGTAGTGGTTCGAAAGGGAATCTACCGCCCCTGGATTTTGAAATTTAACAAACTGATATTTTTTTTCTGATTTTAATAAACGCAGTAAATTTAATCTTTTCGAGAAAGTTAAAAGAATTAAATACTAAGAGAAAGTGCAGCTATGGATTTTCTTCCAATGTGGGGGGGGGGGCTTTTTCCCTTTAAGTCTACCATGGAAATTATTTATTAATTTTTTCAAGTTTATGTGTTAAAAAAGTATCTCAAACGTGTTCAACGGGCAGTGTTTAATTCAGGTGGTGGTGACACAGCCCTCCCCACTCCCAGCTTTTGAAATTTAATAAATAAAATTTTATTTTTCTCCCATTTTTGAAGATATAGAAAATTTATAATTTACAGGTAAGCTAAACAAATTTAACAGTAAGAGGAAGATCAGTTTAAAATTTTCCGTTGTGTGTGTGTGGGGGGGGGGGGGGGTTACTCTTCTATATCCGCTTTGGAAATTAATTTTTAGTTCTGTTTCTTTTGATATTTAGATGTTAAAACTAATCTCAAATGGGTGGTTTAGGACAGTATTGAATTCAGGAGAGAGCCAAGCCGGATTTTAGATTTTAATGAACAAAATTTTCTTTTTCTCTGTTTTTTAAAGACATGCTGCATTTTTTTCGAGTAAGTTAGAATATTTAAATTCTAAGAAACAGAAGAAAAAATCCTTTATAGGCGGCGGGTGGGGAGGGGAGGGCTCCCCTAGAAGACTCTGATAGTAGTTAAATCTCTCGCAGAATTTAACCCACCCTCATAGAAGTTAATTAAAGAAATAGAAGTTATATTTTACATCTTGCCAAATTGCAATGTACAGTGAAACCTCCATACGCAAACTCCTGAATATTCCGTTAAGGGAAGAGGGCTTAGGTGATCCATTAAGCCTCCGTCGAATTGTAAATTTAACTATTTTTTTTCTCCGATTTTGAAAAACAAATTGAAATTTAATCGTTTCTCTTAGCTTGAAATAAAAGAGAAAGTAAGAATTTTCTGTTTGGGGGGTGGGGGGGAAGGACGGGGGTGGAAGAGAACTATTGTCTATTTCCGGATTTGAAAAATTAATTTAATATATAATTAAATTTTCCTTTTCTTCTATTTTCAAAAAACATAGTCAAATATATACTTTTCGAGTAACTAAAAAATAAATAAATAAAATAAACATTTGATGCTGCCAAGCATTAACAAGCACACAATGCTTCATTTAAGTACCTACCTCATCATTACTGGGAAGAGACTTGTGTAGCAAATTAGCACATGTTACTGGCACATAGTACGTCGTGCTGTTTTCTATCAAAGCTGGTTGGATAGCATATTATGCTGGCAAGCATAACAAAGCATATAATAGCATGTAAAAGTACCTACCTCTCCATGCTTTGGCAAAAGCTTAAACAGCAAATAAGCACATAAAATGCTTGTAAATAGCTTGTCATGCTATTTCTCCCTGAGCTGGCTGCATAGCATATTATGCGGGGAAGCATAAAAAAGTATATGATAGCACGTTAAAGTACCTACCTCTCCATGCTTTGAAAGAAGCTTAAACAGCAAATAATTATAAAATGCTTGTACATAGCTTGTCATGCTATTTCTACCTAAGCTGGATGCATAGTATATTTTGCTGGCAAGTATAAAAAAGCATATAATAGCACGTTAAGGTACCTACCTCCCCATGCTTTGAAAGAAGCTTAAACAACAAACAAGCATAAAATGCTTGTACATAGCTTGCCATGCTATTTCTCCCTAAGCTGGCTGCGTAGCATATTATGCTGGCAAGCATAAAAAAGCACATAATAGCACGTTAAGGTACCTATCTCTCCATGCTTTGGATGAAGCTTAAATAGCAAACAAGCATAAAATGCTTCTATATAGCTTGTCATGCTATTGCTGTGTAAACTAGCTATATAGCATGTGATGCTGGCTAGCATTGTAAAGCATATACTAGTATGAAAATCTAGCAGACAAAGCAATACATAGCAATAACTAACATATTTTTTATGCTGCTACTAGCAAGAATTTTGACCTGAGTAACTAGGAGTTACGCAATATTTGATCTTATATCAATTCATAATGCTGACACCAAGTTGTCGGTGAAGGCATTTATTTTAGATGAATTAACTGCTCCATTACCTACGGAGAAAATAAATGAGAAGCATTTTTCACACTTAAAGAATATAAACTTAGCGGATCCGCATTTCGAGACACCAAATAAAATTGACATTATTTTAGGATCTGATTTTTTTTTCTATTTTTCTTCCTGGTTAAGTAACAGATACTCAGAGCAATTTAATTGCTCAAAATTCAATTTTTGGCTTTCTCGTATCAGAAAAAAATGCCACATTCTAGTACATCTCCAAATTCGCTACATAATTTGCATATTTATGAAGTTAATATTGATAAAGAATTAAAGCACTTTTGGGAAGTTGAATAAGTATTTAATAAGAATGCTCAAATTTTGTCGCCTGAAGAGCAGTTTGTTGAATCACATTTTCAGGAAAATTATTCAATTAATTCCGAGGGTCATTTTGTGGTTAAGTTACCTTTTATTAAATCCAAATCAGAATTAGGTAATTCTAGACCTGCGCAATTTCTCGCTTGTTGGCTATGGAAAGTAAATTAAAAAAAAAAAACAGAATTTGAAAAGCAGTACAAGGATTTTATGGACGAATATAAAAAGTTATGTTATATGGAATTAGTTGCACAAAATGATATTAATAATTATGAAAATGAGCATTACTTTCTTCCTCATCATGCGGTTATTAAACCTTCTAGTAGCACTACCAAATTGAGAGTAGTTTTTGATGCTTCCTGCAAAACTTCAAATGGTGTTTCTTTGAATTCCATTTTGGGTGTAGGCCCTAAGTTACAACGGAACATTTTCGAAATTTTACTTAATTTTCGATTTCCAAAAATAGTTTTTCCTGCGGACATAGAAAAAATCTACCGCCAGATTCTGGTTGCCGAAGAAGATCAAAATTATCAGCAAATCGTTTGGAGGTCTAATCCTAATGAGGAAATAAAAAATTACAAATTAAGAACTGTCACATACGGTTTAGAGCCAGCATCTTTTCTGGCGACTAGATGTATAAAACAAACCGCTCATGATTACACAAAAAATGTTTGCATTTCGCGCATGTTATAAGAAGATATGCACATGGATGACTTATTATCCGGTACAAATACTGCTAGGGAAGCAATAGAAACTTGCAAAGAAATTACAGATGTTTTAGACGCGCATCGTTTCTACTTAATTAAGTGGAATTCAAATTCACAGGAATTTCTTGACGAATTTATAGATTGTTCTAGCGCCGAATCAAATTTCGAAATAATGCCTAGCGACAACGGAAGCTCCAAAATTCTAGGCTTAAGCTGGAACTCTTCTTCAGATAGTTTTATTTTCAAGACTTTGCTAGCACTCACTCCACCTCTTACAAAGAGGCATATTTTAGCTGAGTCTGCACGAATTTTTGACCCACTAGGTCTAATTTTGCCTTGTACTGTAACTTTAAAAGTATTTTATCAGAAACTTTGGCTTACAAAGGGGGACTGGGACTCTATTATACCACAACATCTAGCAGACGAATTACAGTACAACCTCTTTTATCCGAAACACTTTTAACCGAAACTCTCAGTTAACCGAAACCGTTTTTAAAGCTTTTTTTACGATGTGTGACACCGATGTGTGCCAAGAAAACGAACAAATTATCAATTCTGAAGCTTTTGAATGCTTTGCAAAAAGTTTGGCATGGCTGAAGCAGCAGGAAAACCGTGATACTTGTAAACTAATAGTATTAAAAAAACTTCGTGATAGAGCTGCAAAGCAAAGGCAATCGAAACTGCGACAAACAAAACTTTGTTTTCAAACCCTTGTGTAATATGTAAAATGTACTTAATTTTAAAATTAAAATTTAAGTAATTTATTATTTCTTCTATTTTTCTATTGCTTTATTTTTATTAAGCACGTGTTACCGTAATAAGAAATAGCGCATATACGTATTTGTCCTTATTCTTAAAATTGAAGCATTCTCAATTATCCGAAAATTTCGATTTTTCCGAAAGATGGTCGGTCCCAATTACTTCGGATAATCGAGGTTCTACTGTACTACAATTTCAAATTTCATTTAACGAGATAAATCAATTGTCTGTTCCTAGATGTGTCACGATTTCATCCGGTAACCCATTTGAATAACACGGATTTTCTGGCGCCTCAACACTGGCATACGTTGCCGCAATTTATTGCAGACAAACTTATAATGGCAAAAACAATTATTTTCTCTTAGTTTCTAAAACTAAGGTTGCTCCAATCAAACAGATTTCGGTGCCTAAATTAGAACTTTGCGGTGCGCACCTACTATCTAAGCTGTTTCATTCATATGGAAACACTAAAGAATTATAAGTCCGATATTTTTTGCCTGGACGGACTCAAAAGTCGTCCATTCTTGGCTATCTGCACATCCGCGTAAATGGAAGACTTTTGTCGCGAATAGAACACCTCAAATCACCGAAATTCTACCTACGAAGCACTGGAGACATGTCCCATCCAAATTCCAAAGAGAACCCCGCAGATATCGCTTCACGCGGTATTGATCCTAAATGTCTTCCAGAATGCAACTGGTGGTGGAAAGTTCCAAGTTGGCTGGTTCTAGACCCATCCAATTGGCCAAAAGACACTCAAATGCTGAGGAATTTGATGAGCAAATCAAAGCCGAACAAAAGTCTGATCCAATTTTTTCATTGCACACTCGCACATCAAATGATCTATTTGATAATTTGTTTCAAAAGCACTCTTCGCTTGCAAAAATTATTCGCATTTTGGCTTATTGCCAAAGATTCATCAAAAAATGCAAAAAGGCTAGCAAATCAGAAATTTCTTCGCCACATACTTACAAAGAAACAAAAGCTGCCGAAGAAACTATCGTTCTTTGGATTCAAAATTCTTACTTTCATGAAGAATGTATCAAAGAACAGAAGGCTTTTTCTAAGGAAAGTCCGTTACACTCCCACCATCCGTTTATTGATGATAGGGGTCTCTTACGAGTGGGAGGACGCCTACAAAATTCACAGTTAGCATTTAATCACAAACATCCTACAATATTGCCCTCACAGCATAAAATGACTGAGTTATTAATACAGCAACAACATATTGGAACTTTACATGCTGGTCCTTCTCTACTATCCCACATCCTCAAACAGTCCTATTGGATCATTGGTAGGAGGAAGCTCATCAACATCAATAGATGCTTAAAATGCTACAAATATATTGGGTGAGTGCAAAAGTTCGTGCGGAGGTGCAATAGATGGGGTTAGAAGTGGCATAAAGTGTTGTCATTAATACTGCCAGATCGTGAGACAGATCGTTGGAAAGGTGACATGTGCAGCTTTCATTTCAAACAAAATAATTTGTGTAGATACAAACTTCTTCGAGAATGTTTACTTTCAAAATGAGTGTCGATAAGGTACATTTACGGTATGTTATGCTTTACGAGTTTCAGAAGGGAATAAACGTTGCAGCAACCGTTAAAAACATTCAAGAGGTTTATCAAGATCAAGCATCAACTAAACAAACTGTGGGAAAATGGTTTGCGAAATTTCTCCGCGGAGAGTTTAACCTTGAAGACGAGCCACGCTCAGGTCGACCTTCACATATTGATGACGATGTTGTGCGTACTTTAGTTCAGAATACTCCGCGAATTTCAACAGAGGAAGTTGCTGCAGCACTTAACGTTGACCGATCAACCGCTTTTCGGCGTTTAAAAAACATGGGATTCGATTTGAAGCTCGATATATGGGTGCCCCATTTGCTGACCGAGAGGAACAAAATCGAGAGAATTTCTGCTGCCGTTTCTTTACTCGGGCGGCTCAAATACGAGCCGTTTTTGGATCGATTAGTGACGGACGATGAGAAATGGGTCCTTTATAACAATGTTTAGCACAAACGCACATGGAAACAGGCAGGTGAGCATGGTGACGCAATGTCAAAGGCCAGTTTGCACCCGATGAAGGTAGTGCTCTGTGTTTGGTGGGATTGCAAGGGCATAATTTATTTTGAGTTTCTCCCCGCTGGCCAAACGATTGATTCGGACAAATACTGTCACCAATTAACCAATCTGAGTCAAAAAATCAAAAAGAAACGTCCGATTTTGTCAAATCGCAAGGACGTAGTCTTTCATCATGACAACGCCAGACCACACGTTTCGAAACAGACGCTGCACAAACTGAACATCCTGAAATGGGATGTCCTAGCTCATCCAACGTATTCTCTTGATATTGCACAATCTGATTATCACTTGTTCCGGTCATTGCAAAATCATTTAAATGGAAAAAAAACTTGACTCTTTGGATGCCTTAAAAAACGTCGTGTCTTTGTTCTTCGAATCTAAACCACACAGTTTTTATGATCGGGGCCTCCGTGTTCTGACAGAACGTTGGAAACAGATTATAGAAAACGATGGAGCATATATCATTGATTGAATAAAGAACTTTGTTTGCCTAATCACTGTGTGACTTTTACTCTCAAACTCCGCATGAACTTTTGCACTCACCCAATAAAAGGTCGATTGCAACCCCTCACCTAATGGGGAATTTGCCAAAGCATCGAGTAACCCTGGAACGTCCGTTTTTCTCCAGCGGTGTTGGTTACGCAGTCCCTATATCTATTAAATTTAGTAAGGGTCGGGGTGCAAAAACAACTAATGACTATATAGCGTTATTTATTTGTCTCGCTACAAAAGCTGTGCATATTGAAGCTGTGAGTGATTTGACAGCTGGGGCATTTATAGCCGCCCTTCGACGTTTTAGTGCAAGACGAGGTACCCCACGCCATCTGTATAGTGACAATAGCACCAATTTTGTTGGTGCGTCCAGAAAACTGTACAAAATATACAAGATATGGCGTTCGTTTCCGAAAAATGAAAGCATGGCGCATTGCCTAAGAGAAAACTCTCTGGAATGGCATTTCATCCCTCTTTCTGCGCCTCATTTTGGCGGGATTTGGGAGGCTGCCATAAAATCCACGAAACATCACCTCAAACGAATAATAGGAGAGGCATTGCTCACCTTTGAAGAGCTCGCTACATTACTCGCCCAAATTGAATCCTTGCTCAATTCGCGGCCCCTTATGCATTTAAACGATAATGATACTGATTGTATAAATATCCTCACACCCTCACATTTTCTTACAGGGGAGGTCTTACATTCCATACCTGAGGAGAGGAGTCATCAGCCACTACAGCGAATATGAGGAATCGCTGGTAGTTGATACAGAATATCAAAAAGGGATTCTACAAGCGTTGATGCAAGGAATACCTGGCCTCTCTGCAACCAAGAGCGAAGTCGAAGGTTGCCGTGCCTAACCTCCAGGCTGGTCAGGTAGTGCTATTAATGGACGACAGTCAACCGCCATGTTCATGGCCTTTGGGGCGAATTGTCGAGGTCCACCCAGGTAACGATGGACTGATCGGGTTGTGACTTTAAAATCTGGGAACTCTCTCCTGAAAAGACCCATCTCCAAAATCGCATTACTCCCTCAATATCAGGACTAAGGCCCTGATAGGAGGGGAGTATGTTTACATAACATAAACAATTAAGTGAATAACTCATCATCAAACAGCAAAATTTCAACGAGCTATGTTTAGATGAACATTATTAGTCTGGACAGCTCATGACTGCGGTCATCAATCATTGTAATCTAGTGAAAAACCATTAACTGAATAATCACTTCAACTTAAATCACTTTATAATTTAGAGTTATTTATTGCTATAAACTATTTGCGTCAAATATACATTTCTTCTAAATAATTTCTGTAGTTTAGGAAAGCCATATCTCATGTTTAAATATTTACTTACATTATCTTTCATTTGCTTATTGAAATAACTATTGTGATTTGTTTATTAATATCAAGAACACTTTCAAGGCCAGTTCCCTGGTTCAGATTGATCCCTGTGCACCTACACTAGAGGATCCAGATGCAACGCAGGTTTTGCTGCAGTCAACATATAAACGCAACAGCATTGTTATTTGCTGAGATCATTTTTCACCGCACGAAGGGTCCACACTGTTTAACTTTAATTTTATTCTACGCATTCCTATGTCCGTTCAGGGCATTGTAAATGGTTAAATATAGTATTGTTTTATGCATCTTCTGTTAACTTACTTTCTATTTCTACACGAAACACACACAGTCAACCTACATTTAGTAAATAGATAAGCGTTGCCAGGAAGAAAATTAATTCCTTTGGTGAGTTACTACTTGATTTTAGCAGCAAGTTTCAATGTAAAATATGTATAACTGCATGCGATGCGTTGTTATACACTTTAGCTGAGCTTTGCCGCTGAGATTCTTCAATTGTCGAGCTGAACAAATTTTGAACAAAGGCAATTTACGGCCACGTGATTTGTGGCACATTTCCCTCTCTAGTAGCGTTAAAATTAACGCCAGTTGGCACTACAAACTACTGATTTTTTGTATGGTGCTACTCTCTACACTACGTTTTTCAAGATGTAGCGTATCACACTACAAACTACTGTAGAAAGTAGAGACTACTGTAGATTCGCTACTTCCGAACACTGGGTGTTTTCGTTTTTATAACAGTGAACTAGGTCAAAAATCAAATGGTCACTGTAAAACCGATATCTAGCTGATGCAGCTGATCTTATAACCAGGGGATTCAACAGAGTGGGAAGACAGTTGGACAGGAGTACAGTTGTATCGGGACTTAGCGAGAAACCGAGAAAGACCAAATTCTTATTAAGTATACAGGGGCAAGTACGAGTCCCATAATTTTTTTCTGTACAGGGTCTCACAATTTCTGCGAATACCTTCATTTAACTCCCCGTATGTCTCCTTATATAACTTCTTACTTTGTATATACAGGATGTTTTCAGAGTCTCTTTACATTTTTAAGATTTTATCACAAACACAAATGAACAAATACATGTATGGAAAGTAGTACAATATTAGGAGTATATATTGAAGTTCTTTTTTTTATTGCAGCCATTAATAAACTCCTATATGTGCATCATTGGTTACACGAAGCACATAAAGGCGATAATCATGGACGTTTCCCTCCGATACTCTTTCTCGTCCACTCCTTGTTTTGTACAATACTCAACCAGTCTCCATGAATTTCTTGTGCCATTCGGATGTGGACACAAGAAATTCATGGAGACCGGTCCCAGTGTATCATAACTGCTATTAAATTTCCTATTAAGGTAACTGTGCTAGTAGTGTACACTTTAAGGACAGTTTTCGGCTATTTTTAGTGTACTGTTAGTGTACTTGTACTTAGTTTTAGTGACTGCGACAACAGCGAGGGATAAAAGAGGTACAAAAAAATTGCCCAAATACAGACATAAAAAAAGCCCTTATTACTGACCTATATCCAGAATGAGAGCTTAAAGTCTGTAATTCGAAGCCTTAACAATAAAGGGGTTTAGCAGTAACCCCCTCTGTGTGACTTTCAAAGCCTATTATTTGATTTCAAATTTTAAACTGCTCATTACTGGTACAGTGCCCACCACTGGTGTATTTACTTTATGTGTTTGTTGCAAAATTTGGTGACGAATGCCAACCCACTGCCAACCCATATGTTAATGTCTTACTATTTAAATATACATTTTTTTCAGGATTGAAGCATTCCACTCCGTGTCAACATCAAGAAAGCTGAACAGTTAGAACTGGAGAAGAAATTATCCATTTCAAAATATGTTTGTTTTGTTCAACGAATAATGTTTTTGGAACATAAAATATGTAAAACGCATCCTAAATTCTATTAATGACTATCGCTATGTTAATGCCTTATAGAAATAAAGAGAATAGAATAAATATAGAAATTTTTCAAAGATGAAGTTTCCATCCTGTGTCTTTCAACATTAAGAAAGCTGAAAAGTTACAACTGAAAAAGAAATTATCCATTTCGAAATGTTTTTGGTTTTTACAACAAATAATGTTTTTGGAATATAATAAAGTATCTAGAACTCATTCTATATTGTATTGCTGTCAATTGATATGTTAAATGAATTTCATAATATGTTTTTTTATGGTATTTTAAAAAATTACATTTGGGGCATAAAGGGTTTATGTTTTTCTTTCACTATGAGTTATTAAAATAGACAGGCGCAGCGAAGGGGGGTTTTGGGGGGTAAAACCCCTCCCAGAGCTAAAATAATTAGTATTATTGCCGCTTATATGAATCACTAATTGAGAAAATTAGCCGCTTTAATGAATCAAAACCAAAGTTAATATTAAAACTTTTTGGCTTATTCAGAATCCGCAGCTTTGTTGAAAAAAATTCTACTTTTGGTGATTCTGTTCTGAATTTTCCGAAAATTAAAAAATCGGCCATGAATCCGAAAATTCGGACATAAAAAATATCGCAAATTTTGACAAATGGGCCGAAAAAAATAAATTTTTTCAATCGTTTGCAGAAAAATCGTGAATTTCGTCAAAGGATAGTGGGAGAAACACAAATTTCTTCAAAGAATCGCAGAAAAAACGCAAAATTACGCCCAAGAATCGAGGAAAAAACACAAACTTCGTCAAAGAAACGCGGAAAAAATGAAAATTTTGTCCAAGAATCGCGAAAAAAAACACAAATTTCGTGAAAAGATCGTAAAAACCGCAAATTTCGTTAAAAGATCGCGAAAAAACAGAAAATTTTGTAAAAAAAGATCGCGAAAACCGCAAATTTCGTCAAAAGATCGCGAAAAGGACACAAATTTCGTCAAAAGATCGCAAAAAACCTCAAATTGCATGAAAGGATCACGAAAAAAACGTAAATTTCTTTAAGAGATCGCGAAAAAACGCGAATTTCGTCAAAACGACGCGGAAAAAACGCATAGTTAGAGCCGGGAGTGGATTTCCCCCTCCCCCCTTCCCCTCCTCTGCTGTAACTTTTCAGAAAATTTTCTGTGAATGTCGGAATTTTTTTTTTTACTCAGAATCACCCCTGATTCTACTCAACAAAAGTGATTCAAGTAAACGGCGAATATTGTATTTAAAACTGTGAAAACGACATTACATGCTTCAGTTTTCTGAAAACTGGTCATTTGTTTTCAAAAAGAGCAGCTGTCACATTTTCGAGGCGTCTTAGGCTAAAAGAGGGGTCATTTCTTGACGCACAGAAACTTTGAGTTTCAGTATTATACACTAGACAACAGTTTTTTAATTGCCTTTCTGTTTATGTTCCATGGTCGAAACGATAATGGAGCATCTGGAATTTAAATTCCGGAGAAAAATGTAAAAGACATGCATTCTAGATTTCTCAGAGTTTCAAACGCCCTTTTAGCGTTTTTGCTCTCAAATGTCTCTCAGGCCAAGTTATGGGCGTAAAAACTTTGAAAAAAAAAAGAGATACAAAAACAGTACTATAAAGATATTAACATAAAAGGCTGTTTTTTATTGTGATTTTACAGATTATTGCAATCAGTGTGTCTTTTGAACCATTTGTTTAAGGGTTGAGGTACATAAATGTAAAGATTGTAGTTTATTAGTTGGTAATGTAACTTGAAATTTTCCCCAGAGGAAGTCTTGCTCTCGGGGAGGTACTGTAGGAAAGAATCACTTTCCCCGTAGGAAAGAATCACTGATTGCAATTGCATTGACGTGTAGATACATGACTGTGAGCAGGATTTTCTAAAGACAGACATTAAAGGTGAAACTTTTTCTTAGAATTAATAAAAATTACTCTCTATATGTTACACACAAACTTAATCCATTTATCCAGTTAAAAAAAAGTAAGGTACTAGCAAAACCCTAGACTGTGCTCGCGTAATAATTGAAATACGCCTTAATAGTGGTATTTGTAGACCTATTTTTATTCCACGAAATTATACCGCTGTAATTCAAAAATTACTGACTAAGCCACAATTTGACTAAACTTCATTATTACACAACATTACGTGAAAATGTGACTTAATTTAATGAGATGAATTAAAACTAATTCTAAATAAATGATAAATTAGAATGTAATTTGAAGCTTTTACATTTCAGTTTTCATTTGAAGTTTTGAATTTTTTAGAAATCATTCTTAGCAAGCATTTACATCTTAAAAGAAACCATCATGATATATATTCCAAGCTTCAGGTCTAACGGTTTAACACCCCAACATAAAATATAGCTTATGCTAGAACAGGAACTGACCTCATCAATTCGCCAATATTATTTCTGAAATCGGTTTTGTATTTCCTGAGATCCTTTAAAAATCCTAATTTAGAAAGTTTTTAGAATGCTTTCGCTCAGTTTAGCCTTTTAAATGTTGAATATTTTAGAAACTGTTCTTAGAGAGCATTTACATGTTATGAATATCTACCATGCCAAATTTTAACTTTCTAGCTTTAACAAATCCATAAAAATCGAAATTCATATTGTTTTCGCTCATTTCACTCTTCTAAATTTCAGTTTTCTTAAAAACTATTCTTTCAGAGCATTTGCATCTTATAAATAACTACCATGGCCAATTTATTGTTTCTGTTCCCTTTACTATCGTAAAAATCGCAATTTTAGAGCATTGTTTGCTCCTGCAACTCCTGATGGCAGTGGCACTGACATACAATATAGCCTATAATCGAGCTGGGATTGTTAACATCAATTTTCAATCATTACGTTTGAAATAGGTTTGGTATTTTTTTCAGATTTCATAGAAATCGTAATTTAGAATGTTTTTAGAACGCTTTTTGCTCATTTCACCCTTTTAAATTTGTAATTTTAGAAACTGACCGTAAAGATAATTTACATCTTATTCGTACCTACCACATTGAAAAAAATGGGTACTCAAAATTTAGTAAAAAGTACTCAATTTTAAATACGTGACATACTCAAAATAGCTCCGATCCAAATATACTCAAAATTGAGAAACACATGTACTCATTTTTGATCCTATTGTCGCGTTCAAAATATGAATCGTTATGTACTGCCCTCCTGAACCTACAAATTAAAATAAAAATGCACTAACATTTATTTTCCTTCCTAAATTATTAACAAGAAACGATTGATTATTTATTAAGAAAAATAGTAAAATTATTAGCAAGATAACCCAAATCGAATATTTTTATAACAAGAGCTTTATTTGTAAGCATTTTAAATTATTTTAAAATATTGTACATAATTTATTATTTGAATCATCATGAACATCTTTTATGCCACCATAAATGAAATAAACCATCACAGGGTACAAAATTATCCTTTTATTTGGGTTTCATAACATGTGATGTTTCAAATTTGTGAAAACATAGGTTCATTTTTGATCCAAACATACTCAATTCGATGTGAGTACATAGATTTACTCATTTTTGAGTACTTCAGTGCACGCCAAATTTTTTTCAGTGCACGCCAAATTCCAAGTTTCTATCTTTAACAGTTCCATAGAAATCGTAATTTAGAAAGCTTTTACAACTCTTTTCGGGCATTTTTAACGCTTTTAAATTTCGATTTTTTTTTTTACAAACAATTCTTAGAGAGCATTTACGTCTTATAAGTAACTACCATGCCAAATTTCAGTTCAGTAACACAAATATCGCACTTTTAGAACGTGACTTGCCCCTGCTACTACCCTTTGGGGGTAGAGCCACTGGCAAAAAATATAGCCTATGTTGAAACAAGGACTATCACCATCAATTTGCCACCATTACTTTTGAAATTGGTTCGATAGTTCCAGAAATTACTCTGTACAAACACACAAACTAACGAACAAACATTGCTTCTTTATAATGTTAGTTTAGATAAGACTTCAGGTGGAACCCAGATATTTTTTTGAGACCTGTAACAATAATGAATATATTTTAACGAAATTTCCAATAAATTTACACTGCTTTTCCTTTATGCGAAATTCGATGTCACTTAAAGTGCTGCTAGTGCATAGTAATTCAGTCAACTATACCGTACTTAATATGTTAACTACATTCCAAAATATAGAATATCTAACTAATTCAGCACTGTTTGGACGGGACGTGGGTAATTATAAATTCCTGCAATTCTCGCGATTTTATTGCATTGACACAAAGTAAGTCTATTGAAAATTTTGCTGAAATTGATTCATTATTAATCCTTTCAGGGGAAAAGCATTTTCATTCCTAAAATGTTGAAATAAATGAATGACACCGGAATTTGCAAACAAATTTATTTTTAAATGAGAAAGATCTACATTTCACATATATAATAAACCTGAAATTTTTTCATTAAAATTCTGGTGCCATTGTGGCGTTTGGGAATTAAAATTATGGGTTTTATAAACATATCCCCGCTCCTCAAAGGGTTAAACAAGAATTTGGAATTGTCTTGGAGTGAAACCCTGTGTATTTTTAGCTGAAAAATTGGATGGCAACCACCAGATATTTTCCGATTAACCACCCGATGATTTTCCATACAAAACATGTTTGTTGTACTGTGTTATTTCATCTTTTAAAATTTGTCTATGATTTTTTTAAACATAAATCTGACATAGTTTTGGGTAACTCTAGGATAGATGGCCATAGAGGAGAGATGGCCAGTCTAAATATCTCCAAAACTTGATCATAGATTACAATATAAACATTGTTCGTATGAAATAGTTCAACGAGTTTATTTATTACGACATGCAGTTGTGTTTTTCGATTATAAAAAGTAAGTGTAATTTTAAAGTCAATTAAATAGGTGGTTGAATATTTTTTTTTTACTTAGGTATCTGAATGTTTTGCAGTACGTACGTTATATATATTTTTTTACTGTATGGACTTTTAAGGCACGTAATATAATCTAATCTTTACTTTTAAGACTAAAACAAAGACGTACAATGGTTATTGATGCTTTAAATTGGGCGACCATCAGTCCTTCAATTTCAGGAGAGATGGCCACCTTTAATCAATATTTCAAAATTATATTTAGTGATGATTTTAACTAATTATAATTGTCGGAGCACAGCTCCGGCTTCCCTGCAAAAATTACACTTATTGTTAACACGATAGCGTCCAAAATATTTGTCGTATCGACACAAAAAATTAAATGGACGTTGGTAGTGCCAAAATCTCGGTGTGTATTGAAAATCATAAATATTCGTCAACCCTAACGGCATGAAATGTCTGCTCAAAATTTTCCCATAGAGATAACATTGCGGTTTAAATCTATATATTTGAAAGATAAGGCTTTTTTTTTTAGACATCTACCTTGAGCTTTTTTCTGAACCAATTTCAATAATTCTTCTTTTAAATGATAGCTGTTTCTTTGTAGATTTGCGGCACTAGCTATTTTTTTAAATATTCCCATTTTTATATTTAAATTTAAAATTTTTCTATGATTTTTTTTTTCAAAATGGAAGCAATTGGATTATTTCCATTGTTGTAAAGAAAAGAAAATTAATAAAGTATGTTTATCTTTATTGATGCCAATTTCTAATAAAATTCAAAATTAACTTTATAAAAAAAGGGAATAGAAAATGACGTCACGCTTTAAAAAAACACTAAATTTTTCCTCAAAAAGTTATTATAATTCTATGCTTCTTCACTCCACTGAGTTTCAGACGCTATGTGAAATGCTTCAATGAGGCAAAGTGACATCATACTTAAATGAAAACCACCATTTTCTCTGATAAAACGAAATATTTTACTACGAGCGCCTCTAAAAGATATAAATTTCTGGAATTTTACTCGCCGATACGGAGATTAGAATCACAAGTCAAGAGTGCGAATCTTCACATGCAAAGTCGTAGTTAACAAACTTGATTTCAAGTTTGGAAATATGTGTATTAATAACTTATTGCGTACTGCGAAATTTTTGAAATGGTGAATGTAAATTTGAGAGATGCGTATATGTAAATTTTGAGGCGATGAAAATGACGTTAAGTTTAGATTTCACGTGAAAAATAATTCTATGATTGGCTCATGGTGAAATCATTTTTGCTGATTTTCAATCGGAAATTTCAAACATAAGAGCCTCAATGGGTAATTTCGTCATAATTACTTATCTTGGTTAGGTATACTAATACATTTTAATTTTTTAATACGTTGAACAGTCGAAGTTTATGGAATTAGTATTTTGGTAACTTTAAATTAAAACTAATATTTGTTGAGTAAGTATTAACTAATGTATGAGTTCCTTTTTAAACAATTTCTTTCGTCAAAATACGTCGGGTTTCATCTCGTTATTAAACAAAACATTAGCTCTATTGTTGTAAATTATGCATTTTATCATCATCCGAATCGTTATGGCGTCGTCAATATTTGTGACCTGAGATATAGATTGACTTTCAGAAGTTTTACTTTCTACATCCGTAACGACCACTTTTTCTTTTTTTTTTTCAGTGCGAACCTTTTATTCTCCATAACCTACCAAATAGATGCAATTCATTTTGAATTTTAAATTAAGAGAAATGAAAAGAAATCGAATACGAGGAATAGGATTTTTGGGTCTTAGCCGCATGGCTACGAGTGATAAATCAAAGAAATCGAGAAAAATATAACAGGGTTTTGTATGGATCAGGGTATTTTCCCGGAGAGTTTCCAGTATTTTTTTTATAGAAAAAGAAATCTAGGCTAAACTGGTGAAATTTCGCATTCTTCTAAGGAGAGATTTTCTGTAAGAAAATAGCGGTGGAGAAGAATTACCCGGTCGCAAAATTCCAGGAGTCGTACGAACCCTGATATAATGTCATATATGTATTACTTATATGTATGTATTCTTATGTATCTATGTTTATATTCAGACGTATGCATGTTTGTATTGGGAAATTTCCGCAATCGGGTTTGTAGACAATTTCATAATTTAGCGAGCGTTGTTTGATGCGCAAATTTAACCATTTGGTGGCGGTCTCAATTACAGAAGGTTACTCATTTTTTTTATTCACTGTAAGTGAATGCGCTGCAACTGAAATGCACATGGACATTCTCCGAAACCTTCCAAATCGGTGCAATTCCTTTTTAATTTTAAATTAAAAGAAATGAAAAGGAATCGAATACGGAGAATACGATTTCGTTTATTAGCCGCATGGTAACGATTTCAGTGTTAGCCGCATGGCTACGAATGATAATCAAAGAAATCAAGAAAAATATAATGCCATGTATGTATTACTTATATGTATGTATTCTTATGTATGTATGGTTGTATTAAAACGTATATATGTTTGTATTGGGAAATTTCCGTAATCGGGTTTGTAGACGATTTCATAATTTAGTGAGCGTTCTTTGATGCGCAAATTTAACTATTTGGTAGCGGTCCCAATTCCAAAAGGTTATTGATTTTTCTTTTTAATTCACCGTAAGTGAATGTGCTGCAACTGAAATGCAAGTGAACATTTTCCGTAACCTATCAAATCGATGCGATTCACTTTGAATTTTAAATTAAGAGAAATAAAAAGAAATCGAATACGGAGAATACGATTTTGGATGTTAGTTGCATGATAACAGATTCAGAATTAAGCGCATGGCAACGAATGATAATAAAAGAAGTCGAGAAAAATATAATGTTATGTATGTATTATTATGTATGTATGTATTTATGTATGTTTTTATTAAGGGGTATGTATGTTTGTATTAGGAAATTTCCGTAATCGGGTTGGTAGAAAATTTCATAATTTACTGAGCGCTGTTTTACTCACAAATATAACCATTTAGTAGTGGTCCCAATTACAGAAGATTACTCATTTTTTTTTAATTCACCGTAAGGGAATTTGTTGCAACTGAAATGCGGGTGAACATTCTGAAGTGAATGAGATAAGCATTTTTGGCCTAGACGTACACTCGAAAACAGAATATGTAGATAACAAAATAAAAAAGTCCTAAAAGCGTAAAGAAAAAGTAGCTTACTTATTCCTTGATTTTAAGATTACCGCTAATTTTACGGTAAAACACTAAGCTAAAATGCGAAGAACTCGATTAGAGAAGAATCATCAGTGCTGAATTTCAGTGGAAATTTCGCCAAATTTGGAAGCTACAGCCAAATTCGTTGCATTTATATCAACATATTTTTGGTCGCCAAATTTGGCGAAATTTCGCGAAATGTCTCCAATCTTGGCGAAAATTTTTACGTTAATGTATATGACTATATAGTTTTATGCTTATAATCGTAAAATGGATACAACAATGAAAGATAATTCGTGAGAAATCAACTTCACTAAAAGTCATAAATCATTGCGTGATTTTTTTTTAACCTGTTGCCTAGATGTAGTGTACATTTTAAGAAATGTACATATTTTTATATGTGTAACATTATACACAAAAGTTTCGAAAATGCCGGTTAAAAGAAAGCAATTGAGATGTAAAAAGTTATTCAGCGTAATTCTATGTGGAAAAGACACAAAAATAACCCAGCTGCCTACGAGTAATTGCACGAATAACGATATAACAATAACTCAGATGAACAAGAGGAGTATAGCAGATTACCCATGTGTGCGTGTTACATACGTGTTACAAACCTTTCCCTTATATCATATTAAATAAGTCTGGGCTATGCCAGACATGCAAGTCTTTGAAGGGGCTTTGAAGTTTTCTGCCGTTAGCTCGATGGATCCAGTTCCAATTTTTGATTGTCTCAAAGATCGGAGATACATTAAACAAATCAAAATCGCTCAACACATTCCCGGTGGTTATTCTTTCTCTTTACCGTAGACTCTCTTATTCAATGAATTTTCTTTACTTTTAACATTTCTGAATTATTTTAAAGAACAAGAAATCTCGCTGCATGAAAATTTTGATAATTCTGACATCAGATTTACAGATGAGCAGCAGAAAGTACTTTAGTTTTGCACAGAACAGCTTTCGTCATTGCAAACAAAAGTTACAATTTTCCCTAAGTCAACTTTTTTTATTGGAAAAGCAAGAGCTGGAAAAAGTAGGATAATCAAAGAAATTAGTAAAACAATCATAGAGCAGTTAGGATCAGAAGCTGTCATTCTTTTGGCACTAACAGGTACTGCTGCGCTTAATGTCGAAGGAAAGTTAACTCACTCAGTGATTAAAAAACCACCGTGTTTTAAATAGTTCGCTGATTTAAAAAGTCAGGCAGAAAGAAATCTACAGCTCAGCATGGATACAGTATGATTTATCTTTATTGACGAATTTTCAATTGTCTTCTTATGGCTGAACTTGAACAAAGATGTCGCAAAGGTACTTTGTTTAAATCCTTGGAGGTATTAGGTAGTTACATCGCGTAAAACACATCCCTCTATATAAGAGACATTCTATAAAAGACATTTTGGCTCCTCGCAGACAAAAAATGCTTAGAGCTTTTGAAAATTGCTTCACCTTAACAAACTCATTGAGACAAAATGACGATAAGCAAAGACAGTTTCGAAAGACTCTATATTCGCTTTGCGTCGGTCAAGTTTCAGCTACCACCCTTATGGAACGGTGGAAAGCTGCACTGCTTCCGGCTCAACTTGAATGATTTCAAGATCCTATATGTCTTTTTTCCAAAAACAAGCAAACGAAAGAACATAATCAAGAAGTACTTCTTAAATCAAAGTGGTCAATGACAAGAATGTTAGCAGACCACAATAATTAAAAGTAAAATGTAGTGAAGATGATCACATGATTGGACTTCAGGCTGAACTTTTTCAGCAATTGGATGTAGAGTTATGTTACATACCAATATCTGGATGGAGTGGGGATTGATAACCGGTGTACTGAGTACAGTAAAAGGTACTGTCTATGACCCAAAATTTCAACCCCCAGGCTTGCCACAGGCAATACTAATTCATTTTGTTGATTATCATGCCACAAATTAGCATTTGAGCATTACCTGAGGCAACTGATGACTGAATTAAACACTAGAAAATGAGGATTCAACGGGTGTTATTTCAAATTTAATTTTGTTCTATTAAACAGTAATCATGAAAATTAAACTTTTTTGTTTTAATTTTAAAATGTTATGTATTAAGTTTATACGACATTTCGGCCTGACGGATACTAGATAAATTTAAAATAAATATATAACGTTTATATTTATAAATATATTAATTGATATGATTATTTAAATTTTAACTAATATAAATATTTTAATAATAATAAAGATAATATAATAAGACCTAACGATTTATTTGTTTCAGAAAATAGTGAAAAACGTCGGAAACTTTCATAACAGAAACTGATAAAGTTGATAAATAAACTAAATTAACGTAAAAAACCTACAATTAACGCCAGAAAAAAAAACACGACAATTCCAGTAACGAAGAAACAAAATACATTTAAATTATCAGATTCTACAAATTCTACAGATTCCGAGTAAATAAAATTGAATTAGGATCACTGTGCAGGTTGCGCAAAACAATATAGTATCAAATCAAAAAGAATGTCTGGCTACAATGGATAAGGTACCTGAAGTGGTTTCATGAAACGTTTACAAATTATCAAGACCTTTTCCAAGCATGTGGTAAGACTTTGCGAAAAGTGAAGTATTGAAATTATACTTCAAATTTTCTTTATTCGAGTTTTCTTCACTCATTTTCCATCATATGACTGCATCTTTACAAATTGCTATATATGTTTTCATGATTAACTATATGAAATGTGTTATTTTTTTGCTATTTAAATAAACTTTTTCTATCTTGTATTGGATGGCCATCTCTCCTCGGCTTGAAGGAGAGAATGCCATCTGCCATTTAAATTAAAATTTTGTTTAACACTTTTTGTTTTCAATGTTTTTTTTTTTTTTTTTTTTTTTTTTTTTGCATAAAATATTATGAGTATATGTATAATAATTTTAAATATGCATCAATATTTCTTGTATTTGCATTCTAAGAATTTTTATTTAAATCTTTAAAAACTATGGCCATCTATCCTAGAGTTACCCTATATTGTAAACGCTGTTTAAATGAATCATAACCAGTGTATCAGCTGATTCTAATATCCGAGAAAAAAAGCGTTATGATTTCATTCATGAAATAGAGTGATTCGATTAGCCAGTGATTCAATTAACCGGCGATCACCATTATCAACAACTCAACCCCCCCCCCCGCCCCCCTAGAGCCGAAACTTGGCTGCGCCACTGTAAAATAATATCTTAAAATAGTATTAGTTTTTTGCACAGTATTATGCTCAAGTTGTATTGAAGTTTGAATTTAAGTGGCATTTTTAGGGTTCCGTACTTAACCCTTAAATGCCTGAGTTTTCAAAAATCATTGTAATAATGTTTTTCGGCTTTCATTTTTTAAATAAATCATGGGAAAAATACTTTTAAAAAATCATATTTTGTTTTTAAGTATAGTTTACGGCTAAAAAACAGTTTGTTACTAATCAGCAATACTGGTTAAAAAGCAGAAAAACCAACGTTTAAAATGCACAAATAATATATGAAAAGCAGCAAACAGCTGTTTCGAATCTACTAGCGAGATTCTTCTTCAGTGCAAAAGGAACAGCGTGCTAGAAAAAGCAAGGCTGAGCGGCTCAGCCTTGCTTTTTCTAGCACGCTGTTCCTTTTGCACTGAAGAAGAATCTCGCTAGTAGATTCGAAACAGCTGTTTGCTGCTTTTCATATATTATTTGTGCATTTTAAACGTTGGTTTTTCTGCTTTTTAATATTGTTGCACAAAGGCTTTATTTGCTATTTTTACGGCAATACTGGTGTTTAATTGAAAAAATAATTTGCCTTGATAAAATTCTATAATACTAAACACACAAGACTTTTTGGAACTATAATAAGAAATAAATTTCACTTGCTCACTGCAGGTCAAAATAGGGTATTTCGCAAGCTCCCAAACAAAACAAAAAGAACAAGTGGCAACAATTGAAAAAATAAATCTATCTTTATTCTTAAACAGCACATGTGTTGCCATCTACATGTTGAAAATTGATTTAATAATATTTTCAGAATGTATTTTATTGACAACATTAGGCATTATAGCTTCAATATTATTCTAATAGTATTTTAGAGCCTAAATTGGGTATGTTGCCGAAAAGCAACACCAGGCATTTAAGGGTTAAAAAGTAAAAAGGGAACCATTATAAGATCACTTTTTGTCTGTCCGTCTGTCAAAGCCGTTTTTCTCAAAAACTATGGAGCGTGAAAGTTCAAACTTGGTAGAGTAATATAGGCTATTAGCTTACATATTTATAGATTATTAGCCATTCACAAATATTTTTAGAAAAAATATTACGAGGCTTATTATTTTGAATTTATATGTATATGGGGCATTCTCACAATCTTTTGACTTTCGGGAATAAAAATCTGGTGAAATTAAACTTGCTAAAATAACATTTTAATCTGATAGACGAATTCCTTAATGATTCAAAATAAAGAAAAATTGGTCAGCAGCGAAAAAATTTTTATTTAAATGAGGTTTAAGTTAAACCTGTGAATTTAATTTTTCTTACCATTTTACCACTATAACTTTCTATTTTCTACTAAATTTTTACTTATAATGAATTTGCATAGTACCCACAGGACATTCAAATAAGAAATAATAACAGTGTAGTACTTTTAGTACAAAATTTTGATATAACATTGTCTTAAAGGGGAGTTAAAGAAGGGGAGGAAAGTGGATGGTATAGGAAAAAAGGGACGGTAATGGAAAAAAAAGGATGGTAAGGATGGTAAAGAAAATTACCACTATTTTTAGACAAATCATGTTAAGACTAAGTGATAGCCACAATGTTCATTGATTTTTAGAAACAGTTATTTACATTGGATTAAATTAAAAAAATAATAATAATTTACCACGAAAAGTGCAGGAAAAAACCTTGGGGACGGTAAGCCTACCAATAAAGCCACGATGCATGAAATTGATATTTAAATGCTGATTTAAATTCCGCAGTAAATTTCCTGTCAAAGAATTTTAGACATTCTTTCTCTAACATACTTCTGCATGAGCAAAAACCTGAAAAAAATTCTGTGGCTGCATCTGAAGTGATATTCTGTGTAAGTTTAGCAAGAGGGATGGAAAGGAATCTAAAACTCAGGGACAGAGTTCAAAAAATAATATTAACTGTAAAAATGTGTGCAGGTTAATTTTTTGCTACATATTTATAGAAAATAATTGCACCAGTTTCGGAAAAAAATTACATCGAATTACTTTTATTGAAACAATTTTATACAGACAGCTCCAAACTTAAAAATCACCATCAGGGACACGGGACGGTATAGGAGTTTTCCTGGTATTTTGACCCCCAATATCGTCCAAAACTTATTTATCTCGTTAATATTGTTATGCAATCATGCAATAGGATGTTCCCCAGTATATGAAAAAAAAAAAAAAAAAAAAAACCAAGAATATGTACTAAAATAAAAATTATTATTCAGGGACTTAAAAGTCAAAAGATTGTGAGAATGCCCCTTATATCTATCGTGTGGGGGTTATCGTTCGAAAGATCTCGTGACAGCCAGCTCAAAAATATATTTGTTTTAATTTTAGGTATTATATTTTCAAATATATAGTCAAAAATGTATTTCAAAAATAGTACCCCCCCCCCCCTTCCTACTCCCGAATCTACTGTAATTAAAATTATGAAAGATAATGGGTAGTAGGAGTTTATTTAAACTTTGCAGGAAAACTATAGCAATTATCATAGGTCACATAGTTTTTAAGAAAATCATTTTTTCGTTACACACAAACTTTACTTTGCGGGCGCTCAGCCGGCGAATTGAGGGGCGCTCGAGGTACCTATCAACGTGGAATCTTCCAAGTATTGTTGATAAGGATTTTCGAAAAAAAATTATCAGTAATTAGCCGAGATATTAATTATACGATCGATCTAAGCATATAGTTACGCTTTTGAAGGCAGTTGGGGGGGGGGGGGACACAAGCTCACGCACTCCATGTTCTATAGCAAACATGTTGTAGTAAACCTTAGTAAATAATAAATTTTATTATATTTGAAGTAGTGTAAAATCAGTAAAATACGCTGCAAACAATTTTCCCCATAAACCATAATGCAACAAAATTATTTTATGTATATCTGTAAACGAGCTATAAATGCTACATACTCCATGTTTAAAAGGGAATGTCCATGGGGGTAAACATAAATAATATATGCCAATTACGCAATAATCCAAGCATATTTAAGAAATATTAAGTCCCGGCTTGGGCATATTTTCGCTCTGTTGGAAAAATTCAATTCGTACGATATGTCAGAAAGTTAAATCTCGGACAGACGGTCATTACAGATAGACCGACAGATGTGACAGAAGAACCAAAGTCATAAACACATAATTTGCGCCGGAGCCCACCGGAGCTCAGCTCCGGTACTTCTCTGTTTTTAGTAAATATTTAAATATTTTTCGGAATTCGCCGGAGCTCATAAATACAGGGCTCCGGAGCCCAGTGCAGTAGCACTTTTTTGTATCATAAACACAGGCCATTTTAAGGTTCCACTTTGCATATTTACGAAAAGTCACTTTCATTTGTAAGTAGATATAATTGCCATGTATTGTTATTCTGATATGAAGCAATCAAGCAGTGTTTCCCATTTTTCTATAAAAACATCGAATCTTTCCGATAATGGTGTCAAATTTTTAATTTAATCTGATTTTCAGGAGCTCACCACAAAAGATTGTTAAGCGGAAGGAATAGATTATAGTTTAAGAAGTGCACTTTTTATAGGAAATTGAAAAACGCTGTTTCATTCTTCAGCATATAAATATTAATTTCTGTAAATTTTATTCATTTTTTCATAAAAATGCATAGCTGGCAAACTATTCTTTTTTGTGTTAACAGTATTTCCGAGTCATACTCCTTACCATATTTAATCCCAGAATTCAACAAATAATTAACATTAAAGTTAGGCAAAGATTTCTATTCGGAATTAGTGATAACTAAAAAGTGGAATGGTTGACAGCTAAGTATATGCTGATAGATATATTTAAAATTTTTATTTTGCTAAAGAAAAGAAAAGCTTTAAATTTTGCAAATAATGTATGAAATATAAATATGCAGATTAGAGTGACGGGGAGGTGGGGGGGAAGGGGTAGGCTATGGTTGTTAGTACTGCAGAATATTAGGGCTCCGATACTTTTTTTGTTAGAAATTAAGCTCTGAGTACCAGTACTGAACACCCTTAAGAAATGTATCAGAATGATGTAAAATTCCAAAATAAATACAGTTTTTACTTTTCTATACGCTAATTTTTGTCATATGAAATCAAGATGTACAAAAAAATTGCTTGAACCTAGGTATAAACAAAAGCTTTTCTTATACGAAACTATAAGAATTGCGATAAAATAACCACACAGTCGCACTGTTTTAGTGTAACAGACCTATATCCAGAATGATGGCTTAAAGTCTGTAATTAGAGGCCTTAACACTAGAGAACCCTAGCAGCAGCCCCGCGTGTCGTGCGAACCTCTGTGTGACTTTCAAAGCCTATTATCACCCGGCTGCCAAGAAGGGTTATGTGTTTCACGCGTATCTGGGTATGTGGATTTTTTTTATACCCTCGAAACATCCCAATGGCTGGGTGGATTTTAATGAATGAGGTCTCTATCGATTCGTCTAAACCGTCTGATGGTTATAGGCTAGGTTTTGTTTTTACAAATTCAAAATGGCGGCCGTAAAATACAAAATGGCGGTAGAGACGAAAAAATTTACGCACCCTATTGAGTGGCATCTTATTGGATAGGTCTTTCAAAATGAAGACGATGTTTCATTGACTATTTTACAGTCCGAAGCTCCGTTTAAAAATTACACAATCTCGAAGTTGTGTAGGTAGGATCTCTATCTTTATTGCAACTCTAACCATCATAAACATCTATAGGGCTCATCAAAACAGTGTTTGTAGATAGGAACTAACAATTAAACGCAACTTAAAAGTCATCAATACAAGTAAATAAAAAAATAGGTAAGTACTATAAAAAATAGTTTCAGATTGATGAGAAATAATTAATTAGTTCACTTTTTATGCAGTCGGTTTTTTTGATTTTTTAAATTTAATTTTTACTTGTTTGACTTCAAAGTTTAAAGTGTCCATTACTGGCACAATGTCCACCATTGGGGCGAATTTACCTTAGGTGTTTGTTACAAAATTTAGTGACCAAAGTATTACTGCCAATACCTATGTTAATGCCTTATAATATAAATATAGAAATTTTTCAAAGATTAAGTTCATTCCATGTCTTTCAACATTAAGAAATCTGAACAGTTATAACTGGAAAAGAAATTATCCATTTCAAATTATTTTTGGTTTTTACAATGATTAATGTTTTAGGAACATGATAAAGTATCTAGAACTCATTCTAAATTGAGTTACTATCAATAGATATGTTAAATGAATTTCATAAGTTTATTTTATGGTACTTTAAAAAATCACCTTTGTGGCAAAAACGGTTAATGTTTTCCTTTCACTATGAGTTATAAGTTTATTTTTTTATATTATTTGAATTACTTTTTATTCTTTATTTGACCAAGTATTAACCCGTTAATTCCCAAGTTATTTTAAAGTTTCGACTTAAGTGACATTTTTTAGAATATATTTAGTATATCAAGAAATATATTTCAGAAATTTTGTTTTATAATACAAATGAAAGAATTTTTAAATACACAATAAAAAAAAAAGCTAACGCAACGTGTTTCGAAAAAATAATCTTCATTCATCAGACGCAAAATGACGTCCTACCACTACAAGAGCAGTAGAAAATGTTCCTTCAACTCTCGTAGCGGTAGGACGTGTGCACTAGTCAATTTTAGCACTTTATAGGAGAAATTAAAAAGCAACTTCAGAGACAGAAAAAAAATAGCGTTTATGTTCCAACAGCAGACGAAAAATCTAGATTATGCGTATTTAGTCCAGGCAATAGAGACCGTATAGGGACTCTACCTAGCAAAATTAATGGTAGTACTAGAAATCGGCTTTCTAGATGTTTTTTGGGTCGCTGAATGCGAATTTGTAACTTTCCACCAAAATTTCCCCCGGCAACCCCCCCAAATTTTGGTAAAAAGCCCCCCAAAAAAGGTTTTTATTAAAAAATTCCATTTTTTATTGTTTTAGGGGAAAAGTAGCTAGAAATTCAGAAAGTAGACAAAATTTGCAACAAATTAGATATATGACATTATGACTTAGGATGAAGGGGAAGGGGGGATATGCCTCGGAATATGCGCGCGATGCTGCGTGAACTAAGTTGCGCAATTCCACTTAACCACTCACACGTTTACATTCTCCCTCCCATCTCCCCTCCGAACTTTCCTTATGAGGTTTACTTTAAGTTTTTGGGGTCTCTGAATTCGAATTTTTAACTTCCCCCCAAAATTTCCCCCTCCCGAAAACCCCCCAAAATAGTTGTTATTAACTTAAATTTCTTATTGTTTTAGGGGAAAAGCATTACGAAATTCAGAAAGTAGACAAAATTTGCAACAAATAGGATATATGACATTATGACGTAGGATAAACGGGGAGAGAGGGGGCTGCCTCGGAACATTCCCCGCGCGCTTTTCTCAAAAACCAAATTTTTTCAAAAAATCAATTTTTGGGGAGGTTGCCGGGTGACATTTTGGTGTAAAGTTACAAATTCGGATTCAGCGACCCAAAAAACATAAAGTGAGTCGAAAACCCACCAAAATTTCACCCGGCGACCCCCCAAAAAATTTGGTTTTTGAGAAAAGCGCGCGGGGAATGTTCCGAGGCAGACCCCTCTCTCCCCGTTTATCCTACGTCATAATGTCATGTATCCCATTTGTTGCAAATTTTGTCTACTTTCTGAATTTCGTAATGCTTTTCCCCTAAAACAATAAGAAATTTAAGTTAATAACAACTATTTTGGGGGTTTTCGGGAGGGGGAAATTTTGGGGGGAAGTTAAAAATTCGAATTCAGAGACCCAAAAAACTTAAAGTAAACCTTATAAGGAAAGTTCGGAGGGGAGATGGGAGGGAGAATGTAAACGTGTGAGTGGTTAAGTGGAATTGCGCAACTTAGTTCACGCAGCATCGCGCGCATATTCCGAGGCAGATCCCCCCTTCCCCTTCATCCTAAGTCATAATGTCATATATCTAATTTGTTGCAAATTTTGTCTACTTTCTGAATTTCTAGCTACTTTTCCCCTAAAACAATAAAAAATGGAATTTTTTAATAAAAACCTTTTTTGGGGAGATTTTTACCAAAATTTGGGGGGGGGGGGGGTTGCCGGGGGAAATTTTGGTGGGAAGTTACAAATTCGGTTTCAGCGACCCAAAAGACATCTAGAAAGCCGATTTCCAGTACTACCATTAATTTTGCTAGGTAAAATTCCGTATTGCCTGGACTAATTCCCAGCGAAATGAAAGAGAGTGTACGAATCTCAGGATACGTGCACATTCACAAAAGAATCAGTAAAACTCGTTAATTGAATTAGCTGAGGCAAAATGAAGCTGTTCTGTCTATAGGATCAACGGAATAAACGGGTTATATTAAAACATATATATAATTAGAAATACAGTTGATTCCGTTTATTTGGGGCACCGTTTAATTGGGAAATTTTTCAAGAACAAAATAGAAAAACATAATTTTAACCCCTTCGGCCCTGGCGTCTTACTATTAGAACACATCTTTACATTGCTCTAAATTATTCGTTTTAAAGAATTTTAAGTTTAAAACCCAGTGTCCTACTAATAATATATTGCAGATTAACAATTTAATCTCATTTGTAATCACACTTGGCAGCAGATTCCTCAGTAAGCAGTAAAATGGAGGCTTTTACCAGTTTACGGGCAAAACGTAAGCACACATTTTTAACCTTCTCATTAAAAATACTAATAATAATTTAGTGACATTTTGTTAATTATATTTTATAAATTAAGGCCATTTCTACCTAAATTAGTCATCTAATTTAGAAAATAATGATAAATCTCATTATAACTAAGAATAAAACATTTGTTCTAGTATTAGGACATGAAACCTTGGGGCTAACAAAGTGCGTGTAAAAAGTACCCAGAATCGGTATATAAAACACACAAAAAAATATTTTTTTTCATCAAAATTTATTTTGCCGTCTTCAAAGTAGACGCTACTGAGTTCAATACAACTATGCCAGCACAGGTCCCAATCTGCCATACTTTTTAGATAGGTAAATGGGATATGGCCTTTAGCTCCTTCTGCGAATTTTCTTTTATGGCCTAAATAGACTCAAAACATTTTCCTGGAAGTGATAATTTTAACTTCGTGAACAGAAAAATGTCACACGAGGCCATACCAGGTGTTCGGTCCTTGGTTAATGACATTAGTTGCGTTTTTGGCCAAAAACTCTTGCAGAACAATAAGAGAAAAATGAGCTCTTTCGAAATCAGTCGTGTCGCGATGCGTTTCAAGTACAAAATATTGGTCATAGCTTAATTAGCGGACTTAAAAGATATGTGAGATATCTTGAGCCAAATGTCTTTAAACATACGATGCTTTTCAAGCACCACACTGTAAGCAAAAACGGACTAAAATACGGAAATTGTACTGGCAGTCGAGACGCCTGTACAATTTCCGCATTTTAATGAAAAAATTTCCCCGTAAATTACAGAAAATTTTCCGTTTTTCCGGAATTTGCGGGGAAAATTTTCCGTTAAAATACGGAAATAGTACTGGCGTCTCAATTGCCGGTACAATCTCCGTATTTTAGTCCGTTTTTTTTTTTTTTTTTTTTTTTTTTTTTTTCTTTTTTACAGTGCAGCGTCTTGATTTTATTGCTGCCAGCTTTATTCGCAGAAATAGGCTGACAAACTGTCCATTAAAAAGTTATGCCGAATTTAAAAAAAAATATGGACGCGGTACTTGTGACACTTGTGCCAGCACATATGGTAAAATCGTTGTTGTAAAGTGGTATGACAATAAAGTTGTGACACTAGCATCTACATTTCTGTCAGATAATGCGAAGGATATTGTGAAAAGATGGAGCAAAAAAGATTCCACTTATATTGATGTATATAGGCCAGAAGTTGTGAAGTTCTACAATAAAAGAATGGGGGGAGTCGACAAACATGACTTCTTACCGTCATTGTATCAAACTGCTATAAAGAGTAAAAGATGGACTCTTCGAGTAAGATCTCATTATTTTAGTGTACCCATTTTCAATTCTTGGTTAGAGTATAACAATTATGAAAAATGCTTGGAAGTTCCTTTGCAAGATTAAATGGATTTATTGGATTTCACATTTGAAATAGCAGAAGCTCTATCACTCAAAGATCTGTCGCTAATCCATATCAAACGTGGAAGGCCGTCATCAAAAAGCTCTGTTTTGCCAAAGAACAAAATGAATACTGCTGTTAGGCCTTCTAAAGATATTAGATTTGATGGAATGAACCATATGATTGAAAGGAGTGGAAAGCAACAGAGATGCAAAATGGAAGGTTGTACAGATAAAAGTACATGTTTTTGTGAAAAATATCAAGTATTTTTATGTTTTCACGCACAGAGAAATTGTTTTACAGGATTTCATATGAAAAAAACTCATTTTATTCATTCTCATGTCCTTTATATCTTACATAATTGTAAATGTGCACAGAAAATAAAATTGCCCATTTTGCGTAATTTAAGCCCTGGTGTCCTATTATTAGAACACTTTTTAATTAGTTTACTAATTATCTAAATGATATAATACTTCATATTATAGTTATTTATGTCTATTTAAGCTTATTTAAGCTGCAATTTATTTTTTATCTATTTCCAAATTAACTCAGGGCCGAAGGGGTTAACTTGTGATAATTGGAGAAGCCGCTTCATCAGGACATAGCGTTCTAAAATCGATTTGTCCCAATTATCCGGAATCTACTGTATATAAAAGTTTTAGGCTCTATACCATTGCCCTTACTTGAAAATAGTAACTCTCTTAGAAAAATAGTAACAAAATAAATAAATTAATAAATACGCATTAAATATTTAAACAAAAAAATATTTATAAGATTTTTAAAAAAATCCCATGAAATTTTCTCTGTCAAATGAATAGCTTACTGGAAGGACATGTTATGATACATTTTCTCAAAAATTGTTTTCTTAACACTTTCCAACATAGTTGAAAAGTGTTTATGAATTCGGTGTGTCTGTTCGTGCTCTAACTCGCGTAAATATAGTCCGATTGCCATTAAAGGGATATATGTTATTGGGTATCACAATGGCATGTTCGGTATTGAAAATGAAGAGTGTAGCATTTACGGTCCGTTTACAGGGACACTCAAAAGAATTCCGTTCATCACGGTCTACGGGGAAAAATCGTGTGCGGTATATATCTTATTGATATTACACTATTTTAAACATAATGAAATTGATATTTATCACTGAAGTGTACTACAAGATTCTTACTTTAGAGATTGGTGTGCATAGAATTTATCGTTCATTTACAGGGACACCCAAAAGAATTTTTGTACAGAAGAAAACGAGCAATAATTGAACTTTGAAGCCTACGAACAATAATTGCTGGAAGTGCGTTTTCAGTTATGGTATGCGTTTGTAAATTTAATTATTTTTTAAATTTACTTGGTGTGTATAAATTCTGTAGATCATATACAGGGCTACACAAAAGTTTTCAGCAACATTTCGTTTATTGGCGGAAATTGCTGAGTGGAAATTTTCAATTGTGCTATGCGTTTAAATGAACTAAGTTTTATCATACTATGTAGTATACATACATATCAATATATCATATGCAGGGTTGCACAAAAAATTGTATATTTCCCCAACTATTCATGATAGTAGCAGAAATTGTGTTTTCAAATGCATTATGCGTTTTCCAAATTATCCATTTAGTAAACTGTGCAGTTTTGCTATAGTGCTCCGAATGTGTTGCAAAGTGTTTTATAATCTATGCCGTATGCATGATTTTTCGTTCTTGTTTTATGGATGAAAATGTTATGAAGTATTATATTTGGTAAAACTAAAATACTAAAATTCTACTAAGTATTGAAGATATGAGACAGTACTTTTTTTTAATATTTAATATTTTTATATTTAAAATTTTAAATTGTAAAAATTATTTCTAATATTTAATAATTAAGTGTTAATATTCTTTTCTAGGAGAATTTAGTATCGCCTATTAACATTCAAACATATGCAACTAAGAAGGAATTAAATAACTAAATTACAACAAAAAACTTTCACTTCAACTGTTTCTAATTCTAATTTTTTTTACATAACATCTTCTTCCACTCAGATCTTCAAATGCAAAATGTATTTTTTCACAGAAGTTAAACAATATTAGGAGAAATATGTGGTACGTTTAAGAACTAAAAGATCTTCTTAAAACACCATCAAAAACTTTTAAATACGCTAGGCCTTTCGAAAGATCTGAGTCTTTCTTCGTCAGGTGCAAAGAAGACGTGCTTCTACTATGAAAGCAGCAGCAAGACACTCTATGAAAGCAGGAGTCTTGCCGCTGCTTTCATAGTAGAAGCACGTCTTCTTTGCGCTTCACGAAGAAAGACTCCGATCTTTCGAAAGGCCTAGCGCATTTAAAAGTTTTTGATGGTGTTTTAAGACGATCTTTTAGTTCTTATTGATTCCCACCATTTTCAACTTATTTCCGTGATACGTTTAATTTCGCGAATATATTTTTTACGAAAAAAATATTTTGTATCAGAAAGACATTGCTGGACTATAAAAACTCAAGATTACAAAGTTTAAAAGATTTTCTTATTTTATATGAGTATAATTTTAAATTCAAAAGCTCTGGATGAAAGTGTATCCCTTTGCTAAGTCAGTGTATTTCACACAGAAAATTCTCTTAAATCTTATATTTCTCATTTCAAAGATATCATGTACGCTGTTGAATATTTTACAATATGGTTTCTTTCTTAAATATTTTAAAGTAATTAGAAATGTATGGGATGATTTATTTTCCATTTAACCCTTCCAGGAGCAAGTAATTGCGTTTCCGGAATGTTGAATTTACACCAGAATTTTCGAAATTTTTTATATGAAAATAAGGAAATGCAATAAATGAAAGTTAAAATTCTAGTGCTAAATTCACCTTAAGTTAAATAATTAAAATACATATGAGAAAGCACAAATAAATGTACAAAAATTACTTTCAGGTGCACACATATAATATAAAGTTATTTAAAATACATAAAAAATATCTTACCTTTAAAATACATTAGAAAAACCCACTTCTATTTGGGGTTTTCTAATGTATTTTAAGATATTTTTAATGTATTTTAAGATATTTTAAATGTACTTTAAATAATTTTATATGAATGCACCTGAAAGTATTTTTTGTACATTTATTTGTGCTTTTTTATATGTATTTTAATTATAAGGAAATGCAATTTTACAGATATTTTACACTAAAGTTATAGAAGTACAATTTTGTTCAAAAATTCTGGTAAAAATCTTGATTAAAATTAAGTGGTATAAAAAATATTCCACCGCCCTTCAATGCAGCCATACTGAACTTTTTTTCTCGCGGGCCGCAAATATAAGTTTCCGACTTTAAGCGGACCGCAATATACTTCAGGGTTGCCAGTTTGGCCTCCATTTTTATCCCGAAATTTCGACTTCAGACCGAACTTTTTGGTGAAGAATTTTTACTTTAAGTAGTCAAGAAAAGTCCGACATTAAATAAATCTGAAAATACTTTTTAAATTTCCTGATGCGAATCCGAGTTTTTCAATAAAAGTGGAGGCCAAACTAGCAACCCTGATATACTTAAAAAAGGGTTAGAAAAACAGTAATTAAAATAACATAATTAGTATAACAGTGCAATATAATAAAGTTAATATTATAAGAGGGTTGAACGTTTGTCGAGGAAGAAATATCGCCAAAAAAATTAACACCATTCTTTCCAACTAATAAACTTCGTAGTAGATTTGTATTGCCAATGCTGTAGAAATATGCCGCGAAGTTTGCTGGTTTTCAGTAGTGCTGTAAAATGTTTTTGATGCCAATTTACAAATGTTGAACTCTAAAAAGCAGTATTAGCTATATAATAAATATAAAACGTAATAATATAACAATACAGAATTTCCACGTTCTAAAGAAAAAAAAAAGGGAGATTTTCTGTAATTAATCCCTATTTTGCTCAAATTGTAGAAATATATAATGCAAATTTAATTTGGAATTATATTTGATCGATGCTGAAGATTAAGAAATATATACATCACTGTAGGACAAATAGGACTACGTGCAAAAGAAACTTTTGACTAAGGAAGGACTTGACTAAGGACATTTTAAAGTTGACATTATATATTATAAGGAAACGGTTTTTAACATAATTTTATGTTAATTATAAATAGCAGCATAGGCGTAGCGTCGGGGGGGGCACGGGGGGGGGCGTGTGCCCCCCCAACCTTCTACACCCTGGGCGCCAGAACAGAAAGCGTAGGGGGCGCCAAATGAAAATTTTTTTGTCTTTACATACAAAAATATATATGTATTTATATTGAATTTGCATGAAAATGTCTTACAGCCGGAAAATCCAAAAGTAAAACTAAACCAAATGCCTTGAAATTTACAAATATATAAAAAAAATTCATCTATAATAGAAGACTGCAAATGAATTGGAAAAAAAGAGCTTTTTTCTTATGCATTATTCTTTCTCCAATTCCAAGTGTACCGAAAGGCGAAGGGGGCGCCAAATGAAGATTTTGTTTGACTCTGACTTTTCTGATGAAAAGATTCCATGAAGACTGATCAATTTTCTTTTCTCTCTCATCCTGAGCAGTGTTGAGCTTTCATTTTTCCCGTCTTGATATGGGCGACATCGGGTGGCTGCCCGGGACAGGTTCGGCTAGGTGGGGAGGCCTAGCAATTGGCTTTAGCTCAACAAGCCCCACCCAGGTTGCCCGGGACAATAAAAATTAACGGGAGAAGGAGTCATGGTCGAAACTAAGGGGGTGGAGAGGGGGCATGTGCCCTGGACGCCACGCGAAGGGGGCGCCAGATGAAAATTTGGTTTACCGTTTTATACAATCTATATATGTGCGTGTGAAATTTGTGTAAAAAGATATTTTTTAGCTGAAAAATCAAAAAGAAAAGCTGAGTAAAGTGCATTAAAATTGTCGAATAGATAAACAGATTTGCCTATAATATACAAGACAGCAAATGAATAACTCTATTCTTTTTCTTATAATTACTTTTTTACATGCATATCACCATATCTGGCCTTAGATGGGGCGAGGTCAGGTAACTGACTGGGACAATAAAAACCAAGCGGTCGAAAATTTATAAATTGAAAAGTAAAAATTTAATAATTTTGTTGTTTTGAGTCACACATAAATTTGAAAATTAAATTTGAAAAGTTGAGGAAAGTATGTAGACATATCAATCTATAAATAAGAAGAGTGATATAAGTGATAATTCCACAAAACTGGTGTAGATAGTACAGGAAGATATTTTACAATGTTGGAATTCATTTTTATACCTACAATAAATCCTGGTTTTTTAGTTCCTGAAACAATGTAACTCATATCACTATGACATTAAAGTACCTCAATTGTAATTATTTGTAATGCTACAATAGTAAACATCTAGAAAAATGAAATATGTCTGTGATGGAATATTGTCTTAAACGAAAAAAACTGCATGGTTCCAACAGAAATAATACCAACAGTTATATCTGCTAAGACGGAAACCTGTATAAAGCGGAATTATTTCCGCTTCCTTTCGATTTTTTTTTCACAGGTTTTAATGCATAAATATTTGACAAAGCTGGTTATATATTTCAATATTATTACGTATTTTACTGTTACACATTTTAAATTTTAAAATAAGTCCTCTAATAGAAACTTTCGTAAATTTCGCTTTGTAAATTTACTTTGCGGAGGAACGAGGGGGCGCCAAAATCCATGTTTGCCCCGGGTGAAAATATAGCTAGTTTCGGTCCTGGAAGGAGTGCACAAAGTAAAATGCTTTAGTAAAACCCTTTAAAAGAAAAAAAATGAGTATAGCATTTGCAGTGGTGCAATAAAAAATCTCACACAGGGCGCCATGGCTAATACAGTCGCCTCTGCTTTTCTCCTCCAAATGATCTTTTCACTTCTTTTTGCCTCCTTGCCCTTGAACTTCCTCAGTCAGTCGACAAAAGAAAAGACGAATTTCGACAAAAGGTCGTAGAAAAATATGGCGAATTTCGTCAAAAAATCTCTGAAACAAATACCCAATATCATTTTCGCCAATCGGTTATAGAAAAAATCACGAAATTTGACAAAGGATCGTGTAAAAAAAATCGTGAATTCCATAAAACGATCGGCGGAAAAAAATGCGAATTTTGGTAATTCGTCGTCGAAAAAATCGCGAATCTCCTAAAAGGACCGTGGAAAAATATCTTTAATTTTATCAAAGGTTGCGGAAACAAATGGCGATTTTCGTAATTCGGTCACGAAAAAATCATCGCAAATTTCGTCAAAAGAATGCACAAAATATTGCGAATTTCGTCTAACGACCAAGTGAAAAAAAATTGCAAACTTCGTCAAATATTCGCGGACAAAAAGACGACAAGGGTAATTCTGAGTTTAAAAAAAAAAAAAAAAAAAACTGAAATTCACAGCAAATTGTCTGAAAGGTTACAGCAGAGGAGTGAAAGGGGGGAAATCTCCCGGCCCCAATTATGCGTTTTTTCGGCTGTCCTTTAGTGAAATTCGCGTTTTTCCGCGATCCTTCGACGAAATTTGCGTTTCTTTATCGCGATCCTTTGACGAAATTCGCGCTTTTCCGTAATATTTTGATAAAAATTGCGTTTTTGCGATCCCTTGGTGAAATGTGTGTGTTTTTCGCGATTCCCAGACGAAGTTTGCGTTTTTTCGTAATCACTTGTCGAAATTCGCGTTTTTTTCCAAGATTCTTTGGCGAAATTCGTTTTTTCTGCGATCCTTTGAAGAAATTGGCGACTTTTTTCTGTGCACGATTGTCGAAATTCATTTTTTCGGCGACCATTTGCCGAAATTCGCGATATTTTTTATGCCCGAATTTTAGGATTGATGAGAGGTTTTTTTTTTTAATTTTCGGAACCGAATGCCTTAAATTTTCGGAAAATTCAGAACAGAATCACCTCTGAAAAGACGCGAATTTGGTCAAATAATCACGTAAAAATTCGAGAATTTAAACAAATAATCAAGAATTTCGTAAGTCGGTTTTGAAAAACAAATCACGAATTTCGATAAACTATCGCGGAAAAGAATTACGAATTTCGTCAAATGATATCTGAAACAAACAGCGAGTACCATCAATCGGTCGCGGAAAAATATATATATCGCGAATTTCGACAAGTGGTGGCGGAGAAAAAATTTCCCCAGTTTGTCGCAGAAAAATTCACGAATTTTAACAAAGTATCGCGGAAAAATAATCGTGAATTCAGTGAAATGATCGCCAGAAACAAAAACGCGAAATTTGGCAAAGGATCACGGAAAAAAAATTATGAGTTCCGTGATACGATCGCCTAAAAAAATTGAGAAATTTGAAATAGGTCATAGGAAAAATTGCGAAATATCCTTCAACGATCGTAGTAAAAGATAGCGAAAAGAAATAACTATTATCATTAGTCGACTGGTGAAAAAATCGCGAATTTCGCAATTCGTCGTGGAAAAAATCGCGAATCTCCTCAAACAACTGTAAAAAATATCTTGAATTTTGCCAAAGGTCATGGAAACAAATGGCGATTTTCGTCATTCGGTATCGGATAAATCATCGCAAATTTCGTAAAAGAAAAATTGCGAATTTCGTCTAACGATCACAAAAAAAAATCTCAAATTTCGTCAAATGGTCGCGGGCAAAAAACGCAAGTTTGGTCAAAAAAAAATGAGAATTTAACCAAATGATCGCGCAAAAAATCACGAATTTATAACTCTGTCATGAAAGGAAAATCACGAATTTTGACAAACGATCTGGAAAAGAATCGGGAATTTCGTCAAAAGATCTCTGAAACAAATAGTAACGACCATCAATCGGTCGCGGAAAATCTATATCGCGAATTTGGACAAGTGGTGGCGGAAAAAAAATCGATTTCGTCAATCTGACGTAGAAAAATTTGCGATATTTGGCAAAGGATCGTGGAAAAAATCGCAAAATCTCCTTCAACGATTGTATAAAAAGATCTTGGAAAAAAATAAGTATTTTCGTCAATAGATTGGAGAGGGGGAGGGGGCGAAGTCGAGAATTTTGGAATTCGTCGAGGAAAAAATCGCGAATCTCTTCAAACAACCGTTGAAAAAGTGTGTTTGGGAAGATGACTTTACAGGTGCTTTGAAGAAAAAGATCAAATATTTTCAGTAAAAATAGTCACTGAAATCCGGAAAAAGTCGCCTTTTTTCTTGAAATAGCCGCTTTTTAATGGTTTTCGGCCTGAAATAGTCGCCATAGCCACCGATGCTGAAAATAGTCGCTTTTAGTAGCAAGTGGCAGCCCTGCAATTGTATGTTAAGAAAAATCGGAATATTTTGAGAAATTGTGTCGAGCTGAACCGAACCGGTACTGATTTAAATGATTTTTTCACGGGCCGGGCCTGGTAAACTGTGAAAAAATAAACGGGCCGTGCCCGGGTGGAACTTTTAATTTTCTCGCCGGGCTGGGCCTGGGCCTTGGAATTGCGGTCCGTGCAGACCTCTGTTATGCCCCTCAGGGCCGTGCAAAGAGCGTCTAAAGGAGCGCCCCGGGCGCGAAATTTACGCTGCAAACCACGGTTTTGTTTATTTATCCATTTTTCGGGGAATTTCTTTTTCTCTCTTGATCATTTTTTCCCCTGTCGCTCAACATCATGAACTCTCTAACAAATAAATGCAATTTTCTTTTATATTACTTAGTTGTTCTGAATTCCTAAATTAAAATTAAACCCTTTAAAGTTCCAAAATAAACGCGAAAAATATTTATTCGATAGAATTTATTTATGTTTCTGCACTTTATCAATTTTATTACACCTATCACGAAAATAACGTTGTTTTTTTGTTTGTTTTTTTTTGGAGGGGGGGGGGCGCAAAATTGAAAATTCGCCCGGGGCGCCGCTTTTATTTCGCGCGACCTTGGTGCCCCCCCAAAATTTTTGGTCACGCTACGCCTATGAATAGCAGGACAGATTTGATCCTCCCATATGAAAATATATAAAACAACGCTGAAAATTTAAAATACTTTTTTTATGAGCATCTTAATTAATTGTAAAAAATGGGTTAATGATTATGTGCCTCGGGGCGCAAATAAAAGGTCGCCGGGCCGCAGGTTGAGTACAGCTGCTTCAATGGGTTAAAATAATCAATAAAGAAATCGGATAAAGTTTTGCTTTTGAGTTGCTAGATGGCAGCACCATAATAAGCTTTACCATTTACCTGTTTGAAAAATGTATGCCAAATTTCATTAATTAAATTTGTCATAGCTTAGATAAAGACAAGGAGGGGGGGATTCTCAGTTATCTGAACAACCTACCCATTTACATTTTGTAAAGGTTAGTTAGTTGAAAAATGTAAAGATGGTTATAATTGGAAAATTCTGAAAATAGAAACTGAAATATCGTGATGAATTTTAATCTATTTCCGTTTGCTCTCAATTTCTCGATTATTATAAAATTTGTGACCCTTTAAAGCCCAGGCTTATTAACACTAGATTTTTCTTTTTTTATACTTTTGAAAATTACACTATAATTTTGATTACTAAAATTTGAGCAGGTTTCCCTGAGTCCTGCCTATTCGTTAGAGGTCTCGGATATGTGAAGCATTTTTGCGGCTCTAAATTAATTTCAAAAATAAAATATCTTTACTCTTTTTCTTTTTTTTTTTTTTTTTTTGGTGGGGGGAGGGGGTTGCTGGCTGGCTTATAAGTTCGAAGGCTAGATGCGGCCCCAGTGTAAAACTTTTCTGGAAGCATTATGTTTAGTTTCAAAAACATTTTTTAAAATAAAAGTGCGCAGTCCGGGTGGCAGAACTGCAGCAAGGGTGGTGCAAGTGGTGCGCTGTCACCAGAAGCCAAGTCAGATAGCGAAATTCTAAAATGGAGGGCCAAAATCACAGTCAGGGGAAATACAGTCACCCCACTGGTTGTGTGGTCGCGTGGTTTTAAGAGAGATAAGGGTGAGGATCACCAACTTGTTTCTCCATTTGAATTTTGAAAGGAGTGAGGGGGAAAGTAATTTTGAAGCGATTGTTACCATATTTACATTTATGCATTATTTACC
Source organism: Maratus speciosus (assembly GCA_963932465.1). Classification (NCBI taxonomy): domain Eukaryota; kingdom Metazoa; phylum Arthropoda; class Arachnida; order Araneae; family Salticidae; genus Maratus; species Maratus speciosus. The sequence continues at coordinate 81,064,876 of OZ010787.1, forward strand.
TTGTTATTTTGTTCGCTTTTATTTATAATAAACAATCGAAATTAACTTAATTAAGATATTTTGATAACATTTTATACAACGAGAATGAATAGTTTAGATTACAAGCTGTAACAATTTTTAAATGATATGACATGACAAATATTCTTTAATAAAAATTTAGTTTTCATTGAAAAGTACTTGTAATCATTTAAAATTTGTCTATAAATTCCGTATGGTAAATATCTCAATAAATTTTCTCCTCTACACCCCCCCCCCCCCTTCCCACAATTTAAATCCATAAAATCACAAAAAAATAATATTCTAGAAAAAGTCAGTAACTATAAAAAAAGACCTTTTTCTAGACTCTAAATCGGAAACTTTAAATTAACAAAATTATATGAAAAAATCACACAAATAATTTAAAACATACAGAATTTAATGTTTAAGTATTAAATAAATTAAAAAAAACTTAAAAATAAATCCAAAATTTTTTTTATGTCGCTCCAAGTTCTCTGCCCATAAAATAAATATGAAAGTAAAAAGTTTTCTGTTTTTAACCCTTTATGCCCGACGGTACATTCAGTGGCGTACCCAGGATTTTATTTCGGGGGGGGGGGGGGCTGACTTAAATTTCCATAATGTTCTAAATCTTACGAAACACGTTGAATTGTGTTATAAACAGAAATCATTTTTGCCAATAACGCCGTAGCCAGGAGGGGGGGAGGGGCAGGGGTGACTTTGTTCCGAAAATTTGAAAAATTTGGTCCAGTGCGAAAATTTGGACTTAAAAAATATCGCGATTTTTGACATGGTCGCCGAAAAAAATCAATTTCATCAATCGTTCGCAGAAAAAAAATCTCCAATTTTTTAAAAGTATCCGAAAAGGAAAAAACCCGCAATTTTGTCATAGGGCCACGGATAAAATGCAAAGTTTGTCAAAGGATTGCGAAAAAAAAAGTCAAATTTCGTCAAATACTCGCGAAGGAAACGCTAATTTCGTCAAATGAGTACAGAAAAAACCCGAATTTCGTCATAAGGCAGCAGAAAAATGGCGAATTACAAAAAAAGATCGCTAAAAACATGCATTCCGTCGAAGGGCTGCGAAAAAAAGAGCTAATTTCGTAAAGGATCGCAAAAAAAACTAATTTCGTCAAAGGGAGATGGAAAAACGTGAATTCCATCTAAAGGACGCAGAAAAGTGCAAATTTCATCAAAAAGACGAGAAAAAAAACGCTAATTTTGTCGAAAGGGCGCAGAAAAAACACAAATTTCGACGAAGGATTGCCTTAAAAAATGCGAATTTCGGCAAATGACCACAGAAAAAACGCGAATTTCGTCAAAGGGCCGCAGAAAAAATGCAAATTTCGACAAAGGATCGCTAAAAAAACATCATTCCGTCAAAGAGAAGTGGAAAAAGCACGAATTTCGTTAAAGGATCGCCAAAAAAAAGAAAAGCAGGGTCACAAAGAAAGTCCACAGAAAGGCGTGAATTTCGTCAAAAGGCTGCGGAAAAAAGCGAATTTCGTCAAAATGTTGCGGAAAACATAAATTTTGGCGGATTGCGAAAAAACGCGAATTTCGTCAAATGGCCGCCGAAAAAGCGCGAATTTCGTCAAGTGACCTCAGAAAAAAAGAGTCGCAGAAAAAAACGTAAATTTCTACAAAGGACCGCTAAAAAAATACGCATTCCGTCAAAGGGAAGCGGAAAAAACACTAATTTCATCAAAGGCTCACAGTAAAAACGTGAATTTTATCAAAAGGCCGCAGAAAAACGCAAATTTCATCAAAAAGACGAGAAAAAGCAAATTTCGTCAAAAAGTCGTGGAAAAAACACAAATTTCGACGAAGGATTGCCTAAAAAAACGCGAATTTCGGCAAATGACCACAGAAAAACGCAAATTTCGTTAAAGGATCGCAAAAGAAAAAGAAAAAGCATGGTGACAAAGAAGAGACCACAGAAAAGCGTGAATTTCGTCGAAAGACTGCGGGAAAAAGTGAATTTCGTCAAAAAGCCACGGAAAAAAGAAAATTTCGACAAAGGATCTCGAAAAAAAAAAGGCAAATTTCGTCAAAGGGCCGCAGAAAAAACGCGAATTTCGAAAAAAAGATCGCTTAAAACCCGCATTCCGTCAAAGGGCTGCGAAAAAAAAGCTAATTTCGTAAAGGATCGCAAAAAAACGCGAATGTCATCAAAAAGGTGAGAAAAAAGGCAAATTTCGACAAAGGATCTCGAAAAAAAACGCAAATTTCGTCAAGGGCCGCAGAAAAAACGTGAATTTCATTAAAAGGTCGTGGTAAAAACGCGAATTTCGAAAAAAAGATCGCTTAAAACATGCAATCCGTCAAAGGGCTGCGAAAAAAAAAGTTAATTTCGAAAAGGATCGCAAAAAAACGGGAATTTCATCAAAAAGACGAGAAAAAAAACGCAAATTTCATCAAAAATCCGCGAAAAAGGCGCAAATTTTGACGAAGGATTGCGTAAAAAACGCGTATTTCGGCAAATGACCTCAGAAAAAACGCGAATTTCGTCAAAGGGCCGCAGAAAAAAACTCGGAATTTCGTTAAAGGATCGCAAAAAAAGAAAAAGCAGGGTCACAAAGAAGGGCCGCAGAAAAACGTGAATTTCGTTAAAAGACTGCAGAAAAAAGCGAATTTCGTCAAACAGCCGCAAAAAATGCTACTTTTGCCAAGAAGCCGCAGAAAAAAAGCAAATTTCATCAAAAAGACGAGAAAAAAACGAGAATTTCGTCAAAAAAGGCGCGGGAAAGAAGCAAATTTCAACGAATAATTTCGTAAAAAAAAAACGCAAATTTTGGCAAAAATCTGCGAAAAAAACTTGAACTTCATCAAAAACCCGCCGAAAAAAACACAAATTTCGACAGGATCATGAAAAAAAACGCAAATTTCGTCACAGATCCGCGGAGAAAACGCAAATTTCGACCAAGGGCGGATCTGGAGAGTCCTCAAGGGGGGGGGGGGGGCGATTTTAGAAATTTGGAAACTCCAATCTGATACGCGGGTCGGGGCTGATTTTTTCACTGCCGGTCGTGTTACTTCTACTTTTTGCTGTGGGTCGGGTTTGGGTCCGGTTGAGTTCTATTTTTTGCTGCTGGTGGGATTAACTTATACTTTTTTGCTGTGGGTCGCGTTTGGGTCTGGTTGATTTCTATTTTTTGCTGTGGGTCGGGTTAACTTCTACTTTTTTGCTATGGGCCGGGTTAACTTCTAATTTTTCGATGCGAGTCAGGTTTGGGCCCGGTTGACTTCTATTTTTCTGCTACAGGTTGGGTTGACTTTTACTTTTTAGCTGCGCCTAGCGCGTTGCGTTTGGGGCAGATTGATATACATTATATCCGGTTTGGGTCAGTTTCGGATTGGTTTTTCACTACTGCGACTTGCGAGAAGGGTTCAGGTTGACCCGGTTTTTTTTTTAAGAAAGTCTAAGTATTTTTGAAGATAAAAACTATATGCAGTAAAATCTCTATAACAGACACGTCCAAATACTTATTTGGGAATACTTTTTAATCTCCAGAATTATGTAAAAAATACTAATTTGGTATAAGACTGCTTGTCTCTTTATATCTAAGGTGAGTTGTAATTCAGTAAAGAATGCTTTGAAACTTGTTAAAAAACATACCGGGTGTCCTTAAATGGATTTTAAAATTTAGTACTTTTCGAATGGTGACAGCTATTTAAAAAAATCTTCCAGGAGGGTTATGTAAGATGTCATGAGATATTTTACTGTGATTCTTGATTTTACTGTATAATAGCAGCGATAGATGGCGCTGTAAACAGTGGTTGTTAAGCCTACCTCCTCCGGGAACCGATTTAGTGCCTCTTGCTTCCAGCACCATCTTCGTTGCTATTTTAAACTAAAATCAAGAATCGCAGTTAAAAAAATTATCAGGGGTAGAGTAAAAAAGAAAAAAAAAATCTGAAATTCAAAGAAAATTTTCTGAAAGGTTACAGCAGATGGGGAGATTCCCTTCTGGCACTAATTATTTTTGTTGCAGGTAGGGTTAGCTGTTTTGGATTCGGATCGAATTCAGGCTGAGTGTAGATTCCTGAAAGCTGGGTTTGGATTAACTTGTTTTTTTTTTAATTTGTTCAGTATATTATTTTAAGTTAAAAATTATACCTATAATAATAAAAGTATGTAAGCGTGCTATTTTCTAAAGAGACCACTGCATTTTCCCCACGACTCTTTGATGAAATTCGCTCGTCTTCGACCCTTTGATGGAATTTGCGTTTCTTCTGCAACCCTTTGACGAAATTAGTGTAATTTTGCAGACCTTTGGTAAAATTCGCGTTTTTTCCGTGACCCTTCTACAAAATTCGTGTTTTTTCAGCGATCCTTTGACTAAATTCGCGTTTTTAATGCGATTCTTTGACTAAATTCGTTTTTTTAATTCCACGATTCTATGAAGGAATTCGTGTTTTCTCCACGATCCTTTCACGAAATTCGCGTTTTTTTTTTTTTTTTTTTTTTTCGTGGCTATTGGACAAAATTTGCGTTTTCTCTGCGATCCTTTAACGAAATTAGAGTTCTTTTCGCTGCTTTTTGAAGAAATTCGTGTTTTCTGTGATCATTTGAAGAATTTCGCATGTTTTCCGTGGCTCCCTGACCAAATTAGCGTTTTTTCTGTCATCATTCGGCGAAATTGAAGTTATTTTCTGCGAACGATTGACGAAATAATTTTTTTTTATCGAGACCATTTATCAAAATTTGCGATTATTTGTATGTCCGAATTTTCGGATAGGTGAATTTTCTAAATTTTTGGAACCGAATGCCTTAACCCTGGAGCTGCGTATTATTATTATTATTATTATTATTATTATTATTATTATTATTATCAAAATAGGTTAAAAAATTGCTCATATTTTTTATTACACATTTCAAATCTGCACATATTTTAGAGTAAAATATGTCCCAAAATCTTTGTGAAACAGGTTTTTTTTTAATAGAATTAGATCATTAAAAAAAAGATTTGATGCGGAAATTGCGAGTTGCGCAAATTTTGCCACTTTACGTTGGCCGTGGAAATCGCGGGTTGCGCAGCGAGAGTGTTAAATTTTCGGAAAATTTGGAACATAATCTCCCCTGTTCCCGACATCTATAACCCTCCTGCAAGCATTTTTTTTTAATATCTGTCACCATTTGCAATTTAATGATAAAATTCATTAAATTGAAATCAGTCATTAATCAGTCAGTCCATTTTAGGACACCCGGTAAATTCAGTAGTTATGGGATGATGGCTGAAATTAAGCATTTAAAAAAAAAAGTTAAGCTGGCTTCGATATGGCAGTTAGAGGTTCACCTGGGCTGAAGTTATCAGGCCCAAGCCTGGTCCAACCCACATAAAAAAATAAAACTATTTGCCCCGCCCGGTATAAAAGCTAAAAAATCAACTCCAGCCCTGCCTGCATTTTGCAATTAAAATTATTCATTAAGTATACTTGCTTATGCTCATATTTTATTTTCAGATTATGTTCGAAATTCATGAATAACAGAAAAACAACAATATTAATGACTATACCGATGACTATTTAGGCAATTATGTACGTAAACACTATGTAAAAATATGACTTAGACAATTACATTCAAATAAAAATCCAGTAAGATCCAGTTTAGAATGAAAGAAACGGTTGATAAAAGAAAATCATAATTTTAAAGCTCTACAAAGTAAAAAAGTAAATTTTAAAAAATGCATCTCTGTAACTTATCAAATCAAATTAAATTTCTAAAGATTTCGCTAAACAAATGTACAAAACAAATATAATTTTTACGAATGACAAATAAGTAAGATTGCAGACCAACTTGGGCTCGGGAGGAAGAATTAAGAGGAGTGCACGGGTCGTGGTCGGGCCAATAATGCTTATCATACGGGCTGACACGGACCGAATGTTTAGCTTTTATTCCGGGCCGAGCCCCGACCTGTAACTTTTGGCCAGTGCAGACCTCTAGAAAAAATGAAGTCCTGGCCAGGCTCGATCTCGAGGAAAAAGAAGTCTGGCCCGACGCGAATCTGCAGAAAAAATTAAGTTCAGGGTACGACCCGACTCTAAAAGAGAAAATGATTTGATCAAGCCCGAGTCTCGTGAATTTAAATTGGCGCGATCCGGGTCGGGTCGAACCAACTTGGGCTCGGGAGGAAGAATTTAGAGGAGTGCACGGGTCGTGGTCGGGCCAATAATGCTTATCATACGGGCTGACACGGACCGAATGTTTAGCCTTTATTCCGGGCCGTTCCCCGACCTGTAACTTTTGGCCAGTGCAGACCTCTAGGAAAAATGAAGTCCAGGCCAGGCTCGATCTCGAGGAGAAAGAAGTCTGGCCCGACACGAATCTGCAGAAAAAATTAAGTTCAGGGTACGACCCGACTCTAAAAGAGAAAAGACCTGATCCAGCCCGAGTCTCGTGAATTTAAACTGGCGCGACCCGGGTCGGGTCGCGCCGGGCTCAAGCTCCGCCACAAGTCATTTCCCGTGAGGATGCATAATGTCGTTTTACAAACCCTTTATTAGCCCAAGGGGGGGGGGGGGCGATCGCCCCTTCGCCCCCCCCTTAGATCCGCCATTGATTTCGACGAAGGAGTGCGTAAAACAAAACGCGAACTTCGACAAAAAGCCGCAGAAAAAGCGAATTTCTTCAAATGACTGCGGCGAAAATTCAAATTTTGTCAAAAAACCGTGGATAAAACAAAAATTTTTGGCAGGGAGATTCGACTGAAAAATCAAAGTTAAATAGCTACTTTTACAGCTGTGATATACGCTCGAAATTCGCCAACCATCCCAGGTGTGTAATCCTTCGGTTAATTTATCACTAGTTTTCTTCACAACACTAAATTATAGTTTATTTATAAGAATACATAAAGACATGGAAGACAAAACATTTTAACGTCACACTATATACAAATAATTATATTTTTCACATAGCTGCAGACCACCTTCACATTTCACTCCGAAACAACACTTCACTATATTGCTAAATTATTTCCCAAAAAACTCAAATTAATATACTTCCGTTTTTATTACAATCTTTCGGTTTCTCATAAAAAATACCCGTGCACGCTCACATGCCGGCTTACACAACACTTCTACCTTCCACACTCTGAATAAACAGTGTCCCCCTACCTTTCTCCACGCACCCACGTATCACGTGTCAAATGGCGCCAGAGAAATCAAAGGAAAATTATCCAGACGCCTCCAGACATCACAACAACCAACTCTTCCGCACCGGATTTCCGATTTAGCCGAAATCGACTTGTGATTAGCTGCAGTGTTACTGTGCATTAACATACTTCCGCATTGACAATCTTGGTGCCCGTCGACTGCGAGAGAAATTAAAAAACTCGCTAAATTAAACTACTTTTTGATTTGTCGAATTTACTTGTAGGTCTCTTGAACTGACCACATACGTTTTCATTTATCCAGCAAAACAGGTATAAAGCTATTCTTCAGTCATTTGAAAATTTATTTTGTGGTTTCAAGTAAATTTGGTCGCAGGACTGAGGAGAATATTGGATTAACAAGAAAAACAAATTCGTGGCATGCCAGAAAATAAAACAAATTTAGCTGAAAAAGAAGGAATATCAGCCCTTTTTTCATTTCACTGCGATCTCTTCGGAGGTGGAATGGAGCTGTAACCTCATAACCCCGTCGCTATCGACTTCTTTGGGTGTATGCGGGGGCATCACTGTGCGGGTAGCATCACTGTGCACTAGTATATGGGACTAACCAGACTAGCTGCGCCGCAGACAAAAAAATTAAGTTTTATCTCAAAAGAAAGAAGAAAAAACAGGAGTTTTTTCTTCATTTTTGATTACTTCGAAAGGGGGCCCTATAACCCCATCAGCCCCCTTCCCCTCATTGGGTATACTATGTTCTAACTGTGCACTGATATGAGACTAGCCAAAAGCCTAGTTCGTTGTATTGCAGAAAACAATTGCATTACAAATTTATCTCAAACAAAAAGAAAAAAAAATCAGCACTTTTTTCATTCCATTTTCAACTATTTTGGGAGAGGTCTGTAACCCCATCACCCCCTTTCTACTTCTTTGGGTATAATGTGGTGTCACTGTGCACTAATATGGAACTAAACAGAAGAGTGTAGCTAGTCTGTTGAATGATAGGAGAAAAAAAAAGGCAAATTTATCTCAAGCAGAAAGAAAAAAAGCATTATTTTTTTTCGATTATTTCGGGAAGAGGGGGCTGTAAGCACTTCAGCCGCCTCCCCTTCTTTCGGTATGCTGTGATGTCAATGTGGACTAATATGGATTTAACGAGAATGGCTATTTCGCTGTATGGCAGAAGAAAACTTACAAATTTATCTCAAACAAGAAGAAAAAAATCAGCATTTTTTTCGTTTTATTTTCGACTATTTAGGAAGGGGACACCCCATTAGCCCCTGTCACCTCTTTGGGTATAATGTGGTGCCACTGTGCACTAGTATGGAACTAAAGAGAAGAGAGCGGCTAGTCTGTTGAATGATAGGGGGAAAACACAAATTTATCTCAAACAAAAAGAAAAATATCAGCACTTTTTCATTTCATGCTCGACTTTTTGAAAAGAGGGCTGTAACCCCATTAGCCCCCTTCTACCTTTTTGGGTATAACGTGGTGTCACTGTACACTAATATGGAACTACAGTGAAGGAAATGGCTAGTCTGTTGAATGATAGGGGAGAAAAGGCAAATTTATCTCAAACAGACAGAAAAAAATCAGCACTATTTTTTCATTTCATTTTCTACTATTTCGAGAGGGGGGGGGCTGTAATTCCAACAGCCCCCTCCCCATCTTTGGGTGTGCTGTGATGCCAATGTGGACTAATATGAAGTTAACGAGAATGGCTATTTTGCTGTATGACAGAAGAAAAAATTACAGATTTATCTTTAAAAAGTAAAGAAAAAACAATTTTTTCATTTAATTTTTTTGCTATTTCTGGTTTTTTTTTTGGGGGGGGGGGGGCTGTAACCCCGTCAGCCCCCTTTCTCTTCTTTTGTGTCAATATGGACTACTATGGAACTAAAGCGAAGGAAGTGAATAGTCTGTTGAACGATAGGGGAAAAAATGCAAATTTATCTTAAACAGGCAGAAAAAAATCAGCACTATTTTATCATTTCATTTTCGACCATTTCGAGAGGAGGGGGCTGAAATTCCATCAGCCCCCTACCCATCTTTGAGTATGCTGTGATGTCAATGTGGACTAATATTGTGTTAACGAGAATGTCTATTTTGCTATATGAGAGAAGAAAAAATTACAGAATTATCTTAAAAATGTAAGGAAAAATTACTTTTTCATTTAAATTTTCGACTATTTCGGGAGGGGGGGCTGTAACCCCGTCTGCCCCCTTTCTCTTCTTTGTTGTCAATGTGGACTAATATGGGACTAATGGGAATGACTAGTCCGCTGTATGATTGAAAAAAAATAATTTTTTTTTCAAAAAAGAAAGACAAAAACAACACTTTTTCATATCACTTTCGAAAATTTCGGGGGGGGCTGTAGCCCCATCAAGCCCCCCCCCCCCTGGGTACGCCCATGGGTACGTTAAAGTGCCATTAAAATAACTTGTTATAAAACTAATTTAATACATCCATAGTTATACTGTTTAGAATGATTTACAGATATTTTACTTTATCTTGTTCCAAAAAACATTATTGGTTGCACAAAAGAAAAAAAAAACACAATTTATTTTGTCTTTGCATCTTTTTCAGCTTTCTTGACGTTGACAGATTGGTGGGTGGGGGGGGGGGGCGAAAGTTTCTGTTTGGAAATATTTCTATTGTAAGAAATTATATTTGTATATTTTGTAATTCTACAAAATACTAAAAAACAAGATTTTAAATAACTAGGGGGCTCTGCCCCCTACGAGCTACACTCCTCAACCCCCGTTCAGACACCGCAGACTCTAACAGCACGCTAATTTGATCGACTTTAAAAAGATTTCGGAAGAATGAATTATAATTTGAATCTGACAATTATAATGTGGCGTAATTTTCACCAAACTTTTCTTTCTATTTTTAAAATTCACGTAAAAATACTTTTGTTAGAAATGAAATATTATGATCATCTTAAAATATGAAATAAATGTCTCGCGCAATTTTTAAATTTAAACTGTTTTGCAATATTATTTTTTGTTCATTTTACGTAATAAGTGTAATGTGATGTAAATGTGACGTAAATTCTCCTATTTATGACTTCTAACGCATGTTAATGAATTTATTATTTTACAATATTCTTTCTCTTTTTAATTCACCTGTAAATATAGTTTTTATGACGTGATTGAGTTCCTGCTTTTTATATTTTCTGTTTACGTGTAAAATAAATTTTTAATTTGAAGCAAACATTATTGTTTGCGCTGTTTATACAGTTGGCAACAGTTTAAATTAATACAATTTTCTAAAATTTGTAAAAAATATCTCTCGAAATGCTGAAAATTGGAATTTAAAATAGAAATAAAACCTCAAAAAATGATTCAAATTAAAAACCTAAATGCCGTCTGCACACCGGGAAATTCTGACGCATAAAATGATGATCTAAAAGTGATTAAATTCCTATGTACAGTTTTTGCTCCTATAAAACTTTTTTAATGGAACGATTTTGTCCAACTTTGTCATTAAATATCTCTTCAAATAATTCTTCGATTTGAAAACTGTCCGCATCAGCGTGTTTATCAAACATTTCTTTATAATACTACCGATTTTCATATTTTTGTATGCAACAGTTTTTTTTTAATATTAACGAAGAAAGGCCATGCTTAAGCATTCAAATTGGATGCCGATCTGCCGGGAATATCTACGCAGATTTTCATTGGTCCATTTCCAAATCAAAACTTTTTTATATATATAGAAGGAAAGATTTGAGGGGAGTTACAAATATTGCACAAAATCCCTATAAATTCAATTTAATTAATTTTGGAAAAATCCTTCTAAAATTTATTAAATGATTGTGTAAATCTTCTAATGTAATTTCAAAAATTCACAAAATATGCTGCAGAAATTCAATTTTTATCTTAAAAATCAAGCCAAGTTTCATGACTGCTATTCAAGTCCGCTATGTGTTAATTTGGCGTGACCCCGATTATGGAAATTTCCTTCGTTTAATTTACGATTAGAAAAGCATGAACTTGTGCACTTATTTAAAAAATTACAATTTTCTCTCTGTTTTTTTTTTTTTTTTTTTTTAATATATGCAAAAGGAAAAAAGAAGCATAGTTTAAACAACTTTTCAAGATTTCTAAATTGTTTTTTTAAACATAAAATCATTAATTAATTAATTATTAAAGTGCATTTAAAAGTATATATTACATTCTTTATATTTTATTTATATTTTATTTTTTATATTTTAATATTTAAAATATTTCATTGTTGCAGTTTCACAGCTAATTGGCACATTTTAGCATGCATGGTTTGGCACATAATTAATTCCATTCTTCTTGTAACTCTTATACAATTATAATCATAAGGAATATTTAGCAATTTGTCACTTGGACCCTGTTTAGGGAAACATATTAATTTATAATTAATTTCTCAAAATATTAAAATGTTATATTGTCATCGAAAACCTGTTTATTCTTAATGATTAAAATCGGTTTAGAAACTGACATTTTTTAAAATTATTTTCCATTAGGCAAAATTTTTTGAAAGTTTTTAGTATTCTAAGTTAGTTATTAAATTTTTCTATAGAAAAGTGCGAATATTTGTTTTATTTTGGATTTTAAAAATAACATAACGAAAAAAAAGTGCAAGTTTCATTTTTAATTTTCATTAACTAAAAAAGTACTTGCCATATTATTTAAAATTTTTTACAGCTTAAAATCGAAATCTTCCATTCACATTTTACAAAAAGTCATCAAAATATCTTGAGTTAATTTCGATGGCTTATTTTAAATGAAATAGAAAAAATTCGCTTCAATACATGATTTTTTCTCGGAAAAGGGAGTATTTGACGTTTCCCCTAGCGCTAGAGATTGCTCTCTGAAAAGGACGCGACTCAATGACCAATGAGGTGCTCGGATTTCATCTGACTGTGATTTTGGCACTCCATTTTAGAATTTTTCAGTCAGATAGGTGCTTAAATGTCGTAGTTAGTCACTACCGATGTTCTTCCGATCGGCAGAAAAAGAAACAAACCTTTTTGCACCAGGCGCCAAATAGTGTTGCTACGCCGCTGCCAGGTCCATTTCACCTGCCTCTCACGCCTATTGTGGCCAGCCCTCTATTTTCCAATATATCGGAAAGGATGTCCCAGTTGTTGACCGGTCATGGGCACACTTGTGTTTGAACAGCTGACAACACGCAGATTTCTGCGATTAAAAAGGAGAAAATTATTTAAAATAGTGGTAATAAAAACGCATAAAAGTTAATAACTATGCAGACAAGAATATCTTCATGACTGATCAACAACGTTAATATATTATTTATCTGTATTACCTTTACAGTGTCTGCTAAAATTCCCATCCTACACCTTCCAACCAGGTGTGAGAAATCCGTTGGAATTTTAAGCAAGAACAAAGATCATGCATCAGGTAGAGATTTTGAAACACTTTCCAACATTAACAAAATTCTTAAGGAATTTCATTTTTCCATACAATTTAATAAGATATCTAAATAAAGAATTGGAAAGACATTTATCGGAGTTAAAAATCGATTTTTAGCAATTGCTGCCCATATCCGATAATGTATGCGAATACTTTTGTACAGCCTTGCATATGATCTCTAGATTTTTATTCATATCATATAGTGAAACAATTTAAATCAGCTGGAAAAAGCACAAAGCAACTAAAATCACTTTCTGTGGATTATTATCCATAGATGACAACATATTTATATCTTTTTGTTCAGCCATGCATAATTTATTCATAATTTAGTGTACTATTGCCATATAATATACTAAAATTTAGTTGAGCTCAAAAAACACGTAAAACGGTTGAAAGTGTCCTTTCAAAAAATTCCGTTTACAGATGTTAATCCGAATTCTTTTGGGTAAACCTGTATTTACAGAATTTATACGCACCACATAATATAGTAAAATTTAACACAGCTATAAAATGCGTTACACAAATATAAACACATTTCCAGAAGTTACCATTCATAGATGGCAAAGTATCAAATTTATTTTGGCAAACCTGTACATAATTTTTTTTTCTACAAGCATGTCATATTACACTAAAATGTAGTTCAGTTGGAAAATGCATAACACAGTTAAAAACACACTTTAGGCAATTCACGCCCATAGACGTTAATGCTTACGAATTATTTTGCGGAACCCTGTATATGACGTATATAATTTATACACACCATAAAATACACCAAAATTTAGTTAAACTTTAAAATGCATACCACGGCTGAAAACTCATTTCAGCAATAATTTCTCATAGACCGTCCTGTAACCGAACTCTTGTGTGTCTCTGTAAATTAATGATAAATGCTACACACTCCATAGTCTAAAGAAAGCATTTTGTAATGCATATCAATTTAATTATGTTTCAAGTAGTATAACATGATTAAAATACACTGCAAGAATTTATTCCTTATAGATTATAATGTAATAATTTTTTTAATTATCTTTTTTTTTTTTTTTTTTTTTTTTTTTTTTTGCGTTCCTGTAAACGAACTTAAATGTTACTTTCTCCATACTCTACAGACGTTTGAAAATTATTAGAATAATTGTGAAATTTACAATAAAATCTTGTTATATTAAAGAAATAATACATTTAAAAAATATTGATACATTTAATATATAGTGTGCATCCCGTTGTTTTTTACTAAAGATTCGATACGTCTTGGCATACTTTGTATGAGTTTTTGGCAATTAATTTGTATTTCGTTGTCATGATGCCAAATCTGGATGAGTTTTTTTATCAGAACATTCTTGTTTGTGATGTTTCATTTCTTTAATTTAATTAAAGAAAACACTTCCATGGCCTAGAAACAGTCCAGATATGAGCCCCATAGTGAACATTTGGGCCATTGTAAAGAAAAAATTAAAGAAATACAACATCACAAACAAGACTGTTCTGATAGAAAGACTCATCCAAATTTGGCATCATGACAACGAAATACAAATTAATTGCCAAAAACTCAAGTATGCCAAGACAAGTATGTCATCATTTCTTTAATAAAACACAAGGGGATGCACACTAAATATTAAATGTATCAATATTTTTTAAATATTTCTATAATATAACAATTTTTTAATGTAAATTTCACAATTATTCTAATAATTTTTACACGTCTGTAAAAAAAGCATGTTGTAGTCCACTTAAGTAGTGCAAATCAATTCCATTGTGTTTAGTGTATCATAAAAGCATTAAAATGCACCGCAAAGATTTCCCCCAAAGACCGTAATGTATTGGAATTCTCTTGTGTGTAACTGTAAACGAACTATAATAGTTACACAATTCATCTTCAATAGGGAACATTCTATAATAAACCTCAATAATATACGTCCATGTCGTGGAAATCCAAGTAGAGAACACATTTGTAATTGAGAATAGTAAAATAATGAATGTGTTTCAGTGAAAAAATGAAGGGTTTGTTGGAAAAGGAGGTAGCTCTATTTTCGCACTTTTGAAAGAATAAACGAAAACCCTTTAAATTTTTTACGGTTTCGTCAAAAGTATTTTCACTTATGCATTTTTGCATGCATCTATTCATTGTTTGTAACAATAATAACAAACCAAATACATATTCTGAGCGATTTTTTTAACAAAAATGTCAAAAATGGAGATACCTCCATTTTGCAACAAGCCTTTCAATCTGTGAAACTAATACTTCTTAAGACACCATTGCCGACACTTTAGGTTCTGTGGCCTTTTTTACATGCTTTTATTTAACTTTGTTCATGTATGTAAAGATGGAATTTTATAATCTATTTTTAGCTAACTGCCTGATAGGCTAGAGTTATAAAAATTACGTGCACACACGTGCATTTCTGATGACAATACAATCTTTTTAATATTTGTAGTACTTAATTATAAATTAATTTTAAGGCATTTTCGTGTTAGCCAACTACAGGTGATTAATAGCCAAATGTTCTTCATGGTTACAACTGTATAAGAATTACATCAACAAAGGAGTTTATTATGCGCCAAATCAAGCTTTCTAAAATAGGCCAACTGACTGTGAAACTGCATCAATGAAATACTTTTTTAGAGAGTGGATTGGAGGGAGATGATAAAAATATCTCGGTGACTCAAATAATCAGAAGGTTTTGTAGAAAAATAAACTTTATTAACATAACAACACATAGTCAAATATTCGCCATCGTCACTGACAGAATACCTGCCGCTCTCTGCAGAGTTCGAAAGTTACTGCGTCACGTGACTTCAAAAGCTCTCCGCAGAAAACGCGGGGGGAGGAAATGCGCCTCATTGCTATTGGCTGGCTCCTTGCGTGCGAGAGAGAGAGAAATAGCAGACGGCTACAGAGTATGCCCCCAGTGACGAAGTCGCGATTACAAAAAGGTAGCAATTAATAAAATACATAAGAAAGGTCTTGAGTAAAATTAAAGTACATATGATGCAAAAAAAATAGAAAATATATTATGCATTACATGAAAAACAATACTTTTGAGAAGGAAATAGTATGCACACTATATACATCAAATGTTTTAAACAATATAATCCGTAACGAGATGTTTCGGAAAACGAAGTTTACGACCAGATTTTGTGGTAGGATGTTCAACAGGAGTAGTTGGAAAATTTATGGGCTCATTTTGTTTTTGAGGTTGGGAAGGTGAAATAGAATCTGCTATTTGATACGCAGGTTTAATGCGATCAATAGATACAGTACAGCGCTTCCCGTTTATTTCCAAGTCAAACGTTTTCTCAGACCTGTCAATCACTCGATGAGGTCCTGTATAAGGGGGTGATAAGGGAGGATTGACTTTATCTGATCTAAGAAACACGTGTGAACAGGTTTTTAATGAGGGATTGACATAAATTTTAGGATTGCCGTGCATTGCAGTGGCAATGGGATTTAACTTTCTCATTTTTTCAGTTAACTCAGTGACGTATGTAAGAGTAGGTGGTTGATTTATAGTTTCAGTGTTAATGAGATCAGAGGGTAGTCTGATATTTGTGCCATAAACAAGTTGAGCACAGGTCGCTTGGATATCATTTTTAAGAGCAGTGCGTAAACCAAGTAAGACAATGGGGAGGATTTCAGTCCATTGAATTTGATTGTGAGCTTTAAGAGAACTCTTAAGATGGCGATGGAATCGTTCAATAAAACCGTTAGACTGTGGATGGTATGCTGTAGTTCTGATGCGTTTACATCCTAATCTATCTGTAAGCTCTTTGAAAAGAGTGGACTCAAAATTTCTACCCTGATCAGTAGTGATGGTAACAGGGGTTCCAAATCTGGAGATCCAACTGTGTATCAATGTACGAGCAGTTGTTTCTGCAGTCATATCAGATGTGGGTATAACTTCGGGCCATCTCGTGAACCTATCAATGATGGTCATGCAATACTGATTGCCATCGGATGAT
Organism: Maratus speciosus; assembly: GCA_963932465.1. Taxonomy (NCBI): domain Eukaryota; kingdom Metazoa; phylum Arthropoda; class Arachnida; order Araneae; family Salticidae; genus Maratus; species Maratus speciosus. The sequence continues at coordinate 81,081,347 of OZ010787.1, forward strand.
GGTAAAGGTCCGATAAAATCAATATGAATATGGGCAAAACGAGCATCAGGTTCAGAGAATGTACCAATTGGTGATTTGGTGTGTTGAAAGATTTTAGCTTTTTGACATTTCGTACAGCTGCGAACCATAGATTTTATGTCCTTACGCATGCGAGGCCATACAAATCGTTTGGAAATTAAATCTAATGAAGCTGAGGTACCAGGATGCGAGAAATAATGCAAGGTTGAAAAAACTGATTGTCGCATACTTTTAGGAACAAATGGTCGAGGATGTTTTTGTGACATATCGCAATATAAATGTACATCTTCGAGTGGAAAATAATTTTTTTCTAATTTTAATGAAGTGGTGTCAAATTCGAGAAGTTGTTTTAGCTCTTCATCATTTGTCTGAGCAGTGGCAAACTCTTTAAAATCTAACACATTAGGAGAAATTGAATCTATCTCAATTCGAGATAATGCATCGGCCACAATGTTGTCAGAGCCTTTAGTATATCTAATATCAGTAGAAAACTGTGAAATATAGTCTAAATGTCTCAATTGACGTGGGCTACATTTATCAGGGATTTGTTGAAATGCGAATGTAAGGGGTTTTTGGTCTGTATAAATAATGAAATTTCGACCTTCTAGCATGTGTCTGAATTTTTTAATAGAACAATAAATAGCAAATAATTCACGATCATAAGTAGACCAATTTCTTTGAGATTTATTTAATTTACAGGAATAAAATGCTATTGGTTCCCATTGGTTTTCGGAGAGTTGCATTAAAGATCCACCAATTGCGACATTGCTGGCATCGACCCATAAGCTTAGCTGGGCGCCAGGAATTGGATGTCGTAATAATGTAGCTCGAGCTATAGCTTCTTTTGAAGCAGTGAAGGAAAGAATGGCTTCATCGTTCCATTGTAATTGCTCAGTTTTGTTAGCATTGGAACTGGGATGTTTTTTCGTATTTTTGTGTCCTTCTAAGAATTTAACGAGTGGAGCTAAAATATCGGCAGCTTTGGGAATGCACCGTCGATAAAAATTGAAAAGACCTAAGTAGCGTCTTAGTTGAGTTAAGGTAGAGGGCTGGGGGAAATCTAGGATGCATTTTACACGATCAGGTAAGGGTTCAATTCCTTCAGCTGAAAGTTTGAATCCTAAAAAATCGATAGTGGATTGGCCAAATTTACATTTATCAACATTAATACACAGGCCATACTCTTTAAGTCTAGAAAACAACAACTCAAGGTGTTCTAAATGTTCAGTTTCATTATTTGATGCAATTAGAAAATCATCAAGAAATGCGTAAACAAATCCTAAGTCACGAATTACGTCATCAATAAATCGTTGAAAAGTTGAGGAAGCGTTACAAAGGCCGAATTGCATACGAGTGCTTTCGAAAAGTCCGAATGGAGTGCAAATCGCAGTTTTATGTACATCATCAGGATTTATGGGAATTTGATGGTAGGCTTTTACAAGATCAATGTGACTGAAGATTTGTTTACCATGTAATTCAGCAGTGAAATCTGCGATACAAGGGATAGGATATTTTTCTTTAACAGTTTGTGCATTTAGAGCACGATAATCACCAACAGGTCTCCAATCGACAGATCCTTTCTTCGGCACCAGGTGCAAAGGCGAAGAGTAATTACTTTTAGAAGGTCTCATATGACCGAGTTGTAACATGTGCTGAAATTCAGCTTTGGCAATTTTTAACCGATCTGGAGCTAGCCGTCTAGGCTTAGCAGTGACTGGAGGCCCCTTAGTGTTTATATAATGCACAGTATTATGCTTAACCGGTTGGTTAGGATCCGGTAATTTCGTGATTTCAGGAAATTTAAATAATAATTTACCATATATATCATTTACAACATTGGGTTTCACAGAAAATATATTACAAGTACTTAATATAGCAGGAGCTTTTAAATTAGTAGTGGAATCAATAAGACGACGATTCCGTAAATCAAGTTTTAAATTAAAACTATGCAAAAAATCAGCTCCTAAAATAGCACATGAAACATCACAAATATAAAAAGAATATGTAAAATTTCGGCGTAGGCCTAAGTTGATATTAATACATTTACGACCATACACATTAATTTTTGTGCCATTAGCAGCACGAAAGGTTTGAAGAACAGGCTTAGTTTTGTCATTTTTATTCGCGGCCACAAGTGAGGCATCAGATCCAGAATCGACTAGAAAACACATACCTGTATTTCTGTCTCTAACGAAAAGGCGACGAGAAGGTGCTGGGGAGAAGTCCGTCGCCGCTACTCTTCCCGCTTCTGGTTTTCCGAATAAGAACAAGGCGCTAGGCACTTTTTTGCTTTTTCCTGATATTTTTGGTGATACCAACACAATGTTGCATCCCTATGGCGGGACTGAGAACGATTACGCTGATGGTTATCACTTCTAGATACACTTCTTGAACGACGAAGATGAGCGACCTCTTGGCGTAATGCTTGGATTTCTTTTACGAGCATATCAATGGCTGGTGGTGTCTGAGATTCAGTTGTTGGTGTTCGAATCGAAACAGAACTAATGTTGGAAGGCGTTAATTCAATTATTCTATCAGCAATATCCGCCGCTTTATCTGGAGTAATTTTTTCAATGGAAGCTAGAATCGTTTGCACAGTGGTTGGCATTTGTTGAGTAAACAGTTCTAGAAGAAGATCGTTACTAATATTATGGCTTTCAGCCCGTCTTTTCATTAATCGAAGTAATTCAGTTGGTTTTCTGTCACCCAGGCTTTCTCCAGCTAGCAGTTTCCGAATTTCTAAAGTACGACTTTCTCCGCAATGTTCGATAACTTTTGCTTTCAAAATCTGATAAGGATCAGTTGGATCAGGACTCATTATCACATCTCGAACCATAGTAGCAGTAGCAGGCGGTAGATGCGCTACAACATAATTATATTTTGTTTTCGACTCAGTGATAGCTTTAGGAGTAGCTAATGCGAACGTGCTGTCCAGCATATGAAACCATAATGTAGGGTCCACAGAGATATAGGGTGGAATGACTACGGCAGATGTTTCAGCAGTTGCCATTTTGCTAGTTAAACAAAACGTTCCATGAAACAGTTGAATAGTTCGACGTTCTATGAAATAGTTGAAGGTTCAAAAATCCGCGGTCACCATTTTAGAGAATGGATGATGGGGGGATGATAAAAATATCTCGGTGACTCAAATAATCAGAAGGTTTTGTAGAAAAATAAACTTTATTAACATAACAACACATAGTCAAATATTCGCCATCGTCACTGACAGAATACCTGCCGCTCTCTGCAGAGTTCGAAAGTTACTGCGTCACGTGACTTCAAAAGCTCTCCGCAGAAAACGCGGGGGGAGGAAATGCGCCTCATTGCTATTGGCTGGCTCCTTGCGTGCGAGAGAGAGAGAAATAGCAGACGGCTACACTTTAAACACTAAAAAATAGAAAATGAAAAATTAAGAGTAACATTTTTTTAAAATAAAATACACTTATTTTTCTTATAACAGATGGTTACAAGGAAAAATTGTGTTAAAAACTTTTTTTCAACTAACACGATTCTTTTTCAAATAACACAATTTTTTTCTAACACGAAATACAAAGTACTCTAAAAAATGTTACATTTATAATCTAAACATATCTGCATTTAAGAAATCAGGATTCATTCCTTGAGACAATTTTTCTAGATATCGAACAGGCCAATCCCATTGTTCATAAATGATCATTTGGTCTTTTTTGAGAGATTCCCATATGTTTCCGCAGTCGAACGAGATAAACTGTTTTAAATTCATTGGCATAGCTGCCAACTTTTACGCTTTCTTCCTACCACTAAAATTTTATAGTAAATATAGTCTTATTTAATCCTCGAAATCTCACGTTTGAACAAGGCGAAAGTCTCTATTGAATTTTAGTGGTAGCAAAAAAGCGTAAACGTTGGTAGCTATGCATTGGTATCGACAATTTGTAACCTTGCTCTGCCAGCATTGTAATACTCAGAAGACATGTTCTAACTGTGCAGTGCATCGACTAAGATCTCTCAGATATCTTGAATTGAAAAAGTGGGATGTATCTGGAAATATTATCTTAAATGCATCCTGCAAGCAATTGTCTCATTAAGAGATGGGAAAAATGATGCAAAAAAAATTTCAACGTCTTTTATTGTAATCCATGGTTCAGTTGTCGTGGCAATTATTAAATGAAGGCATTTCATTCAACTTGCGAAGGCTTATATATACTTCTTTTAACAGTTTCAAATCCAGCATATCACCACTTTATATTCAGTGATAATGCATATGGTGTATAATATTAATGGAGATCTTTGAAATTCTTCTTTCATAAGGCATCCGAATTTACAATAAATCGGAGACTCTCAAATTGAAAATCTACTGTAGTAAGTTTTTTTTAGCGTTCATTACACAACTGAAAACTAACAGAGCAATTTTAGTCACCACGTATTAGGTTTTATACAATTAAACCTGTGAAAATGGAACTTATGTATGACGGAAACTTGTCTTTTACAGAAAAGTTAATTATCCCTTCTAAATAACGAAACTTTGGTGATGAAAATTGAGACGAATACCCGTCTAAAACGGAATACTTTCTGATTACCTTCGATTCCGTCTTAGTAGCTTTAATGCATTTTGAAAAACATTAATTGAACCTGATATTTTCTTTAAATTTCGGGAAGAGGGTTGTAAACCCATCAAACTCCCTTGGATACGCCATTGCACTCCGCCCGCCTATTTTATCACAAAAAGACGCAGAGAAAAACGAAAATAGCCATTCTAATGTGAACTATATTTACTTTAAATGCATATTTTAAAAAAAGTTAGGTGCAATTTCTCTATGTAAAGGGACCCCTCATATTACTTTTTTTAACATACTTGTTTAAAGAAGACATAATAAACGGATAGCTGTTATTGTTTTCTCTGTGGATTTCGATGGTCTTGGACGGAATCCAATGGCTATAACTTCTGTTTTAATTAATGCAATAAAAATAGAAAGTACCATTTTAATTTGTATGAAGCTTTTTAAAAATATATGTGGTTTATTTTATAATAAATGATCATCTGTATATTGAACCTAACTTTTAAAGGTTAATTACAGAATCAATTTTTTTTTTAATACTTAGGTTCACCATGCCCTACAAAATGTAGAACTACAAATTGACATCGATTCTAAATGATAAGCCAGGCCTGATTACCCCGCACAGGCCTATTAGGCCTCAGGATTGCAGACTGGGGTCATATTTGCGCTTTGGCCGCAGGCTAGACCGCAGAAATGAGTACAAAATAATTCATAAAAAATTCTTAAATCGCCGATACTTTTTTTAATTATTATTTAGATATCGCACTGTAAATTAAAATGTCTGAAAATCAAACACTTAAGTGTCTGAAACGGAGTGTTCAATTTTCAGACATTTTAAAATGTCTGAATTTTTTCAGACACTTTTTGCGTCTGAATTTCAAACACTTCAAACGTCTTAATAGCATCCATTTTTTTTGTAAGCATCATACGTAGCCATGTTTGACCACGTTGAACCATGGAAAAATATTTGGCTGGGGTCTTGCCCCCTCCACACGCCCTCCCCCCTCCCCCCCTCAGCCTGATTTTTTTGGTGCTCCTAATTTTGGTATGCAATTTTCGTTAAGCTGTTTATTTAAATCTTTTACGACATTTTACTGATTATAATCAATATTTTGAACTTCAGGAATAGAACAAGATTAAAGCAAAAAATATTTATCTAAATATTTGTTTTGATGATAAATATGATTTTGAATATGATTTTTTTTTTAAATCTTATTTTACTTTAAAAGTTCAAAACATCGATTATATTCAGTACAATTTCGAAACGGATTTAAAATATAAGCTTTACAAATATTGCACATTAAATTTGGTGGCACTTAAATCGTAGGGTGACGGGACACTGCTTTAATACCCATGCTTTAATCAAGAAGTTCTTTTGCAAAAAATGCAACCCTACACTATGGTTATCTAAATAGAGATGTCCTCTACTCGGGAGTATCCATTGTGGAGGTTAATGGACATTCACGAATAGCGGACACCTCTATTTAGCGAATACTTTTTTAATCCGCAAAGCACACGCATACATATTTGTATATTTTTACCTCACAAAAGCAGACATCTCCGATCATCAGACAAATTCCGCGATCCCGAAGTTTCCGCTATTAAGGGCTTTTAAGATACATGGATAAATATATATTTTTTATAATCTTGTCCTATTCTAAAAGTTTAAAATATTTATTATACTCGGTTGAATGTCGAAAGAGATTTAAAATGTCAGATGTACGAAAATTGCAAATAAAATCCCCCATCTCCCCAAAAAAGGAAAATTCCTATAATTTAAAAATTAGATTAAAAAAAAAATTATATTGACACATAGGCAATTTTACATATCTATCAGATGATAATCACAACAGCTATTTAACTATGAGTAAAAAAATTAAAAAATAAATATTCCACTTTAATAACATTAAGAAAAAAATTACTTCGGTATTTTGTTAAATATATTTTGTGTTTTTAATCTTGCCCTACTCTAAAAGTTCAAAACTTTCATTATAATCAGTGCAATATCGAAAAGGATTTATGATATCAGTTTTGCGAAAATTGAATACAAAATCCCCCTCCCCCCACCTCCCTTCCCGAAAAAATTTTTAAATTCTTATCATTTAAAAATTAAATTAAAAAAAAATTATATTGCCACATGCCACTTCAGCAAGTTTTTATGTAGATCACAGGGTAATCACAAAAGCTATTCAACTATCAATAAAAATAAATAAATAAATATCCTACATTAATAGCAAGAAGAAAAAATAACTTAGTTTCCAAGCTTCATTTGTCTTAAATATATATCTTAACATCTAATTGTCATTCTTGTAATTTTCGTATAAGTGTATATAAATACAGTTACAAAAATCACAATATTAAGTACAAAATCTAGTTATAGCTTTTTACTTTTTCCCATTATAAATTTCAAATTACTTTTCTACTAAAAATAATCAAAAAATCAATATTATACTTGATTTCAAATCAAATACATATGTATATTTTTACTGGCAGTTTTAAAATTAAGGAGCACATAATAGATGAATCATGACAACGTCATACGTTTTCAGGTACTTTATTTATCTTATTTTTTAATCTGCGGTTTTAAGTTAGGAAGAAAGATCTTTCCAAAGCTTTTTTTTTTCTTTCATTGTGGTCGTTACGTGAGATAAGAATTAACCATTGAAACGAAACTGCGATTGAAAGCAAGAGAATGAATATTCAACTTAAAATGTCTCTCTTTTAGTAATATTATTACTTTAAATTTGGGAAAAAAAGATGAAAATTCAGAATATATAATTTGTAATAAAAGACAACGTCATAAGTTTAAAAATATATACTTCTAGAATTAATGGGTTTTTTCGCAAACAGATTCAAAACTAATTGAATTTCATGCAAGATTTTGTTTATACTATAAATAAAATCATAAAAGACACTAATTTCAGTACTATAAAGAAATTATGACACTTACTTCAATCGATGTTGCAAGAGGTCAGAAAAATTCCTCGATTTGAAATTTCAAAAACTACCCCAGTGAAGGAGAAGGGCTTGCATCATTTTAGTACGATATTTCATAATATATCCGACTAGCCATATTTAAAGAATGAAATGTTTCATCCTCAAAATAGGACCCGCCAGACAAAAGTTTCTTTTTTTTTTGCTAGCTTCGACAGGACGAAGATGAATAACACAATATTATTGATATAAATTAATACGAATTAACACTAAGTCCATTGCACACGCTTTGTAGAATTTCCGGGTGTAATCTTCAAGAGTCGTCTACTTCTGTTCTGTGTCTATCCCGCCCTTATATGGACGACAGCTTCTAAGAGACATTTGATGTCAAGCACACACGTCAGATGCATGTATTCAATAAATAAATAATCCAAGTGAATACGAATTTAAACCACAGAACTTCACATTCCGCGAAAAACGAATTAAAATACACGCGTACATAAAAACAAACTTCGTTTGAATTACAACGTATACCAACTTTGAACGAAGACATCTAAAACGCATGCGCGACGGGCAGTGCCCCAGTGCCCCCTGGTGGTTATTGCGTCGGAAGAATCAAAACGTCTTAAATTAAGACACGTTTGAAGCAACGAAGTGTCTTAAAATAAGATGTTTGCGGATATTTTAGACACTATTCTCAGTTCATTTACACCATGATCATACTAAGACACTTATGTATCTTAAATTAAGACATCTATAATGTCTTAATTTTCAGATTAAGACACTTAAGTGTCTAAAATTCTTTTTCAGTCACATATGTGTCTAAATTTAAGACGCCTCTATTTGCAGTGCGGAGCTTGAAAGTTCCGATATCTAAACAATATATACGGGCCCTGACTGTCGCACTCTGGGAAAGAAATTTCTGAGGGGCACAAAATTTTGTATAATTGCATCTAAATTTCCATTAAAAAATCTTAATTGTGAAAAAATGTGAAATTTCAGATATTAATACGATGAAATGACAAAAATATATCTCAATTTATTATTAAAAGTACATCTCAATAAACAATAGAAAAAATATTTTATTTTTATTCCTGGAACCACTTTTCATTTTCTGCAAAACTTAATTTTTTGAGTTTACACTTTTCTAATAAGTATGTAATATCTAAAAAAACTAGTATCAGTAAAACAACCAATCTAAGGGGTACGAAAATTTGAAAGTGCCCTGGGCACAGAAATTTGCGAGTCGGGGCCTGAATATATACCTCTTTAGGCAAGGAATTGCCCGTACTTTTCGTTCCCTGAAAACAGTTAAAATTAGGTATACTTTAAACAAAAACTTTTATTATAATTATTTTTAAGAAAGTTTAAGATAAGGATATATTAGTAGTTATAAAAGGACAGTTCTACATCAGCGACGTACGCGGCATGGGTGAAGGTCAAATGAAGGTCATGCGGCGGCGTAGGTCATGGGGTCAATGTTATGCGGCGTACTCTTTGAGGAGGGGTCAAGGTTTTGCAGCGGTCAAGGTTATGCGTCATCTTATAAGACGATGTTAACTTTTGAAAAATTAATGTGTAATTAAGAACTTTTAATTGGGGGACTTTAACATTTTTCGGGGGTAATTTTTGAAGATTGAATTTTTAGGGGAACATTGATATTTTTTTCACCGAACTATAGTACGAGGGGTTATTTTGAGTTTGATTTTTTCATTAATGATAATTAAGAAATTTTAATTGGGAGACTAACTTTTTGGGGGTAATTTTTGAGATAGAATTTTTAGGGGACATTGACTTTTCTTTTCGTCGTACTACAGTACGAGGGGGTATTTTTGCATTTGAAAAATATATTAATGATAATTAATTAAGAAATTTTAATTGCGAAACTTAAAATTTTTTGAGGATAATTTTAGGAGATAGAATTTTTTCACGAACATTAATTTTTCTAGCGCACTCCAGTTTCTGGTGATATTTTAACTTGTAAAAAAATATTAATGATAATTAAGAAATTTTAATGAAGAGACTTAAAATTTTTGGGGCGCAATTTTTGTGTTAGAGTTATTACTAGTGGCGATTTTTAATATTAATTTGGGAACTTTCAAATATTTTTTTCTTTTTCGCAATTTTTCATTGGCAATCGAATTTTTAACGTTAATTAATAATTTTAATTGGGAGACTTCTAAAATTTATTTTTTTTCTTTTCGCGAATTTTTATTTGGTAATGAAATTTTAAGCATTAATTTGATGAAAGGACTTTTAGTGATTAAATTTAATTTAGTGACGTTTTTGCTTAAATTTTAGGGGGGAAACAGTAATTAAAAATTTAATTTAAAATATGAATGAGGTCACATATGAATTTTCGTCATTTAGCGTTACAATTTATTTATGCGAATTTTTAAATAGTACTAGTGATTTTGTATGAATTCCGAAGTAAACTTTAGAATTTATTGCTGAATCTGTGTTAGATCGGCGGGTATGTTTTCGCGGTTTTAGACATAAATAGAAATTGGTACGATATTTATAAGGACTCGGTTTTGGTACACGATTTGTTATGCAATTTTTAGGTATGTATCGGTTAAATAATTCTACCTTTTGTTAATTCATTTGAAAATATATTTTGAGAAAACATGAAATGCCCTTTATAAAGGTATTAGGAAATTTACCCCCCCCCCCTTTCTCTCCCTTAATGAAATTAAATGCACTGTTAATAATGAATGTATGTATATATTTGAAAATACAGGGTTACCTATTAAATGGTGCGTTTGAATTTAGAATCACCAATGTCCCTTAAACTAAAATTTTATGGCGCATGTTTTCGAAAATGCATATATTTTTAAACAGTGTAATTTTAAATTGTCTAGATGTATTTTAAAAACTAGAAAATCGATTTTCTAAACGAAGCGCTTTTTAAACATGTGTATTTTTTGAACGTTTATATTAAAATACTTTGAATTTTTAATAAGATTTCGAGAAAAAAACGCACTTTCTGCAAATTTTCGCTAATATTAATATTGCGCTTTATAGAATAAAACTTTTAAATATCTTATTTAAACACTATTTGATGTTACATATATTTTCCAAAAAGAAAACACACTTACTTTCCTTTAAACGACTTTCACAGAGTCTAAAAAAACGCGTGTTTCTGCACGACAATGTCCTCTATACTGAATTGTGTTATCTTGCTCACACTCAGAAGTGATTCACTTTATCTAGATAAGGAGTTTTCCCCAAACGCAGTGAGTGAAACGATATTAGATTTTAATAACGATTAACTAATGAGGGCCACAAATTAAGATAAGATAATTAGAATCATAAATTTATGTGTTTTGTCATTGGGCCTTTTTTTCTCAACGGGCTTTAAATTAGAAACACTATTAAAGCTTGACACATGTGATTTCAACATTGATGTTATATTGCCTAACTCATAACGAATAAATGAATGCATAATTAAGATTTTCAAATACTTAATTTAAGATTTTTTATTACCTCACTCATAACGATTTTAATTTATGAACACATAATTAAGATTTAACATTACGTCACTCAAAACGAATTTAATTAATAAATGCATAAAGACGGGTTGCCATCCCCCGGTTCCAGGCCCTCAGAAGGCCAATTTGCCTACGCAGGGAACCACCCGCGAGACAAGCCCCGCGACGCGTCCCGAAGGTCGCCGCCAGACAAGCCCCGACAGAGTGGGACCCCACGCAAGCTCCGGTCAAGACCGACGCGCTGCCCAGCGCACGCCACGTCGGCTATTCCCAAGTCAAGACGAACGGCCGCTACGACAGTCCTCACCACCCAGCTAGAAAAACCAAGTGGTCCCTAAACTTGGTTCCCGAGCCGGTAGACCCCGCAAGCCCCGCAGGAACCGGACGCCTATAAAGACGCCGGGCCCACGAACTGAACCGAGGCTTCCCGACCCGGAGTTACTTTACGGGAGGCCCCCAAGATCAAATACCATTTTCCGGCAAAGACATTTATGTGGGCCAGCCGATAGGAAAGTTAATGAAGGGCCCCTAGCTTGAAAACTCGGGAGGACGGGGAAAGTCCCTCCGGCCGTAAAGCGACACAGCTCCGGGCTTTTCGCCCAGACCACCCGGCTCAAACGACGGAACATCTCGTGAATCACACCGGGAACCAGTTGGCCCAGACTAGGTGCCGTTAGCGACCCCAGGCGGGCACGGAAAGCTCCACTTAGACGAAATAGGCTCCGCCTCGCTAGGGGGTTGGATGGAACGAAGTCCCGCCAGCCCCCGCCGACTCGACCCCGCCCGAAGACAGAGAAGCCAGCGGAGGCCGACAGAAGCCCGCCCACCACTACCTTACCTCACGGCCGTCGAGGGTACACAGGCCCGAAGGCCCCTGACCCCGTGCAATGACCGACCGCTACTTTTGTTAATGTTTTCGAAAATTAGGTGTAGACACCTCTAGGTCCTCATCACTGGGTGAGGCAAACAACAGTATCGCATAGACACGAAGGACCTGGATCGGACCAAGAGTTCCTCTGAGGCACGATGAGCCGCCGCGTTACCGGCGAGCCTCCGGCCCGGTTCCCCGTGGGGACAGCGTTCGATGGTGGACCTGCCGGCCGACCCCCTCCCAAGGGTCACGGCACAACATGGAGCAACCAGAGCCATACTGACCTCCCCACGCGACCGCTCCTTGGTCAACGGGGCACCGCCAAACCCTACAAACCTAAGGGTCGGCTCACAACTGCTTCAGCTGAGGTCCTCGGAGGAATGAGCCACCCAGGTCATAATGTAACCTGGGCGCTGTCCGAAACCCTCGCCCTTCGGTTGCTCCGGGAGTCCCAGCATGGCGTTCCCGCGAGCCCCGTCGTCACTAGCGAGCACCGAGGACTTTCCACTACGAAGGCCTCACTCACACCTCAGGCTCCCTCTTAGTCGAATGGTGGATGGGGTCCTATCGCCTTAGCTAGTCTTTGCCCGGCGACGCCGTCCGGCCCTTAGACCGGCACCGGGATCGACCTATGGAACGTCGCTGTCCGGCGTTACCCAGAGAACCTGGGCGCCGGGGGCTACCGAAAGAACCGAACCCGAAGGCCCTGCAACCCATGCAGAACGTCCGTTAACCGTGGCCACCGGACTCAACGCCTGTCGGAGATGAGCCTCTCGAGGAGGTGGCGATTCGTCCCCATCCGGCCCCCTCGCATTCGTACACAACGAACTCTGCCGGGCTTCAATTCGCCTCCTTCACTCAAGGGGTCGGGTCGGAACCACCCGGAGGGGCGGCCACTTAATAAATGCATAATTAAGATTTAACATTACGTCATTCAAAACGAATTTAATTAATAAATCCATAATTAAGATTTAACATTGTGTCACTGAAAACTAATACAATAAATGCCCTGCATAATTAAGATTTAATATTGCGTCACAATTTTTGAATGATTTTATTAACATAGAATTTATATCAAACTTGTGGTGTCATTTTTTCTCATAGGTTTATTTTAAATAAAATTGGAATATTTGTTTATTAATACTTTATTAGCAATTTAATGTATGTGTCACATTTATTTTGGATAAAATTAAAACTATTATAAAATTAGACCTTTTTAAAACGGATACTTTTTAAATTTATTCATTAACCGCGGGAATACTTCAAACATGTCATGAATGAGTCATTACGAATAAGTGAATTTTCACTCGTAAACATGAAGGTTATAATAAATACATTGAGGTATTTGAACAGTAATGTTAGTAACACTCTTTGAAATTTATTTTATATTTGAAATAATTATTCCGCGCTGTGAACATTAGACATATATTTTGAAATATAGATTTAGTTCAAATTTTACTATGTTTTCACGTTACGTAATAGAGGTCACGTGATATTATCACCTTACTAACATATAAATACCTTACACGTATGCTATATTAATTCTGATATAGTTTAGCGCAAAAAAATTTTAACTAATATTTCATAGTAGATTTAACAATATTCGCTAACTTGTATACCGATATTTAACATCGATCATCCGAACAACCACCGACACATCCTAATGACCATCGTACAAACCTTTTAATAATTTTGTAAGAAATGTTAATTCTCCGTTCACTTTATTTTTGTAAACATTAATAATATAAAAACATGTATAATAATCACTTATAAACTGATTAAGAAAAATAATGCTATAAAGTGATAAAATATCATTTATTAAGAGGACGATCGTTTCGTCGCACCAACGGCGACATTTTCAGAATCATACATGATAGAAAATATTTTCACATAATTTAAAAATAATAAATATAGTAAATAATGTCACGAGACATGATGCATAATGAAATATTGCAAACATAAAATAAATTTAAATTAGTTATTTGTGAACGTGGATTAGTTTTCATATAATTTAACAAAACAATAACATGGTAAATAACGTCACGAGACAACATGCATAATGAAAAATATTGCAAAACATAAAACAAAATATAAATTGTATTGTTATAATTTATATTTTGTTTTATGTTTTGCAATATTTTTCATTATGCATGTTGTCTCGTGACATTATTTACCATGTTATTGTTTTGTTAAATTGTATGAAAACTAATCCACGTTCACAAATAACTAATTTAAATTTATTTTATGTTTGCAATATTTCATTATGCATCATGTCTCGTGACATTATTTACTATGTTTATTATTTTTAAATTATGTGAAAATATTTTCTATCATGTATGATTCTGAAAATGTCGCCGTTGGTGCGACGAAACGATCGACATCTTAATAAATGATATTTTATCACTTTATAGCATTATTTTACTTAATTAATAATATAGTTTATTCAAAAAATAAAAATTAAATAACTAGGAATTTTTGACTACCGGAAGGAAAATAAATTGTAATTCCCATTAAACTTTTAATATTATAGTAAATATTCGTTCCCACACAAACTTCAATTTTTTTTTTAATATAAACAATTTAATAATACGTTTTTATTTTTTTAATTTTTCATTTTACTTTCTACATGTTTCTTTTATGTCATAAATGTCGGCAGTTTAATACTGTGTAATAATATAAATACGATTTTTGCTTAATTTTTTACTAGGATAAAATTTTAATTAGCGAAAAACACATCTTTTAGAGTTTTAAAATGCATATTTGTAAATTGTTGGCTTGACATACTATATATAAAGTTTATTTTTTATTTGGATCTTTATTTTATTATAGGAGAAATAAAACAGATTTTTGAAAAATAGTGAAAAGAAACTGAATTAAATATAATTCAATTTAACAATTTAAAAAAGAAATGAATTAAAACAAACTTACCTGAAACACTTGCTTCATCCTTAGCTACTTGACTAGAAATGAAAAATTTTGCAAGTCCTTATCGATTAGGTTTTCCCAACATGTGATATCCTACTTCGTCATCAGTGTTATCATACACCACGTGACATGGTTTTTCCCAACACGTGATAACTCCTACGTCACCTTTAGAATTTAGAACATATGAAAATATATAGAATATCATTAAAAATTTAGTATCTTCACACGTTTATTAACACATGTTAATTTAGTGCGATTTAATTTAAAAGAAATTGTAATTCCCATTAAATTTAAAAGAAACTGTAATTCCCATTTAACTTTTAATTTAGTAAATATTAAAAGACGAAAGAAACGATTGTGCTTTTAGAGCATGTAACTTTAACAATTAAAATTTTAATAAACATTTATCACTTTAAAATGATAATGATTACCCTTTCGTTTAATGTTTATCAGTTTAATTAATGTGTAATTAAATTTTTCATAATTAAAATAACTATAAAATAGAAGAGGAATCCTTTTCAAATTTATTAAGAAACATACAAGTTATCATTAGATAATATTTAAAATTACTGCAAACTTTAAACATTATGAGTTATCACTGAGAACTTAATATCGAGGTATTTGAATAGTAATGCTAAACAGAATTTGAAAAAAAATTGTAAAAATAATTTTCATATTAACTAACTCGCATAACTTGCTACAAACAAGACTTTCTTTTGAACACACCAGAATGGGATTGAACTTTTCAAGACATATTTATCTCATATATTTAAACTAAAGACTTGTGCTAAATTTTCAACGAAAATATTTCTCACGTAAAAGTTAACTTCTTTCATTGAAAAAGTTATATAGTTGGAAATTTCACCTACAAATTTTTCTCACATGGAAAAAGACTTAAGTAATTGTATTAGAATAAAAACTAATCATATGAAAATTTAACTTTTGTAAAATTTGTAAATTGTATCAGAAAAAAATTTAGCCTGTGTCAAATTTTTTAAAGCAACATTTAAAAAACAAAAAGATAAATTACAGATAGATTTATTAAGCAGAAGTGTTACATGTCAAAAACAGTATTTATGTGATTTATATATATGTTAAAATCCATACATGCAAAAAACGTGTGTGTAAACCCACATAGACATTTTTCCGCGAGGTAGTTCACAAATTCTTGTACTTTGAACTTCAGCAAGGCGTTTTCTCTGCATAAATTAAATTGTTGACATATAGAATATTTTCTGCATTGTGAAAGTTTTCATATGAATATCCCATTGTACAGAAATTACAGTCAAATTCGCGGCGCACAGATTCTTTTAATTCACAAATGAAACATGAAAAGAAATGTAGTTTAGATTCTTCTATATCCAAATGTGAATGTTCACAGTCTTTCGCACGATTTAAAACACAAATAGAAATGACTTTCATGAGTTTGGTTTGGATGAGGTTATCATTAATCTCATCGCAAATATTTTTTTTAAATTTAAGAATTGTTTTTTGATAAGTGCACACACTTAGGTTTTAATAAATAATCAGAGTTACTTGACTTGATCAATCCTTGAAGCACACAAGAGCGTTCATCCGTGTAGAGTGTGAGAATTTCGTTATTAGAGACGAAACTATCTTTTTTAGAATAGAAATGAAAGTTATTAATTTGATTTTGAAAAGAATCAAACGTTTCACAGGATAATGTCATACTTTCTTCAGTTGGGAAGATTTCACCGTAAGCCCTTTCAAAATATTTCGTTATGTGAATTTTTAAATCGTAGTTCTACTCCATCACTATTTCAACAACTGTACAATCTCCAATGCAGCGGAAAAAAGTACAATATGAACCAGATTGACCAAACAGACGTGTAAACCACTCGCTTTGAGGAAACTTACAATCAGGATTATCCGCTAAGTAAAACAGATCTTTTTCATTAGCATCACGTAGTAAACTTGTATTCATGGTTAAGCTAGCGAGTCGCAGAGACAAAACAACACACACGCACACGTGAAGGGTATAATCAAAACGAGAGACGAAGTTAAACTAGGTAGGTACAAGCATAGTATGACGTGCACCCCTAGCGTGAGTCGATAAATACTATCCCTTATCACCCTATCAGCATAATCTCATAGATAAGATCGGAGAACTTCCGTGATATTTTCACCGTGATTTCGCCGCTAGCATAGGTAATATCACTTTCAGAAAACGCTAATCTCTTCCAGATAACGAACTTGTCATTTCAGTAAGATCTTGCATGACCCATTCACTCGATTCTTCATCTACATATCTTTGTGTGTGTGTGTATGTATTTGGTAGTGTGGAAAAAATTTAAATGGTAAATAAATTAAAGCTAATAATAAATTATTTTAAACTTTGTATAAAATGGTTCAAGACTCAGTATAAATGGTCTAATCAAATAGGTTATGTCCTAACTTGAATTATACCTTTTATGTGACATTGCTAAACAAGCTACTAACATGTCGTTACTAAAGTTACTTGTAAAAATAACATGATAACTTGTTTTCACTATACTAACTTAATAATTTTCGTTGGTTTTATATAACAATCGACATGTTTGGTTATCTCTCATCATAGTTTTCTAAAATATATATCCAAAAAAGTTTGCTACTGTTAAAAAACATGCTTTTAATTCGGATAGTTTTCACTCTTATTATTTCAAAAGATATAACACAAAATATTTTTATTAAATAATCACTATTTTTCACAAGTTTCCAATATAAGTAATTTGTAAATTTTTATGCTAACTAGGGTTAATAGTATTCAGACGTAAATAATATCTTTATAGATTAAACATGAAAATTGATGTGTCTAAGAAACATTTTACTATTTTTAGTTAAACTTAGTGTCACGAAATATATCCAGCTAACTTTAAATTGTTCTATTAAAAATTATGCTTAGCCTTAATTCCCTTATGTTATTTAAATCATTCAAATCATAGTACATAAAAAAACTTTAAAATCATTTACAAATTATACATAAATAAATTGTTCTCACCTAAAAACCGCCATACTTCTATACTTAACTTGCGCGAAATAAAATACATCCTTCTACTATGCTTGCTACGAAGGGAATGAATGATAACGCATCGTTTATCTGGTAAAACTCAAGACCGCGTGATCACCCTTATCTATGACGTCACTGATAAGGAGTATATAAAATTTTTTAATTACTATGTTAGATTTTTCTAAAAGCTATAATCCCCAATTACAATTAATATTTATTCTTAGTACATAGATACTAAGCTTTGTTACAATACATAATATTTATACTAAGAAATATTTAATTATAAAAATAATTAATTCTAATAATTAATTATTAATTATAATAATTAATTTAATAAACGCATTTTATAAAAACCAATTACAGGAAATGTGCTAATTGCAATTACAAATGAGAGCTTTAAATTATGAAATTTAATATAGGCACCACTAATCACATGATAAACGTCACGTGACCCGTGACGTGACTAGTGACGTCACATAGATCTTGTGATAATCTAATCAGTGATAAGATTAGCTGATAAGGACTTAGAATTATTCATTTCTCTACGAGTTTTTGCATAAGATGGTTGTGTATTCAACTAGCTGCCGTATTAGATAAGTATAATTTTGTATGTTTTTATTGTAAAATGAATTTGAAATTATAATGTAATAGTATTTAATATTTTTCACAAGATTGAAATACAGTAAACCCTTGATTTAACGGACTAATTGGGACTAAGATGTGTCCGTTAAATCGCAAAGTACTATTTATAATATTATTTTGTTATAATTATAGTACATATATATATTATTACGAAATTGTAATTACATATATTATTACAGTGCAAATTACATATATATATATAATATATATGTACAGTATATACAGTGTATATACATGTATTGTATATATACAATATATGTATATACACAAATATATCTTGTATATACATATATACTACTGTATATATATATATATATATATATATATATATATATAAACACAATACATTACTTTTAATAATACAATATTGGTAATGAAATACAAACGAATTAACACATATGCAACTTTTATCGGAATGAAACACTTTTTACACAGAAATAATAATTAATAAACAAGCAATAAACAAATAGAAAAAAATTACAATGCCCCTAAAACAACAGGCATCATTTTATCTTATTTACATCACAAAAAAATATCGCCTGTGAACCAAGCATTCTTTGAACTAGAATAGATGACTGACAGTTATTGCATACTAATATTTTGTAGAGCACGCGGTTTCCTGGCCTTTCCAACTACCATTGGTTTAAGACGATGACTACCATCAGCATTAGCACAAAGGAGTGCTGAAATACGCTCCTTGTTTAGCTTGCGGCCAGGCGTCTGGGCATCATGTTTGACACGCCAAGGTATTTTCCGGAACAGAACGAAAATAGAATCCTGTCTCGTCAGCATTGTATAACTGACACAAAAGTAGGCCCTCGGATTCTATCAGTTTCTTTATCTTTTTTCGAAAAGGTTCCACCTGTTCGATATCGGCGCTTAAAGATTCACCGCATGTTTTCCTGTTAGTGAAACCATGGCGTTTACGAAAGCGACAAAGTCAACCATCACTTGCACGAAATGTCACTAAACTAATATGTTTCGCCAATTTTTCTGCGGCTCCCCGCAACTCAACACTACGGACGACGACGCCACTTGACCGCCGTTGTACAAACCATTTGTATACTGCCTCCTCCATGTTTTTATTTTGAGCCACATTTACATGTTTCCTGTCCGCCACTGAGAAACCGCTTTTTGAATCACCCACGCTGTATTTAAGGGAAAAATGGACTAGTTTTTCCTTATTCTTGCGAATGTCTGAAACGGTTTGTTTTTTAACTCCGTATAGTTCGCAAACACGTGCGACCGACACACCACTCTCTAACTTCTCTATCAACTCAAGTTTCTGTTTTATAGATAATATTAACGCGTTTCCGTTTAATATTACAAGCCATTTCAAAAAAGCACTAGTAGTAAAATACACTTGTGAACTGAAACAGAAATGGATCGTGGGTACGCTAGCGCATCCATAGAACGAAAAGCATATCACATGGCCGCATAGGTCGCCAGCATCATTGCGCATGCTTAGAACGAAAACCACGCTGCAGTGAGAATCAAAGCGCACGCTTTCGGCGTTCCGTGTTCTTTCTCTTTTTTTAAGGTTTCGTTCATTTGATCACGAGAAATTGTGTCGCCACAGATATAATAAATATTTTTTTTTATTTTACCGAGAAATCGCTTTTTAAAAATAGTAAAAAGAAATGCTTTGTCGTTGTTCATTGCTTGATTTTTTACATATAAAAGCTTAAAAGAGGGTTGCGTGTTGATTCTCAAGTAGGGGAGGGGGAGGGGGGCAGTAATACTTTTTTTTTCGAAGCGTGTTTCATCGTTTTAGAAGCTGTTTTATCATGGAGGCTTCCAGTAAATAATAGTGATAAATACATATTTGACATTTGTCAAATATAAAAAATTGAAATACGGGCGTTGAATTTCAGGTTAGGGAGAGGGGAATAATTTTAAATTAACGATTTTGATTTGTTAATTTAAGGATAAAGTGTTTTAAAAGGGATATTAAACAAAACCCTCTGTGCGATCTGCGATCACACTTATACACTTTCTTACTTTAATTTTTGTTTAATTTTTAATTTTTTTTTAATTAGTCCGTTGAATCCGAAATCCGTTAAAGCGATGGTTTAATGTATAAGTAATTTGTAAATTTTTGTGCTAACTAGGGTTAGTCGTATTCAGACTATTACAAATTATTGTTTTAAATTTTATTAAAAATATTAAATACTATCATAATGAAGGGAACGAATATTTTTTCAACTGGATTAAATCATATTTAAGGATGGAGTCAACTGTGCTACTCCATCCTTA
The DNA here is from genome assembly GCA_963932465.1 of Maratus speciosus. Lineage (NCBI taxonomy): Eukaryota > Metazoa > Arthropoda > Arachnida > Araneae > Salticidae > Maratus > Maratus speciosus. Next base: position 81,102,029 of record OZ010787.1, read on the forward strand.
AATATAATATTAAATACTATTACATTATAATTTCAAATTCATTTTACAGTAAAAACATACAAAATTATACTTATCTAATACGGCAGCTAGTTGAACACACATCCATCTTGTGCAAAAACTCGTGGAGAAATGAGTAATTCTAAGTCCTTATCAGCTAATCTTATCAGTGATTAGATTATCATAAGATCTATGTGACGTCACTAGTCACGTCACGGGTCACGTGACGTTTATCATGTGATTAGTGGTGCCTATTTTAGATTTCATAATTTAAAGCTCTCATTTCTAATTGCAATTAGCACCTTTCCTGTAATTGGTTTTTATAAAAATGCGTTTATTAAATTAATTATTATAATTAATTATTAATTATTAGAATTAATTATTTTTATAATTAAATATTTCTTAGTATAAATATTATGTATTGTAACAAAGCTTAGTATCTATGTACTAAGAATAAATTTTAATTGTAATTAGGAACTATAGCTTTTAGTAAAATCTAACATAGTAATTAAAAAAATTTATACACTCCTTATCAGTGACGTCATAGATAAGGGTGATCACGTAGTCTTGAGTTTTACCAGATAACCGAAGCGTTATCATTCATTCCCGTCGTAGCAAGCATAGTAGAGGGATGTATTTTATTTTGCGGAAGTTAAGTATAGAAGTATGGCGGTTTTTAGGTGAGAAAAATTTATTTATGTATAATTTGTAAATGATTTTAAAGTTTTTTTATGTACTATGATTTGAATGATTTAAATAAGTGAATGCTAAACATAAATTTTAATAGAACAATTTAAAGTTAGCTGGATATATTTCGTGACACTAATTTTAACTAAAAATAGTAAAAGGCTTGTTAGACACATTAATTTTCATGTTTAATCTATAAAGATATTTTTTAAGTCTGAATACTACTAACCCTAGTTAGCATAAAAATTTACAAATTACTTATATTGGAAACTTGTGAAAATTAGTGATTATTTAATAAAAATACTTTGTGTTATATGTTTTGAAATAGTAAGAGTGAAAACTATTTGAATTAAAAGCATGTATTTTAATAGTAGCAAACTTTTTTGGATATATTTTAGAAAACTGTGATTAGAGATAACCAAACATGTCGATTATTATATAAAACCTACGAAAATTATTAAGTTAGTATAGTGAAAACAAGTTATCATGTTATTTTTACAAGTAACTTTAGTAATGACATGTTAGTAGCTTGTTTAACAATGTCACATAAAAGGTATAATTCAAGTTAGGACATAACCTATTTGATTAGACCATTTATACTGAGTCTTGAACCATTTTATACAAAGTTTAAAATAATTTATTATTAGCTTTAATTTATTTACCATTTAAATTTTTTCCACACTGCCAAATACATACACACACACACAAAGATATGAATATGAAGAACCGAGTGAATGGGTCATGCAAGATCTTACTGAAATGACAAATCGTTATCTGGAAGTGAATAGCGTTTTCTGAAAGTGATATTACCTATAGCTAGTGGTGAAATCAGGTGAAAATATCACGGAAGTTCTCCGATCTTATCTATGAGCTTATATACTGATAGGGTGATAAGAGATAGTATTTATCGACTCACGCTAGGGGTGCACGTCATACTATGCTTGTACCTACCTAGTTTAACTTCGTCTCTCGTTTGGATTATACCCTTCACGTGTGTGTTGTTTTGTCTCTGCGACTCGCTAGCTTAACCATGAATACAAGTTTACTACGTGATGCTAAAAAGGTCTGTTTTATTTAGCGGATAATCCTGATTGCAAGTTTCCTCAAAACGAGTAATTTGCACGTCTGTTTAGTCAATCTGGTTCATATTGTACTTTCTTCCGCTGCATTGGAGATTGTACAGTTGTTAAAATAGAGAAGGAGCAGAACTGCGATTTAAAAATTCACATAAAGAAATATTTTGAAGGGGTTTACGGTGAAATCTTCTCAACTGAAGAAAGTGTGGCATTATCCTGTGAAACGTTTGATTCTTTTCAAAATCAAATTAATATAGTTTCGTCTCTAATAACGAAATTCTCACACTCTACATGGATGAACGCTCTTGTGTGCTTCAAGAATTGATCAAGTCAAGTAACTCTGATTATTCATTAAAACCTAAGTGTATGCACTTATCAAAAGAATAATTCTTAAATTTAAAAAAACATTTGCGATGAGATTAATGATAACCTCATCCAAACCAAACTCATGAAAGTCATTCCTATTTGTGTTTTAAATCGTGCAAAAGACTGTGAATATTCACATTTGGATATAGAAGAATCTAAACTACATTACTTTTCACGTTTCATTCCTGAATTAAAAGAATCTGTGCGCCGCGAATATGACAGTAATTCCTGTACAATGGATATTCATATGAAAACTTTCACGAATGCAGAAAATATTCTATATGTCAACAATTTAATTTATGCAGTGGAAACGCCTTGCTGAATCATGGAAGACGGTAGTATTCCGAGTGACGCAGCCTTAAGCCTAAAATCGTATCGTATCGTATCGTTAAAATCGTATCTTATCGTATCGTAGAATTCGTAGATGGCGGAACTCATATATACAGCTAACTCGACATCAAAGAAAACGCGAAAAGCCGCCTTTTAATAACTCAGCAGATATAGGTCCTATTGTTCTGAATTTTCTAGAACAGAATTTTCTATCTGCAGTCTAATCGTATACTGAAATTTTTACATTTCTACGTGCAGTATATTTTGAGATCTAAATAGCCATTTTTAAAGTGAAAACGTTGGTTTGGTACGGAAGAAGTTCCTAATTAGAAAATCTCGAAAACGGTTCTAACGATTTTCTTCAAATTGATATATAATATAAATCTGATTAATACGAGGTGAATAACACTTTTCTTTTTTCTGGGAAAACTCGTTTTATTTTAAAAATCGTTATTTTAAAAAATCGATTTTTTTTACTTTTCTCGTCTGTGATTGGTGAATAGGTTTGACGTCACTTCGTATGGAGGAGGAGTCTTAATCCATCTGCTGTGGGTATAAAATCAGAAACAAAATTTGGAAAGTCATTTTAGGTATTCTAAGTTGAGTTAACAATCTGAATGTAGGCAGTAAATCTTTTTTTTTAAATATTAAAATTTTAAATGTTAATTATTATGTCTTTTAAAATATTAAATATATTAAATGAAATTTCGATTGATATTATCTTTCTCTTTTGTTATGAAGAAATTATTATTCCATATTACTGCTTTTTCTCGAAAAAATATTTAGATTCATTTTTAAAAAAAGGGGAAATTTTTTTTAATTATATGTATTCAATATAATTGTTATTTATAATTTTTTTTTCCAATTTTCAAACATTTTTTTTCAATTTTCGTCTTGAATCGTTTATTGAATCTATAAGATTGAATCTTGTTGAACTGAATCCTAAACCACGTTTGTTTGTTTACTTGTTAACGGGCAGAAATTCGCTATAATGATGGATTTTGTGATTAAATTCGTCGTTTCCTTATCGATTCGTCGGTGCGTAGCGACAGATATTTATTGGAGCGGGGGGGGGGGGGGGGGGGGATTAAAAAATTTCCCAACTTGAAACAAACTAATTTTCAACTCCGATGATATGTGCAATGGATGTTCAACTTACTTGATTGCTATTTGAGATCAAAATGAAGGGGAAAGAGTCATCGTGTTTTTCTTTTGTAGTATTAGAATAGAATGCTATTTTGAAAGAAAATTTCTGATATTTGCAGATTATGTCTGGCAGGAAACGACCTATTGCTATAACGCCAATCGGAAGACACGTGAATAATTTGTTCAGAGCACACGATTACCTCAAAATGAATCATATTATCCCGACTAGTTGTTTTGAACTTCTAAAAGTAAACATTTTCTTCATGTTCTTTTTGTTTATTTAGTAACTAAAGGTTATAGGTAAATAAGAGATATAATAGCTTTTTTTGCAAAGGTAAGATACTTGTTTTTATTTAATTCTAAAGTTAATATTCTTAAAAGAAAGCTTTAAATAATTTTCTTTAGATTTTTTTTCATATCCGGCTTCAAAGTTCGTTTTTTACAATCATGTTGTCAAAATGTATTTTTGCTAGCAAGGAATATGTAAACAACGCTCTCATAGGATTAACATTAACTTGAAGGTTAGGAATCTGCACTAGCCATGAGAAGTAAGTGGAATTGCTGACGTTAAACCGATAAAAGCGTACATTTAAAAATTTCTCCCTTGCATATTAATAGTTTTAAATGATAATTTTCTTGCTTAGAATGGCTGAGATTGAATTCTAACTAGTTTAGTGTTTACTTTTTCGATTTTGGTTGCAGATTGTTTTTTAAAGTTACTTTCAATTTCACAAATTTGAAAAGAAAGCTCCCATAAGTTTAACATGAGCTTGCGAGTATCTTGTTACTTCATATATACATACATTTTTGTATGAAACTATAAACAATCAATATCTTCATTTGGCACCAACCCCCTCCCCCCCTCCCCCTTAAGTATGTGCTGGTTAGCATTGTTTTGTTTATAGGGTATGTTTTATTCACTTTTACATAATAATATAAATTTTGTTTGAAATTTCATGAGCATTCTATTTTTGGGTGTAATTCTACTTCTGGGCTGCTCTGTCAAGCTTGTCGATAAATGTATAAGTAATTTGGCAAACACATATAATTTTCAGACATGTTACTTTTCCGCGAAAACGCGGAATTCCGCTTTTTCGGCAGTGAATTTTATTATCTCTGGGATCGATGCAAATATGCATTAAAATTTGTTGACATTTTTAATAGAGGGGGGGGGGGGGATTAGCGGGAATGGATGTAATACAACAAAAACGCGAGTATGAACCGTGCCAAATTGAGCAAATTTCTTCAACCGATCGCGGGAAAATGCAAATTTCTTCAAAGAATCGCAGGAAAAGGGCAAATTTCTTCAAAGGATCGCGGGAAAAAAATGCGACTTCCACCAAAGGATCGCTGGAAAAACGCGATTTTCATCAAAGGATTGCAGAAAAAAGCGTATTTTGCCAAAGGATCTTGTAAAATATGCGAATTTCGGCGAAAGATCGTGCAAAATACGCGAATTTTGGCAAAAGATCGTGTAATAGCGAATTGCTTTGAAAGGTCGTGGAAAAAACGCGAAATTCGTCAAAGGATCGCGAAAAAAGAATGTGAATTTCGTCAAAGAATCGCAAAAAAATGCGATTTGTAACGGATGAAAAAAAATGGATCTTTGGCGAAAGATCATGGAAAATGCGCGATTTTTGGCAAACAATCGTGGAAAACGTGCTATTTTGACGAAAGATCGTGGTAAATGCGTGAATTTCTTCGAAATATTGCAGAAAAAACACGAATTTCTTCGAAAGATTCCAGAAAACGCGATTTTCGTCAAGTGGTCGGGGGAAAACGCTAATTTCGTCAATGTATCGCAGAAAAAGCGCAAATTTCATCTGAACGCTGCGAAAAAATGTAAATTTCGTTAAAATTCCATTAGGCCTTGAAAGTTCAGCTTTTTTTTTGCTGAGCCTGTACCATGTCTGAATTTTGGATTGACAACCTTGGCGTAGAAATTGATTGCCTGTCAAATCGGCACCGACTGGCCTAGATACAGAAGAGGAATTCTATTTTTTTTTTCATTATTTACCTGTAAAATTACATAATATTGGATTATACATGAAATTAAAATGTATTGAATAAACCATAAACAATCCAAGTCTCTTAAAACTGAAGAACATTGTGTTTTCGATAACGGTTACATCGATGAGAAACGTCATCTTTTGCTTTGTTGAAGAACCGGGGAGGGGGGGGGATACGACCTTCTAAAGATAAAGAAAGGGTCAGTACTTAAAAAAAATGAGTATGACTTGTAAAAACAGTGAAGTTTGGATGTATAGTACTGTAAATTCTTGTAGTAAAGCATAAATCTAAACTTTAAATGCATTTTTTGGAAAAGTTATTTTCGGTAAAAATTCCATACGCAAAACATGATTTCTCAAAAAGTTATTGGAATATCATTATGAAATTTAAAGTAGGTATAAATTTAGAAGAAATATTTTTTGTCTTATGGGTGTTTTTGTGGAATGATATGAATGACATGGCGTAGAAAGTGATCGTGTACCAAATCTCCATAGCGGAAACTGTGCAGCACGGCAGCAGCGCTGCAAATTATTTTAGACCTTGCAGATCAATCTACCAGCTTAAAAATAAATATTGAGCTTAAAAAAAAATCACAAATTTACTTTGTTTTAGGAGTTATTGTGTTTGTTATTAATTTTCTTTGTAAAATGTAAATTTTGCTTATTTTATGGGTTACAGTGAGTCAATTTATTATAGCAGCTTGGTTCAGTATTGTTGGGTCGCAGATAAATTTTGGTTTGCTTCAGATTGATACTGAAAATTCGGCTTCTGGGTGCCAAATCATCACTGACTAGCCTAGATACAGAACACGAGCTCTGTTTTTTTATTATTTACCTGTAAAATTGTATAATATTTAATTATACATGAAATTAAAAGGTATTGAATAAGCCACAAACAATCCAAGTCACTTAAAACTGAAGAACGGTGTTTGTGATAACGGTCGCATCTTTCATGTGAAATGTCATGCTTTGCTTTGTTAAAAAACTGGGGGGGGGGGGGGTGCAAAATATGGCCTTCTAGAGATTAAACAAGTTGGAAATTGCTCGTCAAACGTGGCAAATGAGGTGCGTTCGTACTATAACTAGTTTTATAATTATTTTTGCACCCCATATTGTACTGAATGTATACTTTTTTGCACTTCATAAAGCGCATAGTCTGATACATCATTAAAATGCACTTCCAATAATTTTTTCCCATTCCCCGTAATGTAACGGAACACTTTTGACTGTCCCTGTAATTAAACTATACATCCGATTTTCCTAAAATTTGAAATAGCTCAACAAAACTTTGCAACAATTATATCTGTAAAATTTCAGACCATTCGGAAGGCTGTAATATCATTAAAATGCACTTGCAATATTTTTTCCCATTCCCCGTAATGTAACCGAACACTTTCGACAGTCCCTGTAATTAAACTATACATCCGATTTTCCTAAAATTTGAAATAGCTCAACAAAACTTTGCAACAGTTATATCTTTAAAATTTCAGACCATTCGGAAGGCTGTAATATCATTAAAATGCACTTGCAATAATTTTTCCCATTGGCCGTAATGTAAAGAAAAACTTTTGACTGTCCCTGTAATTAAACTATGCATCCGATTTTCCTAAAATTTGAAATGGCTCGACAAAATTTTGCAACAGTTATATCTTTAAAATTTCAGATCATTCGGAAGGCTCTAATATCATTAAAATGCACTTGCAATAATTTTTCCCATTGGCCGTAATGTAAAGAAAAACTTTTGACTGTCCCTGTAATTAAACTATACATCCGATTTTCCTAAAATTTGAAATGGCTCGACAAAATTTTGCAACAGGTATAGCTTTAAAATTTCAGATCATTCGGAAGGCTCTAATATCATTAAAATGCACTTTCAATAATTTTTCCCATTGGCCGTAATGTAAAGAAAAACTTTTGACTGTCCCTGTAATTAAACTATACATCCGATTTTCATAAAATTTGAAATGGCTCGACAAAATTTTGCAACAATCATATATTTGAAATTTCAGACCATTCGGTTGGGTAGTTTTTGCTCTGTTACATGCGGACAGACGGACGGACAGACGGACGGACAGACGGACGGACAGACGGACGGACGGACGGACTGAACGACGACTATAGGTGCTACGTATTTATATAATTACGAACGCACCTAAAAAGGGTCAGTACTTTTAAAGAAATGAGTGACTTATAAAAACAGTGAAGTTTAGATGTATAATTACTGAAATTCTTGTAGTAAAACAAAAATCTAAACTTTAAATGCATTTTTTGGATAATGTAATTTTCGGTGAAAATTCCATACGCAAAACATTATTCCTCAGAAAATTATTGGAATATCACTATGAAATTTAAAATATGTTGTTTACACTATTGTGAAGGCAATGAACTAAAGATTTAAATTTAAAATAAATATTTTTTGTTTTATGGATGTTTTTGTGGAATGACATCGATGAATTTTGTGAAAATTAACATGTAAACAAGTGCAATATGCTATAAGTTTTGAAACATTTAAAACGTTTCTTAGATTTTAGTTCATTGCCTTCACCAAAGTCATAAATATGAAATGTACAAAGGAAACTAACATACAGTAAAATTTTCGGTACTTTTCGGTTAGCCGGGCGCGAGTGTTATAAATACATGGATATACATACATATATATGTATATATACACATATATGCATGTGTATGCACATATTTGTATATGTATATAGATGTATATATATACATATCCATGTATATATAACACTGGCGCCCGGCTAACCGAAAAGTACCAAATTTCCTTTAGAGCATTTTGGGCCAAATTTCACTAAATTTTACTATAAATTCCTCCATTAACCAAAATTTTATAAATGAAGGAAATATTTTTTGCCTTTTTTCACATTTTCTAGTCATAATCTTAATGAAAATACGTTTAAAAAGCAATTAAATAGCTCAATTGCTCTGTACATAGTCAGACACCTGAAATGTTGGATAAAAAAGTGTCTGTTAGATAAGTTATTTCTATTATGTTTATGACCAGGGATGGAGAATTTATAGAAAGTCTTACCAGCCAAGGATTTATTTCAACAGCCAGTAAAATGCAACGTACAGTTAAAAAATTTTATGACAAAATTACGCAACTCAAAATAGTTGGTTACTATTACTGTCAGAGACATGGTGCTGGAACCGGAGCCGGAGCACTCCGGAGCTGTAGTTTCCCTGGAGCTAGAGCTCTAAAATTTACTCTGCTCCAGGGCTCCTTTAGTTTATTATTATTTTTTTTTATTTTTTTTTTCAGCCTTTTAAATGTCCAGGTTTAAAATATTTTAATTACATCATTATTCAGTATTTTAATTATATCATTTTTTAAGGTTTTTTTTAAAATAAAAGATGTAAAACTTCTCACAAAAAATATGGTAACACTACTTCACTTCTACTTGAGCTAAGTGGCAACACTATTTGAAAACAAATATGACTGCCTGTTGTTTACACGTACAATTTTGGTTGTTTGAAAAGCGTAAAAGAAATTTAAGATTTTTGTCTTTAAAATTCCACCAATCTTTCTATTTTAAAAGCAAAAGCTAAAAGATGTCATATTTTCTGAACAAGCATTTCAAGTTTGTTGAGAAGAAAAATGCATTTTGTCAGATCTTTAATGAAGGTAGAGAAATAAAGAATTTGTAAGCAAAAAATTAAATGTGTAAATCAAAAACTGCAACTCAGAAGTGCGAAGTCGGCGCCGAGTTCGAACAGTTCCCGGAGCCGGAGCCACAGTATTTTATCTTGGAGCGGAGCTGGAGCATCAAAAATTTTCCGGCTCCAGGTCACTGATTACTGTAATGCATTTTCATATATTTCTTTCCGATAAAATTGAGAAATATAAACAAGAGATGAAAGTTTAATATAAAATAGAATTTTGTACCATGTTTATATCGCAGTAATTAGGAAAGTTGAAAAATATAGCTAACTACATATTAAAAAAACGTTTTTGGCATACCTGTATAGTTTGCAGTTTTCAATAACTACCTAAAAATTCACTCATCCTGTCAGAAAATTCACTCGCCAGTGGCTAGTAAAATGATGCATTTTCCTACCCCTGAGCATGATATTGTTATTTTATTTTGATGTCATATACACACTTCTCAGACTTATGGCAAATTATTTCACAAGATAATTCACTGATGATCTAGCAACCAATTTTTTGATCATTTGTACCTATTGAACTATGTAAAACCACTACATGAATCGTGATTCTTCTTAGTCCAGACATAATGCCTTAGAATAATCACATATATGGCATTCAAAAGTAGGTATAGGTACATTAGCAGAAATTTTACTAAAGGAAATATTCATGTGTATTTTAAAAGAAACTAGAACTTTGTTGAGATATAATCAGTTATTGTTAAAGTTTCATCGGAGCTTGAGCAAAGCATAGGTTTGCATTAAGCCTAACCAAAGAAACAAAGGTCAAACTCAAATTGTTATTTTCGAGTGCTGGGTACAAAATGTATGAATTTTCTTAAATCACATTTATTTCAAGGAAAAATTGTTACTTAGTGAAAATTAACACATCATTTAAATTCATCTATGAACTTAAATGTTAAAATGAGTTTCATTACTTACGTTCCACGTAGTGCAGATAATAGATGTTTGCAGATTATGCATTTTGCGGAGTTCACAGAGTTTACTGTATTTCACTTTATTATAAGCATTCATTATGATTTCTAGCCCATTATTACATTGTTGCTCAAGAAAATTTAAACATTTATATCCCATTTATGTTTATGGCTGCATTTGAAACACTTTCAGCATGATATTGTGTTATTTTATTTTCATGTCATAAACACACTGCTCAGATTTATGTCAAATTATTTCACAAGAAAATTTACTGGCTGTCTAGCATCCAATTTTTTGATCATTTATACCATTTGAACAGTTGAAAGCGCTACATGGATCATGATTTTTTTTATTCCAGACATAATTTCTTGGAATAATCACATATACCATGCAGAAGTAGGTATAAATACATTAGCAATAATTTTACTGAAGGAAATATTCCTGTGTATTGTAAAATAAACAAAAACTTTATTGAGATAAAATAAGTTATTATTAAAGTTTCATTGGTGCTTGAGCAAAGCATAGGTTTGCATTAAGCATAACCAAACAAACGCCAATGCTTAGCTGAAATTATTATTTTCAAATGCACGGTACAAAACTCATCAATTTCAATATATTTCATACAATGTTGAAAAAATTTAAGACTTTTTGTGTATTGCAATGCAAGAGTTCAAGCAATTAACAATATAAAGCAGAAATGAAATATCTGTATAGTAACTGTGTGCTTTTCATAGAAACATGTAAAAAGGAAACGTAAAATCTTAAAAACCATGGATCGCTTAAATTTACAAATATCGCTTGTTTTACACTTACTGATTGAAATTTTGGCTAAAACGGTTTCAGTTAGATAAATTATTTTTCTATTTTCACGGTTTAAAAAGTTCAAATGTTAAAAGATTTCTTTAACTCGATTTTAGTTAATGAAATCTTGAAATATGCACACACAAATTGTTTTCATAAATTCTTGTGACACTTTGATTTGTTTTATTTATTTATGGTTGTTTAATAAACCAAAGGTGGATCTTAATGTGAAAAAGTTTTTACATGTATTTTTTTTAAAAAAGAATTTTTCCTATCAATTTCAACATATTTCATACAATGTTGAAAAATTTTAAGACTTTTGGTGTATTACAGCGCAAGAGTTCAAAACATTAAGAATATAAAGCAAAAATGAAATATCTTTATAAAAACTGTCTGCTTTTTCATAGAAACATGTAAAAAGGAAATATAAATTCTTAAAAATATGAAACGCTTAAATTTCAAATATTGATTGTTTTACAATTAATTATTTGAAATGTTGGCTAAAACAGTTTCAGTTAGATAACTTATTTCTATTTGAATCATGTTTATGAGTAACCTATAGTGTTAAATAGTTCAAATTTTAAAAGATTTCTTTAACTTGATTTTAGTTAATGAAATCTTGGAATAATGCACACACATTGTTTTCATAAATTCTTGGACACTTTGATTCGTTTTATTTATTTATAGCTGTATAATAAACCTAAGGTGGATCATAATGTGAAAAAGTTTTATTTTACATGTATTTATATATTAAATATATATATATATATGTCGTCAATTTTAGCATATTTCATACCATGATGAAAAATGTTAACACTTTTGGTGTATTACAGTGCAAGAGTTCAAAACATTAAAAATATTAAGTAAAAATGAAATTCTTTTATAACAACTGTCTGCGTTTTCATAGAAACATGTGAAAAGGAAGCGTAAAATCTTAACAACATGGAACGCTTAAATTTCCAAATATCGCTTATTTTACACTTGATAATTGAAATGTTGGCTAAAACAGTTTCAGTTAGATAAATTATTTCTATTTGTATCATATTTATGAGTAATCTATAGTGTTAAAAAGTTCAAATTTTAAAAGATTTCTTTAACTCGATTTTAGTTAATGAAATCTTGGAATATGCACACACAAATTGTTTTCATAAATTCTTGTGACACTTTGATTCGTTTTAGATGGAGGATTGTAAAGGTCAATGGAAATCACGACTATGAATTTATTGCATTGGTCTTTAATTTTTTTTTTTTTTTTTTTTTGGTTTTATCTTTTTATCACTAACCTAAAAAAAAGTAATGATATCATTAGAAAAACCCTTAACGGGTTAAAAGTTTGTGACGCAGCACTTTATCTTTAGCTCTAAGAATTTTAAATTTGGAACTTAAAAATAATATCAAATTTTGAGTGACGCAATGCTATTAATTTACCTATACATATATATATCAAAATTTATTCATTGATGCTTTATCCAGGGCTCGCAGCGTTCCTAAAATTTTCGTACTTTGCTACCACTAAATTAAAACGATAATCTTAGTTGTATAATTCTATTATAGATGTCAAAAGGATACACCACGAAGAATTCTTAATTAAAATACTGGTAGCAAAGTACGAAAATTTTAGGAACGGTGCGAGCCCTGGCTTTATCATTTACATCTCATAAATTCGAATTATGAATTTTAAAAGCTATGATATGAAAATTTAAGTGACGCCTTGATGTTGCTTAAAACGATTAGTTTTAAAATTTAATTTAAATTTTCTTTTGGCTAAATACATTTACACATCTAAACAATACTTTTCATTTTCAAATGCACTGTTGAATATATTACTTTCACTGAATCTATATAATGCACTGAATTGTATTCATTTGAATAAATTGATTTATCTTTTGTGCCACGCTATACAAAAATCAAAAGTAAAATTTATGTAAATAGTTTTTTGCGTCATTGTATCCAAACTAAGTTAAATGTATGCAAATGGATAATATGACCAAAAAACTATTTACATAAATTTTACTTTTGATTTTTGTATAGCGTGGCACAAAAGATAAATCAATTTATTCAAATGAATACAATTCAGTGCATTATATAGATTCAGTGAAAGTAATATATTCAACAGTGCATTTGAAAATGAAAAGTATTGTTTAGATGTGTAAATGTATTTAGCCAAAAGAAAATTTAAATTGAATTTTAAAACTAATCGTTTTAAGCAACATCAAGGCGTCACTTAAATTTTCATATCATATCTTTTAAAATTCATAATTCGAATTTATGAGATGTAAATGATAAAGCATCAATGAATAAATTTTGATATATATATGTATAGGTAAATTAATAGCATTGCGTCACTCAAAATTTGATATCATTATTTTTAAGTTCCAAATTTAAAATTCTTAGAGCTAAAGATAAAGTGCTGCGTCACAAACTTTTAACCCGTTAAGGGTTTTTGTAATGATTTCAATGTACAAGAATTTGTGAACTATCTCGCGGAAAAATGTCTATGTGGGTTTACATACACGTTTTTTGCATGTATGGATTTTAACATATATATAAATCATATAAATACTGTTTTTTGACATGTAACACTTCTGCTTAATAAATCTATCTGTAATTTATCTTTTTGTTTTTTATATGTTTCTTTAAAAAATTTGACACAGGTTAAATTATTTCTGATACAATTTACAAATTTTACAAAAGTTAAATTTTCATATGATTAGTTTTTATTCTAATACAATTACTTAAGTCTTTTTCCATGTGAGAAAAATTTGTAGAAGAAATTTCCAAGTAGGGGAGACTAGGGAGGGTTGACCCACTTTTTACAAAATGATCTTTTATTTTTTAAATATTGAACGTAGAATGAAATTTTATATATCATTTTATTCGTTATACAATCAGTTATCAAAATAAAATTGCTACATAAGTGTAATATATAAGAAATTTGAAAAATGATTGATTTTAATCATGAGAAAATAATGGGTCAAAGCTCCCCACATACGGGAGGCTTGACCCACTATAAGGGAGGCTTGACCCACTTTGTTTTATATTGAAATATTTGTGAAGCGAAATAAAATCAGATTAAAAAAAGATAAAATAACTTTATGCTACATGATTTCATTATTATTATAAAAAAATATTTTTGAAAATATGAGGCTTCAACAAACCTGTTTACGCGCAATCACATGTCAGAGGGTAGGGGGATTTTGTTTTATGCAGGATTTGTCTGAGCGGGTATAACTGTACAACAGGAGAAATGAAATTTTAATATTTAAGATATTATTCCGTCAGAGACAGGTTTCATTTTCCCAGGGTTTCATATATTATTAAGCCCGGTAGAAGCAACTGTTGCACTTTTTATTTGTCTCCTTGCCCTACTTTATGTGACATGCGATCTGAAAACTCTAGTTGTCACTTAGTTTGGCCTCATCTCACTCTATACAATGTGCTTAAATTTGTCTACGTACCTTCCAATAGTTGTTCGATTTTTGCTATGTTCTTTTGCAGCCGCATGATTATTTAACTTATCATTAACATCTTTTAACTCTTTCAGAGGCAAAGTACTTTCAGTACTAAAATGTTGAAATAAATGACTGGCACCGGAATATACGAACAAGTTTCTTTGGAAATGTGAAACAGGTTATATTTCACATATATATTAAATTGAAATGATTTTAGAGAAATTCTGATGCCATTGTCGAATTTGAGAATTAAAATAAAATGGTTTCATAAACATACCACTGCCTCTGAAACGGTTAAGACTGCTGCTTTCGTACTTTCTAGTATTTTCCACTTTTTCTGTTTACCTATTGTAAGTAATATTTAAATGGAAAAAAAGTTCCTATCAATTTTCCCATTTATATTTCATTAATTTTTTTCGTGCGGTAGAAATAGCAATTTTTTACATCTTACTTTAATCAGTTTTAAACGTTTTCTTTGCCATCACCCCATTTTACTGTACCTTTGCAGAATAAATTTACATTCATTTTCATATATAACCATTAATCTTTCATTATGCACAGTATATAATAAAAATATTTCAAAAATCCATTAATTAACACATAGCCGACGGGCAATTTTTATCAAATCTGAATTTTAAAACAATATAAGCTCCTCCCTGTTTTGAAAGTTTTTTGTAAATTGGTGTTCTACATAGGTTTCCCAAGTTTATACATCGGTAAATATCTTTCGATGAACTATCTTAATAAAAAATATCTTACAATCTAAAAAAAAATATAGACAACGTTATATAAATTCATTTTCTGTAAGATAGAAGCCACACCCTTAGTCAATGATGTTTTTTTGAATGAAAACGAGAGTTCTCGTTTTCCCGTCGTGAATATGTTAAAGAAGTCTTGAACATGTGGTCAACCCTCCCTCACACTGACTGGGTCAAGCCTCCCCACATAGTCTTTTTCTAAAGAATAGCACATTGTTATGTTAAGCCTAACTTACTGTATAATCTTTGTGCCTGGAATGAAAGCTCGATATTTCTGCATTACTTAAAACCTACTTACTTAAATTCCTGTGATATATTTTATTTGAAAAAAGCTTACAAAGTATTTCTAAAAAACAAAAACTTTTAGGTTGAAAACGCCTCACAATTGATTTTTTCCACACCTATCTCGATTGTCTGCATGAAACAGAGACTGTTGTTTGAGCATTCCGGTAGCTTTGGTTGACACCTATTGATAAAGCTCTGAAATTCTTTTAAATATGAAAACTGATGGGTGGGTCAAGCCTCCCGTATGGTCAACCCTCCCTAGTCTCCCCTATATAATTTTTTCAATGAAAGAAGTTAACTTTTAGTGAGAAATATTTTCGTTGAAAATTTAGCACAAGTCTTTAGTTTAAATATGTGAGATAAATATGTCTCTAAAAGTTCAGTTCCATTCTAGTGTGTTCAAAAGAAAGTCTTCTTTGTAGCCAGTTATGCAAGTTAGTTAATATGAAAATTATTTTTACAATTTTTTTTCAAATTCTGGTTAGCATTAGTATTCAAATACCTCGATATTAAGTTCTTAGTGATAACTCATAATGTTTAAAGTTTGCAGTAATTTTAAATATTACCTAATGATAACTTGTATGTTTCTTAATAAATTTGAAAAGGATTCCTCTTCTATTTTATAGTTATTTTATTTATGAAAAATTTAATTACACATTAATTAAACTGATAAATATTAAACGAAAGGGTAATCATTATCATTTTAAAGTTATAAATGTTTATTAAAATTTTAATTGTTAAAGTTACATGCTCTAAAAGCACAATCGTTTCTTTCGTCTTTTAATATTTACTAAATTAAAAGTTAAATGGGAATTACAGTTTCTTTTAAATTTAATGGGAATTACAATTTCTTTTAAATTAAATCGCACTAAATTAACATGTGTTAATAAGCGTGTGAAGATACTAAATTTTTAATGATATTCTATATATTTTCATATGTTCTAAATTCTAAAGGTGACGTAGGAGTTATCGCGTGTTGGGAAAAACCATGTCACGTGGTGTATGATAACACTGATGACGAAGTAGGATATCACATGTTGGGAAAACCCAATCGATAAGGACTTGTAAAATTTTTCATTTCTAGTCAAGTAGCTAAGGATGAAGCAAGTGTTTCAGATAAGTTTGTTTTAATTCATTTCTCTTTTAAATTGTTAAATTGAATTATATTTCATTCAGTTTCTTTTCATTATTTTTCAAAAATCTGTTTTAATTCCCCTATAATAAAATAAAGACCCAAATAAAAAATAAACTTTATATATAGTATGTCAAGCCAACAATTTACAAATATTAATTTTAAAACTCTAAAAGATGTGTTTTTCGCTAATTAAAATTTTATCCTAGTAAAAAATTAAGCAAAAATCGTATTTATATTATTACATAGTATTAAACTGCCGACATTCATGACATAAAAAAAACATGTAGAAAGTAAAATGAAAAATTATAAAAATAAAAACGTATTATTAAATTGTTTATATTTAAAAAAAATTTGAAGTTTGTGTGGGAACGAATATTTACTATAATATTAAAAGTTTAATGGGAATTACAATTTATTTTCCTTCCGGTAGTCAAAAATTCCTAGTTATTTAATTTTTATTTTTTGAATAAACTATATTATTAATTAAGTAAAATAATGCTATAAAGTGATAAAATATCATTTATTAAGATGACGATCGTTTCGTCGCACCAACGGCGACATTTTCAGAATCATACATGATAGAAAATATTTTCACATAATTTAAAAATAATAAACATAGTAAATAATGTCACGAGACATGATGCATAATGAAATATTGCAAACATAAAATAAATTTAAATTAGTTATTTGTGAACGTGGATTAGTTTTCATATAATTTAACAAAACAATAACATGGTAAATAATGTCACGAGACAACATGCATAATGAAAAATATTGCAAAACATAAAACAAAATATAAATTATAACAATACAATTTATATTTTGTTACAAGTTGGAGTTTCTCTAGTTGAGTCCGGTGGCCACGGTTAAAGGACGTTGTGCATGGGTTGCAGGGCCTTCGGTTTCGGTTCTTTCGGTAGCCCCCGGCGCCCAGGTTTTCTGGGTAACGCCGGACAGCGACGTTCCATAGGTCGATCCCGGTGCCGGTCTAAGGGCCGGACGGTGTCGCCGGGCAACGACTAGCTAAGGCGTTAGAATCCCTTCCAACATTCGACTAAGAGGGAGCCTGAGGTGTGAGTGAGGACTTCGTAGTTGAAACTCCTCGGTGAATACAAGTTTACTACGTGATGCTAATGAAAAAGGTCTGTTTTACTTAGCGGATAATCCTGATTGTAAGTTTCCTCAAAGCGAGTGGTTTACACGTCTGTTTGGTCAATCTGGTTCATATTGTACTTTCTTCCGCTGCATTGGAGATTGTACAGTTGTTGAAATAGTAATGGAGTAGAACTACGATTTAAAAATTCACATAACGAAATATTTTGAAGGGGCTTACGGTGAAATCTTCCCAACTGAAGAAAGTATGACATTATCCTGTGAAACGTTTGATTCTTTTCAAAATCAAATTAATAACTTTCATTTCTATTCTAAAAAAGATAGTTTCGTCTCTAATAACGAAATTCTCACACTCTACATGGATGAACGCTCTTGTGTGCTTCAAGAATTGATCAAGTCAAGTAACTCTGATTATTTATTAAAACCTAAGTGTGTGCACTTATCAAAAGAACAATTCTTAAATTTAAAAAACATTTGCGATGAGATTAATGATAACCTCATCCAAACCAAACTCATGAAAGTCATTTCTATTTGTGTTTTAAATCGTGCAAAAGACTGTGAACATTCACATTTGGATGTAGAAGAATCTAAACTACATTTCTTTTCATGTTTCATTTGTGAATTAAAACAATCTGTGCACCGCGAATTTGACTGTAATTCCTGTACAATGGGATATTCATAAGAAAACTTTCACAATGCAGAAAATATTCTATATGTCAACAATTTAATTTATGCAGAGAAAACGCCTTGCTGAATTTCAAAATACAAGAATTTGTGAACTACCTCGCGGAAAAATGTCTATGTGTGTTTACACACACGTTTTTTGCATATATGGATTTTAACATATATATAAATCATATAAATACTGTTTTTGACATGTAACACTTCTGCTTAATAAATCTATCTGTAATTTATCTTTTTGTTTTTTAAATGTTGCTTTAAAAAATTTGACACAGGCTAAATTTTTTTCTGATACAATTTACAAATTTTACAAAAGTTAAATTTTTCTTATGATTAGTTTTTATTCTAATACAATTACTTAAGTCTTTTTCCATGTGAGAAAAATTTGTAGGTGAAATTTCCAAGTATATAACTTTTTCAATGAAAGAAGTTAACTTTTACGTGAGATCTATTTTCGTTGAAAATTTAGCACAAGTCTTTAGTTTAAATATATGAGATAAATATGTCTTGAAAAGTTCAATCCCATTCTAGTGTGTTCAAAAGAAAGTCTTGTTTGTAGCAAGTTATGCAAGTTAGTTAATATGAAAATTATTTTTACAATTTTTTTTCAAATTCTGGTTAGCATTACTATTCAAATACCTCGATATTAAGTTCTCAGTGATAACTCATAATGTTTAAAGTTTGCAGTAATTTTAAATATTACCTAATGTTAACTTGTATGTTTCTTAATAAATTTGAAAAGGATTCCTCTTCTATTTTATAGTTATTTTAATTATGAAAAATTTAATTACACATTAATTAAACTGATAAACATTAAACGAAAGAGTAATCATTATCATTTTAAAGTGATAAATGTTTATTAAAATTTTAATTGTTAAAGTTACATGCTCTAAAAGCACAATCGTTTCTTTCGTCTTTTAATATTTACTAAATTAAAAGTTAAATGGGAATTACAGTTTCTTTTAAATTTAATGGGAATTACAATTTCTTTTAAATTAAATCGCACTAAATTAACATGTGTTAATAAACGTGTGAAGATACTAAATTTTTAATGATATTCTATATATTTTCATATGTTCTAAATTCTAAAGGTGACGTAGGAGTTATCACGTGTTGGGAAAAACCATGTCACGTGGTGTATGATAACACTGATGACGAAGTAGGATATCACATGTTGGGAAAACCCAATCGATAAGGACTTGTAAAATTTTTCATTTCTAGTCAAGTAGCTAAGGATGAAGCAAGTGTTTCAGGTAAGTTTGTTTTAATTCATTTCTTTTTTAAATTGTTAAATTGAATTATATTTCATTCAGTTTCTTTTCATTATTTTTCAAAAATCTGTTTTAATTCCCCTATAATAAAATAAAGACCCAAATAAAAAATAAACTTTATATATAGTATGTCAAGCCAACAATTTACAAATATTAATTTTAAAACTCTAAAAGATGTGTTTTTCGCTAATTAAAATTTTATCCTAGTAAAAAATTAAGCAAAAATCGTATTTATATTATTACATAGTATTAAACTGCCGATATTTATGACAAAAAAGAAAACATGTAGAAAGTAAAATGAAAAATTTTAAAAATAAAAAAGTATTTTTAAATTGTTTATATTAAAAAAATTTTTGAAGTTTGTGTGGAACGAATATTTACTATTATATTAAAAGTTTAATGGGAATTACAATTTATTTTCCTTCGGGTAGTCAAAAATTCCTAGTTATTTAATTTTTATTTTTTGAATAAACTATACTATTAATGTTTACAAAAATAAAATGAACGGTGAATTAACGTTTTTTACAAAATTATTAAAAGGTTTGTATGAAATCTGATCGATGTTAAATATATATATATATAAGTTAGCGAATATTGTTAAATCTACTATGAAATATTAGTTAAAATTTGTTTGTGCTAAACTATTAATATAGCATACGTAGCAGAATTAATATAGCGTACGTATAATGTATTTATATGTTAGTAAGGTGATGATATCACGTGACCTCTATTACGTAACGTGAAAACTTAGTAAAATTTGAACTAAATCTATATTTCAAAATGTATGTCTAATGTTCACTGCGCTGAATGATTATTTCAAATATAAAATAAATTTCAAAGAGTGTTACTAACATTACTATTCAAATTCCTCAATGTATTTATTATAACCTTCATGTTTACGAGTGAAAATTCACTTATTCGTAATGACTCATTCATGACGTGTTTGAAGTATTCCGGCGGTCAATGAATAAATTTAAAAAGTATTCGTTTTAAAAAGGTCTAATTTAATAATAGTTTTAATTTTATCCAAAATAAATGTGACACATACATTAAATTGCTAATAAAGTATTAATAAAAAATATTCCAATTTTATTTAAAATAAATCTATGAGAAAAATGACAACACAAATTTGATATAAATTCTATATTAATAAAATTATTCAAAAATTGTGACGCAATATTAAATCTTAATTATGCAGGGCATTAATTGTATTAGTTTTCAGTGACACAATGTTAAATCTTAATTATGCATTTATTAATTAAATTCGTTTTGAGTGACGTAATGTTAAATCTTAATTATGCATTTATTGAGTGGCCGCCCCTCCGGGTGGTTCCGACCCAACCCATTGAGTGGGGGAGGTGACCGGAAGCTCGGCAGAGTTCGTTGTGTACGAATGCGAGGGGGCCGGATGGGGACGAATCGCTACCTCCTCGAGAGGCTCATCTCCGACAGGCGTTGAGCACGGTGGCCACGGTTAACGGACGTTGTGCATGGGGTGCGGGGACCTTCGGGTTCGACCTACACGCATCCCCCGGCAGCCGGGTTCTCTGGCCAAGCCGGATAGCGACGCTCCATAGGTCGATCCCGGTGCCGGTCTAAAGGCCGGACGGTGTCGCCGGGCAAAGACTAGCTAAGGCGATAGGACCCCATCCACCAATTGACTAAGAGGGAGCCTGAAGTATGAGTGAGGGCTTTGTAGTGGAAAGTCCTCGGTGCTCGCTAGTGACGACGGGGCTCGCGGGAACGCCATGCAGGGACTCCAGGAACAACCGAAGGGCGAGGGTTTCGGACAGCGCCCAGGTTACTTTATGACTTGGGTGGCTCATCCCTCCGAGGACCTCAGCTGGAGCAGTTGGTAGCCGACCCTAAGGGTGGTAGGGTTTGGCGGTGCCCCCGTTGACCAAGGAGCGGTCGCGTGGGGAGGCCAGTATGGCTCTGGTTGCTCCATGTCGTGCCGTGACCCATGGGAGGTGGTCGGCCGGCAGGTTCACCATCGAACACTATTCCCGCAGGGAAACGGGCCGGAGGCTCGCCGGTAACGCGGCGGCTCATCGTGCCTCAGGTGAACTCTTGGTCCGATCCAGGTCCTCCGTGTATATGCGGTACCGGAGTTTTCCTCGCCTGGTGATGAGGACCTAGAGGTGTCTCCACCTAATTTTCGAACGCACTAACAAAGATAGCGGTCGGTCACTGCACGGGGTCAGGGGCCTTCGGGCCTGGGTACCCTCGACGGCCGTGAGGTAAGGTAGTGGCGGGCGTGCTTTTGTCGGCCTCCACTGGCTTCTCTGTCCTAGGATGGGCTCGAGTCGGTGGGGGCTGGCGGGACTCCGTTCCGTCCAACCCCTTAGCGAGGCGGAGTCTATTCCGTCTAGGTGGAGCTTTCCGTGCCCGCTTGGGGTCGCTAACGGCACCTAGTCTGGGCCAACTGGTTCCCGGCGTGATCCACGAGGGGTTCCGTCGGTTGAGCCGGCTGGCTTGGGCGAAAAGCCAGGAGCTGGGTCGCTTTACGGCCGGAGGGATTTTCCCCGTCCTCCCTGGTCTTCAAATTAGGGGCTCTTCAATAACTTTCTTATCGGCTGGCCCACAAAAATGTCTCTGCCGGAAAATGGTATCTGATCTTGGGGCCTTCCGTAAATTAAATTCGGGTCGGGAAGCCTCGGTTCAGTCCGTGGGCCCAGCGTCTTTATAGGCGTCTGATCCCTGCGATGGCTTGCGGGGTCTACCGGCTCGAGTAACCAAGTTTAGGGACCACTTGGTTTTTCTAGCTGGGTGGTGAGGACTATCGTAGCGATTGTTCACCAACTTGGGAATAGCCGGCGTGACGTGCGCTGGGCAGTGCGTCGGCCTGACCAGAGTTTGCGTGGGGTTCTGCTCTGTTGGGGCTTGTCTGGCGGCGACCTTCGGGACGCGCCGCGGGGCTCGTCTCACGGGTGGTTCCTTGCGTAGACAGATGGGCCTGCAAGGGCCTGGGACCGGGATATGGACCCCCCATCTTATGCTTTTATTAATTAAATTCGTTTTGAGTGACGTAATCTTAAATCTTAATTATGCGTTCATAAATTAAAATCGTTATGAGTGAGGTAATAAAAAATCTTAAATTAAGTATTTGAAAATCTTAATTATGCATTCACTTATTCGTTATGAGTTAGGGAATATAAAATCAATGTTGAAATCACATGAGTCAATCTTTAATAGTGTTTCTAATTTAAAGCCCTTTGAGAAAAAAAAGGCCCAATTACGAAACACATAAATTTATGATTCTAATTAGCTAATCTTAATTTGTGGCCCCTCATTAGTTAATCTTAATTAAAATCTAATATCGTTTCATTCACTGCGTTTGGGGAAAAAACCTTATCTGGATAAAGTGAATCACTTCTGAGTGTGAGCAAGATAACACAATTCAGTATAGTGGACATTGTCGTGCAGAAACACGCGTTTTTTAGGCTCTGTGAAAGTCGTTTAAAGGAAAGTAAGTGTGTTTTCTTTTTGAAAAATATATGTAACATCAAATAGTGTTTAAATAAGATATTTAAATGTTTTATTCTATAAAGCGCAATATTGATATTAGCGAAAATTTGCAAAAAGTGCGTTTTTTCCCGAAATCTTATTAAAAATTCAAAGTATTTTAATATAAACGTTCAAAAATGATACATGCTTAAGAAGCGCGTCGTGTGCAAAATCGATTTTCTAGTTTTTAAAATAGATCTATGTAATTTAAAATGGCACTGTTTAAAAATATATACATTTTCGAAAACATGCGTCAATAAAATTTTAGGTTAAGGGACGTTGGTGATTCTAAATTCAAACGCACTATTTAATAGGTAACCCTGTATTTTTCAAATATATACATACATTCATTATTAACAGTGCATTTAATTTCATTAAGGGGGAGAAGGAGAGAGGGTAAATTTCCTAATACCTTTATAAAGAGCATTTCATGTTTTTCTCAAAATATAT
This sequence comes from Maratus speciosus, assembly GCA_963932465.1. Lineage (NCBI taxonomy): Eukaryota > Metazoa > Arthropoda > Arachnida > Araneae > Salticidae > Maratus > Maratus speciosus. The sequence continues at coordinate 81,125,689 of OZ010787.1, forward strand.
TTTCAAATGAATTAACAAAAGATAGAATCATTTAACCGATACATACCTAAAAGTTGCATAACAAATCGTGTACCAAAACCGAGATCCTTATAAATATCGTATCAATTTCTATTTATGTCTAAAACCGCGAAAACATACCCGCCGATCTATCACAGATTCAGCAAAAAATTCCTTCGGAATTCATACAAAATCACTAGTACTATTTAAAAATTCGCATAAATAAATTGTAACGCTAAATAACAAAAATTCGCATAAATAAATTGTAACGCTAAATAACAAAAATTCACATGTGACCTCATTCATTTTTTAAATTAAATTTTTAATTACTATTTCCCCCCTATAATTTAAGCACAAACGCCACTAAATTAAATTTAATCACGAAAAGTCCTTTCATCAAATTAATGCTTTAAATTCCATTACCAAATAAAAATTCGCGAAAAAAATATATATTTTTTAAAAGTTTCCCAATTAAAATTATTAATTAACGTTAAAAATTCGATTGTCAATGAAAAATTGCGAAAAAGTAAAAATATTTGAAAGTTCCCAAATTAATATTAAAAATCGCCACTAGTAATATCTCTAACACAAATATTGTGCCCCAAAAAATTTTAAGTCTTCTCATTAAAATTTCTTAACTATCATTAATTTATTTTTTACAAGTTAAAATATCACCAAAAACTGGAGTGCGCTAAAAAAATTAATGTTCGTGAAAAAATTTTATCTCCTAAAATTATCCTAAAAAAATTTAAGTTTCGCAATTAAAATTTCTTAATTAATTATCATTAATATATTTTTCAAATGCAAAAATACCCCCTCGAATTGTAGTACGACGAAAAGAAAAGTCAATGTCCCCTAAAAATTCCATCTCAAAAATTACCCCAAAAAAGTTAAAGTCTCCCAATTAAAATTTCTTAATTATCATTAATGAAAAAATCAAACTCAAAATAACCCCTCGTACTATAAAAATATCAGTTCGGTGAAAAAAAATATCAATGTTCCCCTGAAAATTCAATCTTCAAAAATTACCCCAGAAAAATGTTAAAGTCCCCCAATTAAAAGTTCTTAATTACACATTAATTTTTCAAAAGTTAACATCGTCTTATAAGATGACGCATAACCTTGACCGCCGCAAAACCTTGACCCCTCCTCAAAGAGTACGCCGCATAACCTTGACCCCATGACCTACGCCGCCGCATGACCTTCATTTGACCCTCACCCACGCCGCGTACGCCGCTGATGTAGAACTGTCCTTTTATAACTACTTATATTTAAGGTATTGTAGCATCAAACTGCAAAAGAAAATTTTAGCTAACATGAGTTTCATGTGCATTCTTATAAAATGGAGAAAATTTTTCGAATACTTCTGAAAAGATAATTCTTCAAACTGCATTTTATAGTGAATATTAAAGTCATATTGTATTATATATATTTCATAATTAATATTTTATTAATTATTAAATATAGATGAAAATGTTTTCCCTGTTTTTTTGTATTTAAAATAATAATAATAATTGAAAAAGAACTAAAACAATAAGTAAAAATAATACTGTAAATGATACTCAACGAACACTTAATCATAGAATTCCATAATAACACATTTCCGAAGCTTTAAAATCCATTGTTAATGCACAAGGTTCAAAATTTTTTGTATGACATTATAAGAAAAAATAAGTTATTTGCACAATAGAAAAAAAGGATTATAAAATTGATTTTTTTTTTCAATTCCTACTATTAGTTCACACACTCCCTATATTTATTTATTTATATATCTTGTTCAAATTTTCAATCGTTAATGAAATACTTATTATTCATCCTATCAAGTTGAAATAAATTTTTTAAACTTGTACTGGATGACAATTGATGTTAATACAGTTTTTTCAAATATTAATTCATTAATTAAATTTTAATTAATTAATTTTAGTTTTACATATGAGACAAAATGGCGGACATTGGTTATTGAAGCATTTAATGCATCTTCATATCTATAAGGGGGGTTACCATAGGGGGACCCTGTTCTGTCGCCAAATACCGCCAAGTTTGTCGCCAACTTGGCGATATATCGTTAAATTTGGCGACCAAAATGAGTCACCATAAGTGACGCCAACTTGGCGATATCTCTAATATTTCGCCAAATTCCCATAGACTTCCATTGTAAACCTATTTGCTTATAGAAAATCAACAAATTGAGAAATTTTAATCCAACAAAAACTAATATTAGCTTAAGGGATTATCAGTCCTAAAAAGTGCGTAAAAATCAATTATGAAAAGTAAAAAAACACAACCATCTCCTCTACTTTATAGTATTCGATTTTTGTTATTCTTTAAATTTGAAAATTTATAATTTGCGAAATATCCTGACACGATGGTTAAAAATTAAGGTGATTTTCAGATTCAGTGCTAAAAAATGCATAAAAGTTACAAAAACCCAGCAATCGCAGTCTTGTATTATCTAATCTAAAACTTTTTCTTAAACTCCTTGGCAGAAATCTATCCGAAATTTTTTGTGTTATCCTGTAAAATAAGTATAAATGGTAACCACCGAAAATCTTAATAATATTATATTATTATCGTATTTGCGCCAGTATGTAAAATGCAATCTCGATCGGATATTTAAAAGTGGGTTAAAGTTCGAGTACAAATTTTGAACTGGAAAAACCTACATACGATTGTTGAAGTAACATAAAAACTTATCAAAAAACATAATTTTTGTTAAAAGAAATCATAAGAGAAACATTCTCAAATCCTGACAAAATAAAACATATGTTATTTTAACCAATTTGAGACTTAATCATAATACTTGTAGGATATTTTTTCAAAGTGCAGATACACATGAAGTAAGATCTTCGAATACTTTAAACACTTGGTATATGATCCCTCAAAGACAAGCCGAACTCATTTGTTTTCAGAGTAGAAAAGTGGCATAAGTCATGCATTTTTAAAGTTTCATAACTCGCTCAATTTTATCGTTATATGAATGGGACTTTTTTTGTCTTACTTGTCAGTGTAATAGGAAAAAATTACTAAATATAACTTATAGGACCGGGGGACCGTATAAAAATTTAAATTTCGTAATTTTTTAAGAAATGTTTTTATTGACCCAAATCGCTTTTAAAATGTTTCTTTACCTGATTTAAAACATTTTTGTAATTGGAACTATAGGTCTATGTCTAACGGTTTAGGAATTAGCCATTGGACACCGTTGAGACCGGACACCCTGTATATTATGTTATCTTTATCGTTATTTTTAATGTTTGGAATGCAGAAAGGATTTGATAAGCTAAATTCATAACTACTCAAAAAAAAGTCCCAGTAAATTTTTTTTCTTATATAACTTGTGTAAGAGAAAATATTTTGATGAGTGATTGTATAAAGAGAAATTTTGATGCATGCTGGATTGCTAAATGACAAACAGAGTAAATTAAACTCTTATCCTAAATAGTACAGATGCATTTTAATGAAGGTTGCAGAGAATGTTCAGTTCTTGAGAAATACTGGGAATGTACAGGGTGTCCAGCGAATAAGACCCTGATTTCAAAATTAAATATCTCAAAAACAAAGATCAATAGAATTATGCGGTAAACGGTTTGTTTATTAACTAAGCTGTAAAAATGTTGTACAGAAGTTTAAAAAAATAGTTGCATAAACCGTTAACAGATGGCGCGGTAATCGCAATGCCTATAAATTGTGTTTTGAAGTCGAGAGCCCTAGCGTCTCAATCCTAGATGGCTTCCTATAAAAGAACGAAAATTGGGAAAGACCGCTTTTCCGTTGCGGTGATGTGCAGAAGTGGAGGCATCTGGTCACAGAATTATTGCCTCAGCTTCAATTTTAGAGAATTTCAATTAATAGAATTTTCAATAAAAAGTTTAGCAATCATTATATAAGAACTTAAAAAATATTTTATTTGGGTAATGTGCAGAAGCGGAGCCACGTGTTGACAGAATTGAGATTTGTTTCAAATTTTGTTATAAGGTACTTCGGTCCGGTTACCAATATCTCTGTGGTATGTCTTTTCTCTCCTAATTGGTAGATCGTGGAATCGAATCCAAATAGAGGAGGATTTGAAAAAAATGGAAATCTTTACTTTTTAACATTTATTTAAACTCTGAAAAAAGTTTGAATAAAATAATCTAAAGTTTCTGATTTTAAAATTTAATTAAGTTAAAAGAACCCCTTTTTTAAAAATCATTGAGCATTTATAATAATGATTCATAAATCTTTTTTTTTTTTTTATTGTAGAGAATAGTTTGAATGAAAAAATACAAAGTTTCTATTTTTAAAAATTTAATTAAGTAAAAAAATAATTTTAATTTTAAAAACTCGTTTTCATTTTTTTTATCATTGAGCACAGAAATATGGTGCAGCTTCTAGCGATAGGATCCGAAGTGTTAGAAAGGAATGCAGCATCCAAAATCCATTTGCTTTGACGTTGATGATATGACTTATCACCAATTCCTTTTAAAAATGAAATAATTTAATGCATAATTTCTGTCTCTAAAACTTTGTTTACAAAGAAAAGAAATATATGTGTTGTGCTAAAAAGTATTATGCCGTGATTTAAAAATAAATTAAAAGTGAAAAATTACTTTTTTATTTATAATAATTCAGGTATAAACAATAATACCAAAATATTATGCCGTGATTTAAAAATATAAAAAATAAAAAGTACAAAATTATTTTTCTAAATATATGCATTTTGATTTAAATAATTATATGGCATTAAAGATTGAATTTAATAAAATATTTAAAAAATTCTTATAATGATTTCAAAACTTTCTATTGAAAATTTTATTAATTGAAATTTTCTAAAATTAAAGCTGATGCAATAATTCTGTGACCAGATATCTCCACTTCTGCACATCACCCCAATGAAAAAATGGACTTTCCCAATATTCGTTTTTACGTAGGGAGCCATCTCGGAATGAGACCTCATTGCTCTGGACTTCGAAGCAGTTTACAAGTATTGCGATTACAGCGCCATCTGTTAACGGTTTTTGCAACTAAATTTTAAAACCTGTGCATAACATTTTTAAAGCTTAGCTAATAAACAAACCGTTTATCGCATAATTCTATTGATCTTTGTTTTTGAGATATTTAATTTTGAAATCAGGGTCTTATTCGCTGGACACCCTGTAGTTTGCCTATAGTATTTGAAAAATTACATATTGTTTTCATATTGTGTGTATAGGGACTCTAAAGCTTTAAAATTTTGAATGTTATTTTTTCCTTTACGTTTGACACAAAAATACAGAAAATCTGAAAATCTTTGGAAAATTCATGAAATTATTTTTACATATTGGTTATGCATTTGAAATGTTTATTTATATTTTGTGCTTAGGGGTAAAATATTTCTTGTGAGGTGTAAGGTTCATATACTTTTAAATTGATAAAGAAAACCAATAGTTTCCGTTTGTATTATTTTAACATACCGTAGTCATGTCGAAGTTAAATTCACTGAAGTACTGCAGGAAAGCGGATATATAGAATCTCGCGGAAGTTTTAGGGGTGAAAATAGATGAACAAGACAATATGGCAATGATAATCGAAAAAATTGAAGCAGCAGAAAAATACGACGAAGAACTGACGTTAGTGCAGGCAGGGTACATCGTAAAAGATAGGAAAGAACGGATCGCGGCAGAAAAAAAGAAAGAGAGGGAAAAGAGAGAGAGAGAGAGGAAAGAGAGAGAGAGAGAGAGAGAGAGAAAGATAAGGAAAGGGCGTTTACTTTAGAAAGCTAAAATTAACGCAGAGTTCAGAAAGGCGAAACTTTACGGCTAGCAGCGGTTCCGAAAGATCCGTTAAATTACCTCTTAAAACTATTATGCACTGTTTTGATCCTGAACGATCCGATATAACATTATTCCTGAATTTGTTCGAACGACAGGCGAATAGGTCCGGAACAGAGCAAGGCGAATAAGTCACACACTTGTTAGCATTATTGCCGGTAGAAATTGCGGAATTGATCTTACGCGAACCAGCTCAAAATATTGACAATTTCGAACATGTTAAATCGCTTTTATTAGCCCGGTACAGGCTGAGTGCGGAAGCGTACCGTCAAAAATTGAATAAAGTGCACGTAATCCAGGAAACCCGTGGAGGGATCTCATATTCGAATTGAATAGTTTTCCTGAAGGATAGATAAACGGTTTGGGTAGTCCGCAATTTTCTGAATTAAAAGACTTGTTGATCACTGATCAGATCAAGCGACGCGCGTCGGTCGATTTAAGAGAACATTTTATTGATTCGTGTGCGAATTATAAAGACCCCTTGGTGCTCGCTAAGGCACTAGACGAATATGAGGGAATAAAAAGAGAGTAAAAAAAATCGTGGAATACGAAACCAAAATTTGAAGGAAATTCGCAGGATAGGAAAATGGAAAAAACGGAAAATGAAGACGAAACGAGAGATTGGCATTCGGAAACCAAAACTAATTGGAGAGAGAAAAACGCTGAAAGAGAAAGAGAAAAGATCTTCGAACGTAAAAATTGGAATAAGTGTTTTATTTGGTCCAAATTGGGCATTTAAAAGGCAATTGTCCGCAATCAAAAGGAATTTGGAACCTATTACTAGTGTTCACCACATTAGCGTAGGTACGAATTTTGAAGAAAGCTTCAAACCTTATCTTAGCCGTGCTCTAATTAACGGAAAGGAATGCACGGCTTTAAGAGATTCAGGAACGCGATTTGATGTGACGCCCAGGCAATTAATTAACTCCAACCAGTTAGACGGTGGTGCCATACGAGTTAGGCAGCCGTTGACGAATAATACTCGTCGTTTACCGACCGCCCACGTTCTCTTAGAAATTGAAGGAGTGGGGAAGATAAAAACGAGAGCCATAGTAGCAGAGAGTAAATCAGACTTGTCATATTACATATTGGGAAACGAAACTGAAAAATTAATTGATAAAATTAAGAAGGGAAAGGCAGAGACTTTAGACGTCGGGAGAACCGTAAGTGAGGCCAATCCGAAACCAAAAGAACAGGAGTTCTATCGGACGAAAGGAAAGGGGGCGAAAAAGAGAGGTCCCCGGTCAAAAATGACGGACGCGGATACGGGAAAAAAACCTGTAGGAGATGAAACCCAGTCAAGGGGAATGAATGGGGATTTTGGGGGAAGACGAAGAGGATCTTTTGTTACCCGATCTAGTGCAGGACTTGAGCATAGGATTAAGCCAGGTGGGGAAGAAGGAATTTAAGAGAAAACAAGAAACGGATGACTCGTTAAGCGAAGCTAGAACAAGGTAAAAAATAAAGAATACGCATTGTAATTGTGGGGATTTCGAGAAGTCAAATGACTCCCGTATAGGAATAGCTTTAACGGCCAATCAAAAAGATAAGCCGGTAAGAATTGGGCAGACCAGGAACAACAGGAAATCTAGGCACGATAAAGATGCGTTAAAAAGAAATTCAGTGTCAGGAGACGCAGGATTAGGATCCACCAGATATGATTCGTATGAAAGGGGTACGAGAAGAATGAATCGGGGGAGAATCGATTATAAAAGTTCTGCGACTAATAATTTTAAGAACGTCTCGAGTAGACGCGAAAAGTCTCAAGTTTATAGAGTAAACATACCGAAACCTAAGGAAAAAGGCGTTGAGAATAGAAACGTTTTGACACGTAAAGTTTCGCGGCCCAAACACTATGCTTAATTCAGAAATAAACTTTCAAGTGACATGTTTTAGCAGTTAGGATTGAGTAGAGGATTGTGTGAGTCAAACTCAACTTAAATATATGTATATATTAATTTTCATTTTATTGTGTGTAAATGTAATCGTGTAAAATTTAAATGTGTTTTGTCTGTTAAAGAGAAATTTCATAACCAAATGTATCCAGCATTTGCAAGATAAGTATAAAGTGCAGAAAAGTTTTTTTTTAAGGAAGTGATGTAATTAAACATGGGACACTTAAAATATATGAGCTAACATTTTCCCTTACAGCATATTGCGTCTTAAAGCCGAAATATGATTTGAAGGAGGGGTGTTGTGAGAATTCGACGATATCTCACATCGAAACTCTCAATTTACAAAGCAGAAGCCAGTATAGGGAATCTAATGTATTTTACCTAGTCTCCAAATTTCTTCAGAGTCCTAGAAAATGTCGCTAAAGATGAAACAAATATATCAATTTCAATCAATCTTTGCAGAGGACACTAGGGTGACAGGAACTCCTCTATTTAGCGAGAGAAATATTCTTTTGATGTTCACGAGGATCTCTTTCCCTTGGGAAACTAGATACTGAAACCAGATATTAACCTGACGTCAAGGTTCCTGACTGCAGCCTATAGAGAAAGGGCTTGTTTATGAGCTCATGGTCACGGATGGTGAGTTGCTAATGGGAGTGGTTTTTGTCCTAGACGGAAAAACGAAACTGATAAAAGGGGATGCAGGAGCATTCTCGAGAGTTGTTCTTTTTGAGTTCTTTTTTTAAAGCTGAGGCTCCGAGTAGACTTTAACCGTGTAGAGGAGAAATCTCTCACGGGTTGGCTTCGGAACATATTCCGAAGCACAGTAAAGAGGTTGCCAGGCGTGGCGGTAAAATATCTCCACCCTGGAGAAAGACATCGGAGGTCCCTAGAACTTGATCGGACATTCACTAAAGGGCGACATTCCTGTCGCGTATCACCGACTCTCATCTTCGAGAATTGTGAAATATAAATAAATAGAGACATCGTCCCTGAAAGCAATTTGCCATTCGAGGACTGGACTTGATTCTACAAATACTTTATTGACAGCTGAACTCGAACCCATTTATGAAAAATGCGCCTTATATAATCTAGAATACCTTATTTAATTGTGATAAAATAAAATATTTTTTCGATATTGATAAGACTCGGCCGTTGAAGTTGCCCACTACCACACCACCTTACGACATCGGCTCCGTTACAACTTGATGGCAGCGGTGGGATTTACAGCAAGAATAATTGTTATTAGAGGAAAGCCCAGGAGGAAACAGACGGCGAACACACGGAGTTTCTGACAACAACTCGAAAGGCAGCCGAAACAATCGAAACGGCACTTCCGTGGAAGACACACGGACAGCCCTTCCGGAGCAAAAGACAGTTCACCCAGAACAAAATACAGTTCGTCCAGAACGAAAGACATTTCATCCAGAACAACGGCAATGAGACAGTTCATCTAGATCAACTAGGCAGTGCAACTTGGACCTTGGACGACAAACAGTGGGACGCAACATGCCCGATACGAGCCCTTGAGATACAGTGGATGACACCCGCGGCGTGCCATAACGGACCGTTCCCCAGACAAGATACTTCAAGCAACAACTGCAACAGGTAAGCTCATTTCATTTTTAGTGGCTCTTAAACAATTATTTATCATACTGATAGGATGTTAAAATGTTGTTTAGATAAAAATAAGAGAAAATTTTTGATTTTGAGTTAAATGAAAATATTAAGATTATGATAAATCGATAATGTGTAGTTAATTGAAAACTAACGTTTAATGCAAATTTATATGTTATGTTATCTTTATCGTTATTTTTAATGTTTGGAATGCAGAAAGGATTAGATAAGCTAAATTGATAACTACTCAAAAAAAAGGCCCAGTAATTTTTTTTTCTTATATAACTTGTGTAAGAGAAAATATTTTGATGAGTGATTGTATAAAGAGAAATTTTGATGCATGCTGGATTGCTAAATGACAAACAGAGTAAATTAAACTCTTATCCTAAATAGTACAGATGCATTTTAATGAAGGTTGCAGAGAGTGTTCAGTTCTTGGGAAATACTGGGAATGTAGTTTGCCTATAGTATTTGAAAAAATACTTATTTTTTTCATATTGTGTGTATAGGGACTCTAAAGCTTTAAAATTTTGAATGTTATTTTCTGCTTTACGTTTGACACAAAAATATAGAAAATCTGAAAATCTTTGGAAGAATCATGAAATTATTTTTACATATTGGTTATGCATTTGAAATGTTTATTTATATTTTGTGCTTAGGGGTAAAATATTTCTTGTGAGGTGTAAGGTTCATATACTTTTAAATTAATAAAGAAAACGAATAGTTTCCGTTTGTATTATTTCAACATACCATAGTCATGTCGCAGTTAAATTAACTGAAGTACTGCAGGAAAGCGGATTTATAGAATCTCTCGGAAGTTTTATAGGTGAAAATAGATGAACAAGACAATACGGGAAAGATAATCTAAAAAATTGAAGCAGCAGAAAAATACGACGAACAAATGACGTTAGTGCAGGCAGGGTACATCATAAAATAGGGAAGAACGGATCGCGGCAGAAAAAGAGAAAGAGAGGGAAAAGAGAGAGAGTGAGGGAGAGAGAGTGAAGAAAGAGAGAGAGAGAGGAAAGAGACTATTATGCATCATTTGGATCCTGAACGATCCGATATAACATTATTCCTGAATTTGTTCGAACGACAGGCGAATAGGTCCGGAATAGAGCAAGACGAATATGTCACACACTTGTTAGCATTATTGCCGGTAGAAATTGCGGAATTGATCTTACGCGAACCAGCTCAAAAAATTGACAATTTCGAACATGTTAAATCGCTTTTATTAGCCCGGTACAGGCTGAGTGCTGAAGCGTACCGTCAAAAATTGAATAAACATGCACGTAATCCAGGAAACCCGTGGAGAGATCTCATATTCGAATTGAATAGTTTTCTTGAAGGATAGATAAACGGTTTGTATGTCCGCAATTTTCTGGATTAAAAGACTTGTTGATCACTGATCAGATCAAGCGACGCGTGTCGGTCGATTTAAGAGAACATTTTATTGATTCGTGGGCGAATTATAAAGACCCCTTGGTGCTCGCTAAGGCACTAGACGAATATGAGGCAATAAAAGGAGAGTCAAAAAAATCGTGGAATACGAAACCAAAATTTGAAGGAAATTCGCAGGATAGGAAAATGGAAAAAACGGAAAATGAAGACGAAATGAGAGATTGGCATTCGGAAACCAAAACTAATTGGAGAGAGAAAAACGCTGAAAGAGAAAGAGAAAAGATCTTCGAACGTAAAATTGGAATATGTGTTTTATTTGCTCCAAAATTGGGCATTTAAAAGCCAATTGTCCGGAAAACAAAAGGAATTTAGAACCTATTACTAGTGTTCACCACATTAGCGTAGGTACGAATTTTGAAGAAAGTTTCAAACCTTATCTTAGCCGTGCTCTAATTAACGGAAAAGAATGCACGGCTTTAAGAGATTCAGGAACGCGATTTGATGTGACGCCCAGGCAATTAATTAACTCCAACCAGTTAGACGGTGGTGCCATACGAATTAGGCAGCCGTTGACGAATAATACGCGTCGTTTACCGACCGCCCACGTTGTCTTAGAAATTGAAGCAGTGGGGAAGATAAAAACGAGGGCCATAGTAGCAGAGAGTAAATCAGACTTGTCATATTACATATTGGGAAACGAAACTCAAAAATTAATTGATAAAATTAAGAAGGGAAAGGCAGAGACTTTAGACGCCGGGAGAACAGTAAGTGAGGCCAATCCGAAACCAAAAGAACAGGAGCTCGATCGGATGAAAGGAAAGGGGGCGAAAAAGAGAGGTCCCCGGACGAAAATGACGGACGCGGATACGGGAGAAAGACCTGTAGGAGATGAAACCCAGTCAAGGGGAATGAATGGGGATTTTGGGGGAAGACGAAGAGGATCTTTTGTTACCCGATCTAGTGCAGGACTTGAGCATAGGATTAAGCCAGGTGGGGAAGAAGGAATTTAAGAGAAAACAAGAAACGTATGACTCGTTAAGCGAAGCTAGAACAAGGTAAAAATTAAAGGAGACGCATTGTAATTGTGGGGATTTCGAGAAGTCAAATGACTCCGGTATAGGAATAGCTTTAACGGCCGATCAAAAAGATAAGCCGGTAAGAAATAGTCAGACCAGGAACAACAGGAAATCTAGGCGCGATAAAGATGCGTTAAAAAGAAATTCAGTGTCAGGAGACGCAGGATTAGGATCCACCAGATATGAGTCGTATGAAAGGGGTACGAGAAGGATGAATCGGGGGAGAATCGATTATAAAAGTTCTGCGACTAATAATTTCACGAACGTCTCGAGTAGACGCGAAAAGTCTCAAGTTTATAGAGTAAACATACCGAAACCTAAGGAAAAAGGCGTGGAGAATAGAAACGTTTTGACACGTAAAGATTCGCGGCCCAAACACTATGCTTAATTCAGAGATAAACTTTCAAGTGACATGTTTTAGCAGTTAGGATTGAGTAGAGGATTGTGTGAGTCAAACTCAACTTAAATATATGTATATATTAATTTTCATTTTATTGTGTGTAAATGTAATTGTGTAAAATTTAAATGTGTTTTGTCTGTTAAAGAGAAATTTCGTAACCAAATGTATCCAGCATTTGCAAGCTAAGTATAAAGTGCAGAAAAGGTTTTTTTAAGGAAGTGATGTAATTAAACATGGGACACTTAAAATATATGAGCTAACATTTTCCCTTACAGCATATTGCGTCTTGCAGCTGAAATATGATTTGAGGGAGGGGTGTTGTGAGAATTTGACGATATCTCACATTGAAACTCTCAATTTACAAAGCAGAAGCCAGTATAGGGAATCTAATGTATTTTACCTAGTCTCCAAATTTCTTCAGAGTCCTAGAAAATGTCGCTAAAGATGAAACAAATATATCAATTTCAATCAATCTTTGCAGAGGACACTAGGGTGAAAGGAACTCCTTTATTTAGCGAGAGAAATATTCTTTTGATGTTCACGAGGATCTCTTTCCCGTGGGAAACTAGATAGTGAAACCAGATATTAACCTGACGTCAAGGTTCCTGACTGCAGCCTATAGAGAAAGGGCTTGTTTATGAGCTCATGGTCACGGATGGTGAGTGGCTAAAGGGAGTGGCTTTTGTCCTAGACGGAAAAACGAAACTGATAAAAGGGGATGCACGAGCATTCTCGAGAGTTCTTGTTTTAGAGTTCTTTTTTGGAAGCTGAGGCTCCGAGTAGACTTTAACCTTGTAGAGGAGAAATCTCTCACGGGTTGGCTTCGGAATATATTCCGAAGCACAGTAAAGAGGTTGCCAGGCGTGGCTGTAAACTTTCTCCACCCTGGAGAAAGACATCGGAGGTCCCTAGACCTTGATCGGACATTCACTAAAAGGGCGGCATTCCTGTCGCGTATCACCGACTCTCATCTTCGAGAATTGTGAAATATAAATAAATAGAGACATCCTCCCTGAAAACAATTTGCCATTCGAGGACTGGACTTGATTCTACAAATACTTTATCGACAGCTGAACTCGAACCCATTTATGAAGAATGTTGTACACACGTCTTATATAATCTAGAATACCTTATTTAATTGTTTGTGATACAATAAAATATATTTTCGATATTGATAAGACTCGGCCGTTGAAGTTGCCCGCTACGACACCACCTTACGACATCGGCTCCGTTACAACTTGATGGCAGCGGTGGGATTTACAGCAAGAATAATTGTTATTAGAGGAAAGCCTAGGAGGAAACAGACGGCGAACACCCGGACTTTCTGACAACAACTCGAAAGGCAGCCGAAAGAATCGAAACGACAGTTCCGTGGAAGACACACGGACAGCCCTTCCGGAGCCAAAGACAGTTCACCCAGGACAAAATACAGTTCGTCCAGAACGAAGGACAGTTCATCCAGAACAACGGCAATGAGACAGTTCCTCTAGATCAACTAGACAGTGCAACTTGGACCTTGGACGACAAACAGTGGGACGCAACATGCCCGATACGAGCCCTTGAGATACAGTGGATGACACCCGCGGCGTGTCATAACGGACCGTTCCCCAGACAAGATACTTCAAGCAACAACTGCAACAGGTAAGCTCATTTCATTTTGAGTGGCTCTAAATCTATTATTTATCATACTGATAGGATGTTATAATGTTGTTTAGATAAAAATAAGAGAAACTTTTTGATTTTGAGGTAAATGAAAATATTAAAATTATGATAAATCGATAATGTGTAGTTAATTGAAACCTAACGTTTAATGCAAATTTATATGTTATGTTATTTTTATAGTTATTTTTAATGTTTGGAATGCAGAAAGGATTAGATAAGCTAAATTCATAACTACTCAAAAAAAGGCCCAGTAATATTTTTTTCTTATATAACTTGTGTAAGAGAAAATTTTTTGATGAGTGATTGTATAAAGAGAAATTTTGATGCATGCTGGATTTCTAAATGACAAACAGAGTAAATTAAACTCTTACCCTAAATAGTACAGACGCATTTTAATGAAGGTTGCAGAGAGTGTTCAGTTCTTGAGAAATACTGGGAATGTAGTTTGCCTATAGTATTTGAAAAATTACTTATTGTTAATAAATTGACTTAATAAAATAGTCCAATCTTGAACGCCAGATTCACCTTTGTTTATTATATAAAAACATGGAAACATTCAAATGCTTCATTTAAAACACATTACTAAATAGGTGTGATAAAATATATACAAATGTTTTTTAAAATTAAAAACACTAGATGTTAAAATGATAAAAAGCTACTCCGAGCGCTTTCGGCTAACCTTAAGCCATTGTCAAGGAGAAGAGTATTGACTGATAAAAACACTCGACGCTCGAGTGTAGCAGTAAAAATCGAGCGTCGAGTGTTTTTATCAGTCAATCCTCTTCTCCTTGACAATGGCTTAAAGTTAGCCGAAAGCGCTCGGAGTAGCTTTTTATCATTTTAACATCTAGTGTTTTTAATTTTAAAAAACATTTGTATATATTTTATCACACCTATTTAGTAATGTGTTTTAAATGAAGCATTTGAATGTTTCCATGTTTTTATATTACTTATTGTTTTCATATTGTGTGTATAGGGACTCTAAAGCTTTAAAATTTTGAATGTTATTTTTTCCTTTACGTTTGACACAAAAATACAGAAAATCTGAAAATCTTTGGAAAATTCATGAAATTATTTTTACATATTGGTTATGCATTTGAAATGTTTATTTATATTTTGTGCTTAGGGGTAAAATATTTCTTGTGAGGTGTAAGGTTCATATACTTTTAAATTGATAAAGAAAACCAATAGTTTCCGATTGTATTATTTTAACATACCGTAGTCATGTCGAAGTTAAATTCACTGAAGTACTGCAGGAAAGCGGATTTATAGAATCTCGCGGAAGTTTTATAGGTGAAAATAGATGAACAAGACAATATGGCAATGATAATCGAAAAAATTGAAGCAGCAGAAAAATATGACGAACAACTGACGTTAGTGCAGGCAGGGTACATCGTAAAATAGGGAAGAACGGATCGCGGCAGAAAAAGAGAAAGAGGGGGGAAGAGAGAGAGAGAGAGAGAGAGAGAGAGAGAGAGAGAGAGAGAGAGAGAGAGAGAGAGAGAGAGAGAGAGAGAGAGAGAGAGAGAGAGAGAGAGAGAGAGAGAGAGAGAGAGAGAGAGAGGGGGGGGGGGGGGGGGGAAAGAGAGAGAGAAGAGAGAGAGAGGAAAGATACTATTATGCATCGTTTTGATCCTGAACGATCCGATATAACATTATTCCTGAATTTGTTCGAACGACAGGCGAATAGGTCCGGAATAGAGCAAGACGAATACGTCACACACTTGTTAGCATTATTGCCGGTAGAAATTGCGGAATTGATCTTACGCGAACCAGCTCAAAAAATTGACAATTTCGGACATGTTAAATCGCTTTTATTAGCCCGGTACAGGCTGAGTGCTGAAGCGTACCGTCAAAAATTGAATAAACATGCACGTAATCCAGGAAAACCGTGGAGAGATCTCATATTCGAATTGAATAGTTTTCTTGAAGGATAGATAAACGGTTTGGGCATTACGCAATTTTCTGAATTAAAAGACTTCTTGATCACTGATCAGATCAAGCGACGCGCGTCGGTCGATTTAATAGAACATTTTATTGATTCGTGGGCTAATTATAAAGACCCCTTGGTGCTCAATAAGGCACTAGACGAATATGAGGCAATAAAAGGAGAGTCAAAAAAATCGTGGAATACGAAACCAAAATTTGAAGTAAATTCGCGGGATAGGAAAATGGAAAAAACGGAAAATGAAGACGAAACGAGAGATTGGCATTCGGAAACCAAAACTATTTGGAAAGAGAAAAACGCTGAAAGAGAAAGAGAAAAGATCTTCGAACGTAAAAATTGGAATAAGTGTTTTATTTGCTCCAAAATTGGGCGTTTAAAAGCCAATTGTCCGGAAAACAAAAGGAATTTAGAACCTATTACTAGTGTTCACCACATTAGCGTAGGTACGAATTTTGAAGAAAGTTTCAAACCTTATCTTAGCCGTGCTCTAATTAACGGAAAGAAATGCACGACTTTAAGAGATTCAGGAACGCGATTTGATGTGATGCCCAGGCAATTAATTAACTCCAACCAGTTAGACGATGGTGCCATACGAGTTAGGCAGCCGTTGACGAATAATACGCGTCGTTTACCGATCGCCCACGTTGTCTTAGAAATTGAAGGAGTGGGGAAGATAAAAACGAGGGCCATAGTAGCAGAGAGTAAATCAGAATCGTCATATTACATATTGGGAAACGAAACTCAAAAATTAATTGATAAAATTGAGAAGGGCAAGGCACAGATTTTAGACGCCGGGAGATCCGTAAGTGAGGCCAATCCGAAACCAAAAGAACAGGAGTTCGATCGGACGAAATGAAAGAGGGCGAAAAAGAGAGGTCCCCGGACAAAAATGACGGACGCGGATACGGGAGGAAAACCTGTAGGAGATGAAACCCAGTCAAGGGGAATGAATGGGGATTTGAGACGAAGAGGATCTTTTGTTACCCGATCTAGTGCAGGACTTGAGCATAGGATTAAGCCAGGTGGGGAAGAAGGAATTTAAGAGAAAACAAGAAACGGATGACTCGTTAAGCGAAGCTAGAACAAGGTCAATAGTTTTCTTGAAGGATAGATAAACGGTTTGAGTAGTCCGCAATTTTCTGAATTAAAGGACTTGTTGATCACTGATCAGATCAAGCGACGCGTGTCGGTCGATTTAAGAGAACATTTTATTGATTCGTGGGCGAATTATAAAGACCCCTTGGTGCTCGCTAAGGCACTAGACGAATATGAGGCAATAAAAGGAGAGTCAAAAAAATCGTGGAATACGAAATCAAAATGTGAAGTA
This sequence comes from Maratus speciosus, assembly GCA_963932465.1. Taxonomy (NCBI): domain Eukaryota; kingdom Metazoa; phylum Arthropoda; class Arachnida; order Araneae; family Salticidae; genus Maratus; species Maratus speciosus. The sequence continues at coordinate 81,142,801 of OZ010787.1, forward strand.
AATTCGCGGGATAAGAAAATGGAAAAAACGGAAAATGAAGACGAAACGAGAGATTGGCATTCGGAAACCAAAACTAATTGGAAAGAGAAAAACGCTGAAAGAGAAAGAGAAAAGATCTTCGAACGTACAAATTGGAATAAGTGTTTTATTTGCTCCAAAATTGGGCATTTCAAAGCCAATTGTCCGGAAAACAAAAGGAATTTAGAACCTATTACTAGTGTTCACCAAATTAGCGTAGGTACGAATTTTGAAGAAAGTTTCAAACATTATCTTAGCCGTGCTTTAATTAACGGAAAGAAATGCACGACTTTAAGAGATTCAGGAACGCGATTTGATGTGATGCCCAGGCAATTAATTAACTCCAACCAGTTAGACGGTGGTGCCATACGAGTTAGGCAGCCGTTGGCGAATAATACGCGTCGTTTACCGACCGCCCACGTTGTCTTAGAAATTGAAGGAGTGGGGAAGATAAAAACGAGGGCCATAGTAGCAGAGAGAAAATCAGACTTATCATATTACATATTGGGAAACGAAACTGAAAAATTAATTGATAAAATTGAGAAGGGAAAGGCAGAGACTTTAGACGCCGGGAGAACAGTATGTGAGGCCAATCCGAAACCAAAAGAACAGGAGTTCGATCGGACGAAAGGAAAGGGGGCAAGAAAGAGAGGTCCCCCGTCAAAAATGACGGACGCGGATACGGGAGAAAAACCTGTAGGAGATGAAACTCAGTCAAGGGGAATGAATGGGTATTTGGGGGGAAGACGAAGAGGATCTTTTGTTACCCAATCTAGTGGAGGACTTGAGCATAGGATTAAGCCAGGTGGGGAAGAAGGAATTTAAGAGAAAACAAGAAACGAATGACTCGTTAAGCGACGCTAGAAGAAAGTCAAAAATAAAGAAGACGCATTGTAATTGTGGGGATTTCGAGAAGTCAAATGACTCCCGTATAGGAATAGCTTTAACGGCCGATCAAAAAGAGTAGCCGGTAAGAATTTGCAGACCCGGAACAACAGGGAATCTAGGCGCGATAAAGATGCGTTAAAAAGAAATTCAGTGCCAGGAGACGCAGGATTAGGCTCCACCATATATGAGTCGTATGAAAGGGGTACGAGAAGGATGAATCGGGGGAGAATCGATTATAAAAGTTCTGCGACTAATAATTTCACGAACGTCTCGAGTAGAAGCGAAAAGTCTCAAGTTTATAGAGTAAACATACCGAAAACTAAGGAAAAAGGCTTGGAGAATAGAAACGTTTCGACACGTAAAGTTTCGCGGCCCAAACACTATGCTTAATTCAGAGATAAACTTTCAAGTGACATGTTTTAGCAGTTAAGGGTTGAGTAGAGGATTGTGTGTGTCAAACTCAGCTTAAATATATGTCTATATTAATTTTCATTTTATTTTGTGTAACCGTAATCGTGTAAAATACAGTCGAACTTGGATAATTCGAACGTCTTTAATTCGAATTCGTGGATAATTCGAAGTTTTTTGTGAGTCCTTTGAAACTTGTATTCAGTTAATGCTAAAAAATCTTGGTTATTTTGAAGTCCAACTTCTTTAATTCGAAGTTTTTACAATTTCAAAAATTTTAAAATCTAGTTTCAATACAGTTTATTTGAAAAGTGGCCGGGTTATTTTCAGCTATTGTGGAAATTTCGAAGTCCAACTTCTTTAATTTGAAGTTTTTACTCTTTCAAAAATGACAATCTAGTTTCATTGCAGTTATTTGAAAAATGGTCGCGTTATTTTCAGTTATTGTAGAAAATTCTTTAGGGAAGAGAAGGGGGTGGGAGAATATTCTTATCTGTTCTAGGAAACAGAGCAGGGATAAAGAGAGTAGAAACGAACGCCCTTTCCCTTGTAAATGATACATGCTACTCTCGCCAATGCGATAAATCTTAGATGACATGCGTTGCAATTCCTTCGAAACGTAATCGCTTTAGTTTTCTTCATTGTGTTTTTAGTTTTTGTGGTGAGAGATCAGTGCAAGCATGTCATTGAGTAAGCCCCGTGTCCCGTATAAAACCTTATCTTTCGATGAAAAAATTGCTGTGATTCGTGAGGTAGAAAAGGGTTTAAAGAAAAAATGCATCATCGCAAAAGAATGTGGAATAGCACCTAACACTCTAACGACCTTTTTGAAAAATAAAGAAAAAATTTTGAAATCTAATCGAAATCGCAAACGGGCTAGAGAACCTGATAATCCTGATATGGACGAGTGTGTCTTAAAGTGGTTTAAACAAGCGCAGGACAAAAACATCCCTCTCAGTGGAACTCTTGTTCGTGCAAAAGCGGAAGAATTTGCTATCAGCTTAGGAAACAACAACTTCAAAGCAAGCTCCGGATGGTTACACGGATTTAAGGAAAGAAATGAAATTTCCTTTAAGTCTGTGTGTGGTGAAAGTTCAAGTGTGAACCAAGATGCAGCAAATGAGTGGAAAGAAAAAGTTGTTCACATCATTGAGCATACACAGGACAGAGACATTTTTAATGTCGACGAAACTGGACTCTTTTTCAAATGTACCCCTGCAAAGACTTTGAATTTTAAAGGTGAAAAATGTAGTGGTGGAAAACGCAGTACAGACCGAATAACTCTACTTGTGGGAGCAAACATGGACGGTACTGAAAAGTTACCTTTACTGATGATTGGAAAATCAAGAAATTCAAGGTGTTTTAACAATATCAAAACAAAGCCTATAGAATACCGTTCTAAAACGAAAGCCTGGATGACGGGGAATCTTTTTGAAGAATGGCTGCTAGATCTCAATCGCACGTACCTAAGAAAAAAAAGAAAAATCATCCTGTTTATTGATAACTGCGCGGCCCATAAATCAATACCTGCTATGGAAAATGTCACGGTTGATATTTTTCCGCCAAGCATGACCTCAGTGGTGCAACCAATGGATCAAGGCATCATTAAAAATCTGAAGCATTTCTACAGATGCCTAGTCGTTCAACACCTCCTTAATGAATCTTCCCAAAAGCTTCCCATTACCCTCCTCGATGCATCAAGAATGTGTTTAAATGCATGGTCCAAAGTGAGCCAAAAACAGTAGCAAACTGTTTCCGGAAAGCAGGATTCATCAGGAACACTGCCCCTAGCGAGCTTTTAGATGAAGAGAATTTACCTCCCCCAGTTGCATGGGAAGACAGCATACCATTTGATGATTACATCGACATTGATAAAAACTTAGACATTTGTGGATACAGATATTCTATCATAAGTTCTAAACAATAAGAACATTGCAACAGAAGACATTGAAGATGAGGTAGAAGAACAGAGAACGATTCCAACTTCAAGTGAGGCAGTCTTTCATCTAGCCGAATATCGTCGTTATGTAGAAGGACAATCTAACGTGAGTGAAGCTGTGTTTCTAGCTGTAGATATCCTTGAAGATTTTGTTAAAAAAAATCAAGTAAGCTCTTTAAAACAATCTGAAATATCTCAATATTTTAAAAAGCTGTAGTTTTTTTTATTAAAAATTAATAAACATATGTTTTTTTCACAATTTCTGTTCCGATTGATTATTTTACGACATAAAAATAACTTTTTTTGGATAATTGGAAGTTTGGATAATTCGAAGTTTTGCAGTAGTCCCTTGCACTTCGAATTATCCAAGTTCGACTGTATAAATGTGTTTTGTCTGTTAAAGAGAAATTTCGTAACCAAATATATCCAGCATTTGCAATCTAAGTATAAAGTGCAGGAAAAGGTTTTTTAAGGAAGTGATGTATTTAAACATGGGCCACTTAAAATATATGAGCTAACCTTTTCCCTTACAGCATATTGCGTCTTGCAGCCCAAATTTGATTTGAGGGAGGGGTATTGTGAGAATTCGACGATATCTCACATTGAAACTCTCAATTTACAAAGTAGAAGACAGTATAGGGAATCTAATGTATTTTACCTAGTCTCCAAATTTCTTCAGAGTCCTAGAAAATGTTGCTAAAGATGAAACAATTATATCAATTTCAATCAATCTTTGCAGAGGACACTAGGAAGAAAGGAACTCCTTTATTTAGCGAGAGGAATATTCTATTGATGTTCACGAGGATCTCTTTCCCGTGGGAAACTAGATAGTGAAACCAGATATTAACCTGACGTCAAGGTTCCTGACTGCAGCCTATAGAGAAAGGGCTTGTTTATGAGCTCATGGTCACGGATGGTGAGTGGCTAATGGGAGTGGCTTTTGTCCTAGACGGAAAAAAGAAACTGATAAAAGGGGATGCACGAGCATTTTCGAGAGTTCTTGTTTTTGAGTTCTTTTTTGGAAGCTGAGGCTCCGAGTAGACTTTAACCGTGTAGAGGAGAAATCTCTCACGGGTTGGCTTCGGAACATATTCCGAAGCACAGTAAAGAGGTTGCCAGGCGTGGCGGTAAAATTTCTCCACCCCGGAGAAAGACATCTGTGGTCCCTAGACCTTGATCGGACATTCACTAAAAGGGCGACATTCCTGTCGCGTATCACCGTCTCTCATCTTCGAGAATTGTGAAATATAAATAAATAGAGACATTCTCCCTTAAAGCAATTTGCCTTTCGAGGACTGGACTTGATTCTACAAATACTTTATTGACAGCTGAACTCGAACCCATTTATGAAGAATGTTGTACACACGACTTATATAATCTAGAATACCTTATTTAATTGTTTGTGATACAAAAAATATTTTTTCGATATTGATAAGACTCGGCCGTTCAAGTTGCCCGCTACCACACCACCTTACGACATCGGCTCCGTTACAACTTGATGGCAGCGGTGGGATTTACAGCAAGAATAATTGTTATTAGAGGAAAGCCTAGGAGGAAACAGACGGCGAACACCCGGACTTTCTGACAACAACTCGAAAGGCAGCCGAAAGAATCGAAACGACAGTTCCGTGGAAGACACACGGACAGCCCTTCCGGAGCAAAACACAGTTCACCCAGAACAAAATACAGTTCGTCCAGAACGAAAGACAGTTCATCCAGAACAACGGCAATGAGACAGTTCATCTAGATCAACTAGACAATGCAACTTGGACCTTGGACGACAAACAGTGGGACGCAACATGCCCGATACGAGCCCTTGAGCTACAGTGGATGACACCCGCGGCGTGCCATAACGGACCGTTCCCCAGAGAAGATACTTCAAGCAACAACTGCAACAGGTAAGCTCATTTCATTTTGAGTGGCTCTAAATCTATTATTTATCATACTGATAGGATGTTAAAATGTTGTTTAGATAAAAATAAGAGAAACTTTTTGATTTTGAGGTAAATGAAAATATTAAAATTATGATAAATCGATAATGTGTAGTTAATTGAAACCTAACGTTTAATGCAAATTTATATGTTATGTTATCTTTATAGTTATTTTTAATGTTTGGAATGCAGAAAGGATTAGATAAGTTAAATTCATAACTACTCAAAAAAAAGGCCCAGTAATTTTTTTTTCTTATATAACTTGTGTAAGAGAAAATTTTTTGATGAGTGATTGTATAAAGAGAAATTTTGATGCATGCTGGATTTCTAAATGACAAACAGAGTAAATTAAACTCTTACCCTAAATAGTACAGACGCATTTTAATGAAGGTTGCAGAGAGTGTTCAGTTCTTGAGAAATACTGGGAATGTAGTTTGCCTATAGTATTTGAAAAATTACTTATTGTTTTCATATTGTGTGTATAGGGACTCTAAAGCTTTAAAATTTTGAATGTTATTTTTTGCTTTACGTTTGATACAAAAATATAGAAAATCTGAAAATCTTTGGAAGAATCATGAAATTATTTTTACATATTTGTTATGCATTTGAAATGTTTATTTATATTTTGTGCTTAGGGGTAAAATATTTCTTGTGAGGTGTAAGGTTCATATACTTTTAAATTGATAAAGAAAACGAACAATTTCCGTTTGTATTATTTCAACATACAGTAGTCATGTCGAAGTTAAATTAACTAAAGTACTGCAGGAAAGCGGATTTATAGAATCTCGCGGAAGTTTTGTAGGTGAAAATAGATGAACAAGACAATATGGCAATGATAATCGAAAAAATTGAAGCAGCAGAAAAATATGACGAACAACTGACGTTAGTGCAGGCAGGGTACATCGTAAAATAGGGAAGAACGGATCGCGGCAGAAAAAGAGAAAGAGAGGGAAAAAAGAGAGAGAGGAAAGAGAGAGAGAAAGATAAGGAAAGGGCGTTTACTATAGAACAGCTAAAATTAACGCAGAGTTCAGAAAGGCGAAACTCTACGGCTAGCAGCGGTTCCGACAGATCCGTTAAATTACCTCTTAAAACTATTATGCATCATTTTGATCCTGAACGATCCGATATAACATTATTCCTGAATTTGTTCGAACGACAGGCGAATAGGTCCGGAATAGAGCAAGACGAATACGTCACACACTTGTTAGCATTATTGCCGGTAGAAATTGCGGAATTGATCTTACGCGAACCAGCTCAAAAAATTGACAATTTCGAACATGTTAAATCGCTTTTATTAGCCCGGTACAGGCTCAGTGCGGAAGCGTACCGTCAAAAATTAAATAAACATGCACGTAATCCAGGAAACCCGTGGAGAGATCTCATATTCGAATTGAATAGTTTTCTTGAAGGATGGATAAACGGTTTGCGTATTACGCAATTTTCTGAATTAAAAGACTTCTTGATCACTGATCAGATCAAGCGACGCGCGTCGGTCGATTTAATAGAACATTTTATTGATTCGTGGGCTAATTATAAAGACCCCTTGGTGCTCAATAAGGCACTAGACGAATATGAGGCAATAAAAGGAGAGTCAAAAAAATCGTGGAATACGAAACCAAAATTTGAAGTAAATTCGCGGGATAGGAAAATGGAAAAAACGGAAAATGAAGACGAAACGAGAGATTGGCATTCGGAAACCAAAACTAATTGGAGAGAGAAAAACGCTGAAAGAGAAAGAGAAAAGATCTTCGAACGTAAAAATTGGAATAAGTGTTTTATTTGCTCCAAAATTGGGCATTTAAAAGCCAATTGTCCGGAAAACAAAAGGAATTTAGAACCTATTACTAGTGTTCACCACATTAGCGTAGGTACGAATTTTGAAGAAAGTTTCAAACCTTATCTTAGTCGTGCTCTAATTAACGAAAAGAAATGCACGACTTTAAGAGATTCAGGAACGCGATTTGATGTGACGCCCAGGCAATTAATTAACTCCAAACAGTTAAACGGTGGTGCCATACGAGTTAGGCATCCGTTGACGAATAATACGCGTCGTTTACTGACCGCCCACGTTGTCTTAGAAATTGAAGGAGTGGGGAAGATAAAAACGAGGGCCATAGTAGCAGAGAGTAAATCAGACTTGTCATATTACATATTGGGAAACGAAACTCAAAAATTAATTGATAAAATTAAGAAGGGAAAGGCAGAGACTTTAGACGCCGGGAGAACCGTAAGTGAGGCCAATCCGAAACAAAAAGAACAGGAGTTCGATCGGACGAAAGGAAAGGGGGCGAAAAAGAGAGGTCCCCGGTCAAAAATGACGGACGCGGATACGGGAAAAAAACCTGTAGGAGATGAAACCCAGTCAAGGGGAATGAATGGGGATTTGGGGGGAAGACGAAGAGGATCTTTTGTTACCCGATCTAGTGCAGGACTTGAGCATAGGATTAAGCCAGGTGGGGAAGAAGGAATTTAACAAAAAACAAGAAACGGATGACTCGTTAAGCGAAGCTAGAACAAGGTCAAAAATAAAGAAGACGCATTGTAATTGTGGGGATTTCGAGAAGACGGGGTCCCATCTCCCGGTCCCAGGCCCTTACAGGCCCATACGTCTACGCGTGGAAAGACCCCCGTTCAAATCCCTCGGTGCGTCCCGAAGGTCGCCGCCAGGAGTAGCCCGTTAGGTCCGATCCACACGCAAACTCCGGTCAAGCCGGTGCACTGCCCAGCGCACGTCACACCGGTTATTCCCAAGAGGACGAATGGCCGCATTCGACAGATCCCACAACTTAGCTAGAGGAGCCATATGTTTCTTTCTCTTGGTTCCCGACCCGGAACGCCCCGACAGCCCGCAGGAACCGAGCACCTATAAAGGGGTCGGGCCCACGAGCCAGTTCTAGGTTACCGAGCCGGAGTTGATGTACGGAGGCCCCTCAAAATCAAATACCATTATCCGGCAAAGACATTTATGAGTGACAACCTATTAAAGGGTAGGTTTCGCTCGCGAGCCCAGGAGAATCGCGGAAAGTTTCTCCTTGAGCGCATAGACACGCACTCTCTAGGGGTGGGCTGCGGGGTCGGACGTCTCCGCCCCCCAGTCCACGGGTACCTTACCTACATAATTATTGCACTACACATATTATACACTAATACATCTATACACTACGACATAAATACACTACGACATATTATTCACTACTAAATGCAGGTTCATGAGACGAAGTCTCGAACCTGAGAACTTCATGCACCACCACCTCCAGTGCCACGTGTGTAGCGGACTGGTTGATTTGCGTTCAACTGCAGCGCTTGACCGCGAAGGGCTCTGGTGCGGCGACCATGCCTTTGGCGACCCAGATCTCGATCCAATGTCCGCAGGAGGAGATCATTTACTATGGCCTTCACTCCTTTCCGACAATAGCCGTCTAGACATAGATCGATAAGCGTTCGAGTATGGAAGTTCCGCGGGAAGAATATTTCCCTGATGGACCGCCATAGGGGACAAGAGTAGAGACAATGTCTCCTGTCACTTATCCCTGTCCCACAAAAACATGTGGGATCCTTCTGAAAGAAGCGAGCCTGATGGTCACCAAAGGTGCCATGTCCCGTTAGAACTTGGTTGAGGTAGGAATCGCCGTGCAAACTCTTGAGGCGCACGCGCGGAAAAAGCTCATATGTCACTTCGCCTTTGCCCGTGGTGACCCATTTGCTTTGCTATCTTGAGACGGCACGGGCCAAGAGTTCTTTCTTGGCCTGGCGGCGGGTGGTTTTCATCTCCACATCCACAGACGGGCGGGTCGTTGCGGATTTCGCCAGCTAGTCCGCACGCTCATTGTAGACGTGTCCACGTGGGCTTTGATCCAGTGCATGTGAACACCGATTGCACTACTCTTTACCAAGTCCCTAATCTCAGAAATAGACTTGTGCCTTGGCACGAGGCTATTTAGGGCTTGAAGCGCCGATCTCGAATCTGAGTAGATATCGAGCTCACTGAGATCCCTGTGATGGGCATCTGTTATTGCCTCCTTGATCGCTTGGACCTCGGCTGCGAAAACTTCTGCACCATCAGAAAGGCGGAACTGGCCTTCACTGGCGATCTGACCATCGATCACGGCAGTAAACGCGCAACCGACTGTGCAGTCTTGCTTCCTGGATCCGTCCGTGTAGTACGAACACGTCGTCCTGGGATTGAGGTCCCTGGTCCATGGGATCCGGCCGAGTTCTTCTCGCCGGTAGGATGGTCACCAGAGATCGACTGACTCAGGGTCGAGCCCTGTACCGTCAATGCCCCTGCCCCACCTGACTAGGGCCGTGAAGTCCCTGTCCATTTCTGCACGCAACACAAGAGGAAGAACCCCTGACAAGACGTGCAGCGCATCGTTCGAAACCATGCTATAACACTTCGTTACGCACAGAAGTCCCCTTTGTGCGCTGAGCAACCTGTTTGCTTCTGCTACTTTGCCAGTGTACCAAATAGAAGCCGCGTACAAGATAATTGGCTCCGCAACGAGGCGATAGAGCCTCTTGCGTAAGGGCGGCTTGATGCCCCAGTTGGCTGCGGTGAGACGGTCCATTTTGTGCAGCAGCTTGAACGCCCTTTCCTGAACTACATTCAGGTGGGGCATCCAACTCAAATGCATGTCGATAGTCACCCCCAAGTAAGTCAGGCGCTGCTCAAATTTGATCCTGTGACCGTTCATAAGGATCGGCCTGGATGGAGCATAGTTGAGCCTTCCTCTTGGTGGGACCACCGTGTAGTTGCACTTAGCGTAGATGAACTCCAAGCTAAACTCCGAAGCCCACTGATGAATCATGGTAAGAACCGGATTCAGGATTTCGGTAAACCTGAAGACTGCTCTGCTTCGTGCCGCTACAAAGACGTCATCGGCGAAGGCTTGAATCAGCCATACCTCGTCAATATGCGACCGCCTCAACAGGATGTTTGTCACATTCAACCAGAGAATCGGACCAAGACATGATCCCTGCGGGACACCGACATTAAAGTAGTGTTCCCCGACGAAGAGAATGATCGACCGATACCATAGGTAATCGTCAATCAGCCCAAATAGGTAAGGTTCGATGCCGAGATCCGCAAGGCACCGGAGAATGTCCGATCTGCGAACGCTGTTAAAGGCGCTCTTGATATCAAAAGCGAGCAGACAAGTAAATTCTCCACCGGCCTTCGATTCGGCTATGTAGTCCAGCAATCTGCGCAACGCGTCCACCGTACTGATGTTCTTACGAAATCCGTACTGTCTGGCGTCGAGCAGTCCATTGGTCTCAAGGTGGAGAGCCAATCTCGTTGCGCACATCTTGTCCAATACCTTCCCGAGGGTTGGTAGTAACCAGATCGGGCGGTAGGATGCGGGGTCGCTGCGGGGCTTTCCCGGTTTGGGAAAATACACCGCTACAGCCCTTTTCCAAGTCCGCGGGAAACAAGATACTCTCAAGCAGTGGTTATAAAGTGCCAGTAGCCATTGAGGATGGAACTGGAGAACCTTACGGACGATCTCGGGTGCCTTATTAGGCGGCAGTGATTCCACTGCCAGTTCCAGCTCTTCGATGGTGAACCAGTCTGGTTCGCCGGCTCTGTTGTGCGCGATCTACGAAGCTTCATCGGCCTGCAGGAAGTGGTGTCTTGCAAGTTCGTCCTGAGATTCCTCCCAGGTGGAGATTTCCTCCCCAGAGGGAAGAATCAGGGAAACCGGGGCCTCCCTTCTCCACTTGCCTCGCACCACCTCGACTGCGCAACCTAGCTTGTCCGTGACCAATCCCTCCGAAATGAATCGTCGGAACGATGCACGTTTGGTGTGCAGGATCGCCTTTTTATACTCTGCCCGCTTACGCTTGTAGAGAGCATCAAGTCTCTCCCTCTGAGGCTGCTCCAGCGTTCGCTGGTAGAGCTGCCTCAGCGCACGCAACCGAGATCTTTGGCTGGACAGTTGACCCGTCCACCAACACGCTCCCTTGCGTACCGCAGGTGTGCGCTTTTTGTGCTTTTGACACAGCCTCACCAGGATCGACATCAGGTGTTCGACACCTTCGTCGGGGGATTCGAAGCTGTACCGACCCAGATCTACCGTGCGTAGATCGTGTAGGAACTCGTCCCAGACCAAATCGCTTTGTCTCCACCTGCGGTGGACGTTCCGGGGAAGGCGAGTGTCCGGTCTGCCTTGATAGGCCCACGTCATGAGTCGGTGGTCGCTGAGTGTTTCGATATCGGACATCATCCAGTCTTCAATGCGAGAGGCGCAGAACCGAGCCAACAAGATGTCGACCCAAACTTCACCCTAAGGGCCTTTGAAGGTCGAAATGCTGTCCGGATCTTTCACGATTTCGAGATTCGCGTTCGAGGCGAAGGTGATCATGGACCTCCCTCTGACGTCAGTGGGTCGTTGCCCCCAAATCGTGGACTTAGCGTTAAAGTCCCCAACCAAGATGACATTGTCCCTCGGGTAAGTACTCAGTAGCTGGTCCAACGAATCGAGTACGATCTGGATGTCTTCTGAGGGTGCGCAATAACAAGTTATTATCAACACCTTCTCATTAGACAGATCGCAACGGATGGCTACCACATCAGAGTGCCTTCTGACCGTGCAGAATGAAACACGTCGGCTCACCCAGAGGGCTGCTCGAAAACGGCTGCCCTCTGAACTCACCTCCCAACAAACACAGTACTTTCGGGCCACTGATGGGTTCGTTAGCCTTGGCCGAAAGTGGTCGATGCTGGCCCGCTATCATTGAAAGTTACGGGTCCGTAAAAAAAGTGTCACGCCGGACACAATAAGGCCACAAGAAAATTGGCCGTAAATACAAGAAGTTGCCCACAATCGTGCCACTAATTTTTCACTAAAAATGATACATAGCCTCAAACTGGCCACATTTATTCTTTTAATGGCCACTAAAAATAATGGTTAGCCAGAAGCTCGCCTTAGTCCAGCCATTTGTGTTTGCAAGAATTAAATTTAGCCCAAAGCTGCCCGCAAAAATGCCACTGTCATGACATAAAGATTATTTAAGCGTAAATTCAAAATTTGTTGCATAAAAAATACTTGTTGAAAAATTGTTTAAACGATAAAGTGTTTTTACATGAACAACTAATATATTATTAATCATTTAGTTACACTTCTAAAAAAATTATAAATTTATTTATCTTGAATATTTTCAAGAATTTCCAAAATACAATACTTGACATAGTGAATTTATTAATTTGTTTATTTATTCAATTATGCTTTTAAAAAATGTATATGTGATGCCATTTTTTAATAATTGTATTTCATATACATTTTTAAAATAATAATTGAAAAAAAATTAATTAATTCACTATGCAAAGCACTGCATTTCGAAAATCTTCAAAAAAGTTCAAGATAAATAAATATATAATTTTTTTTTTAAATGTACCTAAATAATTATTAATATATTGTTTTTCATGCAAAAACACTTAATCATTTAAATGAACTTTCAACAAGTATTTTTATAGATCAAATTTTGAATTTACGCCTAAACAATTTATATAATCTTAATATATGTGTTTTTTAATTTACATTTAATTATGTGTTTTATTCATATTAAAAGAATGTGTTTGTGAATATATACATTTCTTTCATTTTATCTGGTTTTTTAACTTATTAATAAGCCTGTTAGCAGTATATGTTTGTTTATTAAAGCACATCATAATCTGAAACACAATGAATATTTTTGCATCATTTAAATATTTCAAACTTTTACATTTAGATTTTTCCTTCACAGCTTAAGAGGTTACCTCACTCACGCAAAAACACTTGCTCTCTAATGTTTATCCTAAGGGGGAAATTTTTAAAAAATATCTCGTTTGAATTTAATATTTTATTATATTTTTTGCATTGGTAGCTGAGGCCTGCCTCTATAAAGACAGGCTTTTTTTACTAGGATACTTTAGTCACTAAACAAAATCGAAAAAGTTAAAAAAGTCTTTGTAAAAGTCAATCTCAACTATCAATACGAAAAAAGAAAAAAAAATCAAATGCGAACGAAATATTTAATTTTTTTTTCCCCATAGGATTAACATTAGCAAGCGGGTGTTTTCGCGTATGAGTGATCTAGCACCAATAGTCAAACTTTACAGTATGTTATTTTAATGTTTCAAAAACTATGAAAATTATTCGCAGTAATTTAACATTTCATCACTATTTTAACAATTTTTTCTAAAAAAAATGCGTATTTTATCTTTATAGTAAAAATAAACTTTACTTAAATTAAACTATTCCAGCTTTCGCAAATTTTTTTATTACATACATGATCAGAAACTGACAATCATTACTTCGAAAAGGTGATAAAATTCGAAACTTTAAAAGAAAAATTAGTAAGATACCCTCACTATTTCATATTTTACACAAAATTTTAATATAATTGGAGAATCGGTGAATTACATAATATATATTTACTAAAATTAGAATATAATAAAATTAATTAAAAAATACTTGTAATTTCATAAAAGCTAGTATATTTTTATATTTTCTTATCAAACAGTCGTAAAAAATATAGAGTGATGCAAAAAAAAAAAAAAAAAAAAATACTTATTTTCTGTCCGATATTTTTTAATCATACGCACTGTATCAAGAATATTATAAAGCAAATATCATTCTGCGTTTGATAAAATTACTTGTGGATTTATAATAATTAGTATGTAACTAATTTTACACCCTACAACACTTTAATATTAATTGATGCAAAAAAAAATATCAGATTATAATCATGTAATACTTTAATAAATCAACATATACTATAGACTTAAAGACTTACTAGCGTTTAGCGTAGATCATGCCCTGTAAACAACCTTTCTTCTGAATGCAAACTATAATCATTGCTACAACTACAAGGAGTGAATGACAAAGCAGATTCAAAGTAGTCATGTGATGAATTTCTCCGAAATGCCTCCAGGCAACCCTGACCTTGAAGAGCTCCCTCTCATTCCCCCCAATGTCTTTGCGAAATGTTTTAGAGGGTGGATTTCTCTATACTGAAGAAAGCTGAAGAAATGGAAGGGTGCAAAAATATTTAGGGGGATATTTTTAATAGTTGTTATCAGTTTTTATTATAATAAATTAAAAGAAAATTTTTTGCCTTCAAACATATTTTTTTCATATTTATTGCTTTTGTTGCTTGGATTTTGTTTTCCTCTGTTTTTGAGCGATAACGAAAGTTTTTATGAAATTTAAAAATGTAATGGCGGGGGGGGGGGGGGGGAGCGAGAGAGAATATACTATTAAAATTATTTTAACAATCAAAATTTAATAAAAATAACTAGTTTCTTTGGGTTCACAATTATTTTTCTGAGAAATTAAGTAACTTCTTAACAAAATAAATATGAATTATATCTTATAAAATATTGATAATAAATATCTTGTAGGATATAATCCATATTTATTAAAACAATTTCATACAGTGTTTCGTTTTCACAAAACATATCGTTTAACCTTTAGGTGGTTCTCAAAGCGCCTTTTCAACAATACGAAACGTTCTGATACAATTTCTGACTCAATTTTAAACGTAAAGGCATAAAATTGGCAAGCCTAACTACTGGAGGGATTTTGAATTGAAATGAGTTTTCCATTTTCTGATAAATAAATTATATATAAAATTATAAGCAATTGTTGTCACGTGACAACTGTTTTTTTCTCCTGTCTCGAGTTCGAAAAATCGTGTCAAAATGCCCACTTTAACTGTATTTTCTGAAAGAATTTTTTGCATTTAGCAAAAAATGGAAAACACTTTTCGATTGCATAGTTTCTGAGTAACAGCACCTGCCATTTCATGCGTTTCCGAAAAAAAAATTAAATATGTGTCAGAAAGTAGACGCTCTTTGGATCTGAGAACATTCTTAACAAATATCTTCGATACTTACACTTTAAATCACATTTCAAATTACATGAAAAATTCCTCGCAGCCAGTCTATAATTATGAATTGTATTTTATTAAAAGATTATTCAGATTGGAATTTTTTTGACGGTTAAAGATTTTTTTCTTTAAAAGAAAACTTTTTGATTATGTATTCAGAATGACATATTTTGCTTTTGTATGTTAGGGAAAATGTTTTTCCATTGAAACTGATAATAAATATTGTTATAATTTTTCATATTGTTCAACTGAATATTTCTTATTATTTTTTTTACATTTTACATTTCTATTTACAAAAAAGGAGGAATTTATAAAAAGTGTACTCTATTTCATTCCAGTGTGCTTAGAAAAAACATACATAAATATATTTTTAAATGTAATTTGTAGACAAGAAAATTTTATTTGTAATTTATTAGAATGCGTAAAAAAAAGTAAGTCTTTTAATATATATTTTAGTGCATAAAAAATAAATTTTGCACCTTATTGAATACTTTCACCGAAACATAGATTTTGAATAAGGAAAATTATGTTGAAAAATTGAAGAAAAAGAATTTTTCTATTTCTTTCAATCAATATATGAAGCAGATTAAACTGGCCCAGTTATTTTCACCCGATTCTGGTCTTTTATACACTAGCCGGAATTTTTACTTCAGTGGTTCATGGGCAGGAAAACAGCACTCGTTTTCTCCACTCTCGCCCGTTATCAGTTAGACGATGGCTACCGGATGTAATGGCTCATCAGTTAATATAAAACGGTGGTTTGATACAAATGGCCGGAATTCTGTTTGGCCCCAAAACTCCCAGAATGCGGCCAGATTTTTAGTGTTTGCTGGGCTGTGTGTATCCCGGCGGAGTTCCGAGAATATTACCCTCGCTCACGTATGGTTCGTTCAGAGATACGATGTTGTATCCGGCGGACGAAACGTCCTGTGAAAGCTGGTTTGCCACCACGAT
This sequence comes from Maratus speciosus, assembly GCA_963932465.1. Lineage (NCBI taxonomy): Eukaryota > Metazoa > Arthropoda > Arachnida > Araneae > Salticidae > Maratus > Maratus speciosus. The sequence goes on from OZ010787.1 coordinate 81,158,812, forward strand.
GGCGTGGTGACAATTGAGGTGTGCAAATCTCAGCGGATTACTCCCCATGATTGCTCTTCCTCAATCGTTCGATCTCCAGCTTGTGGATATGACACTCTTTCGAGCCTGCGGAGTGGTTGGTAGGTAATAGTTTACTTCCCGGTCTCCGACGGTTTTTCAAACTGCAATTAGGGCAACACGCGTCGGTGGTGCACGGAATTACATGGTCAGCGGCGCCGCAGTGCCCACATATTTGTGTGCCGCGGCACACTGATTGTGTGTGGCCGTACCTCCAACACTTATAGCAAACCAGAGGTCGCGTATTAGATCGGAAATCCACTTGGCGCCAACCCACATTTAGTAGACGGAGATCTGCGAGACGGTCGAATGTCCTCTCATCCACCGCCAACATCACATTGCGCCTTCTCTCGCCCATGAACGAAGTTCGGAGCTCGAGGGAGGACCCACTCAGGACCTCATTTTGCTCTTGAAGCGCCGTGATGATGTAGGTAGTTGGTAGATTCGAGTCCACTCCAAAGAGAACTATCTGTCTCGGTCTCATGACAAGGAGGTCCTTCGTCAGTTCGGCCGTTTCCAAGGCAGTCTCAAACTTCTCGAGGTCCGCTAGACTGTTCGTCAAGAATAGAATACCTCCTCCTGAGATGTCCCGCGTCCCCCGGATCGCTATTTTGGCCTGGACGGGGTCGGCTTTACTGACTACTTGTTTGTATGTATCATTGGAAGAGACAACGGCGTGTGCTTCCTGTCCCTTTGGACGTACTATGAGTGCTGTTTCCTCTTTCGGGGGTGGTCTTGCCTTAGGCTTGACGCTGCTACCCCGAGGGGACTGGGCCTTGTGTTTCCCTGTCCCGTGCCGAGCGGATTCATGCGGAGATTTCTTTTCAGCCGCGTGGCCGTCTTTCGGGTATCCCTTTAATTTCTCCTTCCTCCGCAGCCTCTTCCTCATACTTTTTGTAACCACCTTTGCCCAGGGCTGATTCTCCACGTGGTCAGCCGCTTCTGGCTGGGTTTCAAGGTTACCCTCAGTAGGTTTCTGTCTCGGTTTCAAGGTTACCCTCAGTAGGTTTCTGTCTCGGTTTCACTGGCCGAGATTCCTCCTTCTTCGGGTTTCCTCTACTTCCCTGCTGAGAGCGGTCTTTGGTAGGCTTCATACCCGGTTTCACTGTCCGGGACTGTTCCTTCCTCCGACTACCCTCAGACTTCTTGGCTAGTACGTTGGTCTGCTTAGTGTCCTGAGAGCCAGCCCTGCTCCTTCGGCTTTAACTTTCCTCCCGGGGAGTCCGTCGCAAGTGCTTTGGCGCGACTACTTCTACCTCAGTTAGATTGCCTCCACGTCCGTTGCCTCCCGAGCCGTCCTCATTCGACTTCGCTGACGTTCGCAGGTCTGTCGCGTCGCCCGTGGACTGCTGAGCCCTGCTCTTTCGACGTCGGCGTCTTTTGCGTGGAACTTTCTGAGTTTCCTCAGGCAGCTCAACACCGCTCAATTCGCTTTCGTCTCCATTGCCTCCCGAGCCAGCCTTCTCCGTTAAACCCGACTTATGCGTTTCAGCCAGTCCTTCCTTCCGATCTGTGGCCCTGCCCCACGGGTTCGAACCGTCAACTTCCGGAACAGAACTCGGTGATTTCTTACCTCCTTTTTCAGGTGGATCAGAATCCTCTTTTCTCTGCTCACCGGAAGGACTATTCTCCCCTCTGGCGCCTCCCGAGCCCATCTCTTCAGTCTGGACCGCCTTAATTTTCAACTTGAGGTTTCGATAGGACATCGATTCCGCTACATTATCGCCATGTTTTGGTACCCCCTCGTTCCGGGATCCCAGCGACAGTCGAGAGCGGTTTTTCGAAGAGTAGGGTGTATTTCCTACTCCAACCTCTCTGCGGACTATCGGCTGTTCTCCCGTCTGCGAGGCTTTCCCATGCAAGAGACAGAGCCAAGAGTGTTGTCGGGTCACGAAGTCCATGAGCGAACAGACAAGTTCGCCGTACTCATCCTTCTTCGCAACCTTGATACTCTTGTCCCGCTCGAGCTTCTTGAGGAATATCGCACCTATGGAGTGCGCGTCCTCTGCGAAAACAGCCGAGATCTCCACCATCTCCGCAAGGGAGATATGGGCGGAGTTCGGGTTGATTTCGACTTTAACCTCCGCATCCGCATGCCTAACCTTAAACGTTTTCGAAAAGATATGACGTAACTCAGGGTATGAGTAGTATGATGATTATGAGATCAAGAGAGACAATCTTATGCTTAAACTTAAGACGTACGATTTTCCTGAATATAACAATCTTAGAAATATCTATTTTATTCCATATGTAAAGAGCATTGTTCCAGCTTCTATATACCCAACTATTTATACCGATGGCTCAAACATGGATCAGGGTACCTCCTCAGCTTTTACAGTGCTGATCGGGGACACAGTGATTTATGACTATGCTATACGTCTGAGACCATATAATACAGTGTACCAGGCGGAGTTATTTGCAATTGAATGTGCTGTTAGGTGGTTTGTTGATTCCGGATACTTACACGTTAGGCTGTATACCGATAGCCTGTCATCAGTTTTGTCTTTACAGAGACTTTTTCCATTGAACAGTATTATCAAAAAAATTTTTGAACTATTAGTTAATAACTCTCCGAAAAAACTTTTTGTCGGCTGGATCAAGGCCCATGTTGGTCTATTCGGAAACGAACGTGCAGATGCTAACGCAAGGAATGCTATTTTATATGACTGTTGTAATCAAAATGACTTATTACCATTTCCTCTATCATTTGTGAATGCTCATATGCGCAAGAGTATAGTGCATGAATGGCAACAATATTGGTCTAACTCTTATAAGGGACGTAACACATATGCAGTAGTTAATAAGGTGGACAGCGACTATCTTTGTTCGAATGAAATAATACAATTCTACATTACAGCCCATGGCTCTTTTCCAGCTTTTTTGTGTAAGATTGGCAAGAGGTCGTCTTCACTATGTGACTGTGGAGTGCATGGCGATGTACTTCATTACTTGTATGGAAGATGTGCTTTTATGGTGCATCATTTCCGTTTCATGAGGGACCAAACAGTTAGACAAAATCTTCAACAGACTTTGCTTGATCCGAATAACTATCACAAACTTAAGGATAATTATAATGTGTTAAATGCACTTTACTCTTTTATTAAGTATAAATACTGACTATTGGACTTTGTGGACTTGTTATACAATTACTCTTTCCTGGGCTTCCTGATGATGGATTCCTTCGGTTGTACTTTAGGACTTCGGTACAGTTCTCATTGTTTTTCTTGAATGCTTACTATCAAATGTGATAATCGTCTGTTTATACTGTATTGTAAATTTTATCTTTGGTTATTAGTTTAGGATATTTTGTTGTGTGTCACTAGTTTGTAGTTTATCATTAGTTTTTATTTTGTTGGTGAGCGTGTCGCCTGCTTTTATGTAACAGATTACCATTTTCTTTGTGACTTTAGTTTATTTAATTGCACTTGTGTTTTGGGCCTGATGCCCTGTCTGCGTTTTCGTTGGTTGGCGGTGGGGAACTTTCCCCCGGGACATTTTCCCATAAACCTCACGGTTGGGGTCCCGGTGGGGTGCCTTCTGTCCGTTCTGCCTATCCTTAAACGGAGCATCAATTGGGGGAATGGGGACGTTCGAACTCGAGTCTTGGCGCTCACTGGCCTCCTCTCGGCTCGACTCGTCACAGCTGCGTTCGATAGTAGATGTGTTATTGATTACCTTTACTGATCCCAGCTTCTCTTCCGGGCTCTTGGCCAGGTCTCCCTCCTGGACCTGCCGGGGCCGCACCGCGTCGAGGTGGCACGGAGGAGGAGGACTTTCCGCCCTGAGAATAGCGTTTCGCAAATCTTTGTTTCCATCAGCCATCCTCAAATGAGCAAGTGTCAAGGACGTTTTGCAGTAAATGAAAGATAGAAAGTATCTCGAAAACGCAAGAACTGCGAGAAAGACTTTGGTGCTTTGATATACTCTAGGATTTTGTCAAAGCCAATCTCTCAAAAAATAACTTTCTAGAACACCCCGGGACCGCAAGATTGCTCTAAGCTGGGTGCGGTCCTGGGGATTTCGAGAAGTCAAATGACTCCCGTATAGCAATAGCTTTAATGGCCGATCAAAAGATAAGCCGGTAAGAATTGGGCAGACCAGGAACAACAGGAAATCTAGGCGCGATAAAGATGCGTTAAAAAGAAATTCAGTGTCAGGAGACGCAGGATTAGGCTCCACCAGATATGAGTCGTATGAAAGGGGTACGAGAAGGATGAATCGGGGGAGAATCGATTATAAAAGTTCTGCGACTAATAATTTCACGAACGTCTCGAGTAGAAGCGAAAAGTCTCAAGTTTATAGAGTAAACATACCGAAACCTAAGGAAAAAGGCGTGGACAATAGAAACGTTTTGACACGTAAAGTTTCGCGGCCCAAATACTATGCTAAATTCAGAGATAAACTTTCAAGTGACATGTTTTAGCAGTTAAGGATTGAGTAGATTGTGGGAGTCAAACTCAACTTAAATATATGTATATATTAATTTTCATTTTATTGTGTGTAAATGTAATCGTGTAAAATTTAAATGTGTTTTGCCTGTTAAAGAGAAATTTCGTAACCAAATGTATCCAGCACTTGCAAGCTAAGTATAAAGTGCAGGAAAAGGTTCTTTTAAGGAAGTGATGTAATTAAACATGGGCCACTTAAAATATATGAGCTAACCTTTTCCCTTACAGCATATTGCGTCTTGCAGCCGAAATATGATTTGAGGGAGGGGTGTTGTGAGAATTCGACGATATCTCACATTGAAACTCTCAATTTACAAAGCAGAAGCCAGTATAGGGAATCTAATGTATTTTACCTAGTCTCCAAATTTCTTCAGAGTCCTAGAAAATGTCGCTAAAGATGAAACAAATATATCAATTTCAATAAATCTTTGCAGAGGACACTAGGGTGAAAGGAACTCCTTTATTTAGCGAGAGAAATATTCTTTTGATGTTCACGAGGATCTCTTTCCCGTGGGAAACTAGATAGTGAAACCAGATATTAACCTGACGTCAAGGTTCCTGACTGCAGCCTATAGAGAAAGGGCTTGTTTATAAGCTCATGGTCACAGATGGTGAGTGGCTAATGGGAGTGGCTAATGGGAGTGGCTTTTGTCCTAGACGGAAAAACGAAACTGATAAAAGGGGATGCACGAGCATTCTCGAGAGTTCTTGTTTTTGAGTTCTTTTTTGGAAGCTGAGGATCTGAGTAGACTTTAACCGTGTAGAGGAGAAATCTCTCACGGGTTGGCTTCGGAACATACTCCGAAGCACAGTAAAGAGGTTGCCAGGCGTGGCGGTAAAATTTCTCCAACCCGGAGAAAGACATCGGAGGTCCCTAGACCTTGATCGGACATTCACTAAAAGGGCGACATTCCTGTCGCGTATCACCGTCTCTCATCTTCGAGAATTGTGAAATATAAATAAATAGAGACATTCTCCCTGAAAGCAATTTGCCATTCGAGGACTGGACTCGATTCTACAAATACTTTATTGACAGCTGAACTCGAACCCATTTATGAAGAATGTTGTACATGTACACACGACTTATATAATCTAAAATACCTTATTTAATTGTTTGTGATACAATAAAATATTTTTTCGATATTGATAAGACTCGGCCGTTGAAGTTGCCCGCTACCACACCACCTTACGACATCGGCTCCGTTACAATACCATAGGTAAAGTAGAAAGAGGTCTGCATGGGCTGGAATTTCTTGACCCGGGCCCAAACAAAACCTCTCTTGTCCTGGCCTGGGCCGATGTAAAAATTAAAAGTTTGGCCCGTACAAATATCAGTGAAAACTGGCCAGGCCTGTGCAATAATCAATTAAATCAGGCCCAATCCGGCCCGACTCGTACATTTTTCTTAACATACAATTAAGATTCTTTAAAGATACTGCATATATTTATGGGATAATTTTGCAGTATATTTTTTAATTATTATGTGTTCAACTGACCGAAAATACACAATAGCAACATTAATGATTGCTTAGATTCTTAGCCGTTTCAACATTCATATAAGGATTCATTATGCAATTAATGTCGTTTAGAATAAAAGAAAAAAAGGAGGGTTAAAACATCATAACTTTTTAAGCTGTATAATAAAAAGTAAAGTTCCGAAAATATTTCTCTGTCGTTTATTAAGGCTTTTCTCAAATCTAAACGAGCTGCTTTCTGACACATTTCTGAATTTATTTTTTTTTCGGAAACGTATAAGATTGGCAGGTGTTCTTATTCAGAAACTATGTAATCGAATGGCGTTAACAATTTTTTGATAAAGGCAATATATCTTTGAAAAATACTGGCATAGTTAGCGCTTTGAATCAAATTTCCGGAAGCGACAGCACAGGAAAGGGGAAAAACCTGCAGTCATGTGACAAGAATCTCTTATATCTCAATAAGTAATTTATTTATCAAAAATGTACCATGTTATTCAATTCCAAATCCCTTCAATAGTCATGCCAATAAATTTTATGCATTTACAGTTAAAAACGAGTCAGAAAGTTTCGCGTTGTTGAGCTGTCAATTTGAGAACCACCTTTAAGTATATTTCCAAAGATTCCTTTAACAGAAGTTCATTATCGCCATTAATATTTTTACAAAACATATTGCCTGCCCTACACATTCTGAGAACAATTAAGTCCAATTCCGGTCCGGCTCGAATATGTAGAGAAAAATGCAAATCTGATCTCGTCGCGACACGAGTCTGCTGAAAGAATTAAGTCAGGACTCAGACACCATGTAGCTGTCCGATGCCGATCTCTACACTCGACATGTTACATTTCTGTATTGATGTTGTCAAAGTGGTATCGGCTCATGACGCACATTTAGACTTATTCCCATGAAAGTCATATTAATTGAAAATGGCTCATATTTTATCGGCGTTGTTCATATTTATATATCCAGCCCAACTCGACTATGTAGAGAACAATGCAAATCTGATCTCGGCGCGGCACGAGTCTGCTGAAAGAATTAAGCCAGGACTCAGACACCATGTAACTGTCTGAGGCCGATCTCTACACTCGACATGTTACATTTCTGTATTGATGTTGTCAAAGTAGTATCGACTCATGACGCACATTTAGACTTATTCCCTTGAAAGTCATATTAATTGAAAATGGCTCATATTTTGTTGGCTTTCTTAACATTTATATATCGGGCCGACAGGCCCGCTGGCAAGCTCGTTCAATTTCTTTTCCGGCCCGACTCATTTGAAAGCTTGCCTCTATTTTGCCAGGCCGGGTACAGGCCTCAGGCTAACCCGTGCAAACCTCTGAGACAAAGGATATACATTATAGCTTTACTTGAGAAACAGAGCATGTACGGAGTTTCTTCAAAAAATAAAATACAGAATGCATATGTCATATACCATGCACTACATGCCTCTTATTCAGAATGTATGTAACTGAATAGCCTTTTCTGTTTTTCGATAAAGGGAAAAGTCAGTATAAGACAAAGCCTTATAACTCAATCAGTAATCTATTTATTGAAAAATGAAAAATTGTATTCATTTTTAAATTGCTGAAATTGTCATGCCTACCAATTGCATGCTTATACAATGTAAAAATGAGCTAGAAAAGTTTCGCATTGTTGAGCGGGAAAAATTTTTTTTTTTTTTTTTTGAGAGCCGCTTTAAGCATCAATCAAAAACACTGAACATTCCATTTAAGGTAATTTTTTAAATATAGTGATACCTTGGCTAACAAAAATAATTCATTCAGGAATTGCATTTGTTAGCCAAATTGTTCATTAACTGAAACTGTTTTGCCAATCAATTAAAATGCAGTGCTGCTGCGTTATGTTAATTTGTGTATATAAATAAAAAAAATGTAAGACAAATCAGTGTTTCTTAGCCAAGTCAGAAAAACAGAGAAAACAATGATCATATTTAGTTCCTTTTTTTTAGTGTTTAATTATCTAAGGTGTTTTGAAGAAAATTTTTTATAGCACTACTTAGTTATCCTGTCGACCAAAAATCTATTGCTATACATTAAGATTAAATGCCAATAATGGGTGATCGTAAATGTCACATTCACTTGACTTTAAGCAAGTTACATGTGTTTACGTCATTAAGTGATTTTTATTTCGACGTTCTATTTGTATTTTTATTAATGTTATACTAATTTATTTGTTCTTTCGTTATTTAAAATAAAAATTATGTAAATTTGTGTAATTCGGCGAGTGGTTTAGCGAAATTGGTCGACGGGATAACTAAGTAGTACCAATTTTATACTCATATTTTAAATCATCAAATGTAAAATTTTTTAGATAAGTGTTAAAAGCAAGGGAGGGAGAAAGGGTCACCTGCCAGTGACCATCATTACTTGAGCTTAAAATTTGGCAAATCATTGCCAATTTTTCAGAAATCGAACAAAAGTTTGCTGTCAAATTTGATTTTTCTGAAAAATTATCCTATATTTAGGAAGATATGGAGAATACAGGCATTAAATATGCTAACAATTTTTTGTTAGAATTTTATACTAATACAACAACTTTTAAGCATATCAACATAAAAAACAATATAGCAGGTTAACAATGAGGGAATATTAATCTTTTCTTTTTTGGGTGGGGGGTGGGGGGGAGAAGGGGCACTTAAAATAGTAAGGAACTATTTTTTAATTATTATTATGGGGAGATGTCCCCTTAAACACACTATTTAAGATAATGTTTAATTACAATGATACCTCAGATAACAAAATAATTCATTCTGGAATCATATTTATTACCCAAAATGTCCATTAATCGAACATTTTGTCAGACATTTCAACATTTGATTATAGGCAGGAAATCTCATCCAATCAAAATGCTGCGTTATGTTAGTTCATGTATTAAAAAAAAATTGTAAGCTGGATCATGACTTAATCAAATTAAACTGGAAAACAATAATTATTAGCTGAGATATCATTATACATTAACATAAAAAAAAGAATGTTGTACACAAGATTTTATAGGGCAAAATTCCCTCCCCCCCCCTCCATTTTTTTCTTGAGGTTTAATTATTTTAAGGCTTTTGGGAAGAATAAATATTATAATTATTTTTTAAATCATCAGAGATGAGAAAAATTTAATTGATGAAAATTTAAAATTCATGGAGGGACAGAACTGCACTCCCCTTTGCCAGCGACCATACTTGGTGTGCATAAAATTTGTCGATGCAATGTCAGTTTTTCATAACTCAAGTGAAAGATTCCTATCGAATTAGAATTTTAACAAAACTTATTCTACCTTTTGAAAGATAAATATTAAAAAGCTTTAAAACTAAAATGAAAAATTCTGAAATAAAAATATATTTACATAAAAATACTGCACAATCATATTATATGATAAATCGATTGAAATTTATTCAAGTTCAAAGAAAACATACAAAAATAATGTTATTGATTACCTCAGTAATTGGCATAGTACAAGTTTTGATACACCTTTAGACCTGAGAGGGAGTAGTCAAGTATCTGTCATGGTCTGTTGTCATATCTAATGTCAGAGCAATGCGCACACCATCAACACCATCCAATCTCAGTGTTGTCAACCACATTCATTATCAGCAGTATATGAAAGAATATTGCCTATGTGTACGATTCAAAACAACAAATACACATCAAACAATACCCATTCAACGAATAAAAATCTCCAGTTGAAAAACTGCCTCTGTAAAAGAAAATATGCAATATTTTATAAAAGTTTATACATATACTTAAAATATCAACACCAAAATAATAACTTATCATTTTTCTCTGAAGTAAAATTTCATAAAGGACTACTTTTGGTAACACAAAACATGGTAAAATATCAATGCATGAATCTTGATCCTTGTGCATCGTAAAAATAGTTTTAAAATCACACTTAAAAACTGCCAAAATGCAGTCGCCTCTTTATTTTTTTCGGTTACATTTGAAGGTGAATTATATTATTGGTGTCACAAATCTTGAAAATAATCAGGTTAATTGTAACCAAGCTCATACTTCGGGCGGGGGGGGGGGGGGTAATAATAATTACACAACAGAACCTTGTATCAATTTACAAAATTATCGTCAGAAAATTAAATTGTTTTTGTTATTATTCTTTTTTTGGGGGGGGGGGGGAGTTGAAAAGGGACTAAATTGCTTCTTTATATTTATCAGAATAAAATCCTCTCTAAAATGCAGTAGAATATTTTCATACCTGAATTAAATACACATTTCACAAGAAATTCTTTGACTCAACTATCAATAAACAAATTGATTCAAAGTTATTGTTTACCTAAATTAAGATGGGTGAGCATTCATATAGTCAGTCACTATTTCTTTATTCCATAATTTTATAGGAATTTGATTCATCAATGTTAGGGATAACAATACATATTAAGATTTTTTTTTCTTTTAACCTGAATAATCCAAAGTAATATTCAATAACGTTTAATCACTTATTGAAAAATATATAGGGGAGACTAGGGAGGGTTGACCATACGGGAGGCTTGACCCACCGATCAGTTTTCATATTTAAAAGAATTTCAGAGCTTTATCAATAGGTGTCAACCAAAGCTACCAGAATGCTCAAACAACAGTCTCTGTTTCATACAGACAATCGAGTTAGGTGTGGAAAAAATCAATTGTGAGGCGTTTTCAACCTAAAAGTTGTGTTTTTTAGAAATATTTTGTAAGCTTTTTTCAAATAAAATATATCACAGGAATTTAAGTAAGTAGGTTTTAAGTAAGTAGGTTTTAAGTAATGCAGAAATATCGAGCTTTCATTCCAGGCACAAAGATTATGCAGTAAGTTAGGCTTAACATAACAATGTGCTATTCTTTAGAAAAAGGCTATGTGGGGAGGCTTGACCCAGTCAGTGTGAGGGAGGGTTGACCACATGTTCAAGCCTTCGTTAACATATTCACGACGGGAAAACGAGAATTCTCGTTTTCATTCAAAAAAACATCATTGACTAAGGGCGTGGCTTCTATCTTACAGAAAATGAATGTATATAACGTTGTCTATATTTTTTTAGATTGTAAGATATTTTTTATTAAGATAGTTCATCGAAAGATATTTACCGATGTATAAACTTGGGAAACCTATCTAGAACACCAATTTACAAAAGACTTTCAAAACAGGGAGGAGCTTATACTGTTTTAAAATTCAGATTTGATAAAAATTGCCCGTCGGCTATGTGTTAATTAATGGATTTTGGAAATCTTTTTATTATATACTGTGCATAATGAAAAATTAATGGTTATATATGAAAATTAATGTAAATTTATTCTGCAAAGGTACAGTAAAATGGGGTGATGGCAAAGAAAACGTTTAAACTGATTAAAGTAAGATGTAAAAAATTGCTATTTCTACCGCACGAAAAAAATTAATGAAATATAAATGGGAAAATTGATAGGAACTTTTTTCCATTTAAATATTACTTACAATAGGTAAATAGAAAAAGTGGAAAATACCAGAAAGTACGAAAGCAGCAGTCTTAACCGTTTCAGGGGCAGTGGTATGTTTATGAAACCACTTTATTTTAATTCCCAAATTCGACAATGGCATCAGAATTTCTCTAAAATCATTTCAATTTAATATATATGTGAAATATAACCTGTTTCACATTTCCAAAGAAACTTGTTCGTATATTCCGGTGTCAGTCATTTATTTCAACATTTTAGTACTGAAAGTACTTTGCCTCTGAAAGGGTTAAAAGATGTTAATGATAAGTTAAATAATCATGCGGCTGCAAAAGAACATAGCAAGAATCGAAAAACTATTGGAAGGTATGTAGACAAATTTAAACACATTGTATAGAGTGAGATGAGGCCAAACTAAGTGACAACTAGAGTTTTCTGATCGCATGTCACATAAAGTAGGGCAAGGAGACAAATAAAAAGCGCAACAGTTGCTTCTACCGGACTTAATAATATATGAAACCCTGTGAAAATGAAACCTGTCTCTAACGGAATAATGTCTTAAATATTAAAATTTCATTTCTCCTATTGTACAGTTATACCCGCTCAGACAAATCCTGTTCTGATTTTGTACACGCCCTCTCGCCTATAGAAGCTCCATTTGTGGCCAAAAGATGAGAATCAGGCCAGAACCTGGGACAGCTTCACCTAGGAAGGTGAGCTAAGAAAAACCTGTGAACGGCCGCGGACACTCCCGGTCGTAAAGTAACGAACGAAACCCCATGCGGAATGGGACAGTTACAATTGCTATTTATATGTGTTAGTGTTGTGCATCGTGATGTCCTCCGTGTTGTAATAAACGTTTGTGATGTTTAGATCATTGGCCAATCCTTTCAGAAAGCTCACACGCGACCATCCGGTTTCCCTTTACACTGGCGTCAGAAGTATTGTGGGATTTGGATTTGGCCAATAAGAAATATTAACGTGCGGATTATCCTTTCGCTATCCCTGGATTATCTTTTCCCTATATTATCCCTATCGAATTATCTTTTTACGGAGGTAAGATTTTATTACATTACTTTAAGTATGGCAGACAAGCTCTCAAAATTAAAAAAAGCTCGCGGAGTCACTAAAAGTTCTATTACGTCAATAATTAAAAAAATCGAAGATAATTTTGTGTCCGAAACGCCAAACTTAGACGATCTCGATGAAAATTTGGCGATGTTAGAACAGAAAGCTAGTGATTTGAAGCAAGAAGATAACGAGATCTTATCATTAATTGATGATTTATCTGAAGTCGAAAAAGATGCCAAGGGGTCGGCAGAGTACCAGGAAAAAATTACGCTCTGGAAGTTCAGAGTGAATAAAAAACTAAAACAAAAAGACCCCCCCCCTGTATGTCCCGCAAATAGGTGCGTAGAATTTCCTAACACGGTCAAACTACCGACACTTAAAATTGAGAAATATTATGGAGATATTAAACTTTTCCAGAATTTCTGGAGCTCGTTTAAAACAGCGGTACATGACAATGAACACCTCTCAAATATTGAGAAAATTAATTATTTATTCAGTTATTTAGGAGGCAGCGCGTATAATTCTATATCGGGTTTTGCGTTATCTGATAAAAGTTACATAGAAGCAGTCGACTTACTTAAAAGACAATTTTGTAGGAAAGATTTAATTATTACCAGCCATATTAATACGCTGTTAACTTTAAAACCGGTTACAAAATCGCAGGACGTCATGTCATTACGTAAATTATATGACGCTATTCAAACGCAGATTCGTAGCCTAAGGTCATTTGAAATGGAAGCGGACAGTTTTGATGCATTGTTGACTCCGATAATTTTAAAAGCATTACCGTATAATTTATCGCTTGAGTTCAATAGAGAAAGTGTCAAAAATTCTGAAGAGAATTACGGCGTGGATAAATTATTATCATTTATCCGAAATGATTTGGAGGCTAGAGAAAAACAGACACAAATTATAAATTTATCTTCTGATTATTCAAGGTCAAAGTACTTATCAGAAATATTACCGGAATGTAAACGGATTAACAAAAGATCTGACGTAGCTGAAGTGTTTGCTTTAGAGAATGTTTGTTTGTTTTGCAGGTCAGATAATCATCTAACTGAAAAATGTGACAGATATTCAATTCAGGAAAGAATTAATAAATTGAAAGCTGAGGTAGATGTTTTGCGTGTTTAAAGCGGAAACACGTAATTAAATATTGTACGGAAAAAACTAAATGTAGGCTGTGTTCTAAATTACATCACGTGTCAATTTGTAATTCTTTAGTTGGAAAGGGTAATAAATCAGAAAAAAATACGAATGAAAATGCGCTGTCAGCCCGAGTAATGTCGCGGAATGTATTTGATTTAGAACGGGTGCGAGAAAAGAGAAAGTTAATTGAACCACTCCAATTTATAGACTTAGAATTTGAGAATAAAATTTTGCGAGGGGTCATTGACACCGGTACTCAGATTTCAATTATAAAGAGCGATTGTGTACCGGAGTATTTTAAAGTACCATACGGTTCAATTATACTTAAATCAGCTTTCGGACACGAGTTAAGAGCACCGTTAATAAACATTCCATTAAGCATAGCAGCAGATAAAGTACATTGCAGGGTGTTCCCAAAAATAGTAATAACGTGCGCGATGGTTGATAATTTAATTAATGATTTACTGTTATCTTTAAATGCTCATAAGGAATAAACAATAAATGATTTCAGTACCATAAATTTGCCCCGTACGAGAGAAAACAACGCGGTAGATTTAGATTTAGCTTGCGCTGCTACGGAGGCCGAGCAGGTTAAAATAGAAAATGCAAACGAGAATATTGATAACGATGGCAATAAAAATACCAGAAATTTCACGAACGACTTGGAAAAATTTAAATGGGAACAAAAGATGGATGCATCACTAAATCAGTGTTGGACAGATGCCAAGAATGGGCGCAATAATTATTTTGTTCAGGACGATCTGTTATACCATCGTGACAAAATATTAGGGGAAACGGTACATCAATTGCTCGTGCCCGAGCCGCGTAGAAAGCAGTTGCTAGAGCTCGCTCATTCAAGCTCATTAAATGTCCACCCCAGCTGGGGTGGACATTTAAGAAAACGAAAGACCACTGAAAGATTAAAATATTCTTTTTTTTTTGGCCTGGGATTAAAACAGATGTGAGCGAGTTTTGCGACAAATGTTTGTCCTGTCAACTTCGAGCGAAAGCAAATAAGTTTGATAACGTACCGATAACCCCAGTTACTCGTCCTGACGAGGCAATGCAGATTGTAAATATAGACATAATAGGCCCAATAGAACCGGCTAGTGGAGGATACAAGTACGTACTAACCGCGGTAGACCAGTGCACGTGTTGGCCGGAAGCGGTCTGTTTACGAAATCTTTTTGCAAAATCCACATGCGATGCCCTTTGACAGATATTTTCACGGATCGGAATTCCCAAATTAATAGCTAGCGATCAGGGTAAAAACTTCACTTCGGCCCTCACGAAAGAATTTATGAAACGTTTAGGGACGTCCCCGCGTTTTTCCGTTCCGGGGTACACACAGTCGAATGGATTAGTGGAACGATGGAATGGGGTATTTAAAGGGATGATACACCATGTTATAAGAGAAAATGCCGGAAGTTGGCATAAACACATACCCTTTTTGTTGTGGGCATACAGGGAGGTACCAAATGCTACAACGAACGTTAGTCCATTCCAAATGTTATATGGTAGGCGTCCAACTGGTCCCCTTTCCATATTAAAGTCATCATGGACCAACGAAACACCTCTACCAATTGGCCAGTTAGGCTCAGTTACCAACTATTTAAATGACCTGAAAATAAAGTTAGAAAAAGCAGCCGAGCATGCCGGAATTTCTTGCAAGGATCAGCAGCAGGCTTACGCTTATTATCACAACAGGAAAGCTAGACATAAAGAATTTAAACCGAATGATCAAGTTATTGTATTAATTCCGGACAGTAATCACAAAATATACGCTAGGTGGACAGCACCAGCTACGATACTTGAAAAGAAATCTCCCTATAGTTATTTAGTACAATTGTCAGATAATAGTATAAAGCATTTACACGCGAATAAAATCAGAGAATTAAAAGCTCAGACAACACACATAGGCGTCATCTATGATGATGATATCGACTTCGGTGAGATCGAAAACATCCCGCAGATTAGTAAAGACGATCCAAATAACCTCCACCAAAAATTACACTTGGACCATTTAACAGAAGATGAGAGGGAGCAACTGATCAGCATATTACGTAGACACTCCAACCTTCAGTCGGGAATCCCTAAAATTGCAAATGTAGGAGAACATAAAATTAAATTAAAACCTGATAACCAACCAAAACGTCAAAAGCCCTACAGAATCCCAGAGGCACTCAAAAGTGAAGTCGACAGACAAATCGAAGAATTATTAAGTTTAGGACTAATCGAGCACTCGGAGAGTGAATATGCTCACCCGATCGTATGTGTAGCCAGAAAAGACTCCTCAGTTAGATTATGTGTGGACTATCGATATTTAAACTCCCAGACAGAAGTCGACTCATTCCCTATGCCTAACGCTACGGACTTGCTCTACAAGGTCGCTCCAGCGAAATTCATCAGCCTGTTGGACTTACTGAAAGGGTACTGGCAGATAAGATTAAATGAGGACTCCAAACATTTAACGTCTTTCGTCACACACCGAGGACAATATTCTTTCGTAGTCATGCCGTTCGGGCTACGTAACGCGGCAGCCAGGTTTCAAAGGTCCATGAATCGCACTTTAGTCCAACATAGAGAATACGCCGAAACGTACATAGATGACGTGGTTGTTTTTTCTGATAACTGGACTGATCATCTCGAGCACCTAGACGCTGTTCTGACAACCCTCGAAGAAGCAAACCTGACAGTAAATTTTCAGAAATGTGTCTTTGCACGATCCCAGATAAAATTCCTAGGACATGTGGTAGGATCAGGCAGACATGCTCCTGATCCAGCGAAAGTAGCAGCCATCCAAAATTTAGAAGTGCCAAAATCCAAGAAAGATGTCAGAAGTTTATTAGGCCTTCTGTCCTATTATAAGTCCTATATCCCGACATTCTCTGAAATAGCCCGACCATTGATTGAACTTACAAAAAAAACGTGCTCCTAATGAAATTACTAGACTGAGCAGTGTGAAACAGCTTTCCGTGATCTGCAGCAGGCAATCAGCCAAACGCCTATTTGTTATTCACCAAACTTTACAAAACCCTTCATCATACATGCAGATGCTTCATCGTACGCGATAGGTGCTTGCCTATCTCAAAAAGATGAAAGTGACCAAGAACATCCCATTGCTTTCATCAGCAAAAAACTATCGAAATACCAAGAACGTTATGCCACTATAGAGAAGGAAGCCTACGCGGTTATTTTCGCTCAAAAAAAATTTGAACATTATATATATGGCTCGCAAGTGATTGTTGTGAGTGACCACAACCCTTTGAAATTCTTGACCGATTGGGCATCCCAAAGTGCGCACCTTCAAAGGTGGGCTCTGGCATTGCAGCGATTTCAAGCCCACATAGCCTATCGACGTGGAAAACTCCACACTAATGCGGACTCATTAAGTAGGCTATATGCCTCACATTGGACTTAAATGAAGGAAACTGCTTTAAAAAAAAACTCACGATAAGATTTTGATTTATTTTGTTTGTGATTATATGTTACCTCCAAGACTTTTCTGAATATGACTTTTGTGGACATTAATTGATTGAACATTATTACTTGAACTTTAAAATATTTATTCTAGAACTTTAACGCATCAATACTAGTATGATAATCTCATATTGCATAGTATCTTAGTTATCCTTTTTAGTTATCTGTATGTTAAGTAAAAATTGTAATTTTGATTTTTATTAATAGTGTGTATACTAAAACATTTATAGAGATTCCATTAGATTTTGATTAGTCTTTAAAGACTAAATCAAAACTTTGAATGGGGGAGGTGTGATGTTTGTACACGCCCTCTCGCCTATAGAAGCGCCATCTGTGGGCAAAAGATGAGAATCAGGCCAGAACCTGGGACAGGTGGAACTTAGGTGAACAGGTGGTAATTAGCTCACCTAGGAAGGTGAGCTAAGAAAAACCTGTGAACTGCCGCGGACACTCCCGGTCGTAAAGTAACGAACGAAACCCAATGAGGAATGGGAGAGTTACACTTGTTATTTATATGTGTTAGTGTTGTGCATCGTAATGTCCTCCGTGTTGTAATAAACGTTTGTGATGTTTAGATCATTGGCCAATCCTTTCAGAAAGCTCACACGCGACCATCCGGTTTCCCTTTACACCTGTATAAAACAAAATCCCCCCCCCCCCCTCTGACGTGTGATTGCGCGTAAACAGGTTTGTTGAAGCCTCATATTTTCAAAAATATTTTTTTATAATAATTAAATCATGTAGCATAAAGTTATTTTACCTTTTTTTAATCTGATTTTATTTCGCTTCACAAATATTTCAATATAAAACAAAGTGGGTCAAGCCTCCCTTATAGTGGGTCAAGCCTCCCGTATGTGGGGGGCTTTGACCCATTATTTTCTCATGATTAAAATCAATCATTTTTCAATTTTTTTATATATTACACTTATGTAGCAATTTTATTTTGATAACTGATTGTATAACGAATAAAATGATATATAAAATATTTAAAAAATAAAAGATCATTTTGTAAAAAGTGGGTCAACCCCCCCCCTAGTCTCCCCTATATACAGAAGAATAACAGTAATACTTTTAAATTTTTAAATGCTTATTATTTATAGCCTGATTTTTCTTTTAAATAGAGAATCCCAACAGAAATATTACACACCGATGCTGCAATGTGTTTGAATTTTATGTTGGGTAACAAACTGTGTTTGAAAATAATAATAAGTAGATAAAAAAGATCGGGAAAACATCTATAATAACTCTAAACTGAGGACATCGTAATCATTATACAACTTGTGATGAAATTATCAAAAAGCAAATAAAAATGTATAATTACTTACTTTAAACTATATGTCTGTATATCTTTCTTTCTTTCTAACCGATGACCAGGCCCCTACCTGCCGGGATGCCCCAGCTTAACGGGTTTAGTACCTGGCATCGGGACGAAAGACCGCCTAACCGCCGCGAAGTGGCAATAAACCTGACATCATTGCCTCGATCGTCATCCTATCTGCAGTGCCTACTGCTCGTTTGTGTATACTATGTTTTGCCGGTTACTTAACGTTATATCCTGTTGTTTGGCACCTGCACATTGCTACTCATGTTGGTCTCGTAATTTAGAACCTTGATCAGATGACGAGACCTTCACCTGGCAAGGCACCTCCAGAGGTATAATTCACAGGTAACTTGGAGGACTTTGCACCCACGACGGATTTTACATGCACCAGACGCCATTAGCGTACATGGCGGATTATAGCCAGCAGTAGGCCTCGATCCCGCGGCCTTAGCTGCGGATTTGATGCTCTGCCAACTGGGCCACCGCTGCCCGAACTACTTCTGAATGACCTGGGGTTTAGAAGCCGAATTGTTGGTGCAGACTTGTCATAAGAAAAAGGATTGGAGGGGGGTGAGGAAGCAAAAAAAAATTTTTTTTTTTTAATTTAAAAAAAAAAAATTTTTAATGGAGCGCCGCAGGTAGACAAGTTGCACCGAAAGTTAATTTTGGGCCGAAATGCTAGGCAAACATAACGATGCAGGGGGATGAGACTCCGCCTATCTACCGTACCCCACCACGTAGAAACTGACTCCGTAGACTTCCCAATGGAGAGGGTCCGGTAGCTTGTGCAGGCTATAGCCTATGTGCAACTAAGAATAATAAAGAGGCAGTAGTAAAAAAAAACCTGAAAGGGAAAGGGGTTAGCTTGTACATGTTATTACACTTAAAACTTACTTATAGCTATTTACTTAACTATCATTTATTATATATATTGTTTTAATATTATCCTATAGCACTAGGTGACACTAAACTAACTAGAGTAATTTACTTTAGATTACTTAAATATTGCCTGGCTATTTAAAATGAATTTATATTTTAATCATTTCTAATATTAGAATCAGGATTTTATTTATTAATTATTATTATTATTATTATATTATCTCATGACAAGTTAACTATGAATTGGCATACTATTACTTAGCTAGGAGGGAATTGATAGGAGACTAACGAGCTGACCTAGTGAGATTAATATACTAATTTCTAATTGAGCTAGCTGCTTGAGGTCGTAACTTAGACATAAGCTATGGGGGTTGGGTTTGACCTAAATTAACATTTAATTTAATAATTCATTATATTTGTCTAGTATAATATACTTATCTCACCCAGTGGACTTGTTCTTCTGAGGAGGTTTCCTTGTCTTGGTATTTGGTCACTGTCGTGGTGGTTGTCTTTTTAATATTTTGACATATTCTTGTGGGTCTTTTCTTTTTCCTTTAATCGACGATCAACAAGCAAAATCAATAACACATAACTCTTGTTTACATTCCTGACACTACGTACCCTCTTTTCGACCAATTAGAACGCTTGTTACAAATTCGTTGGGTTAACACTCGGGTCGGCTAATCCGAGGTTGGTGAATAGAGCAGTTCACATCACGTGACTTTTACCGGAGGAACAATGAAAAAAGCTGTAGGACACACAAATACAAAAAGCATTGATAAAGGTAGCTATAGCTGTCCGACAGCAGCAGCAAAAACCTGTTCGTGACGTCACCTTGCACAGCTCTATTAGGGCTCCTATAATACAGGCTGAATCGTCAAGCATTTTGTTTTCCACTTTGACCAATGAGCGATTGTTGCCCACGTGGCGTGGCCAATCGTTCTTCTCCTACCGGCAATTAAATGGCGGCGTGAGTCAGACCGTATTATACACTGTTAAAAATATCGGGAAAAATTACCTCTGTTTTTAAAGGCTATCTATTTTCTGACCAATGAGAACACTGTATAAACACCTATTAAGTGTTCTCATTGGTCAGAAAATAAATAGCCTTTAAAAACAGAGGTAATCTTTCACGATATTTTTAACAGCGTAGGAGCCTTAGCTCTATAAGGAAAGGGCAGCTGACGTCACTGTTTGTTGAATTTCTGTTGGTCAGCAAGAAAAACCTGTTCATTCATTATGACTCCTACCTGTACTATAGCGACTAGAATACATAGTGTGAAAATCGGCTATCTCTGTAATACTTAAAAAAGTGCTAAAATATTGTATCCCTTATATGTGCAACGATGCTGCTGCAATATGCAGATCGCAGCGACATCTGCAGGATATTTTCTACAACTGCAAGGTATTGCTAGTCTATACAATGTAATACTAGTAATACGAAAATCCCGCAGATGTCGATGCGATCGACACTTGGCATTTTAGCAGTATCGTCGCACATTTAAGGGATAAAATATTTTAGCACTGTTTGGATAGCATATCTCCACACTAGGTATTCTAGACGCTGTACCTGTACACATGAGCTAGGGAAATTTGATTGGTCTACGTGTAACAGGTCTCTGATATGACTGGCCTACATCGCCAAGAATATTCCTGCAATGATCGTTATGACAAAAATGTAGTTGATAGATTGGTTGACGGAAGTACAGCGCCTAGAAGATACAGTGTGGAAAACAGCTACAAAATAGTGCTAAAAAATTGAATCCCATAAATGTACAACGATGCTGAATAACAAGATGTCGATCGTAGCGCCATCGTAGTGATTTAAAAACGATAGTCATTCTAAAAGAGACTCTTTAACCTATTTCACGTCATTCCTTAACTAAATTAGCTTATAACAGACCAAAATATCTTATATTTACAGTTTCCGATATTTAACATTCTATAATTTTTGAAAACACAGTGTTTATATTGAAAAGAGTTACGAGATGGCGCTCGTATAAGCATATTGCCGCTGAGCATTGTTGGAGATTTATGGGATACAAGTTTTTAGCACTTTTTAAAGCATTATAGGAATAGCCGTTTTCCACACTATATCTTCTAGGCGCTGTAACGGAAGTGTTTGTTTGTAAACATGACATTTCCTTATACGAAATTTTTTAACCCAGAGTTAACGCCGGGTTAACTCTGACCTGGGAGTTCCGTTATCCGAGGTTTAAACCAGTTTTGGGGAATACAGGTGCCATATCAGTGCATGAACATAGAATAGATATTAGATATATAGAATAGAAATATAGCGACTAGAATACATAGTGTGGAAATCGGTAACCTCATTAATACTTAAAAAAGGGCTAAAATATTGTATCCCTTAAATGTGCAATGATACTGCTGCAATATACAGATCGCAGCGACATCTGCAGGATATTTTCTACAACTGCAAGATATTGCTAGTATATACAATGTAATACTAGTAATACGAAAATCCCGCAGATGTCGCTGCGATCGACACTTGAAATTTTAGCAGTATCGTCGCACATTTAAGGGATACAAATTTTTAGCACTGTTAGAATAGCATATTTGCACAATTCTGTTGAAAACGTAAACATGCAACATTAAACAGAAAGATCACAATAAGGTAGACGCTCAATAACGAAAATATTACAAGGATGGGAAGTTTCTTCCCCATTGTCACTAAAGGCGCTGCGATCGCAATCGCATTACCATTACGCTCTATGGGAGTGTCCTATCATGTATGTTAATCTATGGTATCAATCACCGTGCAAAGAGGATCTACTCCGTATGACGTTTTAAACGTCATGAACTGGCCTTGTATGTCGTTGGTCGCAGTACAGGCTGACCTTGAGCGCGACCAACGACTTACAAGGGCAGTTCATGACGCATAAATCGTCACTCGGAGTGGATCGTCTTTACACGGTGATTGATACAAAGCGGCGTGCCCATCGTTTTGTGCCAATCGCCGCACAGTGGGACTTTTGATGATCTAGGTGGAAAAAATTGCTTTTTTCGATTATCTCGAAATTTGACAAAACCGCGTGTACTGGTAGCCGGATGTCTGTATTTTCGTGATTCGTACGAGTTTTGTTGAAAAAAATCAGAGGTGTCGATTAATTATGACCATATAGAAACCATTTACGCAGTTTGTTTGAGGGAGTTTCAAAAGTTGCACTAGCTTCCTCTAAGTTTGAAAGCACGTCGTGACTATTCTGTTTTAATATGAAAGCACGAGTTTATTGAACACATATGTCACAGGTTTGTCAAGGTCAGCTTTAACCCATTTTTGTTTGAAAATAAGCGATATTAAACCCGCTTAGCCGCTTTTTTCAAAGGTTGTAATTCTGGATGATCCATGATGTTGTTTACAAATTTTATTTGAAAAATTGAAAAAACTCCTCCAAATGTCTGCTAATCATTAAGTTTGTATTAATAAACAAGCATCATATTAACTTCCAATGCATATATACATGTTTAGTTAAAATCTTGCAAATCAAATTTAAACCACTTTTAATTATCCCATTGAGCCGAAATAATGAATACATGTGTAATTTGAATGGCGATACAATATTATTAAAATTTAAAGAACGCAGAAGTTTGTTTAGAATACTGTTTCTACAGGGCTTCACAAAAATTTAGATTAAAACTTGCAATTTAATTTTATACCAATTTCAATAATCTGATTGATCTGAAACTTTGCACAGGATATCTAGTTCTGATGACAATGCAATATTATTATAATTGATGGAACGTAGCAGTTATGCTTTTTTTACAGGGCCACATAAAAGATTAATTTAAATCTTGCAAGAGAATTTTAAACCACTTTCAATTATCTGATTGAGCAGAAACTTTGCCTATATGTGCTTTTCCGATGACAATTCCATTAAATTATAATTTGACGAACGTGGAAATTATGCATTTTTTACAGGGTCACACAAAAGATCGCGGAAAGATTGTTGCTAAAAAGCAGAAATTTTAATTAAATTTCAACAAAATAGGTTATTGAGATACACAATAGCATTTTTTAAATTGAAAACAAAGTGCGTAGCAGTTGTATATCTTTTACAGGGACACATAAAAAATTCGGATACATTACCATCTATATGCAGAAACTTTATTTCAAATTGAATAAAATTTATATAGGTTATTTATTCACACAAGAGCATTTTTTCAATCGAAAATAATTTTGGTAGCATTTATATGTTTTACAGGGTACCACAAAACATTAAAGTTTTTTTTTATATGTAATTATTTTTCAGGATGACTACATAAATTTCTCGAGCAATTCTGAGTAGACAAAAAATACAAAAAATAAATGAATGTTAACTTACATGTGTGCATTAAATTGTTTTTTACTTAATTGTAAAATATGTATGTTTAACGCATTATTTATAATGCCTTATACAGGGTGCCCACTAAAGTCCTTCCCACGCTCTTAGTTGGAGAACTTTTTCAGCTATAGTCATAAAAGTGGTGTCTAGGTATAGAAAAATGGGCATGCGTTATCAGATGAGACCGCTTCCAGCGCCACCTAGTGAAAAACAGCTGAGATAGTATTCCTATCTCGAAAACGAGATTCATATTCAGAACGAGATTCATTTAGCATTCATGTTCGCAAGGTGTCGTCATACACTTTTATCCTATATTTCGGCATGACATTTTGGTGCTTAAGGAGTGAAACGCCGCCGCGCGTAACCTCCAACTAAATATGAAAAAGGAACATAAAGATAAATTTCGAAACAATGCATGGCCTAAAAGTATAATTTGGAAGCTCTGATGGAGTCCCGAGGGCCATTCCAGAGTTGAGAGCACGAGGCTTAATATAACCTCCAGAAATAAGGCTCATAGAGCATCCAAATAAATTTGGTTGCCCTAGAATTCGATGTCATTTCAACGACTGGCGTAGGTAAAGAAAGGAGAATGTAAAGGTAGTATGGTACCAACGAGCACAGTAAAGACTTAGCATAAGGTAGCCAAGCCTAACTAACACTAATTTAAGAACTAAAAACAAAGGAGGCCACATAGCTCACTAAATTTGATAGTCAAGCCTAGTGCGCATCATAATTCGCGGTTCTCCCGGCTTTCGCACTTTTTTTCTGCCGGTTTAGCTATTTAGCCGGTTTGCGAATCTTCAACGAAAACTTCAACGAAATAATTTTCTCCACCTACCCAGGTAGCACAAAGATATCGGCCAATATCAAAATCACATATTGGCCGATATCAAAATGTAAAATTGCCAATGTTAAATGACCCCCCCCCCCACCCCCTATAAAGATAGTCCACAAATGTTATTTTTTTTATATTTGGCAATGTTGGCCAATATTCCCCAACATCTCTGAATATCAGTATGTGACATTAACGCTCGTATTCACGAATAACTTCGACCCGGAGTTATGCAGAAAACCCGGGTTGAAAACTCAAATGGCATTCACCGTAACCCCACTGAACCGGTTCGAGGTTGAAATCTAACGCCGGGTTCAGTAACCCAACCTTGGTCTACAGCAGGTTCAACCCAGAAGTTTTCAACCGAGCATGCGTATTTAACGAAAAACAAGCGGTGAGAGTGAGAGTGAGAGGACTGACATTTTACAATGGCGGCAGACGTGCTGATAGAAGGTGCTGTGTAAAATATTGAAGTTCTACTATTAAATAAAACGGAATAACATTATGCAAAGGTATGTAATCTCATATATATGTAATTATCTTCAATATTTTTATCTGATTTGTTTATATTTATCTATATAGCCTCTATATATTGAATACATGTTGAACTGTTTGTTTACATAAATACGCGTGGTTGCGAAAAATTTATTTGCCTTAAAAATAGCCAATATTACTTAAACAGCCGAATAATTGCTTCTAAAGTAACAACTGTCGCGTTTAAGGTCATTTATTTTTTGCAATTTTGATGTTAAGAAATTCACAAATGTATTTTAACAGGACCGAAATAAACGTTGTACTTGCATAAGTTCTAATTAAAAGGTGAGACTCAGGCTAATTTGCATTTTTGTTTAAGTAAAGAAATACACAGATTATCTTAGAATATCCACAGATTCTCTGTAGATTTTTGATCAGTACTTATAGAATGTTTTAAAATAAAATGTTGGGTCTATTGTGTAAAAGATATATTATTGTTTATGTACAAACTGAGATAAATATAAATCAGATCTATAAATTAGATATTTTAACTTAAAATTTAAACAATCTGAGTTTTATTACTTTATTGATTTTTTTTTTTTTTTTTTTTTTTTTTACGATTGTTTGTAAGCTTCTACGTATGTTTCCCAATTTTTGTGAAATTTGAAATATTTATTTTTATTGCATTTATTTTTCAACTGTATTTTAATTTCAAAATTATACATAATATAAAATATTGCATTAGTACTATTTTATACGAAAATAATAATAGTAATAATAAATCCTAAAATGAATAACTTTCAATGTTACCTCCTGAAATTGTGACTTTTTTTAGAGATCACTTATAATTTTTGCTTCTTAATTGACAGCTAAATTAAAATAAATTACTAAAGGGTTGAAATATGCTGGTAAAAAAAACTTTCCTTTTTTAAAATAACCCCACACCAAAAATATTTTTATCAGCCCTTGCAGTAATGATGACTATTTTTAAGGTAAATAAATTCTTCGTGATCATGAGTATTTATGAAAGCAAACAATTCAACATGTAATGAAGGAGATATAATGTATAAATATAAACAAACCAGTCCAAAAATGTATAGATAATATATATATGTGTGTATGTATGAGATTATATATATTATTCTATTTTTGGAAATATGTACTTTAAACTTTCTTTTTATTACTATATCTTACACAGCATCTTGAGAAACATTTAATTTACTTAAATTAAAGAATGACACCAAAAAAAGAGAAAAAAAAATAGAGGGAATGGGGTAGGGTAGTACAAATGGGAACTTGTTTTTCTCCACTGATTCACAAACAACAGACAGCTATTTTATTTATTAGATAATGTAAAATTATATGAAATTATTAATAATTAATTTGAGCTGTTTTGTTAGATTACTAACTATCATTACTCTGCCTATTTAGTCTAGAAATCTATCATTAATCACTAATCAGTCATCAAAAAAAAAAGTCCACTTTTAATTTCTATTCTAAATGAGATTCTTATTACATCTAATGAAGTGATATCTAAATGAGTTAAAAATATGAAATTAAGAAGCTGGAAAAAATGTAGAAAATAAAATATGATTTTCTAAAATAAATACATTTTTTTCAAATGCAACACTGTAACCAAAAACAAGTGTCTGCGTGCATGTAATAATATTTCGTAATTATTAGGCTAATTTATCAAAAAATAGTCAAATAGAATCAAGTGAATAGCTTTGATCTTGTAAATGTGATAATATAAAAATTCTCATACAAATGGCTGGAGGGGAAGGGGTGGGGATAGGTCCTAAAAGCTGGTCGATAAAAATTCAACTTTCTGTAATATTTCACATTTATTTGTCCAGATAGTATTCAGAATACATTTATCATGATTTAGGAAAGGCCTTATTCGATTATATGGGTTGAATGGAAATTCATACACTATACACTAGTAGTCTTAAAAAGTTTAAAATATTTGTGTTACTTAAAATAATATCTTATAAAATATCTCCACTGCACACAGTTTAAACTTAAAGGAAGTATAGAGTTTTATTTAGTGACTAGTTAAATGAACAAGTAGGAAATTGCTCGTCAAACGTGGCAAATGAGGTGCGTTCGTACAATAACTAGTTTTATAAATATTTTTTGCACCCCATATTGTACTGAATGTATATTTTTTTGCACTTCATAAGTGCATAGTCTGTAACATCATTAAAATGCACTTGCAGTAATTATTTTCAGATTGACCGTAATGTAACGGAAAACTTTTGATTGTCCCTGTAATGAAACTATACATCCAATTTTCATAAAAACTGAAACGGCATGACAAAATTTTGCAACAATTATATATTTAAAATTTCAGACCATTCGGAATACTGTAACCCGTAACATCATTAAAATGCACTTGCAATAATTTTTCCCATTGGCCGTAATGTAAAGAAAAACTTTTGAATGTCCCTGTAATTAAACTATGCATCCGATTTTCATAAAATTTGAAATGGCTCGACAAAATTTTGCAACAATCATATATTTAAAATTTCAGACCATTCGGTTGGGTAGTTTTTGCTCTGTTATATGCGGACGGACAGACAGACGGACTGAACGACGACTGTAGGTGCTACGTATTTATATAATTACAAACGCACCTAAAAATGTGTATCAATCGCTCGGAAGTGATAACTATATGCGCCTATGGAGCGCCTCTGCGGCTTGGTACCTGGTGCCAGGGCACCGCTAGGATTACCTGTTCCGCTTTTTCTGCAGTTCTGTTAATATTATTTCACTACTTTTTCCAGTAAACCTGGAATATTAATTACTATGTAATTTAATTAGAATTAAACATTTTAATTAGCTCGCTGAAAATCCAAACAATAAAATTAATACATCTGGGATACCATCTATACTAATAAAAGAAATAGTATATATAAAGTACAACAGTACTATATTTTTTTTTTCTTTTTTCTCCATTTTAATATTTTCATAATCGGAAATTGTTTAATTGCTAACTAGAGCTATTAATAATAGAAATCATCATAATTGCAGTTGAAATAAAATTTTAGTTTTTATTCAAATCAAGTTTCATTAGTTTTGGCCCAAATCAAGTTCCATTTTTTAGCAACTATGCGAAAATATATTTTGAAAAAGAACCTTTTAACATTTATTTTAGCAGTTGACACGTTTCATATCATTAAACTAACTCATTAATAAATTAAAAAATAATAATTGTTTAAAAAATATTAAAACTTTCAAGAAAAATTAAGTTGATCCATACTTAGTGATTACAGGTTTTTATTTTGTCCATACATTTTGTGGGGATAAAAAAAAAACCACACTACATTGAATCTTTCTTTTCTTTTCTTTTTTTTTTTCCAAAACTTAAACAAACGAAGTCTCGATGCGAAACCGAACAAGGCATGTGATTTTTTTTAACCAATAAACACATTTCGTTCAACCTAGGTCGAGAAACCCCGAGTTGGGTAACTTTTCATCCGAAGTAAACGGTGAATACGAGTTTTCAACTCCCGGTTGAAAATACCAACCTGGGGTTACTGAAACCCGCGATTTAACCCTCAGTCGAAGTTATTCATGAATACGAGCGTTAGTGATATCTTTTTCTGTCATTGCTTAATATCATTATTTGACTTTGAGCGATATATTTCCTAATATTCCAGAATAACATTTTAAAATATTAAATTATAACTTTTTAGATATTAATTTGTTTTTTGAATCCCAACGAATGTGATTTACAAATGTGCTGAACGTAAACTTCTCACTGAGCTAGGAGGAGTTTATGCTCAAGCGATTCCTAGTCTTATTATGGAATAAGACAGATAAACGTGGTTCTATTAAAGTGACCAGTTTCAACCACGTGACCACATACCCCCCAAGTTTCCTCCAACCAATAAAAATCACCGATCTTTTAGCGCTCAACCAATGAAAGTGGAGAAACCCGGGAAATTTGGGAGGCAAACAAAAAACATTCACGCGGTTGCCAAGCTGGTTGCTAGAGTGGAACGTCAGTTGAAACTGATCTTATAGATCAGTATACCCCGGGAAATGTAGAAACTTTCAATAGAAAGTGGTGGGAGTGGATATTTTCTGTTAGTGATGAAAAATATCTGCCAAAATTATAATTTAATTATCTCATACTCTTTCAGTCACAATCGACTTCTTTTTTTACATTCTTTTAACAAATATTTTTTTAAATATCACTTTTTATTATTAAGTTTGTTAGAAATTTAAAAAGAAGTTACGTTGAAAACTCTTGACATACTTTTGAAACTAAACTTGTATTCTTTCAATAATAAAAAATATAATTATTTTAAAAGTCTGAAATTCGACACCATTTTAAAAAAGATAAACATAGCATCCATTAAAAAAATACATAAACAGATCTCATTTTTTATGTAAAAATATTACGTAATAAAAAAGCATCTTCCGTTTTTTATAAAACTAATAATTGTTATATTTTAACATCGCTATAGGCACTACATTGTTGTTTTAAATACAAATAATTCTAGAGCAATAATTGCAGATTTCCTTATTAAGTCTTTATATAGCACTATCAATAGATTTTAATATGAAATGCTTTTCTTGAGAAATTTTTCTATTGCAGCGTCTATAAATTTCTATATATATTGTACTACAGAAAATTTTCCATACCAATCTCAACAGATTTCTATATATTTTTATTTTCAAATGCATACATATATATAAATAACTATAGAGCTGTGCAAGGTGGCGTCACGAACAGGTTTTTGATGCTGCTGTAGGACAGCTATCGCTACCATAGACTTCTCATATAACTGGGCTCAGAAATAGTAACCCTTTCTTGACGCCGGGATCACTACCCACCGTCACGTGATGGTGGGCAGAGAAAACGCGCCCAAACCGGTTTTTCTCCCCTGGTTCCCGCTGAAACTTTCTTGCGTCGGGCGTTTCTCTCGCATAAATCAAATCCGACAGTTGCCAATAATGTGATCACCGCCAAAAAAGACAACCTTTTGGCGATGAAAGCAGAAACATGTGTGCCTCAAGTTCTGACCGAAATAACAATGGGATTCGGCCTCTACTTCTTATCTTTACTCTGAGATCGCTACCTTCATTAATGCTTTTTATGTTTGTGTGCCCTACAGCTTTCTTCATTGTTCTCCGGTAAAAGTCACGTGATGTGAACTGCTCTATAGATTCCTAAAGAAAATTTTTATATAATGCAAATTTCATAGCAGGTGTCTCCCTCAAATACTCTTCGACGAAAACTATAGAAATGGGCAGTCCTTCAGAACTTTCCATTAACTTCAATGGTAAAATTGTTAAATTATATTGTTTCGAATAGTATTTAGGTATTATAATGTTATAAGTAATGCAAAAATTTCGTTTGGATGCTTTCTTTTAAAAACTAATTTTAAGTTACATCTGTGAATATCGGGAGGTTATTGTAAATTTGAAGTCTGACATTCAGTAGCTTTTGAGATATTGATCAGGACATTGGGCGATATCTGTGTGCTACCTGGGTACACTGTTAAAAATATCGTGAAAAATTACCTCTGCTTTTAAAGGCTATCTATTTTCTCACCAATAAAACGCTACATGAACGTCTATGAAGCGTTCTCATTGGTCAGAAAATAGATAGCCTTTAAAAACAGAGGTAATTTTTCGCGATATTTTTAGGTAGCTTTCATTACAAAAAGCTACCTATTGCAGCCGTTCGGAGGAAAGCGATTTCAAAAAATTTTGGTATATTTTCATCGATCATGACCCCCAGACCCCGAAACCACCCTCCGTTCAAAATTGATATATATATATATATATATCTGACCTTTGTCACACTGTAACTCTCGTATTTATGAACCGATTTGGATGTAATTCGGTGTGTACATAGTACATACCAATGGCTTCATCCGCCATTTTGTTTCAAAATGGCGGCAATTTAAAATTTTTAAAAAACTTTAAAATTTGAAATGCGGTACCAAAAAATTGAAAATGGAAAAAAAAATTTTCTTATGTATTTGACCTTTATACAAAGATTCCGGAGCAGTTTTTGTTTCGTCTATATCTTAAAAAATGTCTGAGTTATAGCATTTTGAATTTCTAGCGTGGCTGACATTTTGAAACGTCCTGAATTTTGTCACGCGATAAAAGGCGTATTTATGAACCGATTTGGATGTAACTTTGTTTATACATAGTACATACCAATGTCTCGACCGAGTTCGTTGGTCAGCTTCAACCGCCTCTTGTTTAAAAATGGCAGCCATTTAAATTTGTAAAAAAAATTTAAATTTGAAATGTGGCACCAAAAATTGAAAATTGAAAAAATATTTTTTTTTATGTGTTTGAACTTGATAAAAAGATTCGGGAGCAGTTTTTGTTTCGTCTATATCTTAAAAAATGGCTGAGTTATAGCATTTTGAATTTCTAGCGTGGCTGACATTTTGAAACGTCCTGATTTTGTCACGTGATAACAGGCGTATTTATGAATCGATTTGGATGTACCTTGGTGTGTATATAGTACATACAAATATCTCGGCCGAGTTTGTTGCCCAGCTTCATCCGCCATCTTGTTTCAAAATGGCGGCCATTTAAAATATTTTTAAAAATTTAAAATTTAAAATGAGATACCAAAAAATTGGAAAATGAAAGAGAGTTTTTTTGGTATGTGTTTGACCTTAATACAAAGATTCCGGAACAGTTTTTGTTTCATCTATATCTAAAAAAATGGCTGAGTTATAGCATTTTGAATTTCTATTGTGGCTGACATTTTAAAACGACCTGATTTTTGTCACGCGATAACAGGCGTATTTATGAACCGATTTGGATGTAACTTGGTCTGTACATAGTACATACCGATGTCTCGACCGCGTTCGTTGGCCAGCTTCATTCGCCATCTTGTTTCAATAGGGTTGCCATTAAAAAAATCAAATTTAAAATTTAAAATGAGGTATTAAAAAATTGGAAAATGAAAAAGATTTTTTTTATGTGTTTGGCCTTGATACAAAGATTCCGGAGCAGTTTTTGTTTCTGAAAATTTGTTCTTTCGTTTATATCTTTAAAAAAAATGGTTGAATTATAGCACTTTGAATTTCTATCATGGCTAACATTTTGAAACGATCTTGTATTTGTCACGCGATAACACACGTATTCGCCTATTTCGATTTAAGAAGGCATGTGGATAGTATACATCAATATCTCGACCAAGTTCGCTGGCCAGCTTCATCAGCCATCCTGTTTCAAAATGGCGGCCATTAAATTAAAGAAAATTATATTTTGAGGTGCAAAAAAATTAGATATTGAAAAAGGTTTCTTTCTTAAGTATCTGACCTTGATATAAGGATTCAGGAGCATTTTTTGTTTGTCTTTATCTTAAAAAATGACTCATATATAGCAGTTTCAATTTCTAATGTGGGTGACATTTTGAAAAATCTGATTTTTTGCCTGCGACAACACTCGTATATTTCAACCGATTTCGATGTGAGTGAGCATGTGCACAGCAATTACTAAGGTCTCGACCAAGTTCACTGGTTAGCCTCATCCACCACGTTGTCTCAAAATGGCAGGCACTTTAAGAAATCTCCGAATTTAGCAGCCAAATATAAGTTACTTTAAATAAAAGCAGCTTGGATAAAGCAGACTAATTTCGCGAAATTCTCATTCATAATGATTTAGTATTGATAAAAATTAGTATTGAATCTCCTATATTCGGTTTTCACTAAATTTAGCTTCGTGTGTTTGAATAATATAAGTTGGCTTTTTTAAAATAAGGAATATGTAAGCTATCTCTTCCTCCCGGCTCTGGCCGGAAGGACTTTTAACAGTGTAGATCGTCAAAATGTCCCACTGTGCGCCGTGGTAAAGATGATCCATTCCGTGTGACGTTTTAAAACTCATGAACTGGCCATGTAAATCGTTGGTCGTTCCTTGAGTTCCGTGGAACTTGTAGTATCACATCATTTTCAATACCCAAGCCGGTATGTAGGGCGGGGGGATATTTATGACGGCCGATTATTTGCACGAGGGATATAGGCCCGAGGGGGAGTGCACTTCCGTGGGGATCCTTCTAAGGGAACCTAACCCGTATTTACGCATGGAAGTGCAAGGTTCGAAGAAAACTCCGAACGATTAGGACGACGGGCGCGATTGGGTTCGAACCCAGCACCTCCCGCCGGTATGTATATCAGCTGTGGAAATGCTTTATTGGCTACTACTCTATAATTACGCATGACAAGTATGAATATGCATGTAATATGTAATGCTAGGTATATAAAGATATCTTTTTGTTGAATTAGTGTAGGTCTAATGGGGAATCTTTTTATATGATTTTAATATTTTTGATAAAAATCAGTTGTTGTTTGTAGATTTCCTTCCGGCTGCACAGCACAGAATGAGTATATCCTCTTGACAATTCACAACTACTTCACAGTAATTTACTAAAATTCAGTGAACTATGCTATGCTTGAATATTTACCCATACAAACATAGACTGCCTCCGGACGTCCTATATAGAGCCGGGCGGTCCGATACCCGTCAGATCCTGTACAGAGCATAATTTGGACGTTCGCAGGACGCCAGAATCCGGACGAACCATCCACGATCGTCCGGTGTTGTCCAGAGAACATCCGTGTCACCTGTACACATGCGCAAGAAATTCTGACTTCATCTGCCCTGTCCGTTTGTTGTTGAAACTAAATATTTTTTAAACAACTGTGTTCTATTACTTATTTCTTTTAATAATAATTGAATTTATCCTAAAGGTAAGTAAACTTTCGAATCTTAACTTTTTAGAGTGAACTTTCGAAATTTGCACTAAAATATAAGGCTTTTGTCGTAATCTATACCATGAGACAGGCAAATTTTCATAGAAAACATATAAACAGTTATAGCATTTTTCATGTAAATACTCGAAATAATAATGTTGTATGATCGTGAAACAAACATTTGTTCATTATATTTTTACTGAAATAGTATTATTTTTAAAGATAGATCATTTCATGAGTCACCAAAACATTGTTTATGACCCATTGTTTGGGTGTTGTGTTAGATATAAAAATACATTAAACATTCATTTTGTTCAGGGCCGAAACTAGGGGGGGGGGGCAGAGGGGGCACGTGCCCCGGCCGCCGCTTTAACAGAAGGTGAAGGGGGCGCCAAAATGAAGATTTTGTTTGACGTTTGATACAAGAATGTATATATATACGAAATTTGTATAAAAATGTATCGGAGCCGGAAAATTTAAAAGGAAAACTGTACCAAATGTATTAAACTTTACAAATACTAGATAAAAAGATTCATCTACAGTACAAAACTGCAAATGAATAATAATAAAAAAAAAGAACTGTTCTCTTAGGCTTTTTTCATTATCCCATTCCAAAAGTATCATGTCTATGCTTTTGCCTACTATCTTTTAAATCACTTCCTGTGTAGGAGACCGTTTTTCAAGGTCAGTCTCTATTGTGGGACACTGTCCACTATTGGTAACTATCCAGCGCGAAGCGACCCTCAGTCTGACTGAAAAAATTCCATGAAAGCTGTTTGTTTGTTTTCCTGTTTTCCGCTGAGCATCAGCTTCCTTTTTTTTTCTTTTCTGTCTTGCTTCCTTATTTCTTTAGAAAAACAGGTTATTCAATCATTGTAATCCAATTGTGTTTTTTAAATTTTTAATCCATAAAATCATTTAAAGTTAATGTTTCTTTGTTTACCATACATAAAAATCACTTTTTTTTTTTTTTTTTTTTTTTTTAACAATCACTGATAAACATGTTAATGCAATTTCTCTTGAAAAAATAGTTCAAAATATAAGAAACACTCTATATCTCAAGTTGAAACATCATGTAGGTGCAAATATTTGCACCTGTTTAGTAATAAATGATTTTGAATCATGTAATCACAGTGTTTTATTTATTTTATTTAAAGTATTCTTCCCTGTATTTATTTTCCGTCTACAGTAAACAGTAAATACTAGGCCTGGTAGCAAAATTTTTTCAAATTCTTGCTCCATCCCATATATTTTGTTAGTTCTGCAAGCACAGTAGCAGAAATAGTGCAGCACGGCAGCGGGCACTGTAGATTATATTAAACCTTGCAGATTAATCCACCAAGTTAAAAAGAAATGCTGGGGTTAAAAAATAGCTGAAATTTGCTTTAAGTCGCTAGATTTATAGTATTTATTGTATCCTTATATTATATTTTCTTTATAAATGGAAATTTTGCTTACTTTAAGTGTTTTTGTCATTTCTTATGATAGTAGGCTTATTGGGTCGCAAATAAATTTTAGTTTGCTGCAGACTGATGCAGAAAATTCTGCTTCTGGGTCTGCAAGTGTACATGATCTTAAAATTAAAAGTAAATAATACCATTTTTCAGACATAACATTTTTATTTTGTAATTTTTATTGGTACTTTTGTAATAATTTTAACTGGATGTCTAAACTCATTTTTAATTTCAGTACTTCTCTGTTATCCCATCAATCACTTTTCTTAAAAAAAAAATATATTGCCAAAAAATTTCAACAACTAATAAATAAAAAAATAAGAATGTTACCATTGAAATTGAAAAAAAAAAAAAAATCAGAAAAACTCTGTTTACTAATTTGCTATCCCTCTCGTCTGGTGAATGTTTAAGTGATATAATTGAAACAAATCTATTATATGAAACTATGCATCATAAAATTTGTTCAGTAGTTTTTCCTCTTTTAATATAATTTTGTTGCTGTTTAAGAACATAATTGTTATTTTAATCAACAAAATATATCATAAATCAGTAAAACATCATTAAAAACAGATATAAACACATTTGACATCAAGTAAATGTGCCGCTACGATCATGTAATTTTGGCATTCAATTTTATAGTTTGGTGGTAGCTTTTTCGGTACTTCTGCATTATCTTGTCGACTGCTTTCAATAAAAATAACTTTGGCCAAAATAGGATTAAATGCCAAAGATATATGATTGTAGCGTTACATTCACTTGATGTCAGATGTTATTTTAATCCATAATATTATACATGATGTGTTTATGTCATCTTATATGTGATGTCTTATATGTGTTTGTCATCAGGGAATTTAATTTGACCTTTTTATGTATTGTTATTGGTGTTTTATTGGTTTACTAATTATTTCATTAATTAACATAAGAGTAAAGCTTTTAAATGGTGGCACTATGATATTAAATGGAAAAAAAGCTTGAAAAATTTCTGATTCATAGTTACTTACAATAGATCCATTTCAACTGACCATTACAAACATTCACCAGCCGATAGAGATAATTAAGAAAATAATGTAAACAAATATATATCCAAGATTTCTTTTTCTGTTTTAAGATATTGTTAATTTATTGTTTAACGTTATTGATAGCTGAAACTTTAGTGAGTGAGTCTTTTCCAAATTTTTTTTTTTTTTTTTTTTTTTTTTTTTTTTTTGTGCAGGGAGGTGGGGGGGGGGGGGGTCCAATGGCTTCATTCTTCCATTTGTTTACTGTGTATTACAAATTTTAAAATTGGAGTTTGTTACGATATAATAGTTTCTTTTTTTAATTTTAATGAAAAGTGTCAAATATCCAAGATTCCTTTTTCTGTTTTCATTAATTTTATTGTTTAAAATTATTGATAGCTGACGCTTTAATAAAAAGAAAAGTGCCCAGCTAAACTGATGGCATTGAGCTCACAGACTATTCACACTAATTGTATATTATACTCTTATTTTAAAGAATAATGCCCCTCAAAAAAATAAGTGAAGGGGAATTAGCCCCCGTTTCCCCCTTTATACTTAACCAGTGAACCTCCAAATCTAATCAGGGAAGCTCCTTATCATAATAAACCGGTATACCAAACTTGGAGCAAATCGAATAATCTTGCAAAAGAAAACATTTATCTAAATTAAAGGGGTGGACTAACCCCCCTTTATCCTTAACCAATTAATCGCCAAAACGAATCAGGGAAGCTCCTTAACGTAATAAACCGGTATACCAACTTCGGAGCAAATCGAATCATTCTGCATGAAAAACACATTTATCTGAATTAAGGGGGGTGGACTAACCCCGTTTTTCCTCCTTTATCCTTAACCAATGAACCCACAAAACTAATCAGGGAAGTTCCTTAACATAATAAACCGGTATACCAAATTCGGAGCAAATCGAATCATTCTGCATGAAAAACCCATTTATCTAAATTAAGAGGGGCGGGCTAACCTCCCTTTTCCCCCTTTACCCTTAACCAATGAACCCCCAAAACTAATCAGGGAAGTTCCTTAACATAATAAACCAGTATACCAAATTCGGAGCAAATCGAATCATTCTGCATGAAAAACACATTTATCTGAATTAAGGGGGGTGGACTAACCCTGTTTTCCCCCTTTTATCCTTAACCAATGAACCCCCAAAACTAATCAGGGAAGTTCCTTAACATAATAAACCGGTATACCAAATTCGGAGCAAATCGAATCCTTCTGCATGATAAACACATTTATCTGAATTAAGGGGGGTGGACTAACCCCGTTTTTTCCCCTTTATCCTTAACCAATGAACTCCCAAAACTAATCAGGGAAGTTCCTTAACATAATAAACCGGTATACCAAATTCGGAGCAAATCGAATCATTCTGCATGAAAAACCCATTTATCTGAATTAAGGGGGTGGACAAACCCCCCTTTTCCCCCTTTATCCTTAACCAATGAACCCCCAAAACTAATCAGGGACGTTCCTTAACATAATAAACCGGTATACCAAATTCGGAGCAAATTGAATGATTCTGCATGAAAAACCCATTTATCTGAATTAAGGGGGGTGGACTAACCCCGTTTTTCCCCCTTTACCCTTAACCAATGAACCCCCAAAACTAATCAGGGAAGTTCCTTAACATAATAAACCGCTATACCAAATTCGGAGCAAATCGAATCATTCTGCATGAAAAACACATTTATCTGAATTAAGGGAGGTGGACTAACCCCGTTTTTCCCCCTTTATCCTTAACCAATGAACTCCCAAAACTAATCAGGGAAGTTCCTTAACATAATAAACTGCTATTCCAAATTCGGAGCAAATCGAATCATTCTGCATGAAAAACACATTTATCTGAATTAAGGGGGGTGGACTAACCCCGTTCCCCCCCCCCCCCTTTATCCTTAACCAATGAACTCCCAAAACTAATCAGGGAAGTTCCTTAACATAATAAACCGGTATATCAAATTCGGAGCAAATCGAATCATTCTGCATGAAAAACCCATTTATCTGAATTAAGGGGGTGGGGTGTGGACTAACCCCGTTTTTCCCCCTTTATCCTTAACCAATGAACTCCAAAAACTAATCAGGGAAGCGCCTTATCACAGTGAACCTAGGAAAAATTTTTGAAGCAATTCGGATGTTTCTATCAAGAGTTATCGCGTTACGTACATACGTACGTACGTACATACATACATACATACATACATACATACAGAACGGGCGGGCACATTAGCTCTCAGGCTTTGATAGCCTGTGAGCTAAAAAGTGGGGCTTTTCCAATGCGCCAATTATTCCAACCCTGATCGTGAAAGGGATTTTTTTTGAAAACCATGCGATATTTCTAAGATATTTGTAATTTTATGCCAGAAGTTTAATATGAGTTTTATTTTATTACTTTATTGAATAACAGTTATTTGTTCACTTATTTTAAGTATATATTTGTGATTTAATAAAATAGTTTGAAAAAGTCTGTAATTTTCAAATGTTATATTTTTAAAATGCTCACTGTACTATCAATTTTTTCTTTAATTTTGCAAATGTTTCAATTCACGTGATTTTCATTTTGTGCCAACTATTATGCTTGGCGACAGTGGTGTCTGTATAACGGAAAAGTACCTCCATTTGTTTATTAGGCATTACATACAGTTTGTTAAGATACAATAGTTTTTATTATTATTTTTTTTTTTTTTTAATGAAAAGTTGTCTATGGGTAGAGCTTTTTATTTTTATTTTTTTAAACCTCGCACAATATTATTATTTTACGACTTTATTTATAAAATTATATACACAGACATGAAAATTAATGGTTCAAATTTTAATGTAATAGGTATCACTAAAGTCAAGAATTTCTTTTAAGCAAACAATAATGTTGATTATTTTCTCACAGCTTGTTAGTTTCTCTCCTGCATAATGCTAAAGATGGGATAATTAATCTGTTAGTCACAATGCTTGTTTGTAATGAGCAAAGTCATATAATTTTATTTTACTTAAACTTGCAGAAGTTTTTCTAAATACTATATTAAGTAATAGACAAATAAATATTCCTATATTTAATATATTCCTGCTTAGATTTCCTTACTGTTGCTAGTTTATTTTACAATTTAATTCAAATGAAATTTGAAACCATTTTTTTTCTATTACATTGTACTTTACTTGACAAAAATTTTATCTTATAAAGCTTAAAAACGTTATCTTTCTAAACACGGATTCATTACCTGTATTATATAAAACTAAATATATTTAAAAACATTAATATGTTTGTTTACATCTTGAATTTATTTAAACATAATTAAAAAAAATCAATTGATTTAAATCACGATTAAAACTAAATTGATTTAATTCAATGAACCCTGCGATGGAATAATAGAGAAGTACTTTAATTTCTTTGAATTTGTTTAGGTCGAATGTAAAGATAATAGAAGCTGCTTAATGTGAAGTTAAGTGATCATTTATATTAAATTTTATTTTGAATTGATTTGACTTTTGTATCTTCAGTTATTTTATTTATTTTTTGTAGGCACAAACTGTAGGATCCAAAAAGTCCCAGCATGGATAAATGAAGGTTTAAAAGATACTGCAAACATCCAGCAGTCAAAGCTCAGTTCTACATAAAATGTTCAAGAAATTAAATTTCAAAATTGGTAAGTTTTTTTTTTTTAAGTATTTCTGAATAAGGGTCCATAACAATAAAAATTCATATCAAGTCTATGCATATTTGTATCTCCCTGTTATATACTCTTTAATTATACTTTTCTGCAGCAAAATTATAATTCAAATTTTTTGATTTTTTTTAATTGATTATAATTGAATTGCAATTGATTTTTTTTTTATTGACATAACTGCAATTTTAATGTAATCAAATGATAATCATAAAAAAACATTTAACTATTTTTAGTTCAACTGTATCTATATATTAATTAAATTAAACTTTACAAAGAAAATATAAACAATTTTTTGCAACAAATTTAGTCAAAAACAACTTTTATAAGTAAGTGAAAATCCATCTGTTTTATAATTTTCATTAATAAATATATTGAGAAAATTAATTATTATTTATTAACATGTATATTGAGAATCTAAAATTTAAAGTAAAATGTAGTTTTGGTTTGGGTTTAGAGTTGGCAGTTATATCAGAACTAAATATATGGGAATTGAAAATTATATATTATATGCGTTCAATTGTGGTGTCATTTTGGTTAGAAACCAGGTTTGCCGGCTTTTTTTTTTTTTTGGGGGGGGGGGGGGGGTTAATCACTTTTAAAAAGCTGGCTTTTATTGAAAAAAAGCCAGTTTTTATTTTTTAAAGTTTGTTTACAGCTAATTCGTTTTAAATTTAGATCAATTAATTTATAATACATTTATAAATATTTTCTACTGAGTAAATTATAAGTTTCTATTAAATTTTCTCAAATAAATAAGTCTTTATAACTGCTAGAAGGCAACTGTGAAGGCATTACGTCTGAAAAAATATATACATAAATATTGAAAAGAATATAAGTTAGACTCCAAAAAAATAAATAAAATTTCTCTAAATAAAATTTTGAAAAGCTTGTTGCTAAGCATATTCATGCATATGCTATTCATAATATTTTTAATAGTGAGAAAATGACGTTTTTATTATGACTATGCATAATTTTAAATGTTTACTAGAAATAAAATAAGACTTGTATATTAATAGCTCTTAAAATTAATCAAGTAATAAAGCATGTAATTAAGTAACCATTGTCCTCTTTAATTTTATAAAGCTGTAAAAATGAAAAAAATCGGGGGGGGGGGTGTTAAGGGTCAGTCAGTGTAAACCAGATAAAGCAGTTGGTATGGCGCTTTTCAAATTCAGCTGACATATTTGCAATTCTAACTACAAATCACTCGCAAAACCATCTAAGTTTTATTCCAGTATTAATGTCTTCATTATTGAGAAATTGGTTTACTTATTAAATTCTAAATCAATTAAATGTCATTAAAAGTAATTAAAAACACTTTAAAATGTGTAGTGTATAATTACAATGCTTCATTGTATAAAAGCCAATTATGGCCAAAAAAAGCCGGTTAAAACCAGTAAAAGCCACCGGTGTGGCTTTTTTAAAATTTTAGCCGGCTTTTTTGCAACCCTGTTAGAAACCTACTCCAAACAAACAATTGCTATGTTATATTTTCTATTTTGATATCTCACAGCTAAGTGTTTCAATATTATATGTGGGGGTAACATTTTCTATGATTTATATATAAGAAAAAATGAAACACAGCAAATGTTTGAAGTCAGTTTCCAACCAAAATGTTAAATATTGACATCATACTAAAGCGTCTTTTGAAAGG
The DNA here is from genome assembly GCA_963932465.1 of Maratus speciosus. Lineage (NCBI taxonomy): Eukaryota > Metazoa > Arthropoda > Arachnida > Araneae > Salticidae > Maratus > Maratus speciosus. Next base: position 81,200,286 of record OZ010787.1, read on the forward strand.
GGGGGGGGGGTGGAATTTGCTAATTTTTATAGAATGAAAGATTTAAAAATAACATTTATAATAATGGCAGAACCACAATAATTTGTTCCTTTAAAATAAAAAACAATATTATGTAGATGGGGGATCTATAACACAATCCAAATTTGTTTTTGAACGGCAGGGATATTGATTGAAACTCTTTGTATTATTATTATTTTTTTTTTTTTAACTAGTTCTCCTGGAAATTAGTTAAATGCGACTGAAAAATAATTTCAACAGAGACATGATATATTACAAAAATTGGTATTAAATTAAGTTGGAAAAGCTACTCTCAAAATTCTGAGACTGAAACGCTAAACTTTTAAAAGCTGGCTTTTTCTTCTTTTTTTAGAATACGTTCATATAAAGTGAAAATCATTTTGTTTTTTGAGAAAGTTAAAAAGTTTTTATTTTATATTTTTTAAATTAATTTTAATTATGATCATGATGACGCAACTTATAAATAAACTGTTTAAGATAAAAGTTCCAATCAAGGGGGAAGGGGGGAAGTGATAAAAAATGTACGTCAACTGGGAGCCTTAAGGCTCCTGTCCCTGCCAGCGAAGGCACTCAAGAGCTAATGTGAATCATTTGGGGAGGGATTTTTCTAATATCTCGTTTGCATTTCGACATTTTAATATAATTTTTTTGTATTGGATAGCCGAGTTTCCATCTCTACATCGCACCTTTTTTACTTTTTCAATTTGAGTTGCAGATATTTTTTAGAATGACACTTTCATTTTCAGAACTGGTTTAGAAAGTGAAAGTAACTTTATAAAAAATTTCTGCGACCAAAATCTATGATTTATATTTAAGAAAAAATGAAACAGAGCAAATGTTGTTTGGTCAGTTTCTAACCGAAATGTTAATACTGACATCATACTAAAGCGTCTTTTGTAAGCCGGGGGGAGGGGGGTTAATGTGCTAATTTTTTAATAAAAATTACCAATTTTTGTAGAATGAAAGATTAAAAAATAACATTTATAATAATGCCAGAACCACAATAATTTGTTCCTTTAAAATTGCATCCTTTATATACTTCACAAACAATACTATGTTGATGGGATCTATAACACAATCCAAATTTGTTTTTAAACTGCAGGGATATTGATTAAAACTCTTTGTATTTTTTTTTTAACTAGTTTTGGAAATTAATTAATTTTAACAGAGACATGATATATTGCAAACATTGGTGTTAAATTAAGTTGGAAAAGCTACTCTCAAAATTCTGAGACTGAAAGGCTAAACTTTTAAAAGCTGGCTTTTTCTTCTTTTTTACTTTCATGTAAAGTGAAAATCACTTTGTTTAGATTAAAAAAGTTTTTAATATTTTATATTTTTTAAATTAATTTTAATTATGATCGTGATGACGCAATTTACAAATAAACTGTTTAAGATAAAAGTTTCAATCAAGGGGGAAGGGGGGTGATAGAAAATGCACATTAACTGGGAGTCTTAATGAAGCATAATAAATTTGATTATGTGAATAACTTTAAATATGTCGAAGCAATTCAAATTTTACTACATATGTTAATTCTCAAGTAATTTTTTATGCATACATTTTTTTTTTATTTAAGTAAAAAGATTAGGAACTTTTATGTAGTGTTCACTCTAGAAAAAAAAAGGGCGGGGTGCTAGCCACAAAAAGGGCACAGTTGAAGCTGGAGGGCATTTTTTTCAGCGAAAAAGGACATTGTTTCTTCAGAAAATGTAGGTCTTCGAAACCGATATAAGAATTATACATTACTACAAACTCATCATTGTTTATACACACATTTAGTAACAGATTACAGTTTTTTTTTTTTTTTTTTTTTTTTTTTTTTTTTTTTTTTTTTTTTTTTTTTTTATGTATGGAACCATTTATCCGGAAACCAGTTAACCGGAAAACCAGTTATCCGGAATGATAGTTCTGATAGACTGATTTCAGAATCTTTCCAGAAAAAGATGTCATACACTGCCAGTTTGACATAGGTTTTGCTTGAAACAATTGTATAATTTGATGGCAACATCTAGTATTTTTTGTCATCAAATTTAGTTGTATGTTAGATGTTTTAATTTTTATGCAGAGGAAACAGAAGGATTTTTGTTCCTAAAGGATCCCCATAAATTACCTTCTTTTAAACTCTGGTTAACTTTTGATCTTTCTTGCATTGATTTTTAATCCAAGTAATCTAATAATTTAAAATCAGAAATAATGCCACAAACACACTTACTCCACAAAACTTATCAAATGGATGCTGCTTTAATGCACAACCAGTTAACCGGAAAAACCAGTTATCCGCAATACATCTGACCCCAAGCATTCTGGATAAATGGTTCTGTACTGTATTTCAAAGATCTAGTAATTTTGTTTCACATAAAAAACTATAAAATTATTAGCCCCATAAACTAGCAGTTTTAAGGGTAAAGCAGAAATTTTAAGGGGTAGAAAAATTTAGATGGGTGACCAGTTATTATTAAAATAAATCGCTAAATATAATTTAAAGATCATATAAGCTTTGTGAACTGTGGGGGTGGGGGTGGGGGAAGAGACAAAAGCATTTTGGGGGAGGGGAGAGGGAGGAGGTTAATTATATAATGGATTATTTATCATTAGTAAAAATTTAACAATTATAACAGAAAAATAAAAAAAAAGAGCCTTTAAATTTGGTGTGTTTGATAAGAGGGAGAAGCAGAATTTGGATGATTGGTTATTTATTGTTACAATGAAATGACAGAGTTGCATGTAAAATAAATCAGAGTTTTAAAGATTTTAGCCTTTGGAGAATGAGTGGGAGGTAAGAGGGAAGAAGAGGTTGATTAGATTGGATGATTGATTATTCATACTTTACATTTATTACAATACTTTATATTTATACGTTATATATGTTTGTTTTTTTTCTTTATACTAAAATTTACAATTAGAATAGAAAAAAATATAACATTTATTAAATGATTGTGTAAATCTTCTAATGTGGTTTCAAAAATTCGCGAAAAATGCTTTTTTAAGCATTTTTCGCGAATTTTTGAAAGGGTTATATTTTATAGGTAAGGGAAAATTTTATAAGTAAAAATTTCATCTTTTAAGATGAAATTTTTACCTATTCATAATTTGGGACATAAAGGGTTAAAGGGAGGAAACGAAATTTCAGAAGGGGGGGGGGGGTGTTGATTTTTAAAAAAATCAGAAATCTGCTAAAATGTGGAAGGTTGTATCCCAGATTAAGAAATAATGGAAAAATATAAGCGAGGATTTTTTGCATAAAAATAGACTAGAAATTATCAAAATTTTTTTGAATTCAGCTTATCATAAATATGAATTCATTACCATTCCTAAATGTATTTTTATTTGTTTAAACTGGCTATGACTCGTCCGACGTTGCTCGAACCTGTATAAATATCGCGAAAAATTTAAAAATCGCTGCATGAATTCCAAATAAACCTTATTGAAAAGAGAACAAACTATATTGGGCTAAAAGTTTAAAACAGGTTTTTTTACTAGTGTGGGAAAATCGCCGTGAAACTTAAAAACCCCGCAAAAAAAAAAAAAAAAAAAAAAAAAAAAAAAAAAAAAAAAATCGATTACAAAATCGCAGATGCAAAATTTTGCACAGTGGGCTGAAACACTGTAATCGGAATTTTTCACAAATGTAACAAAATCCGTGTTTAACATGAAAAATTACTTAAAAATTCAGAAATCACGGAAGATATAATGTAGTATATTACGCTAAATATCTAAACCGAATTCTTTTTACAAATGTAAAAAAAAAAAAAAAAAAAAAAAAAAAAAAAAATATCGCGGAATGCGAAGTATTAAAAATCGTAGTGAAAATAACAATAAAAATAGAAAAACTTAAAATCGCAGAGGACAAAAATTAGCATATTAGGCAGTTTGAAACCAAATTCATTTTATGAGTGTAAAAAAATCGCAGCTGAACGCAAAAAAACAGTAAAATCGCATTTAAAATTACTAAAACATCAAAAATAGCAAAGGACAAAATTTACTATATTAGGTTAAAAGTTTAAAAACAAATTCCTTTAAAGAATGTGAAAAAAAAATCAAAATCGCTAAAAATTTAGCAGAGAACAACAGAATATACCATATTTGGTAAAAGTTTGAAATTGAATTCCTTTTACGAATGTCAAAAAATCGCCACTGAATGCGAAAAAAATCTGAAAATCTCAAGAGAAATCACATTAAAAATTCAAAAATCGCAGAGAAAAATATTTACTATAGTGCGCTAAAAGTTTGAAACCATACTAAACCTTTATGAAGGTTTGAAAAAAAAAAAAAAAAGCTGCAAAACGCGAAAAAGCGGTTAAAATCGCGTTAAAAGTCTAATTCAAATCTGCTAAGAATTCAAAAATCGTGGCCAAATTTACTATATTTAGGCTGAAAATTTTAAGTTGAATTCATTTTACCAATGTCAAAAGAAAAAAAAAATCCCCCGTGGATCGCGCAAAAACGTTAATCATCGCATAAAAAAATTCATGAAAAATTCACATAATAAAAAAAGACATTAACGTAAACGGTAAAATCTGCATGCTTCTGAATTTTCATTAAATTATAAATTATATCTTTGAGATTTTAAACTACCTCTGCCATTAAAACAAAATATAGTAATAAAAACATTGGTCACTATTTAGCAGAAAGAAAAATAACTTATCTTTGTTTTAAGCAGTATTTGGTCTTGCAGTTTTTGCTGACATCCTTCTTTTATTCTTATGCCTCTCTTAGCACAAGGATTTTAACTTTTTATTATCAGCAAAACGAGCGCAGAATTTGCCAGACTCTTGCTTGGAACTGAACCTTTCAGTGTTTAGCCAAAGAACGTAAGAGGAATTTCTTTGGTTCAATTCCTTCGCTTCAATTTCTTTGGTTTAGCCGCCTCCAGCACCTACCCTGACGTCTCATTCGTTTTAAAAACATCTATTGTTGTACACATAAAATGCAGTATACTGTATAAGGGGGGGGGGGGGGCAGACTTGGCGACAACCACACCCTCCCCCTTACCGAAATACTGCCCGTCCCAATAGACACAACTAATTAAATAGGAACATTTCTAGGGGCATTTTCTATTCAGGAGTACGGGGAGTCACTTTACCGCTCTTCCGCTGGATCAGAACCAACTGATTTTAGGAAAAAGAAACAAACCTGAGAAACGAGAGAGAAAAAAAAAACTATGTAACATAGGACCAGTAATTAGAGATCTGCACAGGCCGGGCCTAGTCACTACTCTTTACGGGCCGGGCTGGGCCATACTTTTTTCCTGAAGGCTCGGGCCGGGCGTAACTTATTTTTTCTGCACAGACCCGGGTACTGGTTTCATTCCTAATCTTCACGGCCCAAAATTTTCATTCCTAGTATTGACCCAGCCCGTATGAAAATCATTGTCTCGGCATGCCCTGGTCCGTTCAAAGGTCAGTAAAATTAGGCTTGGGACAATTTCTTTTTCAAAAAATGCATACAGTTTTAAATTGCCATTATTCTACAATTAAACATTCAAATTCATCCTTTTTAAAAAATAGTAGATTTCTACACTTATTAAAATATAGTAAAACGTGTGAAAAAGAACCTGTCAATGACGGAATGTTGTTTTAAACTGAAAAACGTGTTGATCCATGCAAAATTAATATACTACTACATAAGAAAAGAATATATAATACATTTACACTTGCTTAGAAGGGAACTTGTCTATAACACATTTTTTTTTCTTTTCTATGCAATTCATTATTAGATTTTATTGTATAGCATTTTTCAGATTTTTAACACTTCAATACATGGAATATAGATATGGATTAACAATATTAATGATAACTGAAACATTTACATACAAGAAATAGAGATTCATTAAAAAAAATAAATATCGCACCCTGCGGCACTTCTATAAAAATGAAGATTATAAACATGAAAAGAAAAGTTAAGATAAATATTTTTGGCTTGAACTCCTCATATGAGACAAACTTTTAACAAAATCGACGTAAAAATCAATGTTTTATAAAAATTCACTCGAGCCGGGCCGGACTCGGGCCGAGATTTTAACTTTTTTACCGGGCCGGGCCAATATTTTTTTTGTACGGGCCAGGCCCGTTCCTGGAAATGTCAGCCCGTGCAGACCTCTACCAGTAATATCCCAAAAGTTGATTACCAGGACCTATTCTCGGCTTCGCCGGAATATAATACATTTGCACCTGCTAATAAGGGAACACATTGACATTTATATTTTTTTCTCTATGCAATCCCTTCTTAGGAGATTTTACTCTATAGCATTTTTCAGATTTGTAACTCTCCAATACATGAAATACGGATTAATGGTATTAATGATCACTGAAGCATTTATATATAAATAAATTCATTAAAAAAATAAATATTGCACCCTACGGCGCTTCTTTAAAAATAAATATTATTATAAGTATTTTTGGTCAGAACTCGTACGAATCAATTTTTTAACCATATCAAGGTAAAATTCCATATTCTGCAGAAATTCAGTCAGGCCGGTCTCGTACCGAGATCCGTCGGCCTAATCGTTCGGAGTTTTCCATGTTTTTCTTCGAACCTTGGATTTCCTTGCATAAATACGGGTTAAGTTCCCTTAAAACATGCCCCCTTGGGCCCATATCCCTCGTGTAGATAATTGGCCATCATAAACAACACCAACACCTCGGGTCGAGGCTTTAACTATTTTCCGTACCGGGTCGTTTTTCAGGCCAAACTCTTAGCTTTTATACCGGAAAGAGCCAATAATTTTTTTGTATGGGCATGGCCGAATTTTTAACTTTTATACCAGCATTAATTTTTTTTTTTTTTTTTCTATGGGTTGGACGGTTCCGAACCTGGAAATTTTGGCTTGTGCAGACATCTAATCCGGCATCATGTTAATAAATGCATAAATTGAAAATAAAGAGAAGTTGGTAATTAATCACGATAAAACTGCTGACATATCAACAAAATGCAAAGTTGAATGCGTTAGTTGTGTCACTTTGGCTGTACGTTGTTTATCAAAATAAGGCATATCTTTTTCCTTATATAAACATCCTAACAGCTGTATTTCCGACTGCATGTCAATTTTCGATTGCGGTCAAAAGTAATGTAAAATACTTCATTCGCTGACGTGGTTTCATGTTTGTATAATATGTGCATCTGTAAATTAAAACTGAAAGAATAAAGATTTTCTTTTTCTAAATGTTGGGACTATGATGGAAGCAGGTTTTCTTTTCCATTGATATGATATTTATATATTGGTACCATATACATTCTTCTTAGTTTAAAACAGGAGATGCAGCTTTTGCTAATATTTCTCCTTTGAGTCGTTTGTTTTTTCTTTGGTCAAGCAGTGTTGGGGGGGGGGGGGGGGGTTGAGTTCGTCTAACCCAGTTTCATAAAAGGAAATCGTGAATATCGTTTCTGGTATAAAACGAAATATTTGAGCAAATAGACACATAGATGTATTATATTTGATAAGAATTTTTTTTTAATATAAAAACATAATTGTAGGCAACTTTTTCTATAATTGCGTGTTACTTATGACGGCCGATTATCTTCACGAGAGATATTGGCCTGACGGGGAGTGCCGTCCGTGGGGGGTCTTTCTAAGGGAACCTAATCCGTATTTAAGTAAAGTTATCCAAGGTTCGAAGAAAACCACGGAAAACTCCGAAAGATTAGGCCGACAGGCGCGATTGGGTTCGAACCCAGCACCACCCATCTCCCAGTTTTGAGAGCAGAACCTCTCGGCCACTGGTGCGGAATTTCTATAATTGCATTTAAATATTTTATTAATTTTCTCATTTTGGAATCGAGTTCAGTTGAATCAGTAAAAGTATAGTGAGTTGCAGGTTGACAAAAATTCTTTTTGCGGGTCCAAGACGATTACTGCATCGCTGATTTTTTTTTTTTTTTTTTTTTTTTTTTTTTTTTTTTTTTATCGGGTCTGAGTTAAAATCAAATGAAAGTTTCTTATTCTGGGTTTTTAATTCAATTGTTAAAAAGGTTAAAACTTTACTTATAGAGTTGCACAACAAAGATAATTAAAAGATTATAGTTTGTTTGGCATGTTTGGATAATTCTTCGAAATTATATACTAAGCTAATCATAAGAAAGTTGCGATAGGTGCAAAGTACGCAGGACTCGCGTTTATAGGGACCCCCAAGAAGACTAAAATACCTTTAAATAGAAAAGGACTTCTGAAAAATGTTTGCATCTGGGTTAGTAACTAGCGACTTCCGCTTATAGCCCCCCCCCCCCCCTCTTCCGGCCAAGAGTTAAGCTTTTTTTTTAAATAAGAATGCAGTACCTCGAAAATTTTCCTTGCACCGGGACCTCTTTAAGAAAAAGGCCGGGTCCGACCATACAAATTATTAGCACTTCAATGCTTGTGTAGACAGAGTAGAGTTTTTTAATGCAGAGCCCCGAAATATTGAAAGAAGCAGGATCTTTTGTTTTTTTAATCTAGTAGGGAATTAAAATGTCGTCATTTCTTTTCGTCCGTTTGCCTTTGTTGGTTCATGCATCTACAGTAGTACGACGTTTAGTATGCACCCACAGAAATAGCATGGGGAAAAAAAAAGAAGGTATAAAAAAAAATACTTTTTTTTTTAAAGCATCCAGAATTGGATCTCAAGAGATAGCATCTCAGTGCAAGAACAGGGGGAATAACTACTGGACAATGCAACTGTTCAGTTTGTAACTTCCCGTAGAGTGTCTTATTTCCTCTCTGTTCTTGGCAAATCCCTCCTGACCACCCAGGGCTACCACCCACAAGATAAGAAGGCGAAAAAGGTATACGTAATTTAGCTGGAAGCTATGATGATTTGGTGGGAAGAAACAGGATGCTTTTGAAGAAGTGTTTCTTAAAATTCATGGAACGAGGAAAATTATAAGCGATCGCTGAGAATGACTCTGGGCACATTTGACTATTTTTGAAACATGAAGGGCACAGTTTGCCAATTTAGAAAACGGCATGGCGCGCTTTACCGATTTTAAAAAGGGCAGGGCGCTGTGCCCTTCAAAAATGGCCTAGCGGGAACACTACTTTTATGTTTGCCAGGTGCAAATCTGACAAACTATGATGGAAGCAGGTTTTCTTTTCCACTGATATGATATTTATATATTGGTACCATATACATTCTTCTTAGTTTAAAACAGGAGATGCAGCTTTTGCTAATATTTCTCCTTTGAGTCGTTTGTTTTTTCTTTGGTCAAGCAGTGTTGGGGGGGGGGGGGGGTTGAGTTCGTCTAACCCAGTTTCATAAAAGGAAATCGTGAATATCGTTTCTGGTATAAAACGAAATATTTGAGCAAATAGACACATAGATGTATTATATTTGATAAGAATGTTTTTTTTAATATAAAAACATAATTGTAGGCAACTTTTTCTATAATTGCGTGTTACTTATGACGGCCGATTATCTTCATGAGAGATATTGGCCTGACGGGGAGTGCCGTCCGTGGGGGGTCTTTCTAAGGGAACCTAATCCGTATTTAAGTAAAGTTATCCAAGGTTCGAAGAAAACCACGGAAAACTCGAAAGAATTAGGCCGACAGGCGCGATTGGGTTCGAACCCAGCACCACCCATTCTCCCAGCTTTGAGAGCAGAAACCTCTCGGCCACTGGTGCGGAATTTCTATAATTGGCATTTAAATATTTTATTAATTTTCTCATTTTGGAATCGAGTTCAGTTGAATCAGTAAAAGTATAGTGAGTTGCAGGTTGACAAAAATTCTTTTTTGCGGGTCCAAGACGATTACTGCATCGCTGATTTTTTTTTTTTTTTTTTTTTTTTTTTTTTTTTTTTTTTTTTTAATCGGGTCTGAGTTAAAATCAAATGAAAGTTTCTTATTCTGGGTTTTTAATTCATTGTTAAAAAGGTTAAAACTTTACTTATAGAGTTGCACAACAAAGATAATTAAAAGATTATAGTTTGTTTGGCATGTTTGGATAATTCTTCGAAATTATATACTAAGCTAATCATAAGAAAGTTGCGATAGGTGCAAAGTACGCAGGACTCGCGTTTAAGGGACCCCCAAAGAAGACTAAAATACCTTTAAAATAGAAAAGGACTTCTGAAAAATGTTTGCATCTGGGTTAGTAACTAGCGACTTCCGCTTATAGGCCCCCCCCCCCCCCCCCTCTTCCGGCCAAGAGTTAAGCTTTTTTTTTTTTTTTTTTTTAAATAAGAATGCAGTACCTCGAAAATTTTCCTTGCACCGGGACCTCTTTAAGAAAAAGGCCGGGTCCGACCATACAAATTATTAGCACTTCAATGCTTGTGTAGACAGAGTAGAGTTTTTTAATGCAGAGCCCCGAAATATGAAAGAAGCAGGATCTTTTGTTTTTTTAATCTAGTAGGGAATTAAAATGTCGTCATTTCTTTTCGGTCGTTTGCCTTTGTTGGTTCATGCATCTACAGTAGTACGACGTTTAGTATGCACCCACAGAAATAGCATGGGGGAAAAAAAGAAGGTATAAAAAAAAAATACTTTTTTTTAAAAGCATCCAGAAATTGGATCTCAAGAGATAGCATCTCAGTGCAAGAACAGGGGGAATAACTACTGGACAATGCAACTGTTCAGTTTGTAACTTCCCGTAGAGTGTCTTATTTCCTCTCTGGTTCTTGGCAAATCCCTCCTGACCACCCAGGGCTACCACCCACAAGATAAGAAGGCGAAAAAGGTATACGTAATTTAGCTGGAAGCTATGATGATTTGGTGGGAAGAAACAGGATGCTTTTGAAGAAGTGTTTCTTAAAATTCATGGAACGAGGAAAATTATAAGCGATCGCTGAGAATGACTCTGGGCACATTTGACTATTTTTGAAACATGAAGGGCACAGTTTGCCAATTTAGAAAACGGCATGGCGCGCTTTACCGATTTTAAAAAGGGCAGGGCGCTGTGCCCTTCAAAAATGGCCTAGCGGGAACACTACTTTTATGTTTGCCAGGTGCAAATCCTGCCAACCGCGTTTTTTTTTTTTTTTTTTCTCGCCAGTGACAGTTTTTATTTTTTGCTATGGAAATTAGAAATAATACTTTGATCATGAAATTAAATGTTTTGCTTTATGGTCTTCTTTACAAATTTTTGTTTTTATAAAACTTCTTTAAAAAGACAGTATGAGAATTTTTTTATTTTTTCTGTATTTTAACTGATATTAGTAAAAGGCGTGTATGTAATTTAATGAAAATTATGTATTTTAAATGAAATAAGTGAAGGGGTTATATTTAAAATTAAATGAATTCAAAACAAAGTAGGGCTATAAAAGGAAATTTTGTCAATTTATAACCTGATATACTAACATAAAAGTAGTACCAATACCAAGTTAGAAATTAAAAATTCTCTTATTTTCTTTTACATAAAATGTTGTTTAACTCCTCTAGCCATAATGATATTTTACTCTGAATTTTAATGTTTTGAAAATTATTTGTTTCAGATGCTGTTGAGAAAGAAACTTATATCAAGGGCACACATTGAAAGAGTATTAAAGGCATAGTTACAACATGTATAAGAATATAAATGTTATGTAAAAAAAAAGTCTATAAATGTAAATTAAAGTACTTTAAATGTATTTGTTGGTGTTGTTATTTTACAGTATTTTTTTCTTTCTTAACAGTGATTTAAAATGTATGTACTTCAGCAATTGAATTGTTTAAAACTTAAAATTCATGCATTCTAAAGCAGCGAGTAAAATAATTGTATAATTATTTTAAAATATTACATCCATACTGGAATAGAAGATGTAAATAGATTTAGTTACAGGAGTTTATTAAGTATTTTGTAAAGAATATCATGATGTGAAGTGATTTTAATATATTTTTTATGTGTTTAATGGCAAGCTTTTCATTTATTTACTATAAAAAATAATTAAGGAATTCAATGGATCTCAGACATAGAACAACTAGATTGAATGTACTATTTATTATTTCATTAAAACCAAAACTTGACAGAACAAGTTATTAGGTAAAAAGTTTTAGATATAATGGAATCTAATGGTATAAATATTATGAAACTTTTATGATCTTGTGTGTTTTTACTTCAAGCTAAAGGGGAGAGAAAATATACCTAATTCTACCCCACCGAAAAATAGAAGTTTTTATTGCACTTGAAAAGAATGCCTATTAATTGCTTTCATATTTAAGATCTGACATCACAAAATGTTATCATTATTTTCTTTTGATTTATGTTAAAAATTAAATACTAAAAATTTTTGGTTTGTTTAAAGTAAATGTAATACTATATATAATTGATTATTAACAGAACTTATTAATATATTATTAACAGTAAATATTGAGCTAAATGCTTACATACTTTTAAAAAATGTATTTCTCTTGAATTTTAATTTAAAGAAATGTAATTAGTTCAGAAAAAAAATATAACAAATACAAAACATATTTGTTACTTGAGAATGAAGTATTTTCATTCTGAGTTTTCATTATTTCTTCGCCATGGAGTAGGTAATGTTCTTTATCTGTTTTTATAAATCATGAAAAAAAAAAAAAAAAAAAAAAAAGTATGAGAAAATTGATACTGCAGAAGAATCAATAAAAATTCTGAGAATTTTTTTGTTAAAATTTCATTTAGCGCATACTCAAATTTTTCATTTTAAAAAACTTCTTGCACATTCACAATTTCAATTTTGAAACTAAACACATGAAATTTTTAAACAAGCTTACTACATTTTTCAATTCTCTCAAATGAGACACGTCTTAAATTGTGGTTGTCTAAATACACGTACACGCATGAAGTTTGCAGACATTATTTTAATACGAGATTTTTTTTCTTTTAAGTAGGGCCTGTATTAAGTTGTAACCGATGTTTTCGATGGTGGCCTTTCCCCTGTTGTATCTCAAAAATCTGTTTAAAATAAAAATTTTGACAGTGTTAAAAAACAAAGATTTTACCCTCTTATTTATTTATTTTTTTAGAAATATTAAAATTGCTATTTAACTTTATTTTTACTTATATTACATAAAAAAACTGCAAATTTTATGTATTTATGAATTTAAATGACTTTGGAAAAGTATGAGGAATATCAAAAGAATGAAATTTATTTAATACACATATAACAATTAGTGTTGAATTCAGAGGGTGGCCCAAGAGGGAATCCTCCTCTTCCCCATATAGAAGGTTTGAGATTTATCCCTTTTAATGAACAAAAGTGCAATTTGACCACCAGATCTCTAAAATACACCCCCCCCCCCCCAGCTTGGAGCCACAGAAATCCCTCCCCGAGAGGTCTGAATTCAATACTGATAGCAATATTTAACAATTTTTTAAACTGTTCTAAGAAAACGAGGAATTTTTTATGCATTCAGCTATTACTGATAAAATTTGTTATTTTTCAAAAATTTCAATTCGGTTTCTTTTTCATCACTAATTTTAATGTAGATTTTGCTCAGGAGTAAAATTCATTTGTTAGAAAAGTATATTAAGTCTGGACCAATAGACCCTTGCAAGGCTTTCGCACTGTAATCTTTACTGTAAATTAAGTAAATTTTTCCTAAATTTATATTTGCAATTTTTTTTTTTTAAACCAAACAAATTGTACTAATAGGAGTGTACTATGTCAAAAGCTTTTCGTATAAAAATCCAACTCAACTTTGTGTATTTACCTAAAAAAAAGGGGGTGTTGAAATCAGAAAAAATGTGTATGATGATATTAATCTAAAAGTATAAAGAAAATTCAGTTTGTTATATTAGATATGGGCAAAGAATACTATCCAATGATACCCCATTCATCAGCTACTTATTAGTTGAAAAAAAGAGATGTTGATAACAGAAATAATATATAATTTTTCTCTTGAAATGAACTAGTATTTTCTTCGTATTCATTTTTCATGCTTATTCTTAAATATTTTTAAAGAGATGTTGATAACAGAAATAATATATAATTTTTCTCTTGAAATGAACTAGTATTTTCTTTGTATTCATTTTTCATGCTTATTTTTAAATATTTTTAGTATAATTTATTTATATTGAAGGATTCCTATATTTGCGAAAAACAACAGGAAAAATAATCATACAAAAAGAAATCTAATAAAATATATTTTTCAATAATATAAATATAAGATTTTAAAAATCAAAAAATGAAGGGGGGGGGGGGGGTGCAATTGCCCCACCTGTCGTTTCTAAATGATGCTTCTGATTTTTATTAATTTTATTGTACACTGACATTTCTATTAAAAAATAATGGTAACCTGGACAACATTTGTCCAGGCTACAATTTTTGTTTAATAGAAATCTTTCAGTGTGCGCCGTTGTTCAGTTTAAGATAAAATTAATAGAAATCTGAAGCCTCATTTAGGAAAAACAGGGTGGGGCAATTGCCCTCCCTTCCTATTATTTTTTTATATAAAGCGTCCGCTACTGATCCGTAGAGCATCCTATGAATGCCGCATGCCGGACGAGCAGCGGATGCAAATTCTATTTGTTTTATCTGGTCCTATGAGCATCCTACTGTCATCCTATGAATGGTTGAAAATGACGTCCGAAGGACGTGATTAGGTGTCTCTTTCTGCTCCCCCCGGACGTCCGCCGGATAACGATGGGATATTGTAGGACGTCCGACGGACGAGACAATATACTGCATAGGACGTCTATCGTATGTCCTCAGGACGTATTTGTGTTGTATGGGTAGTACAATGTACACTTATAACGGGCTATTTTAGCTTTTATTCCAAGAAGAAATGCAAATGTTTTGCATGCTTTGCCTACGTTAAATATGTAGAATCGCAATGTTATGTAATTAGTCTTCATGTTCTGTCTTATGTGATAAATAATATTTAAATCATTTAAAGGGAAGAATTGAAAAAAAAATGACAGAAATTGCTTAACAGCAATAGAGATGTGCAAGGTGACGCCACGAACAGGTTTTTGTTGCACTGTTAAAAATATCGTGAAAAATTATCTCTGTTTTTAAATTCTTCTACCTGTGGAGCAATCTCATTGATCCGAAAACAGATAGCCTTTAAAAACTGAGGTAATTTTTCACGATATTTTTAATAGTGTGCTGCTGTAGGACAGCTATCGCTACCTTTATACAGCTTTTTCATTGTTCTACATGTTAAAAATACCTCTGTTTTTAAAGACTATCTATTTTCTGACCAATGAGAACGCTCCATAAGCGTTTATGTAACGTTATCATTGGTCAGAAAATGGACTTTACCCATGTGACGTCAGATGCGGGTAAACAGAAGAAAAGCACAAATAGGCATGAAGAACATTTTAACACTTCTTCCCCTTCGTCCAATAAACAGTCTTTTTTGGAGGGACAATTCCCGCAGAAGCATGGTTGTTGCCATTCGTGGGTAAAGTCCATAGATAGTCTTTAAAAACAGAGGTAATTTTTCACGATATTTTTAACAGTGTACAGTAAAAGTCACGTGATGTGAACTGCTCTATTGTTCATATTTGTACGGTTCGAGAATCCCTTCCCCTCCCCCCTTAATTGGGCTCGATTATAAGTTTTCCTCGTAAACGTGACCCTCGAAAGTTTGGACGCCTCTTCGCTTCTATAAATAATGTATTTTTTTAACTCCCAACACTGGGTATCAAGTGATTGATTTGGGTTAATATCCGACAGCGGCGTAGTGAATAGCGCTCTCTATCAGCTGTTTTAATCGTCAATAAAATTCTTTTGCCGGCAAAAGATAAGTAACGAAAACCGCCACTGCTCAACTCAAACAATGTGGCAGAGCGCGCGCATCGCAATATCTTTGGGTTTGGGAGTAACTGTTCGGTGTTAGTTTTGTTTAGTGTTTTTATAATCGTTATTGTTATAGAAATGGCCATAACAGAATCATCTGAGTTCAAGAAGTTCAGAAGTACACTTTCTGATCTTCTTAGTCCTGTCAATGATACCAGAACTAAAGCCGAAGTAAGTCACTCTTTAAACTATCTCTCTACGCATTGAAGAAACGCATGTAACTTTATGTGCGAACGTCGCAAACAATTTTATTTTTATGCATTGAATGTTCTAATAACTATATTATGAACATTTGTGATTGCGATTTTCTATCAATTAAAAATATGGGGTTAGCTTCTTTTATGTAGGGTAGATGTGCCAGTAATGGACACTCCTTGATGTTTTTGGTTCATAAAAAAATAACTAATAAATATTTAGCTTTAATTATTTTTTTTATAATTCCCCCTTGTATGTTTTATAAAACTATGTTATTGGTGACACTTTTAATCAAACCAATCAGGAAGCAGAAAATAATGTTTCAAAGTTTTGCTGTTTTCCTGTGAAAATCTTAATGAAGAGGTTAAGAGCTGGCTTTGTTTAATTAATTTATATATTATTTATTTTCTTACAAAATTTGAATGTTTTTGTTTGAGTAGCAATAGAAAACTTTGAATTTTATATACTAATGGCTATTTACAAAATTTTATTTCTTTTTAAGATTCTAAGAGGGGGTCCATTACTGGGATGGTTAATTAGTCATTTTCCAATAATGGACACCCCATGTAGACATTGCTAAAAATGCAATTTTAGTAATGTGTATAGTGCATAAAATACTTTGGCTTAACTGCAAACCTAAATAATCAAATTTAATTTTTAAATTATACTTACCAAAATGTAATAACACCAAAACTTTTATAGATAGCTGCTTTTAAGTTATTTTATGTGGTTAATAAAATTTCGATATTTTATTTTATTTATTATTTTTTTTTATGTAGTACATATATATATATATATATATATATATATACCTCACGTATTTTATAATCTGGCAATCAAACCAGCCAGGAAGCCGAAAATACTGTTTAAGAGCACAGTCAAAGAGGGGCTCATAGGGCTTAATCCCTCTCCGTTTAAATAAAAACAATTAAGTTACAGAAGCTATTAAAAATCCATTTTCTGTCTTAAATGTTTTCTTATTAAAAAAAAAAAAAAAAAAAATGAAATACTATTAATGAAAGTTATAGGTAATATTCATGAAACTAGTAAATCTGCAGATCAGTGGCCTGAAACATCAGTTCTACAGTTTTATTTTGAAATTATTTTATTTAGTATTTAAAATATTCAACTCACAATATCATTTCTTTCATATTTGTAATATTAATTATTATAAATGATATATCAAGTAATCTCTGGAAGATTGTTAAAAATAGTGACACAAAACTAAACATTAATAGTCCAAAACATTTTTTTTTTTTTAAACCTTTTAAATCCACCACTGTTTCAATAATTTGATAGCTGTAGTTGTCTGATATTTAGTATTTTAAACTATCAACCTAAAATAATTAAAACATCGATCTTCTGATAATTACAATAATTGATGCAAACAGTAAATGATTATCACAAATATTTTATTAATTACTGGTATCCTAATTGTTAAATTTATTTAAAAATAACTATTTTGTTCATTAGTATGTATTCATTAAATTCTGGTTCTAAATACAGTCATAAAAACAATTATATTTATTATTTTTTATGGGGTGTCCATTACTGGAACAGAGGGTGTCCACTACTGGGCCAGAGGGTGTCCATTACTGGGCTTTTGGGTGTTTTAATATATTTCTGTTATTTAAAATTAAATTTCTATTCATATGGGGAAATGAGGCTATAAGAATGGTTAAATATTGTTGATAGATTAATATAATATTGAAAAAACTGGAATATAATAATTATAACTATTAATAAAAAAATAATTTTTAAAGAAATTCCTTAAGGGTGTCCATTACTGGCACATCTACCCTATGTTTTGTATATTATATGAATAGGTATGTATTATATGCCGAAAACTGCATAAAGTGCCATATTTCGTCATATATATTGGGTAGATGTGCCGGTAATGGACACCCCTTGATGTTTTTGGTTCATAAAAAAAAAAAAAAAACTATTATATATTTAGCTTTAATTATTATTTTTATAATTCCCTCTTGCATGTTTTATAAAACAGGGTTATTGTTGACACTTTTAATCAAACCAGTCAGGAAGCAGAAAATAAATTTCAAAGTTTCGCTGTTTTTCTGTGAAAATCTTAATGAAGAGGCTGAGAGCTGGCTTCGTTTAATTAATTTATATATTATTTATTTTCTTGCAAAATTTGAATGTTTTTGTTTGAGTATCAGTAGAAAACTTACAATTTTATATCTACTAATGACCATTTACAAAATTTCATTTATTTTTAAGGTTTTAAGAGGGGGCTGTCCAGTACTGGGATGGTTAATTAGTCATTTTCCAGTAATGGACACCCCACATACACATTGCTAAAAATGCAATTTCAGTAATGTTTATCAGTGATGTCGCTGTACTTGAAAAATTCTGGGTCCCCGGGACCCAGGATTTCAAAAAATCTGGGTCCCTTTTTTACAAAAGCGGATCCCCATCAATAATAATTCATATTTTAAAGGAATAAATAAAACTTGTTTACTTGGAACAGATAAATGCATTAATTATTGTTTTAACAATAATTAAATAATGAGTTAAAACCAGTATTATTTGCACTCAATATAAGATATTTAAAAAATATATTAAGAGACATTTTCTTTACTTTTTCAAAAGTAAAAATGCAAGATACAATTTTAATTGTAAAATAATGCTTATTTGAGAGTAGAAGATACTAAGTTCCACTAACAAGTATCACTAATGTTCACATTTCTTTTAAAAAAGGGCAAGACAGGTTTATTGAAAAAGATATTTTTGCTGAAAAAAAGAATACTTACCGTATTTTTGGGCGTATGAGCCGCGGCGCATACGAGTTTGAAAGTATAAAATATTCTAAGTGCGGCCCTTACGCCAGGGCGGCGGATACGATGATTTTTTTTTTCTTTTACAGCAATGTCTTATGGCTTTTTTTTTTTTTCTTTTTGTCAAACCGATATTTTATGACGCCATTCCCCCCCCCTCCCCCCTTTCATCGATAGTTTCATGCTCTTGAATTGATACCAAAATATTAGAAAATGTCCTTCAACCGCAGATGTCCGAGAAATGTTATTTGTTTTGTCTATTTTTAAACAATCAGCGGGATGAATAACGTTTGTCTCACCGGTTCTCAAGTTAAAAACGATTACATTTTCCGCCCATCCGTCAATAATTACTTTACCCTCCGGATACTGGAATATACAGCTGTCGCGAGCTTTACTTCTAATAAACCTCCTTTCCTTCCACTTGCAAAGGAAAACTGCTCACATAGTGCTTGCTCACTCTGTGAAATTACTTGTCTCTAACTAGAGAAATCTCAAACACGGCATAGAACTTTAGTGGGATGGGTCTCTTAATACACAGTAAAAACACTGGAGAGCAAGATTTTTTTCTTTATTTTTTTCAGTACCGGACTCTATAAACTCGGCTCCTAAAATAGAGGCCGTACCCGACTCGACGAGACAAAATGAATTCAAACTTTGAAACCGGCTGGGTCAGCAGAATTAATACAGCTTTTTTTATGAGCCGGGTCGGGCGATAAACTAAACGGTCCTGAACAATATAACAAATTAGTTGGGCCTACCTCCACGATATAAATATCGGGCTATTTTGCTCACGCAAAAACACCGGCTCGTTAATGTAAATCCCAAAAAAGAATTTTTTTATGTTGTTCGCATTCCATTATTTTTAAATGATCTTTTTTGCATTGGATAGCTGAGGTCGGTCTGTGTTTAGAGGGGTTTTTTTTTTTTTACTAGTATACTTTCACTTTCGAAACTGATTCTGAAAATCAAAGTATACTACGAAAAAAATCTGTAAACAAAATCGAAAAAGGGTCTTTTTAGAGATCGACCTCAGCTATTCGACGCAAAAAAAAAAAAAAAAAAAAAAACATTTAAGCATATTGAAATGCGAACCATGTAAAAATTCTTCCATAGGGTTAACATTAGCGAATGGGCGTTTACCCTTGAGTGAAATAGCCGATCCATAAAGTGAAAAAAATTGGTCCAGCCCGTACAAAAAATAAAAAAAGCAATTTAACAAATTACAACGACCATTTGGAAAATGATTTTTTCAAAGACTAAAATTTAAGACATAAAAAATCTCACGGAATTGATCCTACATTATGTACGCCATGGATTAAATGATAACATTCCTGGACCCATCATGAACAAATTTTAAAAGAAATTTCAGTTTTACAATTTTCGGTACAGTAAATTTTTAAACTTCTACGGAGCTGGTCATACATTATGTGCGCAATGAATTAAAGATTAATAGTGTTATTACACGTAAAAATTGCAAGAAAGAAAAATCGCCTGCGACTGGTCAGATTTCCTATGAAACTTATGTAATAGCCAAGCATTTCATTGGCTGTTCGGGGGAAAAGGCTTTTCTATCATCAGATTTCTAAAAAATCTCACGACCAATTTTAAATAAAATTTCATTCTTAAACTTCTAAACATCCAACAATATTACTTTTTATACCGTCGGGTAGAGAAAAAAAATGTACTTTTAAATGCAATTTGTTTGGAAGCTGTATCTCAATTTGTTTCTGATTTATTAATTTTTTTTGTTACTTTTTTACTCCATCATTGTTGAAACCAAAGGGAAATATAGATTACTGTATATACCAATCAGATAACGAATAAATTGTGGATTAAACCAATGAAAATGTTGAGATATGCTTTTGATTTCCTACCCTGATGAGAACAATAACCATTTTTCCAAATGGTTAATAAATTAATTTATTAATGGCCCGGCATAAAAGCTAAAAGTTTGGCCTGGCACAGAAAATTTTTTAAATCTCTGCCCGACCCGACTGAATTTCTTCAAAACATTGATTTTTACGCTGATATGGTTAAAAATTGGGCTAAGATGTGTTATTATCCCACCCTCCGTGATGTTGAGTATTTGGCGATTTTTATCGCTCTGGCAACCCCGGCGTTTGGCGTCTACTAACTTATTATGGCAACCCCCTTTTTTACAACGCGAGAGCGTGAACATTCATTTCACTGCCGGGTGTCGTTGCTGATGGTTGGTTGACTCTTATACCAGATACTCTTTGATATCGTGTTCTATGGCTGTCTTTTTATTTTTATGTTAAATTTATTGGATGTATTTCATTGACTATAGTTTCTGTAGTCCGTTTAAATGCTCTTGCTGAAGTAATTAAGAAATATGAGGAAATTTTGACATGAAAGGGGGATTTGTTTATAGCGTGTCAATGCGTATTAAGCCTATTTTGGAAAATGACGGCGGTGTTATATTTTGTGCTGTAGGTTTCAAGAAAGCAGATGTCTGTTAAGGTATGTTGATAATTTTATGTATATTTTGTTGCTATAAGAGTTTTTACATTTTGAGATTGCTACAAAACGAGAACTAATGAATTTTGAGAATTCTATATCGCGAAAAATGCTGAATTCAGCGATGTTTTTTTTTTTCGGAAAATGAGCGCGAAGCGCTCATACAACTATTGCTGATTGCCACTTTAGCGAGTCTCGTTTTTTAGGTATATTTTGCTGTTTTAAGAGTTTTTTACATTTTGAGATTGCTACAAGACGAGAACTGCTGAATTTTGAGAATGCTATATTAGCGAGAAATGCTGAATTCGGCGATGTTTTTTTTCCGTTAAATGTGCGCGAAGCGCTCATACAAGGATTACTGATTTGCCAGTTTAGCGAATTTTGTTTATTATTTACATTTTATTTTCGTTGAGCCAAACATGCGTAGAAACGGGTGCTTGGCGACATTTACTACTTGGCGGAAAAGGGGTTTTCTCGCCAAAAAAAATCAAAGATGGCGGAGGGTGGGATAATAACACATCTGTTCCAAAAATTGTATTGTAGGAAGAGTTCTCAACAAAAATACTTATTTTATCTTTTTTTTTTCATGTTTATAATCATTATTTTTAAAGAAGCGCCTAATAAAATGACTCAAGTATGCATTTATAACTAAAAAACAAACGTAATTTTGTTATCTCTGGTCTCAATTAAAAGATGAACACACTTGATTTCAAATTCACTCCATCTCCTCGGACCGAACGTTCTGACACATTGCCCTATGACCTTGGTGTGTAGTTGGCTAATAGTTTCAGTTTGGTTTCTTTGAAAAGAACTTTGAATGCAGTAGAAAAAAGAGGTAACGTGATAAGAGATTTTTTTTAATGCAAAGTGGATTCGTGGATATTCTTCTATTTCCTTAAACTTATGATATATATCTTCATAATAATTATCATCATAATAACTTATGATGAAAAGGAAAGTCTAAATTCTGAGAAAGAAATATTTTTAAAACTTACAAAATTATTTTTAAAAGTAAACAAAAAAAGATGCGTATGTAGCAAAGAAAAAATAAAATCTGTCAAACAGAATCAATGAAACAGTTACCAATAGGTGAACTGCTAAGAAAAAAAAAAAAAAAAGGAGTGTTTCTAGTTATCCTAAAGTGGTTTCGGCAATGTGAGATGTACACGGGTCGGCTTTTCGGGCCGGGCCATACTCTTTTCTGAAGGTTCTGTCCGGCCGGGTTAGGGCATTACTTTTTTTCCTGAAAGATCGGGCCGGGCCGGACCTAACTTATTTTTTCTGTACAGAGCCTGGACTGGTTTCATTCTCATTCTTAGTCTTCACAATCCAAAAATTTCAGCCCTAGTTATGACAAAGACCGTATGAAAATCATTGTCTCGTCATGGCCTGGTCCGGTCAAAGGTCAGTAAAATTAGGCCTGGACCAAAAATGTTTGCAAAAAATGCATACCTTTTTAAATCACCATTATTCTACAATTAAATATTAAAATTTATTCTTTTTAAAGAGTAGTAGATTTCATATGCTTATTAAAATATAGTAACACAAGTGAAAAGAACCTGCCTATGACGGAATCCTGTTTTAAACTGAACAACGTGTTGAGGGACTTGTCTATAATGCTTTTTTTCTTTCTTTTTTATACAATTCCGCCTTAGCAGATTTTACTGTATAACATTTTTCAGATTTTTAACACTTCAATACATAGAATATGGATTAACAATAGTAATGATAACTGAAACATTTACATACAAGAAATAGAGATTCATAAAAAAAAATTAATATCATAGCCTGCGGCACTTCATCAATGTTTTGTAGAAATTCACTCGGGCTGGGACAAGATTTTAACTTTTTTCCGAGCCAGTCGCGGGCCGAATTTTTAGCTGTTATATCGGGCCGGGCCGAACTTTCAAATTTTTTACCGGGTTGGGCCAATATTTCTTTTGTACGGGCCAGAACGAACTTTTAATTTTTGTATCGGGCTGGTCCATGCCGAATTTTTTTTGCGAGTCGGGCAATCCTGGGCTGAATTTTTTTCTACGAGTCGGGCAGTCCCGATCTAGAAATTTCGGCCCGTGCAGACCTCTAAGTGTCTCTATACGATATTTCAAGACCTCTAAGATCCGTAAAAGCCGCGGCCGAAACAATACCGGAATTTAGATTGTACAAATATCAGTTCCTTGTGTGCGGCGCTTACGGTGGGTGCGGCAGGTATTCCCGAAAATACGGTATGTTAAGTAAAAGGTACTTTTTGTTGAATAAATGGGTGCTTTCATTTCACTTCCCATTGAATTATTTGTTAGCATAGATTTGTTTTGGAATCGGACATCTTCCTTGGAAGGGAAATTCATGTCTAAATCATTAATAAGCATCAAATCCTAAATCTTCTGAAGGTGGGAGACATTTCAATGTAGTAAGAAGGGGGGGGGGGGGGATTTTCACTGGTTCACCCTGAATACATTATCAAAGTTCACTGAAATCATGCTGTATTTTTAAAAATCTCATAAAAAAAAATTAAATCCCATTTTATGAATGTTCTACCTATAAGGGTAAACGGAAAAAAATGTGACAGGAAAAAAACGGGACCGGAAAAAACGTGACAGAAAAAAACAAGAGCGGAAAAAACGGGACTGGAAAAACGGGACCGGAAAAAATGTGACAAGGAAAAAAGGTGACCGGAAAAAACGTGACAAGGAAGTGTTAAATATTGAACTTGTCGATAAATAAATGCTAAAAACTAAAGTAAAGTTTTTGCATTGTCAGTTTCTTACAGCGTAGGGGGGGGGGGGGGGCAGAGTTAATGGGTGAGTTAGACAATTCTAAGATTTGGTCCAAGAAAACAAAATTCTAACATATCATTAAGAGTAGTTTAACATGACTTCTACAAGGGACAAGCTCATGCTTTCTACGGGGGAGGGGGGGGGGGGAATTAAGAAATACAATTTATCGATTCTTTCAACTTCACATTCGCGAACGCCAATACAAATATTTTTCGTCGATGTCTACGAATGCTAATATTGAAAAAATTTGAAAATTCGCTTACGATAATTCTAATTAACATCACTACTTGATATTTGATATTCGCGAACGGTAATACCAATATTTTCCGTTGATGTTTAAGAATGCTATTATATAAAAAAAAATTCCTGAATATTCGCATATGAAAATTCACATTTACACTACTACTTAATTTGGACATTATGTGAATAAGAATACTTTCTGTTGATAATTAGAATGCAAATATTGAAAAATGTTGTGAATGTTCGCATACGAGAATACTCGTTTACATAACTTGTTTTTCGACTTACGCGTGTCATATAAAGTTTTTTTTTTTTTTTTTTTTTTTTTTTTTTTTTTTTTTTTTTTTTTGTAAATTTTAAAGAAGTCAGTTATAATAGATTCGATCGGAAAGTTTTATTTCTATTATTTTTATTAATGCTATTTGAATTTTTTGTGTATTAACATAAAATTATATTATTATTAATAATATTAATAATAATAATAACATTTTTTAGACTTTCTGAATCACTTATCAATTTATAATTTTTTTATGTCCTGATCAGTGGCATTAGTATTTTCAGATATCAACAGAACAAATAAAGAAAAAATAATAATAAGTAAATATCTTTGTTAAGATATGCCTAAAAATAGAAATTAGCATAGTTTACTTTTTTTTTGTTTGTTTGTTAAGCAATTGATTGAAGTCTAATTTTTTGTAATTTTTGGTTTCATCATGGAATTTCTAGATATATTATTCTAAACATTTAAACTAAACAAAATAAATTAAAATAAACATATCTATAAGATACTGGAATCACGGAAAAAAAAACGCACATAGGAAAAAACAAATCGGATAAAAGACCACGGGAAAGTATTCTATATTTATTTATATTTATTTTATTTTATATTATTTATATTTATTTATCTATATTTATTCTATTTAAAGTATCTATTTATAAATTTGTGTCACATACAGGCAGGCAGACAGACAGACATTTTGTAAAAACATGTTTACCTAAATAAAAAGAAAAACCTTACCTAAATAAAAAGAAAAGTGCCCAGTTAAACTGGTGGCATTGAGCTCACAGGCTATTCACGCTAATTGTATATTATACTATTATTTCAAACAATAATGCATCTCAAAAAATAAATGAAGGGGATTAGCCTCCACCCCCCCCCCTCCCTTATACTTAACCAATGAACCTCCAAATCTAATCAGGGAAGCTCCTTAACATAATAAACTGGTATGCGGTATACCAAATTTGAAGCAAATCAGATAATTCTGCATAAAAAAGGCATATCGGTAAATTAAGCTTTATACTTAACTAATAAACCTCCAAATCTAATCAGGAAAGCTTTTTATCAGAATGAACATAGAAAAAAATAAACTACCGTATTTTCGGGTGTATAGCCCGCGGGTTATACAAGAAAAAAAACATTTGGAACAGCCGCTGCGGCTTATACACGGTGCGGACTATACAAAGATTTTTTTTAAAAAAAAAGAAACGGAAATGCGAAAATACGAAAATTTTTCTGTAATTTTTAAACCCGAAAAAATTTCAAAAATCGTCGAAATTTGTAAATTTTTTTCGCTATGCCGTGAAATTTAAAGAATTTTCCCGTGTTTGTAATTTTTTTTACTGTTTAAATGCAATTATTATTTATTTCTGTCTTTGGAAATAGAGATATTATTGGTTTGTTTATGACGGACTCGGAAACTTCCGATTTTGAAGGATTTTCCGATTCCAGTGATTAAAATAAATATTTTTGAGCAAATTACTGTGCGCCTTTTTGTACAGTAGTTTTATATTACTTATAGTAATTATTGTTTAAAATAATAACATATTTTCTAGAAGGTAAAATGCCATTAATGGCTCCAGTTGTATATTACATCCAGTTCTCTAAAAGTTACTGTTGTGATAATTTACCTATTATCTGCTGCTGCAATTCAAGAAATTAAACTGAGATAAATGGTATTTAATGTTTGCCAGAAATGTATGCAATTAGCACAACAATTACATTTACTTTTTGACATGAAAAAAAAAATATTGTGGAAAAATTTGTGTATTGTGTTGCTTATGATAGCTAATTATCTACGAAATGGGCCCGGAGAGGCGGAGATGCCCTCCGTGGGGGTCTTTCTAACGGAACCTAACCCGTATTTACGCACAAAAATCCAAGTTTAGAAGAAAACTCCGAACGATTAGGCTGACGGGCGCGATTGGGTTCGAACCCAAGACCTCCCGTCTACCAGCTTTTGAGAGCAGAACCTCTCGGCCACTGGTGGGGCGTAGAAAAACGAAAATATTTCTTGAATTACCTCTGAAAATAATTTTGTTATTTTTAAAGGAAAAAAAAAAAGGGGGACTTTTTTCCAGATTAAAAATAATGATAATAATAAATAAGTTAAAATCTGGTTTTATTATTATGGAGTTATTAAAAAAAAAAGATTTTAGTACCGTAATTTACGGAAGAAACGCCGCGGCGTTTACGTGTTTTAAATTGAAATTTCAAGGGAAGCGGCGTTTCTAGTGATGCGGCGTTTACGCACAATTAATTTTTTTTTTCACTCCCAAAAATTGATACCAAAGATGAGACATTTCATATTAATGAGATTTTAAAATAATGTGGGTGATCCGAAATTTTTAGACCCAGGCGATCGAAATATATTGGCCCTGCCTGGGCTAAACTTGAACCATTTATGCTAAAAATTTGGCCCACCCAGCCAAGAAAAATCAATTAAATCAAGTCCGGGATCCTATAAATAAAATTATTTAAGATATATTTTTTACATACTCATGCGAACATTTTGCAGCTTAAACTAGTATGTCCACAATCTATGAAATATGGAATGGCAACATTATTGATTACTTAGAGAAATTCATTTAAATAATAACTCATTAGAAATATAATGTAGTTTAAAATGGAAGAAAAATATTTAAGAAAAAATAATTTTGAAGTTCTAGAAAGATTTTTAAAAATATATTTCTCTATAATTTAAAAAAATGAAATAAATTTCAAAAGATTTCGTCGAACAAAGGAAAAATTTCACTGTTATTTTCGCAAAAACCTGCCGGTTTAACATGCCCCCCCCCCCCCCCCCCCAAAAAAAAAAGTAGTTCTCCAGTCCCGGCCCGGAGCGGCCGCAGATAAAAATTAAGCTTGATCGCGGTCCGGCCCGAGTCTAATAAAAAGAGATTAACCAGGTCCATGCCGATCTCTAATGTGTACGTTTTAAGTGAAAATCCTATAAAAATGATTTAAAACAATATTCATAGGATACATAAAACAAATTAGTGGATATAATTTTTTTTAAATGCTTAATATTCCATATTTTCTAAGAAAATAATCTATTTGTAAAAAATGTATTTTTCTAGAAAAAATACATTTCCCCCCCTCTATCCATAACAAAACAATAGCAGGTAAAATCAGATTACAAGATCAAATGTTGGACTCTACTCTGAACCTGAACTGCAAGGTCCGGATTGTATCCTATCCGAATCCGAAAATTCTATTTAAAGTCAACTCGAGACCCGACAAAAACAAATTTTGTCAACCGAAATATTAAAACCAGAAACTAAAATGAAGGAAAATTAATCCATATTTTAATGCATTTACAGAAAAGTAGTCTATAATTATGTTTTTCTTGTATCAAATTATTTCGGCTTTTACCATTTTAACAAATATTCAGCATCATCTTTTGGAGAGGGAAAAAAAGTTAACTCGAACGAATCAAATTCCAAACCGACCCACGTCAAAAGAAATAAAAAAAAATCCCGCCAACCCGACCCGAACTTTAGTCGGTTTCGGGTACTATCCAATTACCCGACCCAATGCAGGATTCAATTCTGTACCAAGTGATTGAAATAAATATAAAATATAACTTTTAAATGTTCATGCAAGAAGTATTTTTAAAACATCTACAATAACGCCAAATATTCTCAAAAACGACCATAAAATAAATCAGATTAAATTGCATTGTTAAATCATCTTGTATATAAGAAACAGCACAGTGATGGTAAGTATTTATTTATTTTTTTTTCTTGGTAATCACTTCGTGTATAAATGCTTTTAAAGCAAAATCTTCTAATTGAAATCTATATTTATTTCTTCGAGAGATTCTGACAGCTAAAAAGTTCCAAACAGAGCGATAGAAGGGGGGAAAAAAAGAAAATAGCTTTAGGATCGCGCGTGATATCTTTTCGTAGTGGTTAGCATGAATCATATAATGTTTATAATCCTTATCGCTCCACGTGCAAAGAAATAATAAAAGTAGGTCATGAAATTTCTTGCAAATTGATTGGAATTAAATAAAACCGATTCGAATTAAATAAAAAGTTTTGTTTTGTTTCTGATAACCTTATTATAAAACACGCATACACACATAAATAACGGCTGCATTCACTATAAGTCATTTTTAATTTTAAATGTATAAAACTATTGCCGCATTTATTAATACTTAACGAAGTCGAACAGCGATTTTCAGTTTTTGATAAGGGAAAAACATTTAGAAAATGCTGAAAGTTGATTTTTTAACTGAATTTCCAGATGAGACAGCTCGGGAAAGGTCATCATCAAATAGCAATCGCTTATAACTTAAGATATAATACATTTATCGAAAGTGGAAAAACGCATTCGATTTCAAATCACTTTGATAGATATGCCAGCAGATTCCATGCTTTTCCGTTTAAAATTCTCGATGAATTATTGTGCGAGGTTTCTTTTTAATATCCCCCCCCCTCTTAAAAAAATCCAAAACATCTGCATTCCCGATCTACAGATTCTTTTAGAAATGATTAAAATGAGAATTTTTATATCTTATTCAATTGACGAAAAGGGATGTGATAACGTTATTTTATTTGTACATAGCGCTAAATATTAAAAATAATACGTTTATTATCTATTTGTAAATAATTTTAATATATGGCACTGTGAAAATAAATGTCATTTTCGCACGTCGTCATTTTATTGTCGGTCGAGCACGCTATTTAAGATACTTAATTAAAGTTGAGATTGCTAACGCCCAATCGTTCTCATGACGCTCTTTAGTGTATAGAAAAGTTTACTCAATTTTAACGGGATTTTTTCTTTTAAATATTATTTATAAGGAATTATTAATTTTGAATATCGTACTTATATTATTTATATCAAATTAATAATTTCATATTTCCAGAGCTCCCACTCAACTTGTGTAGTAAAAAAGGGGACCAAAAGGGAGCACATATTTTGTAAAAAAAGAGATCAAAAGGAAACTATTTTCGCAAATCGTAAAATAAAATAAGCAAGGAAACCCTCCTTTCCTTCAATTGTCACTAATTAATAAATGTTCAAAGTATAATTTGTTATAAAGAAAACGCTTGCTCCGATTCAAATTCTGAAATTCATTATCTTAAAGCCATTGTTATTGGTAGAGGTTACAAACCTTCTAAGACAGATTGAATTTCACGAATTTTTCCACGACTATTTAAAGAAATTTGCGTGTTTTTCAGGATCCTTTGATGAAATTTATGTTTTTCACTATCTCTTGACGAAATTAAAGTTTTTAAAATCTTTTGACGAAATTAGTTTTTTTTTCCGCAATCTTTGACCATTTTTTTTTCGCGATATTTTGATGAAATTCGCGTTCATCTCGCAATCTTTTGACGAAATTCACGTTTTTTCGCGATCCTTTGACGAAATTCGCGTGTTTTTTCGATTTTTTGGCGAAATTTGCATTTTATTGAGAGACCTTTTGCCGAAATTCGCGTGTTTTTTGCCACCTTTTGACGAAAATCGCGTTTTCCGCGATTCTTTGACAAAAGATCTTTTTACAAAAGATCGCGCGATCTTTTTACAAAATTCTCGTTTTTTTCGCGATCCTTTGCCGAAATTTGCGTGGTTTTCGCGATCCTTTGTTGTAATTTGCGACCTTTTGACGAAAAACGCGTTTTTGGCTATTCTTTGACAAAACTTGCGTTTTTTTTCGCAATCTTTTGAGGAAATTACTCTTTTTTGCGATCTTTTGACCGCTTTTTTTTTCTATCTTTTGACCGCGTTTTTTTTCGATCTTTTTACAAAATTCACGATCTTTTGAAGAAATTTGCGCATTTTCGCAATCCTTTGACAAAATTGGCGATTCTTTTCGTGATCGATTAACGAAATTTAATGGTATTTTTTGGAATATATTTGCGAAAAGCGCGATTTTTCCGCGATGCTCTGCTAAATGCCAAACATCGGACAATTTTAAATAAAAGTCGGTTAAAAGTGTCAAAAAACGGACTTTACGGACCTAACAATGAAAAAACGGACCAATACGGACTTGAAGCAAAAAAACAGATCTAGTGGGAGCCCTGTAATTTCGATGTTTGTGGTTTTTAAAATTTCAGTTTAATTAATTTTTTGTTGCAAAATCATTCGCGATATACCAAGGTAATAATGCGCGCCATAATGCCGGAATTTAAGCTGCAAATTTCACGCAATTTTAGTGTAGTTTTTCGTATTTATATTATTTAAATTATATTAATAATTTCGAATTTTGCATTTAAATTATTTATTTCTAATTAATAATTTCATTTTTATGATTTCTTAATTCTTCTTATTAATGTGTTTCTGTTTAGCACGCCATTCGCGATTACCGCGGAAATTTCACATGCGGCGTAAACCCTGGTCGAAATATACATTCGTAGATGGTGTATAGCCCGCGGGCTATACAACGGTGCAGCTCCGCGGCTTATACACGAACTTTTTTATGGTACTGCTCGATTTAGGGGTGCGGGCTATACACTGGATGCGGGCTATACACCCGAAAATACGGTAAATTGGATAATTCCGCATGAAAATCCATCTATCTAAATTAAGAAGAGGGAACTTGCCCCCTTTCTCCCTTTTATATTTAACCAACGAATCTCCAAACCTAATAAAGGAAGCGCCATATTGGAATAAACCGATATATCAAACTTGAAGCAAATCGAATAACTCTGCATGAAAAAACCATTTATCTAAATTAGGGGGGGGGGGGCTAGCCCCCGCCCCCCTCTTCATACTTAACCAATAAACCTCCAAATTTAATCAAGACAGCTCCTTAGTATAATAAACCGGTATACTAAATTTGGTGCAAATCGAATAACTCAGTATGAAAAACCCATTTATCTAAATTAAGGGGGTCTAGCCCCCTTTCCCCCGTGTATACTTAATTAATGAACCTCCAAAGCTAATCATGGAAGCTCCTTAACATAATAAATCGGTATACCAATTTTGGAGCAAATCGAATAATTCTGCATGAAAAACCCATTTATCTAAATTAAGGTGGGGGGAGTAGCCCCCCTTTATTCTTAACCAATAACCCCCAAAACTAATCAGGGAAGCGCCTTATCAGAATGAACCTGGACAAAAAAATTAAAGCAAATCGGATGTTTCTGTCAAGAGTTATCGCGTTACGTACATACAGACGTTAGTGCATACATACAGAACCTGCGTGCACATTAGCCCTTGGACTTTGATAGCTTGCGAGCAAAAAGCAGGATAATAAAAAATTCCTCTAAAGAAAATGCCTCCTCTCTTCGTCTTTATTTTATTCCCTTTACAAGCTGTGTATGTAATTTTTTCCCTCCCCCTCCACCTTATAAAACATCTTTGCTTATTTATAAACTAAGAATCAATAAATTGTATTTCCTTAATACCCCCCCCCCCCCCCAACCCCCCTCTGTAGAAAGCACTAACTTGTCCGTTGTAGAAGTCATACTAAACTTCTCTTAATGAAATGTTAAAATTGTGTTTTCTGAGACCAAATCTTAGAATCGTCTAACTCAGTACTCCCCCCCCATCCCCTACGTTGTAAAAAGCTGACAGTGGAAAAGCTGCACTTTAGTTTTTAGCATTTATTTATATACAAGTTCGATATTTAACAATTCCTTGTCATGTTTTTTCCGGTCACGTTTTTTCCTTGTCACATTTTTTCCGCTCCCGTTTTTTCCGCTCTTGTTTTTTCTGTCACGTTTTTTCCGGTCACCTTTTTTCCTAGATTCACCTATAAGTTTGGTTTGCACATCTTTTTTGTTGCTTTGACGGAATTCGCGTTTTTTCCACGATCATTTGACAAAATTCGTGTTTTTTCCGAAAATAATCTTTTTCCGCGATGCTTTGACGAAATGTGAGCTTTTTTTAAAGATCCTTTGACGAAATTCGGCTTTATTCTGTGATTTTTTGATGAAATTCACTATTTTTTCCGTGATCTTTTGTCATGACTCTTTTACGAAAATCTCGTTTTTTCCGCGATTTTTTGAAGAAATTTGTGGTTTTTTTCACAATCCCTTGACAAAATCAGGCTTTTTGCCGCGATTTTTTCATGAAATACGTTATTTTTCCGCGGCCCTTTTACGAAAATACAGTACAGGACCTATTATCCGGAATCCTCCGTACCGAAGGCTTTCCGGATTTCGGATCCTCCTGAATTCCGTCAAAAAAATCCCAGGAAAAATGCAAATTTCATCAAAGAATCGCGAAAAAAAAAAATTCTTCTAAGCACCGCAAAACCCCCCCACAAATTGCGTCAAAATATAGTGAAAAAAACAAATTTCTTCAAAGGATCGAAAAAGCCTCCTGCAATTTCGTCAAAAGATAGAAAAAGCCTCCTGCAATTTCGTCAAAAGATCGCGAAAAAAAACCAAATTTCGTGAAAAGATCGCGAAAAAAAACCAAATTTCGTGAAAAGATTGCGAAAAAAAAAAACAAATTTCGTGAAAAGATCGCGAAAAAAAAAACAAATTTCGTGAAAAGATCGCGAAAAAAAAACAAATTTCGTGAAAAGATCGCCAAAAAAAACAAATTTCGTGAAAAGATCGCCAAAAAAAAAACAAATTTCGTGAAAAGATCGCCAAAAAAAAAAACAAATTTCGTGAAAAGATCGCGAAAAAAAAAAAAATTTCGTGAAAAGATCGCGAAAAAACCACAAATTTCGCAAAAAGATCGCAAACAAACGAAATTTCGTAAAAGGATCGCGAAAAACACGCAAATTTATTTAAAGGATTGCGGAAGAAAAACGCAAATTTCGTCAAAATCTCGCAGAAAAGAAACGCAAATTTGTCAAAAGGTAGCAGCAAAAAAAAAAAAAAATTCTTCAAAGGATCGCAAAACACTCTCTTAATTTCGTCAAAAGATCACGTAAAAGTGCGAATTACGTTAAAGGATCGTGGAAAAAATGCATAATTAGTGCCGAGAGGCCCCCTTCCCTCTTCTGTAAACTTTCAAAAAATTTGCTGTGAATTTCAGAATTTTTTTTTTTTTTTATACTCAGAATCACCCCCTGATTCAAGTAACATAATTGTGTAGTCATAATATTTTATCGAAGTGAGAGGGAGGGTATGAAATATCTTTTTTTAAAATGAATCGTAATATAAATTCATTTTAAAGTAAAATTTGACAGAAAAATAATTTTTTTCTAATTTTTTTTTTTTGGGGGGGGGGGGAGGTGTGGAGGGGGGGGCACCGTGTTCCCTCATCACTGATGTAACATATTTTAGTGATTACACATTGCAACATAATAGACCAAAAAAAAAATTAGGAATCTGTAAAATTTTCGACAAATTTCAGAAATTGTAAAAATTTACAAATTTATAGAAAATCTTCAATTTTTTTCTTCCGGATTTTGGGTTCTTCCGGATAATGGGTCCTGTACTGTAGTGTTTTTTCCGCGATATTTTGATGAAATTTGTGTTTTTTTTCTCAATTCTTTAACGAAAATCAGCTTTTTTTCGCAATTTTTTTGACGAAATTCGCTATTTTTTCATGATTTTTTGTCGAAATACGTTATTTTGTCATGGCTGTTTTACAAAAATTGCGATGCTTTGATGAAATTTGTGCTTTTTTTGCGACCCTTTGGCGAAATTCGGCTTTTATCTACGATTTTTTGACAAAATACGTTATTTTTTTGCGGCCCTTTTACGAAAATCGCGTTTTTCCGTGATATTTTGACAAAACTTGCGCTTTTTTCGCGATTCTTTAACGAAAATCGCCTTTTTTCTGCAATTTTTGACGAAATTACGCGTACCACGGGACACGTAATTTAAACTATCCATCTAAAATAATTAAACATTGATCTTCTGTTAATTACAATAATTGATTCAAACAATAAATGATTTTCACAAATATTTTATTAATTACTGGTATCCTAATTGTTAAATTTATTTGAAAATAACTATTTCATTTCATCAGTATGTATATTCATTAAATTCTGGTTCTAAATACAGTCATAAAAACAATTATATTTATTACTTTTTATGGAGTGTCCATTACTGGGCCAGAGGGTGTCCATTACTGGCTTTTGGGTGTTTTGATATATTTCTGTTATTTAAAATTAAATTTCGATTTATATTGGGAAATGAGACTATAAGAATGGTTAAATATTGTTGATAGGTTAATATAATATTGAAAAAACCGGAATATAATAATTATAACTTAATAAAAAAATAAATTTAAAAGAAATTCCGGAACAGGTGTGTTATTTTCCCGGGGTCCGCCATCTTGGATTTTTTTCTTGGCTTGAATTAAAAATTATTTTTTTATTAATAGTCATAATTTTTATATACCAGTTTTTTTCAATATATTAACCTATCAACAATATTTAACCATTTGCGACATTACTACTTGGCGAAAAAGGAGTTTTCATGCATGAAAAAATCCAAGATGGCCGATCCTAGGATAATAACACATCTAAGCCAAAATTCCTTAAGGGTGTCCATTACCGTATACCCTATAAGGTAGATGTGCCAGTAATGGACATCCCTTGATGTTTTTGGTTCATAAAAAAATATCTAATAAATATTTAGCTTTAATTATTTTTTTTATAATTCCCCCTTGCATGTTTTATAAAACTGGGTTATTGTTGACATTTTTAATCAAACCAATCAGAAAGCAGAAAATGTTTCAAAATTTCGCTGTTTTTCTGTGAAAATCTTAATGAAGAGGCTACGAAAGAGCTGGCTTTGTTTAATTAAGTTATATATTATTTATTTTCTTGCAAAATTTGAATGTTTTTGCTTGAGTAGCAATAGAAAACTTAGAATTTTATATAAATGGCCATTTTCAAAATGTAATTTATTTTTAAGGTTTTAAGAGGGGGGGTGTCCATTACTGGGATGGTTAATACCGTTAATCTGCCCCCCCCCCCCAAACACGACGGAAAATCGTAAAAAAATCGGAGGGGGCGCTTACACGGTATTAAAATTGTAGTAATGATATCTATGGGTGGTGGGAGAGGGGGATGGTAATGGCTATACGTTGCAAAATACGCATTATTTTAATAAAGTGAGAAAAGAAAAACATTTTGAAAAAAAAAATTATATACAATATAGAAAACAGTATAACTTCGTGATTAACAGCGATTTCAAATTATAGAAAATCCTGGATTTCAAAAGCTTTGAAACTGGAATGCATTTAGATAAATAGTAACACTAATATCTGTCGTAAGATAAATAACAACACTAATATTTGTCATTAATATGGTAACAGAAAATTAAAAGGAACTTAATAATTTAAAATTGAAAAACACTAATATATTGCGTTTGAAATATCCTAAAATTCTTTCTAAAACTAGTAGTAACATTTTATGCGGTGTCGCCATCTGTTGTGAATTAGGGACATTAAATAACCATATATATTTTTTTAAATCATCATTTCTTATCTATAAAGGCTAAATAAATACAAATCACAATAATAACATGAAAAATATTGCAAATGAAACTTTTTTTTTTTAAAGAAGAAATGTCTTATAATGGGAAATTTAAATCAGACTGACATAGAATTAATTTTAAAAAATAACTTTATCACTACATTAACTCATTTTAATAGTGATATATAAAGTAAATATTATGTATATCACCTTCAAATATAAAATTAAATCACCAATTCAATACTTAATAATAATAATATAAATAATACCAATAAATCCGACTTCCTGTTATTTTGGTGCCATCTACCATAACTTAGAAGAAAAAAAACCAACACGATATAAAATTCCGAAAGTTACTAAAAAAAAGGCTATGTATTGTTATTATCACTATTATTTTATATATTTAGTAATAATAATACACAAGGCTAATGGTATTATGAAAAATATTAATTATATGTATAAATATGAAGTTACGTAGCTGTACAGAATCGAAGTACCGATAGGTAGTTCGATGAAGTGAATTGATTCTTAATCGAATCGTAAAACGAGTACTGAACTGCGTTCATGGCTTCCTCTGAGGTTTACGTGATATGAAAACAAAAGGTAAGTGCAAACGCCGAAAGGAGATTTGAATAAACTGAAAGAAATAAATGAAATCAAAGGTAAGTAGAATAATAGACTTATTTGAAAAGAAAATTTAAAGAAATGATTGAAATTGATCTTGACGTGCGCGCCGAATTTTTTTTTGCGGGAGGGCGCTTTCTCGGGATTTCTTGAATTTTCCAATTTGTTTATGAAGTGGGAGGGGGGCGCTTAATCGGGAAGTGCAGATTAACGGGATTTTATGGTAGTCATTTTCCGGTAATGGACACCCCATGTAGACGTTGCTAAAAATGCAGTTTCAGTAATGTTTATAGTACATAAAATATTTTGATTTAACTGCAAACCTAAATAATCAAATTTAATTTTTTAATTATGCTTACCAAAATGTAATAACACCAAAACTTTTATAAATTAGCTGCCTTTAAGTTATTTTATGCGATTAATAAAATTTCAATATTTTATTCTTAATTTTATTTTTTTTAAATGTATATGTACCTTGCATATTTTATAATCTAGCAATCAAAGAAGCCAAGAAGCAGAAAATATTCTTTAAGAGCACTGTCAAAGAGGGGCTCATAGGGCTTAATCTCTCTCTGCTTAAATAAAAACAACTAAGTTACTGAAGCTATTAAAAATCTATTCTGTCTTAAATATTTCCTTATTCACCACTGAAAAAAAAAAAGTAATATTAATGAAAGTTATAGGTAATATTCATGAAACTACTATATCTGCAGATCAGTGGCCTCAAACATCAGTTTTATTTTGAAAATATTTTATTTAGTACTTAAAATATTGAACTCACAATATCATTTCTTTCATATTTGTAATATTATTATAAATGATACCAAGTAGTCTCTGGAAGATTGTTAAAAATAGTGAGACAAAACTAAATGCTAATATTCCAAAACTTTTTTTTTTTTAATTACCTTTTGAACACCCCACTGTTTCAATAATTTGATAGCTGTTACTGCCTGATATTTAGTATTTTAAACTATCAATCTAAAATAATTAAAACATCGATCTTCTTATAATTGGAGCATTCCATGAAAATGGGGAACTCTGAACACAATTTTCAAAATGCACATATATTAATCAAATATTTAATTTTGTTTAGCTAACATGTCATATTTACATATTTTACACAAATAATGAATTTAATGTAATCAGGAGTTGCAACACAGCATTTTCAAACTGGCTGCCTTCAATAAAACCATGTGATTCAATTTTCTGCTGTTTTTGCAATAGGAATATTTTAAAGAAGTTAATGATAAATTTTTTTAAATTTGTTACCATATGTAAGTACATATATAGTATTTTTAAATATTGTTGTTTTATTTCCTTTTCCAAACATTAAAAGCTTTTTAAGTCATTTAAATTACCTCTTGGACTTTGTCCCACACGTGACAGCAAAAGATGATATTTTCTTATATTCTTAAAAATAACTGAGTCTTCAACATTATAATGTTATTTTTACTTAATACTAGACCTGTAATTCTCTTATGTATGTATAGTTTGATTCTAATAAGTTTTACTTTAAAGTTTTAAGCAAAAATACAATGTCCCACATGTGACATTTTTATACTGTTACCTTGCATAAAACCAAAACTATTTATTGCAACTTGCTACAGATTATTTATAAATGAAAAATATTACTTCTGTTAGATGGAACATTACTATTATTATATGCTAATATCAGATTTGCATATTTTATTGAGTTTATGTCATCAGGAGTGGCAACACATTTTCATAATGGTTGCTACAATAAAGTCATGTGATCTAATTTTCTGCTGTTTTTGTAATAGGAATATTTTAAGAAGTTAATGATAAAATTTTCAAATTTTTTGCCATAGGTTTTATCTTTGTAATATAGGTATCAGAAGACATTCACATGGAAATATTTTGCAAATTCTCCTGGAAATGGTGTAATCGATGGTATCGGTGGAAATGTTAAAAGGGTATGGTAAAAAGTAATGAGTGAAGGAGAAGGAGTAGTTGTATAAAATGCAGAAGACTTTGCAAACATAGCAAGTAAATTAGTGCCAAAAACTTTTATTTTTTGTACGCAAGAAAGGGAAATCCAGCAACTTGTTGAAAAGATGACTCCTTGGGAACAAGTAATGCCAGTTCCAGGCATTTCTCAATACCATATAATAAGCTGCAATAAGGAGAGAAACAAATATATGAAAGAAAATGTGTGGAGATTCAAAGTGGGAAATGGTCACATTAAAATCTGATATTATGAAAGGTGATTGAGTATTTGTAAATTATAACAACAAAAAATACCCAGCAGAAGTTATACAGATTCATGGTCCTGATGACATTCATTTATTTGTAATGGTACAAACAAGTTGTGGACGTTACAAATGGTCCCAACCACCTGATTCCATTTGTTATACTTCTAAAGTTGTACAAAAAATATCACCTCCTGTCATGTGACATATTTATTTTCTATATCCCACATTTTAAATTCCTTTTAGAGTGTTATTAATCCTTATTCTTAATATTAATTTCAGTAAATTCACCCATCTCTTTTTAAAAGCTATCATTCATTATTTCTATCTTAAATCGTAATTTCCCTTCCTTTTTATTATTTGTTCAAATCTTTCTATGTCACTTTTTGTTTTCCATTTCAGCTGAAAAGCTGCGCATTGCTTTTGGCCGTTTGCCAAACAGATATCCGGAGCGCCTCTCGCATTTTCTCTGACTTTGCTCCCGATCGACGCTTTCCTGCACATGCGCACTTCAGACGTTGGTCGGATCACTTCTCCTACTTGACGTAGCGTTTTTGCGTGCGTTCGGATCTGCGTTGGCACAATTCTTTCGGGCGCGCTGATTTTGAATGCGATCGGAGCTGGTGTGTTACCGGCAGTTGTCTTGTTCGCATCACCGATGTAGTCACGGTAAAAGAATACTGATCTAAGCGGCATTAGTATGCACTCCGCTTGCATTTTTTTCAGTTCCTTGTTTAGGAACGCGGACGCAACCTTTTTTATATTCCTTTTCTAAAGGACATCCACGCGTGTTTTATTATATTTATTAAAATATGAAGATTCCACTAAACTGTGTATTAAAATCTAATGGAAGATCCGAAACTCAGCAATCATCGGAGCACAGGGACCCCCTCCTTTATCTGAGTGATGCAACAACTAATAAAGAAGATTTTTTCTAAATAAGTGAAGTTTATTTCCGGTCTGCAAATTCCTTTTCACCACCTTAACAGGTACTGTTTCTTTAAATATTGCTTTATTTACATTGATTGAATCAGAAGTCATTTTCGTCTCGATTGTATCTTCTCATGGCCTTAACTTGTTCCACTATACGATGGCTTACAGAGTCTCCTTCCAGAAGTTAATTAAGTATATTAAAAGAACCTCTTAATAAATAATGGTACCGATGACCAGGGGCGTAAATCCTGGGGGGGTACGGGGGGGGGGCCCTATGAAAAAATCAGTCGGAAAATTTCACGTTCGATCGAAAAAAGTATGTTTAGTCGGAAAAAATGGTATTAAACTATAAAAACTTATAAATTGGAAAAATGAAAAAACCATTCGGAAAATTTCCCGTTCGATCGGGGGGAAAAAAGTAAATTTAGTCGAAAAAAAATGGCATTAACGGATAAAAACTTATGAATTGGAGAAATATTTTTGTAGTTTTTAATTAGTAAATAAGAAAAACAAGTTAGAGCGAAGAAAACGTATAAAATTTTATTCTTAGTCGGATTTTTTTCCCTTGTAATTTTTAATTAGAAAATTAGAAAAAACAACTTAGAACGAAGAAAACCTATATAAATTTATACTTAGTCGGAAATATTAAGGATTTTATTTTTGTGATTAAAACTATTCAGAAAAACTTTGACTTGTCAAATATTGTGAACTCGAAAACCTCGATATGAAGAAACAAAATATTTATATACATATTCCAGCAATGTTAATATTATTTGTAACCTTGATATTTTGATCAAAAACTTTGATATTCTGAACTTTTTTCTGTTCCCTTTGACTTCGAGATATCGAGATCCAGCTGTATTTATTTATAGCCGGAAAGTTTTTAGTTTAGTCTGGAAATTTTAAGACATACTGATTGAAGTGAAGAAACTTCTATTTTTTTTTTTTTTTTTTTTTAATTTAACTTTAAATTTAGTTAGAAACGTGTATCACGGAATTTAGATGATATCCGATGAAAGTTCAAAACTGAATTGCAAATATTTAGTATATATGTCGTAGGCTAATTGAGGAATCCGGCTCTTTGCAAAGAACCGGGAAAATTGGAGAATCCATCTCCCTTTTTCCAATTAGCCTGATATTTTTCAGGCTTATTGCAAAGAACCTAGGAAGCGTTAGGCTAATTGAAAAATGACCACTTATTATCCGATCAGGGTGATATTTTTAGCTCACAGGCTATCAAAGCCTGAGAGCTTATTTTCCTGCCGATTCTGTATGTACGTGTGTACGTACGTGACGTATGTACGTAACACGATAACTCTTCATAGAAATATCCGATTTGCTTCAAATTTTTTTTCTAGGTTCATTCTGATGAGGTGCTTCCCTGATTAGTTTTTAGGGTTCATTTGTTAAGGATAAAGGGGGGCTAGTCCCCCCCCTCCTTAATTTATATAAATGGGTTTTTCATGCAGAAATATTCAATTTGCTCCAAATTTGGTATACCGGTT
Source organism: Maratus speciosus (assembly GCA_963932465.1). Classification (NCBI taxonomy): domain Eukaryota; kingdom Metazoa; phylum Arthropoda; class Arachnida; order Araneae; family Salticidae; genus Maratus; species Maratus speciosus. The sequence continues at coordinate 81,241,363 of OZ010787.1, forward strand.
TATTGTGTTAAGGATCTTCCCTGATTAGATTTGGAAGCTCATTATTTAAGTATAAAGGGGGGGGGAAGGGGGGCTAACCCCCTTAATTTAGATAAATCTGTTTTTCATGATGAATTATTCGATTTGCTCCAAATTTGGTATACCGGTTAATTAAGTTAAGAAGCTTCTTTGATCAGATTTGGAGGTTCATTAGTTACATATAAAGGGAGGAAAGGGGGGTAGCCCCCCCACCGTAGTTTAGATAAATGGGTTTTTCATGCAGAAATATGCGATTTGCAATAAATTTGGTATACCGGTTAATTATGTTAAGCAGCTTCCCTGATTACATTTGGAAGATCATTATTATGTATAAAGGGTGTACAAAAATCAAAAGTAAAATTTATGTAAATAGTTTTTTGGTCATATTATCCATTTGCATACATTTAACTTAGTTTGGATACAATGACGCAAAAAACTATTTACATAAATTTTACTTTTGATTTTTGTATAGCGTGGCACAAAAGATAAATCAATTTATTCAAATGAATACAATTCAGTGCATTATATAGATTCAGTGAAAGTAATATATTCAACAGTGCATTTGAAAATGAAAAGTATTGTTTAGATGTGTAAATGTATTTAGCCAAAAGAAAATTTAAATTGAATTTTAAAACTAATCATTTTAAGCAACATCAAGGCGTCACTTAAATTTTCATATCATATCTTTTAAAATTCATAATTCGAATTTATGAGATGTAAATGATAAAGCATCAATGAATAAATTTTGATATATATATATATGTATAGGTAAATTAATAGCATTGCGTCACTCAAAATTTGATATCATTATTTTTAAGTTCCAAATTTAAAATTCTTAGAGCTAAAGATAAAGTGCTGCATCACAAACTTTTAACCCGTTAAGGGTTTTTGTATTGATATCATTACTTTTTTTAGGTTAGTGATAAAAAGATAAAACCACAAAAAAAAATTAAAGACCAATGCAATAAATTCATAGTCGTGATTTCCATTGACCTTTACAATCCTCCATCTAAAACGAATCAAAGTGTCACAAGAATTTATGAAAACAATTTGTGTGTGCATATTCCAAGATTTCATTAACTAAAATCGAGTTAAAGAAATCTTTTAAAATTTGAACTTTTTAAACCGTGAAAATACAAAAATTATTTATCTAACTGAAATCGTTTTAGCCAAAATTTCAATCAGTAAGTGTAAAACAAGTGATATTTGTAAATTTAAGCGTTCCATGTTTTTAAGATTTTACATTTCCTTTTTACATGTTTCTATGAAAAGCACACAGTTACTATACAGATATTTCATTTCTGCTTTATATTGTTAATTGCTTGAACTCTTGCATTGCAATACACAAAAAGTCTTAAATTTTTTCAACATTGTATGAAATATATTGAAATTGATGAGTTTTGTACCGTGCATTTGAAAATAATTTCAGCTAAGCATTGACGTTTGTTTGGTTATGCTTAATGCAAACCTATGCTTTGCTCAAGCACCAATGAAACTTTAACAATAACTTATTTTATCTCAATAAAGTTTTTGTTTATTTTACAATACACAGGAATATTTCCTTCAGTAAAATTATTCCTAATGTATTTATACCTACTTCTGCATGCTATAGGTATGATCCATGTCAATTCAGGCAGCCAAAGAAAAAATCTTACCTTCATAGTCTCAGAAGTTTTTGAATTGAACATATGTTAAAATTCAATAAAAAATAAGATACTTGTATAGCGAAACAGCACCGAAAACTGGCGATATGAAGCAATTAAAATAATAAAACTTTGTAAAAAATCACCATAAAATTAAAACAAAACACAGGACGCGTTTCGAGCTAAAAACATAACAGCTCGTCATCAGCTAAGCATACACGTGTCCGAAAACGGACAAGTTCAAAAATGAACTGAAGAAAAAGAATGTTGCGAAGAATGCGACAGATGGCGCTACCTGATAGAGGGAAATGTGTTGAAAAAAGATAGAAGAGAAAATGAAATGGAAAAAATGGAAATAAAAGAAAAAATAAAAATAAAAGAAGTAAATTAAAAATATAAATAAAAATAATAAATAAAGAACTATAAAAGAACAAGAAAAAAATCCAAATTATTATTATTATTTTTTTTTTTTTTTTTTTTTTTTTTTTTTTTTTTTTTTAATTACAAAATAAAAAGAAAAGAAACAAGAGAAAAGGGAAAAGAATTACAAAATTAATTTCCACGCTGGAGATAGGAAAGGAGATGATGGGAGATCATTGACAAGATTAGCAGAATTTTTAGAAATAAAATATGCTTCATGAAAATCCAAGTGAGAGGGAGAGGCAGGGGAAGAAATAATTTTGGCCATGGAGAAATTGAAACAATGACTGGAAGACCAACAGTGAGAAGCAATCGAAGATTTAGAGATTTCTTGATTTGCAATATATCTCTGATGCTCGCCTAATCTGAATTTTAAAGCTCTCTTTGTTTGACCAATATAACCTAAATTGCAAGAGCAAGGAATGAAATAAACACCCCACCGGTTCTCAGTAGGAACAGGATCTTTTAGAGAAATTAAATTCTCTTCTCTAAAAGATCCTGTTCCTACTGAGAACCGGTGGGGTGTTTATTTCATTCCTTGCTCTTGCAATTTAGGTTATATTGGTCAAACAAAGAGAGCTTTAAAATTCAGATTAGGCGAGCATCAGAGATATATTGCAAATCAAGAAATCTCTAAATCTTCGATTGCTTCTCACTGTTGGTCTTCCAGTCATTGTTTCAATTTCTCCATGGCCAAAATTATTTCTTCCCCTGCCTCTCCCTCTCACTTGGATTTTCATGAAGCATATTTTATTTCTAAAAATTCTGCTAATCTTGTCAATGATCTCCCATCATCTCCTTTCCTATCTCCAGCGTGGAAATTAATTTTGTAATTCTTTTCCCTTTTCTCTTGTTTCTTTTCTTTTTATTTTGTAATTAAAAAAAAAAAAAAAAAAAAAAAAAAAAAAAATAATAATAATTTGGATTTTTTTCTTGTTCTTTTATAGTTCTTTATTTATTATTTTTATTTATATTTTTAATTTACTTCTTTTATTTTTATTTTTTCTTTTATTTCCATTTTTTCCATTTCATTTTCTCTTCTATCTTTTTTCAACACATTTCCCTCTATCAGGTAGCGCCATCTGTCGCATTCTTCGCAACATTCTTTTTCTTCAGTTCATTTTTGAACTTGTCCGTTTTCGGACACGTGTATGCTTAGCTGATGACGAGCTGTTATGTTTTTAGCTCGAAACGCGTCCTGTGTTTTGTTTTAATTTTATGGTGATTTTTTACAAAGTTTTATTATTTTAATTTAAGATACTTGTATATTTTGGTTTTGCCCAAAAAAATTCCTGGCCCGAGATACAGGCCGCCAAAGATGGCATCCGGGGCACCATTTCCAATTTGCCATTTTCGATAAAAATTTTAAAGTGCTCTATCTCTAGAACGGTGCAAGATATTTTGTTGCGGTTTTTTTTATTTTAAAGATAATATTCTTCTGTTTAAAATGATATACCCAATTTTGAAAAATGTATTCAACTTTTCTTGTGGCAACCTTTTGAAAAGAAAATTTTTTTTCAAAAAAAAAAAATTTTTTTTGAAAATGCCAATCCTAAAAATTTTGATTTTTTTGCTGTTGATCAATACCATTGGTAACTATCTTCACTGTAAAGGAGAACTTCCACTTTTGAGTTTAACAAATTTTAGAAACATTTAAAAAATTCAGAGAATTTTACAGGAACTGTATATATACAGTTCCAGTAAAAGTCACTGAATTTTTGCTTATTTGTATCATATTTGTAAGAATAAGCCTACTATATATCCTAAACAAGTTAGAAATTGCAATATCAAATGTGGCAAATGAGGTGCGTGCATAGTATTAACTAGTTTTATAAATATTCAGATCTTGGTGCAATAAGTGTTACACTCTTGGGCAAAAAGGCATGAATACAAAATTTACTATAATTCTATATATTAAATTCAGTAATACGGAAGTAATATGAATCCATCTTAAAAGGACTTAATCGCCATGGCAACCTAGGATCATTGCCTATCATGGTATATCATTGAATCAATTATGTATTATAGGATTTTTAAATAGAATGAAGAAAACTTTTATTAATGTCTTTTATGTTTTAATTTGATTTTCATAGCATTTGAAGTGATACATACTTTATTGCAGAGGTTTACAAAAAATTACTTCCTGTGTCATAGAAAGTGCATAGTGTTTACAGGGACACACAAAAGATTTCGGATTACTTTACCTTATTGGAAATACTGTACATTAGCGATGATTGCTAGAGGTGCATTTTTAGTTGCGATACGAGTTTTTGTTTAATTAAATATTTCCATATTACGTTGTGTGTATAAAGGCTGTCGATCATGTACAGGGCTACACAAAAGAAATCGTAAGGGTACTGCTGGAAGTGCATTTTTAGTTGTGTTTGAGTTTTTAAGTTTAACTAAATTTTTCCATATTACGTTGTGTGCATAAATGCTGTAGATCATATACAGGGCTACACAAAAGAAATCTTAACGGTTTACTGAGTATGAATGAAAGTAGCTTAAAGGTGATTTTTAAATGAGTTATGCATTTTTACACTGAACTACATTTAGTATACTAAGATATGTTTGGAGAATATAGATAAAATCATATACAGGTCCACGCAAAGAATTAGATACATGGCCATCTATAGATGATAATCTCTGGAAGTATGATTTCGCTGGTTTTAAGGATGTTTTAATCTTAATTAAATATTAGCTAAATAGTGGCATGTATATAAAGATAGTAGGTAAAATACAGGGTTGTATGAAAGTATTCAAGTATGCTTCCGTCTACTGACATAAATTTCTAAAAGTCAAATTCCAACATATTTATGTGTTTTTAACAATTTCCAACATAGTTGAAAATCTTTATGGATTCGATTTGTCTGCCCATCTGTCTGAACTCTAACTTGTATTAATATAATTTGTATTGCTGTGTAATTGATATGTTATTGAGATTGTTTTACTATGTTCGGTATTGAAAATAAAGTATGTATCACTTCAAATGCTATGAAAATCAAATTAAAACATAAAAGACATTAATAAAAGTTTTCTTCATTCTATTTAAAAATCTTATAATACATAATTGATTCAGTGATATACCATGATAGGTAATGATTCTAGGTTGTCATGGCGATTAAGTCCTTTTAAGATGAATTCATATTACTTACGTATTACTGAATTCAATATTTGTTATAATAAATTTTGTATTCATGCCCTTATTGCACCAAGATCTGAATATTTATAAAACTAGTTATAGTATGCACGTACCTCATTTGCCACATTTGATATTGCAATTTCTAACTTGTTTAGGATATATAGTAGGGCTTATCCTTACAAATATGAGACAAATAAGCAAAAATTCAGTGACTTTTACTGGAACTGTATATATACAGTTTCTGTAAACTCTGAATTTTTTAAATGTTTCTAAAATTTGTTAAACTCAAAAGTGGAAGTTCTCCTTTACAGTGAAGGTAGTTCCCAATGGTATTGATCAACAGCAAAAAAATCAAAATTTTTTTTTTCAAAAGGCTGCCACAAGAAAAGTTGAATACATTTTTCAAAATTGGGTATATCATTTTAAACAGTAGAATATTATCTTTAAAATAAAATAAACCGCAACAAAATATCTTGCACCGTTCTAGAGATAGAGCACTTTAAAATTTTTATCGAAAATCGTGAATGAGAAAGGATGCCGGGGATGTCATCTTTGACGGCCTGTATCTCGGGCCAGGAATTTTTTTGGGCAAAATGAAAATATACAAGTATCTTACTTTTTCTTAAATTTTAACATATGTTCAATTCAAAAACTTCTGAGACTATGAAGGTAACCCCCCTGCCTGAGTTGATATGGATTCAGCCTATATGTGATTATTCCAAGAAATTATGTCTGGAATAAAAAAAATCATGATCCATGTAGCGCTTTCAACTGTTCAAATGGTAAAAATGATCAAAAAATTGGATGCTAGACAGCCAGTAAATTTTCTTATGAAATAATTTGACATAAATCTGAGCAGTGTGTTTATGACATGAAAATAAAATAACACAATATCATGCTGAAAGTGTTTCAAATGCAGCCATAAACATAAATGGGATATAAATGTTTACCTTTTCTTGAGCAACAATGTAATAATGGGCTAGAAATCATAATGAATGCTTATAATAAAGTGAAATACAGTAAACTCTGTGAACTCCGCAAAATGCATAGTCTGCAAACATCTATTATCTGCACTATGTGGAACGTAAGTAATGAAACTCATTTTAACATTTAAGTTCATAGATGAATTTAAATGATGTGTTAATTTTCACTAAATAACAATTTTTTCTTGAAATAAACTGTGATTTAAGAAAATTCATACATTTTGTACCCAGCACTCGAAAATAACAATTTGAGCTTGACCTTTGTTTCTTTGGTTAGGCTTAATGCAAACCTATGCTTTGCTGAAGCTCCGATGAAACTTTAACAATAACTGATTATATCTCAACAAAGTTCTAGTTTCTTTTAAAATACACATGAATATTTCCTTTAGTAAAATTTCTGCTAATGTACCTATACCTACTTTTGAATGCCATATATGTGATTATTCTAAGGCATTATGTCTGGACTAACAAGAATCACGATTCATGTAGTGGTTTTACATAGTTCAATAAGTACAAATGATCAAAAAATTGGTTGCTAGATCATCAGTGAATTATCTTGTGAAATAATTTGCCATAAGTCTGAGAAGTGTGTTTATGACATCAAAATAAAATAACAATATCATGCTCAGGGGTAGGAAAATGCATCATTTTACTAGCCACTGGCAAGTGAATTTTCTGACAGGATGAGTAAATTTTTAGGTAGTTATTGAAAACTGCAAACTATACAGGTATGCCAAAAACGTTTTTTTAATATGTAGTTAGCTATATTTTTTAACATTCCTAATTACTGCAATGTAAACATGGTACAAAATTCTATTTTATATTAAACTTTCATCTCTTGTTTATATTTCTCAATTTTATCGGAAAGAAATATATGAAAATGACCTATGAATGACCTCGAGCCGGAAAATTTTTAATGCTCCAGCTCCGCTCCAAGATAAAATACTGTGGCTCTGGCTCCGGGAACTGTTCCAACTCGGCACCGACTTTGCACTTCTGAGTTGCAGTTTTTGATTTACACATTTAATTTTTTGCTTACAAATTCTTTCTTTCTTTACCTGCATTAAAGATCTGACAAAATGCATTTTTCTTCTCAACAAACTTGAAATGCTTGTTCAGAAAATATGACATCTTTTAGCTTTTGCTTTTAAAATAGAAAGTTTGGTGGAATGTTAAACATAAAAATCTTAAATTTCTTCTACGCTTTTCAAACAACCAAAATTGTACGTGTAAACAACAGGCAGTCATATTTGTTTTCAAATAGTGTTGCCACTTAGCCCAAGTAGAAGTGAAGTAGTGTTACCATATTTTTGTGAGAAGTTTTACATCTTTAGTTTAAAAAAAAAACCTTAAGAAAAGATATAATTAAAATACTGAATAATGATGTAATTAAAATATTTTAAACCTGGACATTTAAAAGACTGAAAAAAAAGATTAAAAAAAAAATAAAAGGAGCCCTGGAGCAGAGTAAATTTTAGAGCTCTAGCTCCAGGGAAAATACAGCTCCAGAGCGCTCCGGTTCCAGCACCAGGTCTCTGACAGTAATAGTAACCAACTGTTTTGAGTTGCGTAATTTTGTCATAAAATTTTTTAACTGTACATTGCATTTTACTGGCTGTTGAAATAAATCCTTGGCTGGTAAGATTTTCTAGAAATTCTCCATCCCTGGTCATAAACATAATAGAAATAACTTATCTAACAGACACTTTTTTATCCAACATTTCAGGTAACTATGTACAGAGCAATTGAGCTATTTAATTACTTTTTAAACATATTTTTATTAAGATTATGACTAGAAAATGTGAAAAGAAGCAAAAAATATTTCCTTCATTGATAAAATTTTGGTTAATGGAGGAATTTATAGTAAAATTTAGTGAAATTTGGCCCAAAATGCTCTAAAGAAAATTTGGTATTTTTTGGTTAGCCGGGCGCCAGTGTTATATATACATCTATATACATATACAAATATGTGCATACACATGCATATATGTGTATATATACAATATATGTATATATACATATATATGTATGTATATCCATGTATTTATAACACTGGCGCCTGGCTAACCGAAAAGTACCGAAAATTTTACTGTATGTTAGTTTCCTTTGTACATTTCATATTTATGACATTGGTGAAGGCCAAGATAGCTAGAAGAGAGAAGGTAGGTCCATCCAAGAGGGATATTCTATCTGAGGGAGCAGGGGTGTGGGATGTGACGTCATTGGTGCGATGTGCTCAGTGAGTGTCATTGCTTAGTATGCTACTTCGCTTGTTCTTGTCTTAAATTGTCAGTTTAAATATATAGATATTGCACCTTATTACTTTTATTTAATATAATTCTAACATGTAGTGATTAGAGTTGGACAATATCAAAATTTTATTATGGCAACATGTTGGCATTGGTGAGATATCGCGATACTAATATAAAGTGATGGGGAGTAAGGCCATTTCCTAATTTTGAAAGACAAATTATGTAGTAGTAGAAATTTAAACACAAACAAAGAAAAAAAACAATGAATCGAAGTTTTTATATTTATTTGCTCATACAATGTAATTTCCCTTTTTTTTTATTTTAAACAAAATATAGAAGAAAAAAATGAATCCGTTGTTCAATAACTATTTGCATTTACACCATTGCTGTCATAAAGCTTTTCTTGAAAGATAGTTTTTTCCTATTTCTTCTTATTTTATTGTATTAACCTTTTTTTTTTTAAGTCTAATTTCCAGCGCTATTTAATTTTCATGATATGATTAAATATATGATTTAAAAAAAATTATTTAATAAAAAAAAAATTCAAAATTGTCTGCATAAAAAAGTATAAAATATCCTTTTCATAGAATTTTAATTGTAGACGAGTGTTTGTTAAAAATATCAATTTTTTTGTTGTTGTCCAAATTGAGTTTGGCTCGACTGAGCCTGATTGAAATTATTTTGTACACTGGATGGGCCTGTGCAAAGTAGTCTTGCATCAGGTTGAGTAATCTGACCTTTCCCAAATCCGGCACGGTCAACTCTATTTTTTTTCGGTTTGGGTTGGGTTTTGATGCCGGTTGGTCGGGTTCGGGCCGAGTTAACTCGATGTTTAAAAAACAATCCAGTAAATTTTTCAGATGAAGAAACTATTTATTTGAATACTAATTAGTATATGTACGTCCATTTTTCTGTATAAAAAATAAAATTAATATGAAAGATATAACCGGAGACTAATTTTCTGTAATTGCATTCAAATATGGATTAATTTTCTTTTATTTAAAGCTCGGGTCGGATATACGAAAATCATCGGGTTCGGGTGGACTTGAATTAAAAATTTTGCTTTCAATTTGCTTGCGTAGAAACCTAGAGCAGACTTTTATTCTGAATACGTTTAAAATATAAAGATGAGAATCAAATTACTTGAATTGTTTTTGGCTGAAATTCAGCTTTTAAAATTAATATTTTCAAACCAATTTTTCAAAAGAAAGCTCAAAAAAATTTTTTCAGGTGAAAAACATGAAAAAATTTCATATCAAAAATAAAATTGTGAACTATTTTCCAATGAATGTATTAAAAAACAAAGATAAATTGTTAAGAATGTTATCTTATCGTGAATGTAAATATTCATTCACATTAAAAACTTAACTAAAAACTTTATCAAGTGAAAAAAAAATCAGTCAATATTCCTTTTAACAAACAATCTTGAAAGGTAACGTATTTATTCAAAAATGTTTCATGTAAGATTGTTCTAATTTTTTCTCCAGCTCAAAAATATAAAATGTTTTGACTTTTTCACAAAGTCATTTTTACTTTATTCTATCTTTACAAGAAGAAAGTATTGGATTCATGAAAATTTTCGAATTCCGGTTTTCAACGGATTTACACGTTTTAGGAGAACCCGAAAAACATGTTTTTACAAAATGTCTGTCAGTAGTGTGTGACACAAATTTTGTGGTCCCTATCTCAAAAACTAATGAACGGAATTTAATAAAAATCTATATTCAGTTAGTCCCTAATATAAATTGGTGCTGATTAGTTTTTGGAGTAAATCGCTCAACAGGTGGCGCTGCTATGCAGCATTTTTCACGATTTCCACAATAGCTCAATCTCCAGAACTGATATACGGACATTCATCAAACTTCAGATTCAGTTAGTCCTTGACAGGAATTGACGTTTTATACATTTTGGTGTAAATCGCTTACCAGGCTTCGCTGCTATATGCTACATTTTTTGCGATTTCCGCAATAGCTCTATCTCAAGAACTAATGCACGGACTTTCAACAAACTTCAGATTTAGGTATACCTTGATATGATTTACTACTGTTTATGTTTTGGTGCAAATCGCTCAACAGGTGGCGCTGCTATGCTACATTTTTCAGAATTTCCGCTATAGCTCTATCTCAAGAACTAATGCACAAATTTTCATCAAACTTCAAATTCAGATATACACTGTAAAAAAAAACGGGAAAAATCACAGCCAATTTCGCTGTGAATCGCTTCACTAGCATGAGAATACAGCGCTTTTGTAATTTCAGTATTGATTTACAGTAAACTGTTGTTATTTTAACGCCGCCATAAACGCCCAAACAACATTCCAAACTAGATATTCACGGGCAGCGTCAACCAAAGCAGGTTATTACTAGCGTTAGTCTCGTTCGATTGTTAGCGTCTTTCTGAATCTCAATAAGTGCTTATTACTGCAATTCAAAGTGGCGCTTTTGGATACACAAACATGAAACTGGATACTATATATTTTAAAAATTCATAGTAAGTTTTATTTTTATGTTTATTTGTATCATTGATTTAATAACTATTAGCCAGTTCTGTTATATAATGTAAGATACAAATTTCGTATTTGACCACATGTATATAAACACTGAGTAACAACAATAGCTTTTGAATCATTTGTATAAATATTAAATATTTTCTCTTAAATTATAACAAAAGAGAATTGTTCAAATTCCGATTTTTTTTTAATTATTTTTTTCTTAAGGGACTTTGTTATTATTTATACTTTTGTGTCTGAGTCCCAGATAACAAAAAATCCCCATTATATTATTAAATATGTTTTGTTTTGCTTATTATATATTTTCCAAAATTCCAGTTTATCCGATTGTAAATATAATTACTAATAATATAAATCATATAATTTTCATTATTCTCCAAAAGCTTTAAGTTCACTTTCTGTAATTTAAATATTTAAATTATTTAATGTATTATTAATGTAATGTTTTTCAAATTATCAAAGACAACTTTACTAACAATGATCTTATTTTCCGTGAGAGATATTCAGATGTTATAGATGCTAGATTTTTACGCGCATTTATTTTCATTTTTTTTATATGTAATGTTCAAACCATTTATGTGTAATATGTAACACTATTTTATTAATCCATAAAGAATTCCAAGAGTTTGCTTACTATTATCGCAGCAGATCGCATTTTGCTTTTGTCCATTATCTAACAATAATAAGTATAATCCGCTACTAGATGCTGAAATTAGATATTTTGAATGTCCCCAATGTATGTTATAATACACAGGATACTTTAAATTGACATATGGAATATTCTATACAATGAGTTACAATAGTTTAAAATTTTCTATTTATAGCTCTTTCGGTGTCTTTTCTTATTTTATTTCTTCTTTTACTTTATGGTGCAAAGTTTGTATCTTACATATGTATAACAAAATTTATTATATAAGAATGCTATTAAAACAATGATATAAGTAGACATAGAGATAATACTTAGTGCCATTTGTCTTTAAAAGATAATCATAATATAAAAAAAGAGAAAATGAATGTAAATAAACATTACGGGGGGGGAGCGGGGGGGGTAAAAATACAAATACATATCTACAAAAAGAAAAAAAAAGGCTAAACATTTACAGTTATTTTGTTAAGAGTGCTGTAGAATTAACAGCAAAAACTGCTGATATAATACAGACTTGTTGTAAAATCTGAAAAACAAAATTACTGTAAAATTAATTGAAAAAATGCTGTAAATTTACACATTTGCTGTTTATCCGTGACAAACAAAATTGCTGTAAATTTACCGCAAAATTTGCTGGCACCCACATTGCCAGCATTTTTTGCTGTAAAGTTACAGTGATTTTTTTTTACAGTGTACTTTGATATGAATTGGTGCTAAATTGGTGTAATTTCTTGTATTATTTAAATAATTTAATTGACGTGATTTATACAGAAGAAAGTTTTGTGATGGCCACAGCATACTAGTTGCTTCTAAATTCATGAAAATTTCATGCATTTACATGGAAGATAATGGTACAGTTACATGGAAAATAATAGTGCATTTGCATGGAAAATAATAGTGCATTGACATGAAATATTTTAAGAATAGAGTAACGTTTTTCATTTTACCATAAATGAAACGATCGTGCATCGTAGTTGACTACTCCCTGATGACGATCTTTCCCTGACTGTCACGTCACCATAATGTGCTTAAAACACTAAATTTCGTAACATTCTTTTAAAGATCATTTGCTTTTGTAGAAAAGTAGAAAACTCTACTTGACTTCTTGGTATCTCAATAAAAAGAGTTGCAAAATTCACGAATTTATAAATGAAAATATATTTGTGAATGCGTTAGAAAGTAGCGAGATTGTATTTATGAAGATATAGGAAAGCCATACGGGATATGCATGATTCATATGTCTGTATTTCATAATTTTCTACCACACATCATTTGTTTACGCATGAATACTTATTTTTTATATGATTAAGTGTCATTTTATGTTTTGTTATTAGTTCCTATGTATTAATTCATATATTTTAAATACACCTTTAAAAAAATTTCTGATAATTATTTGTCATACCTTTAATCAATAATTTTATTCTTTAATTCGTTCATAATAACTGTTTCCCAAAATATGGAAAAACATACTCTTTCTACTCATAAATTATCTGAAAAATGTAAAGTATGAAAGGTGAGATGGTGTTGATTAATGACAAAGATTTTAAAAGCAAACACATTTATTAGAAACTAAAAGAGACATTAACTTTAGACAGAGCTCTACTAGAGCTAAGAACATTGTTTCAAAAGAATACCCATTACAATCTAATGTTCGTTCAAGATGAGAACGAACTGATACTTGCATGTGAGAGCAAGCACCCATCTCTGAAATTTGTACAGGTATATATACACCTCAAAAATAAGACATTTGCATAAAATACCGCGAAACGGACAGTTAATTACCTGGACGAATCACAGCCTAGCAAACGTCAACTAAAGACGAAGCGTCGTGCATCTCCGGAACGACAGCGCCATCTATAGAACCTGAAAAATGGAAGTTTCCTTCCAAAGAGCAACCGTGAGATAACTCAACTCGCCGATTGAGAACGTAAACATCTCGACAGTCGCCGGGAAAACGTGTTCTCTGCAGGGTGGACGACAAGATGATGAAATGGGGTTTTAAAAATTAAAATAAGCAGTTGGTATGCTAAAAATAACTTAAAAGAATTAAATATTTCCAACATTGCCCCCCTTCGTACACTCTGACAGAGAACAGCCTAAAAAAAAACTTTCAAAAGGGTAAGTTATGCCAAACGTAAATTTTGAATTTTGACATAAAATTTCTTGAAATACAAACTTACAAAAACAGTTTAATGAAAATTTAAACATTTTACTTATAATACATACATTAACGATTTAAGTTTTTGAAAAAAAAAAAAAAAAAATCGGCAAGTTGCCGAAGCCTAAAAGAAAACACTTTAAACTTGCAAACTTTTTAAAGATGATAATGCATTACGATTTTAACACTAAATTTAAAGTTATTAAATTTCAATTGAAAGATAAAAAAAAACTTAGCATTTATGCAAATATCTTAAAATTGTATAAACACATTTGCAAACAGTTTAATACATAAAAATAAAAGTTCATATAAAGTCCTGATTCACTTGAAACAGTCTTAAATGTCCATTGGACAGCAGTCACTCATCGATAAACAGTTTAGTAGTGAAAGCTTTCAAAGAGATTTTCGTTACTGGCTTTGTTAAACAATCAGCTAAATCTGTGAAGTTTGCACATATTTCAACTCGAACATATTGTCGAACACTAGATTTCTTAGAAAATGGTAGCGTATATCTATATGCTTTGTTCGAGCATTTTCGATAGGTGATTTTGAAAAGTCGATAGCAGCTTTATTATCACACAGTAATGTATATTCAGTACAGTCTTGGTTGATTAATTTTGATTTGATAGTTTCTTCCAGAACTCTTCTTATCCAAATCATTTCCTTTGCTGCTTCACTTAATGAGATGTATTCCGCTTCCATCGTAGATAACGATACGCATTTTTGCTTGAAACTTCGCCAAATGATTGGAGCTTTGTCGACAAACATCATAACTCCACTCATGGATACTCTGTCATCTCTGTTAGATGCATAGTCAGCATCACTATAGCACGTCACTTTTAGAGATGTCACATTTGATAAATTTAATTTGAAATTTTTAGTGGCTTGCACATAGCCTAGAAGTTTAAGTAGACCTAGCCAATGGATCATGCTTGGGTTTTCTTGAAATTGGCTGAAAAGATTTATTGCAAAAGCAATATCCGGCCTTGTCCGACTTGCTAAAAAAGCTAAACATCCTACTAAATTTCTGTAGGGGTATTTCTCCATCTCAGTTATTTCTTCTCCAGTTTTAGGACAGTCGGTCTTTGAATAAATTATGCCTTTTGCAATAGGTAACGATATTATTGGAATTTTATACTTTGAGTAAATTTTACAAATTTTTTCAATGTATTCTTTCTGATGGATATATAATTTCTTATTTTCATTTTCAAATTCAACGCCAAGCAGTCTCTTGGTTTTTCCTAGGAGTTTAAGGTCAAACTTTGTTTTCAGGAGTTCTATAATTTCTTTTATATGTTCAGCTGTCTTTCCAAATATAATTATGTCGTCTACATATAGGAGTAGTAAGATTCTTCTCTTAAAAATAAATACACAATTTGTCCATTCTAACCTGGTGAAGGCTAATTCTTCTAAAACATCTTGGATCTCAAAGTACCATTGCCTCCCACTTTGGTGGAGTCCATAGATAGCTTTTTTCAAGAGACAAACATAATCTGGATACTTTTGGCTTTGAAATCCCTTTGGTTGATACATGACTATTCTTTCTTGCAATTTTGCATAAAGATATGCACATTTGATGTCTAGTTGTTGGTGGAGCCAACCAAAAAGTCCAACTAGAATAGTGAAAAACAATCTAATGATGGCGAAATTTACTACAGGGCTATATACTTCTTCATAGGATTCTCCTTTTTTCTGGCTAAAGCCTTTCGCAACCAATCTTGCTTTATATCTTATAATTTTTTCTTCTTCGTTTTTCTTGATAGTATACACCCATCGATTATGTATAATCTTCTCACCATCTTTCCTTGGAATTAATTCCCATACTTTTCGCTGCTCCATCATTTTGATTTCTTCTTGCATGGCCTTCATCCATTCTTCCTTTTGGTTAGACTCGACAGCTTCTTTAAATGATCTAGGAATTTCCACTTCTATGCAATTGGCTTCGAAATCTGTGTCAGATTCTTCACTAATGTCAGACAATTTGTTTTCAGTTATAGGTTCAGCTCTCGGTTCGGGTCCTGAATATTTATCTTTTCCAGAAAAACTAAAGAAATTCGGATCATATCTTATATTGTTCTTCAAGCAGTACCTCTTCACATCTGGATGTGATCTAAGAATTACATTTTTACCTTCAATTTTGTAGTAGATGTCTGTTCTTGAACAATCTCTTCTTTCCTTCGCTTCTCTGATCCACTTTATACTTTTACACGGAATTTGATCATCTTCAGAATCATTACTTGATTCTTCGTTATTTTGATATTGATTCATGGTCTCGACTTCTGAATCTACTTCAGATTTTGATGGTACTTCTGGAGTTTCTACATGTTCAATTGCTCTGCGGCTTCCTCCATGGCTAATCTCACCTTCACCTTCGTTACTTTTTGCCTTTGGGTCCAGCTTCGCTCCACTTCGGAGCTTTGCTTCTTTCCTTCTACTGTTTGAGCTTTGTTTCTTCTCTTTTCTTATACCAAACTCCTCATCAAAAGATACATTTATTGTTTCGATGACTCGACCCAACTCTGGAATCCATATTCTATAGCCTTTAGTTTGATGTGCATACCCAACTAAAAATCCTTTCTTCGTTCTCATGTCAAACTTTTTTCTTTGTTGTTTTGGTATTCCAACATATGCAATGCTTCCAAACTTCTTTAAATGGCTCACTGATGGTTTTCTTCCACAAAAATATTCAAATGGGGTTTTCTCTTGACCTTTTCTGGCTACTCGGTTCCATACATATACAAAACAGCAAAGTGCTTCTGCCCAAAATTTTTCGTCCATTTTGCTACTTTTCAGCATGGCTTTTATAGCATCTACTGCTGTGTAATTAAATCGTTCTGCGAGTCCGTTTTGTTCTGGTGTATATGGATTAGTCTTCTGGTGTTGTATGCCCTCTTTTTCTAAATGAACTTTAAACTTATCGTTGACAAATTCTTTACCATTGTCAGTCCTTATAGCTATTACTTTCTTCCCTAAAAACCTCTCATTCCTTTTCTGAAATTTTAAGAAACAATCAAATGCTTCACTTTTATGTTGAATAGGATAAGCAGTCACCTTCTTTGAGTAATCATCTATAATCGTTAGAAAATATTCAGATCCTCCGAGTGAATATGTTGGCATTGGTCCACAGACGTCCATATGTAGTAATTGCAATGGTTTGTTTGTTCTTCCTCCTTCTTGAGATTGGAAAGATACTCTTCTTGTTTTGGCAATTTTGCACGATTCGCAGCCTAATTCCTGATATTTCAACTTCGGTAATCCTTTTACCTTTTCATGCTGAGATGTATTGACAATGTACTGGTTATTTATGTGGCAGTATCTCTGATGCCATTTATCTAGTTCTGTTGCATTCGAAGTTATAGCATTATTTTCGACATAAGTGGCAGATTGTGGGTATGTAGGTTTTACGCTGTACAGTCCATTTTTTCTATACGCTGAAAACATTTCTTCACCTTTTTCGTCAAATAAGGTTATTTTGCCATTCTTTCCTACAAATTTAGAACCCTTCTTCTCACATACTGCACCTGAAATTAAGTTTCTTCTTAACTTTGGAGAGTACATTACATTATGTAATCGTATTTCATTAACTCTTCCATTTACTCTGAAATTTACATCTACGCTTCCCATTCCTTCAATAGGACTAGTTACTTCGCCTACAGCGAGAGTCATTTTAGTATTATTAACCGGTTTGTACGTTACAAACAAGTCTTTGTTGTTACAAAAATGACTTGACGCACCGGTGTCAAACACCCAATTGAATTTATCTTGAAAGTTGTTATTCTGACCAAAATTAGCTTCTGTCACGTAACTTTTTCGTTTTGCATTTTTAGGGTTACTTCTACAATTAACAGCCCTATGACCTGGTTTGCCACATTTGAAACAATTCTGATTTTGGTGTTTATCTCTTTTTCGGACTTCTTTGGGTTTTATTAACTTTATTTCTAATGCCGATTTTTCCCCTTTAAGCGAATCTTTCCTACTTTGCTTTAAACGGTCCTCTTCTAATATTAACTCATCTAATACCTTGTTAAAGGTAAAGTCCTTTTTATCCCATCTATAAATGGCTTGCACGATACCAGAAAAAGTGTCTGGAAGGAATCTAATCAGCTGGTAAGTTTTGACAATTTCGGGTAATTCTATTTCCGTATCCCCCATACTTTCTAAAATTTCTTTAAGTCTTGCTCCATACAGCCCTATCGCTTCGTTAGGATCATAAGTACAATTAAAGTAGGCATCCAAAATACCAATAGATCTTCCCCGCGTTGCTGGCTGGAAGTGAACTTTTAGTCTTTCCCAGGCTTCTGACGCAACCTTAGTATCACGAATCAGTGGCTTTAAATCTTTACTAATATTTAAATATATTGTACTATAGGCCTGATTCTTTTTAATTTCAAAATCGCGTTTCTCTTTAGGAGTTGCATCTTCTTTAACTTTTAAATCTTTATTACTAACATGTTCATATGCCCCTTTGTCCATTAAAAGTGCTGTCACATCATCTTTCCAGGTGGCATAGTTATAATTGTTAAGTTTATCTATTTCCATCTTTAGTTTTTAGAGCCCCCCTATCTTTAAGCTTTTAGAACTTTTAACTTTAACACCATCTCTAAATTAAATACTTAATATGGGCAAAAAGAGTGGCCCATAACCGATGTTTCCCCAAAATATGGAAAAACATACTCTTTCTACTCATAAATTATCTGAAAAATGTAAAGTATGAAAGGTGAGATGGTGTTGATTAATGACAAAGATTTTAAAAGCAAACACATTTATTAGAAACTAAAAGAGACATTAACTTTAGACAGAGCTCTACTAGAGCTAAGAACATTGTTTCAAAAGAATACCCATTACAATCTAATGTTCGTTCAAGATGAGAACGAACTGATACTTGCATGTGAGAGCAAGCACCCATCTCTGAAATTTGTACAGGTATATATACACCTCAAAAATAAGACATTTGCATAAAATACCGCGAAACGGACAGTTAATTACCTGGACGAATCACAGCCTAGCAAACGTCAACTAAAGACGAAGCGTCGTGCATCTCCGGAACTACAGCGCCATCTATAGAACCTGAAAAATGGAAGTTTCCTTCCAAAGAGCAACCGTGAGATAACTCAACTCGCTGATTGAGAACGTAAACATCTCGACAGTCGCCGGGAAAACGTGTTCTCTGCAGGGTGGACGACAAGATGATGAAATGGGGTTTTAAAAATTAAAATAAGCAGTTGGTATGCTAAAAATAACTTAAAAGAATTAAATATTTCCAACAATAACAATAATTAAAAAAAATGCTTACACATACATATATATGAAAAAAAAAAAAAAATCGATGTAAATAATCCATCGTTTATAAAAGAAAAAAAAAATGTTTAAATTTTACATGGAAAAGAAAGTGTAAAAAGAAGTACATGATTGATAAATATTACGTAGTTTTAAAAGACTAGATAAGAAGGTAAATCCCTATAAAACTGTTTCAGTTACATTATTTTATCTATTTTTATTTTCAATTCTTGTTTTAAATACAATGTGTTAAGTTCAAAGGAAACGTCTTTTGTTTGTCTCATGTAAAATACATATTAACCATTAATTAACTGAAGGTTACCTTTTATTTCGCACCTATTTCCTTGCTAAACTGAAGAGCGACAAGGTTCCACTTCGCACCACTGACGTCAGAGGGGTGAGTTCCTATCAACCAATACACGGAGACCCGCGGATGGACCTACCTCTTTATTTTACGTATCTTGGGTGAAGGCAATGAACTAAAATCTAAGAAACGTTTTAAATGTTTCAAAACTTATAGCATATTGCACTTGTTTACATGTTAATTTTCCTAAAATTCATCGATGTCATTCCACAAAAACATCCATAAAACAAAAAATATTTATTTTAAATTTAAATCTTTAGTTCATTGCCTTCACAATAGTGTAAACAACATATTTTAAATTTCATAGTGATATTCCAATAATTTTCTGAGGAATAATGTTTTGCGTATGGAATTTTCACCGAAAATTACATTATCCAAAAAATGCATTTAAAGTTTAGATTTTTGTTTTACTACAAGAATTTCAGTAATTATACATCTAAACTTCACTGTTTTTATAAGTCACTCATTTCTTTAAAAGTACTGACCCTTTTTTAATCTCTAGAAGGCCATATTTTAGCCCCCGCCAGTTTTTTAACAAAGCAAAGCATGACATTTCACATCAAAGATGCGACCGTTATCACAAACACCGTTCTTCAGTTTTAAGTGACTTGGATTGTTTGTGGCTTATTCAATACCTTTTAATTTCATGTATATTTCAATATTATACAATTTTACAGGTAAATAATAAAAAAACAGAGCTCGTGTTCTGTATCTAGGCTAGTCAGTGATGATTTGGCACCCAGAAGCAGAATTTTCAGTATCAATCTGCAGCAAACCAAAATTTATCTGCGACCCAACAATACTGAACCAAGCTACTATAATAAATACTCACTGTAACCCATAAAATAAGCAAAATTTATATTTTACAAAGAAAATTAATAACAAACACAATAACTCCTAAAACAAAGTAAATTTGTGATTTTTTTTTAAGCTCAATATTTATTTTTAAGCTGGTAGATTGACATGCAAGGTCTAAAATAATCTGCAGTGTTGCTGCCATGCTGCACAGTTTCCGCTATGGAGATTTGGTACACGATCACTTTCTACGCCATGTCATTCATATCTTCCACAAAAACACCCATAAGACAAAAAATATTTCTTCTAAATTTATACCTACTTTAAATTTCATAATGATATTCCAATAACTTTTTGAGAAATCATGTTTTGCGTATGGAATTTTTACCGAAAATAACTTTTCCAAAAAATGCATTTAAAGTTTAGATTTATGCTTTACTACAAGAATTTACTGTACTATACATCCAAACTTCACTGCTTTTACAAGTCATACTCATTTTTTGTAAGTACTGACCCTTTCTTTATCTTTAGAAGGTCATATCCCCCCTCCCGGTTCTTCAACAAAGCAAAAGATGTTTCTCATCGATGTAACCGTTATCGAGAACACAATGTTCTTCAGTTTTAAGACTTGGATTGTTTATGGTTTATTCAATACTTTTTAATTTCATGTATAATCCAATATTATGTAATTTTACAGGTAAATAATGAAAAAAAATAGAATTCGTCTTCTGTATCTAGGCCAGTCGGTGCCGATTTGACATGCAATCACTTTCTACGCCAAGGTTGTCAATCCAAAATTCAGACATGGTACAGGATCAGCAAAAAAAAAGCTGAACTTTCACGGCCTAATGGAATTTTGACGAAATTCACATTTTTTCGCAGCGTTCAGATGAAATTTGCACTTTTTTTGCGATACATTGACAAAATTAGCATTTTTCCCTGACCACTTGACGAAAATCGTGTTTTTCTGCAATCTTTCGAAGAAATTCGTGTTTTTTCTGCAATATTTCAAAGAAATTCACGCATTTACCACGATCTTTTGTCAAAATAGCACGTTTTCCACGATTGTTTGCCAAAAATCGCGCATTTTCCATGATCTTTCGCCAAAGATCCATTTTTTTATCATCCGACAAAAATCGCATTTTTTTGCGATTCTTTGACGAAATTCACATTCTTTTTTCACGATCCTTCGACGAATTTCGCGTTTTTTCCACGACCTTTCAAAGCAATTCGCTATTACACGATCTTTTGCCAAAATTCGCGTATTTTGCAAGATCTTTCGCCAAAATTCGCATATTTTACAAGATCCTTTGGCAAAATACGCTTTTTTCTGCAATCCTTTGATGAAAATCGCATTTTTCCAGCGATCCTTTGGTGGAAGTCGCATTTTTTCCCACGATCCTTTGCAGAAATTTGCACTTTTCCTGCAATTCTTTGAAGAAATTTGCATTTTCCCGCGATCGGTTGAAGAAATTTGCTCAATTTGGTACGGTTCATACTCGCGTTTTAGTTGTATTACATCCATTTCTGCTAATTACCCCCCCCCCCCCCTCTATTAAAAATGTCAACAAATTTTAATGCATGTTTGCATCGATCCGAGAGATAATAAAATTCACTGCTGAAAAAGCAGAATTGCTCGTTTTCGCGGAAAAGTAACATGTCTGAAAATTATATGTGTTTGCCAAATTACTTATACATTTATCGACAAGCTTGACAGAGCAGCCCAGAAATAGAATTACACCCAAAAATAGAATGTTCATGAAATTTCAAGCAAAATTTATATTATTATGTAAAAGTGAATAAAACATACCCTATAAACAAAACAATGCTAACCAGCACATACTTCAGGGGGAGGGGGGGGGGTGCCAAATGAAGATATTGATTGTTTATAGTTTCATACAAAAATGTATGTATATATGAAGTAACAAGATACTCGCAAGCTCATGTTAAACTTATGGGAGCGTTCTTTTCAAATTTGTGAAATTGAAAGTAACTTTTAAAAAAAAATCTGCAACCAAAATCGAAAAAGTAAACACTAACCTAGTTAGAATTCAATCTCAGCCATTCTAAGCAAGAAAAATAATCATTTAAAACTATTAATATGCAAGGGAGAAATTTTTAAATGTACGCTTTCATAGCAGGGTTGGGGTTTTGGACGCCCAAAACTAGTTTTGGACAGGACATGTGGGTTTTACTGTCCAAAACTGTACTAAAGTGTCCAAAACTGTACTAAAGTGTCCAAAACTGTACTAAAGCGTCCAAAACTGTACTAAAGTGTCCAAAACCTTAAAATAAAGCAACATTCCACATGCGACCACTGCACACTTATTAAACGTATGAATAAATATAAATATCTCACAATATATTTTACTAACATTCCATTTAATTCTT
Organism: Maratus speciosus; assembly: GCA_963932465.1. Classification (NCBI taxonomy): domain Eukaryota; kingdom Metazoa; phylum Arthropoda; class Arachnida; order Araneae; family Salticidae; genus Maratus; species Maratus speciosus. The sequence goes on from OZ010787.1 coordinate 81,263,961, forward strand.
TGGTAAATGAAAAAAAGTTCAAATTTTTCTAATATCTGTGTAACATAAAAAGTTCTGTTTCTGTTGAAATTGAGTTATAATAATAAGAAATTCTTTATAATACCACACATGAAATATAGGGAGGGGCGATTTGCTTAACACTAGTGCTTTTGTTTCAATTTTTGTGCAAGAAAATGTTACAAAAAGATTTCTTTTAAATAATGTTTCATTGTAAATTATCTTTTCTAGATTATAAGATAATGAAAGAAAACACAAATATTTAATTTAAAATCTAGAAGTTATTTTTTTAAATATGTATTTTTAGTATGAATTGAATCTAAATCTAGTGAATATTCTATTTCTTAAGAGTTAAATAGTGTTGTTATAATAATAGTCATAATCTAAATATCTCATAATCAAACAAAATCAATTATTTTTATTTATACTATTTCTTACTATACACATATACATAGTTGCCAGCATTAAGCTGGTTAAATCAGCATGCTGAACCTGAACTCCATTTATCAATTATTTCCAGTAACAACTCTCGGGACTTTCAGTAACAGAATCAAAATGTATTCTTCACAAAAATCGTTAGTACTTCTATTAACTACTATAATTTAAATGAATAACATTAAAATTATGATACATAATTAAATTTAATATCTTTTTAATGTAATTACTTTGTTACGTAGGACAATTAGGTTGCTATACTACTAAATTGTTAGGTAGTATAACGTAGGGTAATTAGGTTGTTAATACTAAATTGGTATTTTTGTATTGTAATCATTTTGCCAATTTTTTAAACTTTTAGCATTGTTCTGATAAATACAATTTTACTACAAAATATAGTTTTGGACAGAAAGGTTTTGGACAGTACGGTTTAAACTATGGATTTTACCGTGGTTTTTACCGTTGTGTCCAAAACCTTGCCAACCCTGTTTCATAGGTTTAACGTCAGCAATTCTAGTTTCTTCTCATGACTAGTGCAGATTCCTAACCTTCAAGTTAATGTTAATCCTATGAGAGCGTTGTTTACATATTCCTTGCTAGCAAAAATACATTTTGACAACATGATTGTAAAAAACAAACTTTGAAGCAGGATATGAAAAAAAATCTAAAGAAAATTATTTAAAGCTTTCTTTTAAGAATATTAACTTTAGAATTAAATAAAAACAAGTATCTTACCTTTGCAAAAAAAGCTATTATATCTCTTATTTACCTATAACCTTTAGTTACTAAATAAACAAAAAGAATGTGAAGAAAATTTTTACTTTTAGAAGTTCATAACAACTAGTCGGGATAATATGATTCATTTTGAGCTAATTGTGTGCTCTGAACAAATGATTCACGTGTCTTCCGATTGGCGTTATAGCAATAGGTCGTTTCCTGCCAGACATAATCTGCAAATATCACAAATTTTCTTTCAAAATAGCATTCTATTCTAATACTACAAAAGAAAAACACGATGTCTCTTTCCCCTTCATTTTGATCTCAAATAGCAATCAAGTAAGTTGAACATCCATTGCACATATCATCGGAGTTGAAAATTAGTTTGTTTCAAGTTGGGAAATTTTTTAATCCCCTCCCCCCTTTACCCGAAACTTTAAAGTCTGAAGTTTTTCTTAATGATATGATAGACACTAATAATGAGCTCAATATAGGCAATTGGGTATTAGTGCCCTTTGCAGGGGAAAAAAATGTTAAGCATTTTGCTGGCCGAATTATAGGGAGAGAAAAATCATTTGCAAAAGTGAAGTTTTTGAAATGGAAAATAAACCATTTTATTTGGCCATCAAAAGAAGACATTTCACTCATAGATATTGATAAAAAAAGATATTGTAAAATTGCCAGAACCAGATTTTGATCGAAGATGTAACCTTACATTTACAAATTTTGATTTTAGCAAATCTTTAATGGGATGATTGTATTTGTTTGTCATTGTGTAGTATAAGTCACGATTCCATTGTAGTGTAAGTCACATAAAATAAATTCAATTAAAATTTTTTGAAAGAACCTACAATCATGTTGATTAATTTTTTTTTAAACTTCAAACCCTATAGTATGAACAAAATATTTCATTGATACACCATTTGGAGGAAATCTTAAAATAAAAGTATTAACAAATTTTGGCTTCTTTTCATGTAGTGTAAGTCACACTATTACAATTTAAGTTAGACAAATTAAAGAAGTGTTCAAAATTAAATAGTTGATAAAAAGCATATATATATATAAACATATATATATGCAATTAATTTGGCATACATCAAATTTTTTAGCTTGCAAATATGTCTAAAATGTATCATGTAAAATGTACAAAATTGTTTTATGTAGTGTAAGTCACGCATGGAATTAATCGCCAGCAGTATGAATTTGACGCTCCACATTTTGAACTGTGCTTATTAGTTCATATATAGTGTTCCCTGTGATGTTTTTCAAGGGGCGTTGTGACCTACCCTTTTGGTTTAAACTGCTGATGCAACCTGCCTCATCCAGTAGCTTGTCCCCTATTTTTTATTTTATTATTTTTTTTTTTTTTAAATATTTGTTTTTTTTTCTCTTCTTCCTGACTTTTGAAAACAGAAGTTCTGGTACAGAAGTTCAGATATGCAGCAGCTGCATATTGTATTGTTTTCAAATCATAATGCATTTTCCATTTCAAAATCGTCCCAAGACAGGAAAAGTTTTTCATAAGTGGAATATTCGAAAAATGGAGTTATTTTAATCATATTACTTTATGATATTCTTAAAAATACAGCACACTTTCAGTTTGGATTCACTGGCATATATTATCAATTTAGAGTGTGCCTCCCCCCCCCCCCTTACTCGAAATGCCCTCAGGAAATTTAGGACTTAATACTAATTAAAGATAGGGGAGAGGGGGGCATATGTGAACAATTTTTACATTTTGACTATTTCTCAAAATTGTTATGAGCTATTGAAACAAAAATTGATTTATATGAATATTTACAATTTGTTTGTTCTTTTGGTGAAACTTTTGGATGCATTTGTCAAGAATTTCTAACTTATATCATCATTCAAAAAATTGTCTAAATTTGTTCACATGTGCCCCGGTGGAGGGGTAGTTGTGAACATAGTTGGGGCACATGTGAACACATGCATAAATATGATAAAAATAATTTTTTGTGAATAAAACTGTGATATAAACTAATTAGATGCCCTCTTTCTAGTTCTGTGAATCAATCAATAAATGTTTCACCATAGATACAAGAAGTTATTCGTAAAATTATACACTAATATGCCTACTCCTTTTGAGTCTCTTTTAATTGTTATCTAACTTCCTGTAAATTAAAACTGTGAAGCAATCCTAAAAACATTTAACATATAGCTCAATTTTTGACAAATTAAATTCTAAACTTAAAAAAAAAAAAAAAAAAAAAGCATTCAGACTTAAAAAATACACTTGTGAACTGTTCACATCTGCCCCCATATGCTCTGTTCACAAGTGCCCCATCTACCAACTTCATCCTAACTTATAAAAAAAAATATATTTTTAATTGAAATAAGGAAACAAAACTGTTTGTAAACTTACCCAATTAATGCCACTATAGAATGCAATGCTGATATTCTTCTTTAAAAAATGTCTTGAATGAATTTTTACTTCAATAACTTAGAAGATTTTTTTACTTCACACCTTCTAAAACAAACAAATTACAACTACCAGAAATCAAAACGGCCTATTGTTCTGAAAATTCAGCCAAAAGATGGTACCAGTACTACCATCAATTAGTATTTTTTTTTTTGAATTTTTTTATTTCAAATTAACTGAGTGAAATATGGAATGTTTACATGTGCCCCATGTTTACATGTGCCCCCCTCTCCCCTATAGAGTTGAAATTCTCACTCCTCAGAACTGACAAGTGATAATCCAATGAGTGTCCTTTCACTCAACAAAATGTGCCCTTTTGCCTGACAAAAATGCCCTTTTTAAAATAAATGTGAACATTATTTATACGGTATCATCGATTGTGTGAGTACCCTGTTTTTCCAAAACTTTTTGGAATGTTATCACATTTCATACAAAATAAGGTACATATTGTTACATTTTTATTTTTTGGAAAATTATTACCGACAAGCCAACTTCAGTTAGGGTGAAACACCCTGTATTTGTGACTTATTATGTTATAGCACAAAATTAGCACTCGCCAGTCATCGAGTAACAATTAAAACATGTTTAACTTTATTGACCTCACTTGGCGGTTGTCGAGTGACAATTAAAACGTGGCGATTAACTTTATTGTTCTCACTCGCCAAACTTAATGAGCACCAATTGCAAATGCGAGGGTTGAAAGATTGATGCCATGGAGGAAAAGGGTGAAATTCATTCGGAATTTACGGCATCCAGATCGGCTACTCTCCCAAACGCAAGAAAAGAAAGTAGCACGGGTGACTGTGTCCCGAAATTTCCGAAAATTAAAAAAAAATCAGTCATCAGTCTGAAAATTGCAGGAAAAAAAACAAATTTCGCCCAAGGATCGTGAAAAAACATGAATTTCCTCCAACGACCACCTAAAAAAAAGCAAATTTGGTCAAAAAATCACAGAAAAAACACAAATTTCAGCAAAGAATCACGAAAAAGAACCACAAAATTCTTCAAATTATCGTGGGAAAAATGCATATTTCGTGAAAAGATTAAAAAAAAAAAAAATGTAAATTTCGCAGAAAGATTGCAAAAAAAACCCACAAATTTCGTCAAAAGATTGCCGAAAAATGCAAATTTCGTCAAAAAAAAAAAAAAAAAACGCAGATTTCGTTGAAAGATCACGAAAAAAAAATGCAGATTTTGCCAAAATATTGCAAATAAACACAAATTTCATCAAAGGATACCGGTAAAAACACTAATTTCATCAAAGGGCCGCAGAAAATGCATAATTAGTGCCAGGAGGGGATTCCCCCCTCTGCTGTATAACCTTTCAGAAAATTTGCTGTGAGTTTATTTCATTGCAATTAATAGTAAAAATATTCAAAATTTTATTAAAACAGGGCTTGAAATTCAATTTTTCCTAGGAACATTTCCAACTCCCTTAGGAACTCCCTACCAACATTTATAAATGGAGGGGAGTTGAGCTATACCCACCGTTATTTTGTGTGTTATTTAAAGATTTACATTATTTTGTCTTTATCTTAAGTATTTTGTATTAATACAGACTGTCAGGATGTTTCTGAGTAAAAAAAAATAATAATAAATAAATAATTTAAAAAAAATGTAATTTAATAAATTACAACGACCATTTGGAATTTTTTTTTTCACTTAATATTTACTTAGTTTTAATTTTGGGGCACTTTGACAAGAGAAGCCGAGAATCATAAGAGGTTAAAAATCGAAAGCAGTTCCATCAAATCATCCACAGATTGCGACAAATCACCATCGTAAAATAATTTAACCAAAAAATCTAAATTTCGTCCACCAAATTCCGTCATATCCTCTTCAACAACAGATCGCAAAGATCAAAATTCAGACGACCAAAACCTTCATCGATAAACTCTCCAAGTCCCGTTTCGAGAAGAAAAGCAGTTTACAAATCGAACATCCACAGATTGCGACAAATTGCCTACGTTGAGCTCAATTTTTCCCGATTAGAATCGACCGATTGTAAAATGCCGTGGCTAGTGGATTGGAGCCCCTCGAGACATGGCCTTTTACTATCAATCGATTAAACATTATTGTTTCCTTTTTCGTGTTCGTCTTTTATTCTGTAATCGATTTTCATGGGCTACATAAACAGTTGAAGACCTCGATTTTTGCTTTGCAAGACGATTTTCATTTCGGTGTCACTCTTTGACTTTGGATTTTTCCATATCTGATAATTTGTGCCTACCCATTTTGTAACTTTTTCAATTTTTAACGATTTTATGCCTTTCGATTACCTATTCAAATTTAACGATTTTATGCCTTTCGATTACCTATTCAAATAAAAATTCTTCTAAAAGTAAATCGTTGAATTTCGTTAAAAAAAGTAAATAGCGAGCATCATTTGGCCCCATCCTCGACCAAAAACAACAACCATTTCAAAATGGTTAAAAAATCGGAAATTCACAGCAAATTTCCTGAAAGATTACAGCAGGGGATGGGAAGCGATTGGGAAATCCTCTCCAGGTGCTAATTAATTTTTGTTGCAGGTCGAGTAAACTCTTTTTTGGTTCAGTTTGATTTCAGGCTATTTTTTTCTGCAGCCCTTTGACAAAATTTGCGTTTTATCTGTGACCTTTTGACGAAAATCACGTTTTTTCACGATCTTTTGACAAAAATTGCAATTCTATGACGAAATTTGCGCTTTTTTCTCCGTGATCTTTTGATGAAATTTGCGCTTTTTTCACGATCGTATTGTTGACCAATTAAAACATTGGCCAAACAGAGTTGCTGTGGTTAATGTGGAAGACTTTCAAGACGCCAGTTCTAAAACAAATTCAATTTATTTGAAGCAAGATGAAATGATGATGATGTACATTATAACAGCTTTACTTCGCCGTCAAATCATAATATATAAAAACAAAATAATATCTGATGCATCTACATTGTGACAGATGATATAAACGTACAATAATTCTCAAAGCTACTAATCGACAATCAGTCCAGACCTTTATACACCCGGGAACAGCAATTGTTTTGCATAAAAACTGTTGCCAATCAGTAAATACAAACTTACATAAAATACATCCGAAACTCAGATCATACGAACGCAGCTGAAACGCCATTGGCTGCAAACTATGACGTCACAATTCAGTCGTTCACGGCAAAAGACATGATCCCAAAAATCACTGTTACTGACAGTTATTCAGCAATGGCACTTGCCTCAAGAGCTAATACGCATGAATGAAATTGCCGGTCGTTTCGGATGTAAACAAGAACAAAAGAGGGTGAAAAATAAACGTGCATCAATAGGAAGTAAAAACTTTAAAGCTTTATAATTCAAGTTAAACTTTACTGAATGTTTAAATAAGCAATTGATGCATAACAATCAGTAAAACAGGTTATGGGCCCAGTGGCCCTGTGGAAGTGAAGAAAATGTTTTCCCCTTGAACGCTAATGAACTTTTCCTGTTTGCTAAAAGAAGTACCTCTTTGCAGGAGTTTCGATATTCTTGAGTGATGTTTTTTTGGCAATGTTTTTCGACGTCTCCATGGACTTTCGTTTTATTTTCGCCAATTCTTCGGATGTTTTTTTCGTGAACTTTACCAACATTGTTGAAGTTTATTTGAAATTGCTTCGACGGAGGCCGTGTTAAAGATGGATTTATCAAATATTAATCTCTTGACCTCGACAAATTGGGAGACATGGAAAATCGAAGTGAAAGTCCTATTAATGCAATGGAGCTTGGAGCTACATCGAAAATCATGATCCAGAAAACGAGATGAAAGAAACAGGGGAATTGTCGGAACAGAAAGATGGGAAAGCGGAAAAACAGTTTCTGTAACAGACCAGTTGACATGGAAAGAAGCGAGATGAATTTATGAAAAGCTAGATCATATACAATAATCTACCAGACCTTGTCTCCTGAGTTTAAGCCTTTAATTGCCGGTACCACTAGTGGAGCTGCTGCCTGGAAAATTCTAAAAGATCATTTTGAACCTACAACAAGAGCCCGAGTGATACATCTGCTGGATGAATTTTTTAGTGTCCGATATAATCCCAGTGAGAATCTTGGCATTTTCCTCTGTCGAGTGAAGCAAGCTGCCGAACGCCTTCGGGAAGTTGGACATACTTTACAGCCTCTGTATTTGGGGTATCAGATGATCCGGAGTTTACCAGAAGAGTTCCAGTCAACAGTCCAAGCGATTTACCGTTGGCCAGATACCGAATTTGTTCCGGACAAGATTGAGTCTGAATTGCTGCTAGAAGAGAACTGTCTGAAACTTGCAAAGAGAGACCTAGCTGATAATGTTGCTTTTTCTGGGGAAATAGCTAAATGTAAAACAGGTAAACCTTCTAAATCTGATAATTATGTAAGTCAAAGTAAATTTTCTAAATTTAAGAATAATGTTAAGCAAAGTAAATTAATTGGTCCTTGTTATTGTTGCAAATCATACGGTCACTTAATTGCTAATTGTAAATTTAAAAATCAATCTAAAAATTTTCAAGGCTCTCAATCTAGAAATTTCCAGTTTAAAAATAAATTTTCAGAAACTAGTAATATTGAATTAAAATGTAGTAATGTAAAATGTAGTAAAGTAAATTGTGATAAAGTAAAATGTACTTTCTCTGAACAAGAGACTAGTTTAATTGAAATTTCTCCATATGAAGCTAATTCATCTGACTTTGGCCAAAATGGTAGCTGGGTCTTTGATACAGCTGCTACGGCTCATTTTTGCAATGACAAAAATTTGTTTTTGGATTTTGAACCTGTTTCAAATATGCAGATGTCACTTGCTGGTGGGGAAAAAAAGTCCTGTTCAGGGAAAGGGTACTGTAAATTTTTTTGTAAAATGTAAAGATGGTAGCTTTAATCAAATTATCTTAAAGAATGTTTTGTATAATCCAAATTTACGTAGAAATCTCTTGTCTGGCAGTAAACTTGAAAAGTTTGGAGCAAATTTTGTAGGTAGTAAAGGTAAACTTGTAGTATATGACAAAGATTGGAATTGGTTATTTTATGCTGTTAGAAAAAATGATTTATATTTTTTAAAACCTTCTCATTATAATTCCATGTGTAAAGGAGAAAGCAACTCGGTTAACATTTCAGCTAATCATTCTGAAAAAGTTAATTTGAATGAATATGGCACGAAAGATTTTGCCATGTAAATAATGAATACTTAATTAACATATGTAAAAATGCGAGTGTTAATGAACTTCCAGTGCTGTCAAGGTTAACCGAGGATTGCATCTCCTGTAAACTTGCTAAAAATAAAAGAACATCATTTAAATTAACAAACAAAATAAGGTCTAAAACTGCTCTGGAGCTCTTACACATGGATTTGTGTGGGCCTTTACAGGTGACATCGCATGGGGGGAGTAGATATTTTTTTACCATCATTGATGACTTTTCTCGTTTTGTTACTGTGTACACCATCAGGAATAAGTCTGATGTTTTTCAGACGTTTTTGAAATTCCAGAGTAGGGCCGAAAGGTACTTAAATAAGAAAATTTCTATCAGGACTGATGGTGGCATGGAGTTTTGTAACAAAGATTTTGAGAATTTAGAAAAGCAGGGAATTATTCACAAGAAAACGAATTCGTATAGTCCAGAAATGAATGGCGTTGCGGAGCGTTTCAATTTAACTGCTCTTGATGGTATAAAAACTCTCCTCAATGCTAGTGGCTTGTGTCAAAAATTTTGGGCTGAAGCCTTAATGTGTTTTACTTATACCTGGAGTAGAGTATGTCACAAACTAAATAAAAAGACCCCTTTTGAGATGTATTCGGGCAGAAAACCCTCGGTTTCTCATTTGAAAAGATTCGGTTGTTTAGCATATGTTGGAGTGCCCAAGCAGGTCAGAAGGAAGCTTGACTTGCGAGCTAAACTAGGTATCATGTGTGGGTATGCTCAGACAACAAAAGGCTAGCAAATTTGGTTAATAGAGGAAAATAAAATTGTTGAAACTATTATACTACTATAAGTTTGATGAAACTAAAAGGGTGGTAGATATCGTTTCAAAACTAAAAGAGCAAAAATTCAATTTTTCACTTTTTGATTTTCCAGAAGATAGAAACATTTTTGATGATGAGCCTGAGAGTACACCTCAATTGGGGATTGACACTGAGAGAGTTAGGTGTCAGGTCAAGACCAGAGTTCAGAGCAGTTTAGTTTAAAACCTTGTAGATCTATTCCATGGACCCGTAAGGCAGTAACACGTAAAACAGGAAAGGATAAAACAGACATTTATTATGGCATAGAAGGAACCAACACTAGAATTAGATCTTTTAACGAATTAATAGATTATTGTAAAGTAAATAAAATAGAATGTGATAAGAACTTGTTTAATTTCAGCAGTAAAAATAAAGAATCCAGTAAAGTAACTAATTTATTAAATGTAGGTGAAGCTAACTTAACTGAAATTAAAATTCCTCAAACCTACAATCAAGCCATTAAAACCCCTGAAGCATCAAATTAGAGGGACGCAATGAACCAAGAGTTAAATGTTATGCATGAGCGTAACGTATGGGATCTTGTGACACCACCAAAAGATGCTAAAATTCTTGGTAACCGTTGGGTGTATACCTTAAAAAGGAACGAGAAGAATGAAATAGTGAGGTATAAGGCTAGATTGGTAGCGAAAGGTTTTAATCAAGTTAAAGGGGAAAATTATGAGGAGGTTTTCAGTCCGGTCGTAAGTTTTTCAATAGTTAGATTATTCTTTGCCATATTTTCATGTCTGTTAAAGTGGGTTAATGTCCAGGTAAACGTCAACAATGCTTATCTGGATGCAAATCTGGATGAGACTGTATACATGCATCAACCTGAGGGTTTCATTATAGAAAGAAATAAAGTTTGTAGATTAAATAAGGCCATTTATGGTCTGCATCAATCTGGCAGACAGTGGTTCTTTGAAGTGGATGATGTTTTATCCAAATTAGATTTTCATAAACTCGATTGGTGCAATTGTGTATACATGTTTCAGTCCAGATTGATTCTTTTACTTTATGTTGACGATATGGTTCTTTTTGGTAAAACTCAAGATGATTTGGATTATGGGTTAAATTTACTGCAAAAACATTTTAATTTAAAAATTATGGGGACAACCAGAAAGTTATTGGGCATTGAGTTTGAAGAGATAGGAAATCACCTGTACATTCACCAGACCTCGTATATTGAGAAAGTTTGTGATATGTTTGCAGAATTTGAATTTCCTGTAAGCTCTGTACCTATTCCCAAGGGCTTGGTTTTGTCAAAACAAGATTCACCTTCCACTAAGGAAGAAATAGAAATTATGTCTAAGTTTCCATACAGAAATCTTATAGGATGTTTGTCTTTTATAGCTGGGAGAACTAGACCTGATATAATGTATGCAGTTAATTTATTATCCCAATTTCAATCAAATCCTGGAATTACTCACTGGAATAGTTTGTTAAAATTGTTAGGTTATTTAAAATATACTAAAGAATATAAACTTAGAGTTATCCAGAGTCAGTCAATTAAATCTTCCATGTTATTCAGATTCAGATTTTGCAGCAAACAGAGACGATCGTGTTTCTATGGGTGGGTATATTTTGTTTCTGGATGAAACGCCCATATCATGGAAGACTTTTAAACAAAAATGTATAAGTCTTTCTACCATGGAAGCAATTAACTGCAGTCAGTTTAACTGAAGCTGCAAAAGAATTAATCTGGGTCAAAAATGTTTTGCAAAATGAGGTGCTTAACTTGAACTTGAGGGATTGTACTCTGTTCTGTGATAACCAAGTTGCAATAGCTTTTTCGAATTCTCCTTTTGAAAATCAGAAAACCAAACATATTCATATAAAGTATCTTTTTCTTAGAAATCTAGTTTTTGATAAAGTATTTAAGCTTAGATATATTGCTAGTAAATTTAATCTTGCAGACAGTTTTACAAAGCCACAGATTAAAGAGCAGTTGTTGAGATTTTGTAAAAGTATTTTTGATACTTAAAAGTTTTGGGAGGGTTATAATTTTTCACTACAATGTTCTTCACTCTGGTCAATGCCTTGCCAATAAAGTCTTATATGACCTGACATTGATCAGATTGTTGTTTTTGAATTTAAAGTGTAACCTTTTTGTTGTTAAACTTTTTGAAGTTTTACATTTTTGAACTTTTTGAATTTTTCATGTACTTGTAATTTTTTGTATCTATATGACCTTTTCCATATTTTTGTAAAGCTCAAGAGATGGTGAAAAAGGAGGCCGATTGTTATGCATCATTTGCTTATTTAAACGTTCAGTAAAGTTTAACTTGAATGATAAAGCTTTAAAGTTTTTACTTCCTATTGATGCACGTTTATTTTTCACCCTCTCTTGTTCTTGTTTACATCCGAAACGACCGGCAATTTCATTCATGCGTATTAGCTCTTGAGGCAAGTGCCGTTGCTGAATAACTGTCAGTAACAGTGATTTTTGGGATCATGTCTTTCGTCGTGAACGGCTGACTTGTGACGTCATAGTTTGCAGCCAATGGCATTTCAGCTGCGTTCGTATGCTCGGAGTTTCGGATGTATTTCGTGTAAGTTTGTATTTACTGATTGGCAACAGTTTTTATGCAAAACAATTGCTGTTCCCGGGTGTATAAAGGTCTGGACTGATTATGGATCAGTAGCTTCGAGAATTATTGTACGTTTATATCATCTGTCACAATGTAGATGCATCAGATATTATTTTGTTTTTATATTATGATTTGACGGCGAAGTAAAGCTGTTATAATGTACATCATCATCATTTCATCTTGCTTCAAATAAATTGAATTTGTTTTAGAACTGGTGTCATGAAAGTCTTCCACATTAACCACAGCAACTCTGTTTGGCCAATGTTTTAATTGGTCAACATCGTATGACGAAATGCACGTTTTTTTGTTTTTTTTTTCGCAATCCTTTGTCGAAATTAGTTTTTTCGCAATTCTTTGATGAAATTCGCGGTTGTTTCCTGCAGCCCTTTTACTAAATTCATGTTTATTCACGAATCCTTTGACAAAATTTCCATTTTCTGCGATCCTTTGATGAAATTCGTTTTTTTTTTTTTTTTTTGCGATCCTTTGCCGAAACCCACGTTCTTTTGCTGAAATTTACGATTTTTTTGCCATCATTTGATGTAATTTGTGTTTTTTTGCAATCCTTTGATGAATTTAGAGTTTTTTTTTTGCGATCTGACAAAATTCACGTTTTTCCATGATCCTTTGACAAAATTTGCATTTTATTCACAATTCTTTGCAATGAAATTGGCGATTTTTTCCTCGAACGATTGACGAAATTGATTTTAACGGCGATCATTTGTCGATATTCGCGATATTTTTCTGTTAAACTGATGACCGATTTTTCATAATTTTCGGAAAATTCGTAACAGAATCGCTCCTGAATTCGCCAATCAGTCACGGACACTTGTCAACCGATCTAGAGGAAAAAATAATGAAAATTTTCTATCAATTGTGTGAAAAATTCGTGAATTTCAACGATCTTTCGTGGTAAAAAACCCCCCGCAAAATCTGTCAATCGGTCGCTTGAAAATATCGGTAAATTCGCAAGGCGTTCACGGGAGTTGATCGTATTTCAAAATACAAAATTTTCAGGAAAATTGTAAGAATTTTTGGACGGGAGCGTCCCGCCATCCCGCCCTGAAATTAAAGCCCTGTAAAATAATTCTTAAAATATATATTTTTATATATATATATAAAATATGATTTTCTTGTCTCTTTTATACATTGCATTGAGTATGTCCAAATATCTTCAAATATGTGTTTGACTTTTACTTTGACTGCAATAATTTCTTGGTTATTTTTTTCCGTTAGATGTAATGCCAGTTTTTTTTTTCAGTTAAGTGTAATCTTATTGAATGGCAGGGGCGGATCCAGAGACTCGTTTTGGGGGGGTGGGGGGTGATACCAGACAGATGATATATAATCAACACAGTCATAGTTTCTATTAGTGATGTAACGAATAGTGATTTGGCCGAATAGCCGAATACCGAATATTCGGCCAAGTTTTAGGCCGAATACCGAATATTCGGCGGCCGAATACTGACTTTAATATAAATGACTTTTATTTTAATTGTTTAATTTTTTTTTTCAATTTTAAAATTAAAAATTAAATTAAGGACTAATTGAAATTAATTTTTTGTTTGAGTTTTCAAAAATCATAACAGCTGAATGTATTTTTTGTTACACTTTTCAAAAATCATAACAGCTGAATGTATTTTTTGTTATACTTTAAATGTCTTAAAAAATACTTTAAAGATAACATATGACTTTTAAAAATGTAAATAATAATTTAATCCATAATTTTTTATTTAATCCATAGATAATTCTAGTAATTTATATATATATACTATCTAAAATAGAACTCATTACCTCTGTAAAAATGAAACTCTTTTTATTTTAGTAAAATCCTTTCACCCCCCAAAAATAAGAGCTTGCATGTGTCCTCTGTCTTTTTATATCCTTTTTCATGCAACTTAAACTTAGTAAATTTACACTCTGTATGTCAAAAAAAAAAGGTTATTTTCTTAAAATGTAATTATTCATTCCATTAAAATATTATATATTCTTTTCTGCTACCAAGATATACTTTTCTCTTTTCTTTCTCTCGCCCCACCAGTGGCTGAGAGGTTCTGCTCTCGAAGCTGGTAGACGGGAGGTGCTGGGTTCGATCCCAATCGCGCCCGTCGGCCTAATCGTTCGGAGTTTTCGTGGTTTTCTTCGAACCTTGGATTTCCAAGCGTTAATACGGGTTAGGTTCCCTTAGAAAGACCCCCACGAAGGGCACGACATGACCCCCTGGGCCTATATCCCTCGTGCAGATAATTGGCCGTCATAAATACAACCAACTTTTCTTTCTCTCAAAATTAACAAGCCCCTCATAATACTTCCTCCACCCCATATTTCAGAATGAGATCTTTTTCTTATAATAATTAATGTATTTAGGTATAATTTTTTAATATTGTTTGTCGAAAATATTTAAAATCATATTTTGTTTTGATTTTCTGGAACATATCTAACCAAATATCTTAAAATATTCGGCCAAATATGCCACTATTTGGCTACAGATATTCGGTCAAATGTCCCACTATTCGGCCACAGGTATTCGGCCGAATATTTGTTCAATATTCGGCTGGCCGAATATTCGGCAAAAGGGCCGAATAGGCCGAATACCGAATAGTGGCCGAATATTCGTTACATCCCTAGTTTCTATTGGTTAAATCATTCCTTGCAGTTAATTATTATATGAATATGAAATAATTTTTGCTGTTTAAAATTACTATAGACCCTCGATTATCCAACATTCAATTAACCGACACACTCAGTTAACCAACCCTCTTATTATATAATAGGGTTGGCCGAAAAAAACTTTTTTTCGATGATCGATAGTGTGGAAAAGTTGCCACTGGTGGCACTAAGTTTACACAAAAAATTTGAGATTTTTCGGACAATTCCTTCATTTGCCGCAGATGGCTTGAAGTTTTGCTCAAATGCTGATTTTTGAACTTTTTTAGCAAAATTTTTTAAAATGGTAAATTAAATTTGTTTTCGCTGAATTTACTTGAAATGTCATGTTTAGTGTACGAAATGTGTACGATGTGTATTTTGAATTAGGCGATTTTTATAGCCCTTTCGCATACAACTGAGCAAAAATTGTAAGTATATATTTGGTTCGTTCGTCGTTTTCTCTCTTTTGTCTTTATTGTGTTCCTCGCTCTTCCTTCAGTTTTTCGATGCATTCAGAGTCACATATTTGAATGCCGGACCACAGCATGTCTTGACAGCAATTCTGGAAGGTGAGGAGATGAAAGGAGTAGAAGCCAATGAAAACTCAATCAGTCATCACAAGGATGAGGGGGGGGGGGGGAGATGGGAGTAACTGCAAGATGGAATTTTAATTATTTTTCTGCTCTAAAATACAGCTATTTGTCAGAAGATTAAAAAAGTGGGACTTTGATGCAAGCAGTTCATCTGAATCAGAATTTGAACCAAGGCATTCAAAAGCAGACACTCCCAAACGCATATACCTTTCTCACACAGTGTTCACCAGATTTAGAACTGGTATATCATATAGGTAAACTGCGTTAAGAGCTTCATCTGTGCTTCAGGATGCAGGAATTGTGACAACCAGGAATAAAAATCTTGTCATCGATAAATACTTGGTGAGGAGACCGAAAAAGAAACTTGAAAAGAAGATACAGGAGGATGAAAAAGTACAACCTTATTTTTTTACAGTAAAAATAACACAATCTTTAGAAAAAAGGGAACAAGTGGCACCGTCGAGAGAAGTACAAAGCACATAATTCCTAATGGCATGCGAAAATGTACTTGTTCATTTCTACGAGCCTATTCCTGTTTCATGGACATCAAAAATGCAAAAGGCTGAAGATTTGAGTACTCAATTAATCTAGCTCTGTTTCAGTTGGTAAAGGTCTTAGGCCTAGTGGCTCTACCATCTAGTTTAGACAGTTGATGTCGCTGTCAGAGTAAGAGCTCGTTCGTATGAAGAATACATATCAAATGTTGCAGTTCTCTTGATTTTTTCCAAAACAGGCTTTATTTTGGCTTAGAAAATTATATAATGGTTTTGCTATTTCTCCGCAGTGATCAGAAGGAGGTGTCAAATGACCCAAATATTCCAAACCATGTTCAAATAACATGGTGATATTTGTTTTGTCTATCTGTCGACAGTTCTGCTAGTCCCCTTTTTTATGATGATCGTTTTATTTTTTCTACTATCAAAAGATGCTTGTAATTTTTCTTCCTCTAAGATCTTCCTCCTCCTGTATCTTCTTTCCAAGTTTCTTTTTCTGCCTCCCGACCAAGTCTTTACCGATGATGAGATCCTTATTCCCTGTTGTCACAATTCCTGCAATTTTTGCTCACTTATATGTGAAAAAGCTATAAAAGTCACCTAATTCAAAATGCATGTAACTATTAAATAATACATAATTAGAGCTTATTTAAACATTTCGTACACTAAACATGACATTTCAAGTAGCTTTCAATTCAGCTAAAAAAAACTTAAATTTAACATTTTTTAAACTTTTGCTAAAAAAGTTCAAAAATCAGCATTTGAGCTGAACTTCAAGCCATTTGCGGCAAATGAAGGAATTGTCTGAAAAATCTCAAATTTTTTTGTGTGAACTTAGTGCCACCACTGGCAACTTTTCGGCCCACCCTATTATATAAGCTTCCTCTCTTCAAAATATGACTTATTGTTACTAATTGTGCCAAAAAATTCAAATTGTTACCATAGAATTTATTTATTAAATGTCTTATTTTTATTCTTTTCATTTTTACTCTGGTAATTATTTATCTTTTGGTTTATTCAAAAAAGGGACTGAATAAAAATCTCAAGGGGTCTTAACATCCTTGAAAAGTCGAAATGTGTCATCTAAGCGGTGCATATACTTCTTCATAATCTACTCATTATTAGTCCGTCAAGGTTAAGATTTGTTACTGAGACCTAAGGTCTGTTTCCATAGCTTCTCTACAAGAGATAGAAAGACAGCAAAAAATGGTAAACCAAACAATGAATGGCGGGTGACAGTAGAGTGGCATTTTCTATTCAAATCACCTACAAGGCCTTTCATTAAGTAAATACATAAAGAACTGGTTTACCAAGTTGGCTTAAAAAAAAAAATAACACACCATATGCATTTTAGCTTTTAACTGACTAAGACATAATCTTTTTTTGTTCATTCATGAAATACCCCTTGAAATTCAACAATGTGGGTGGCAATAGCAGTACATTAAAAAAAAAAAAGTGTCTTTTTTCAGAAAATATTAAGATGCTTGAAGTTTTAAAAGGTCCTTTCTTTTTCTTGTTTCTTTCTTTCTTTGAAAATTGCTACAAATCCCATTCTTTTCTCAAACAAAAGAGCTCTCTGCAAAAATATTATACAGGAATTAGAAGTGCAGCTTCTTTGAAAAGATGAAAAAGTTTCCACACTTTAAAGGGATCCGCATAACGGTGTCAGTTCTGTTGTAGAAATTCAACAAAAGGTACACGAAGTGGCATTGACCCCCCACCTCAACCCATAGTGTCAAAAATTATGGCTCCATATGCTTTTTGACAGGACATAATCCTTTTTGTTCATTAATTGGTGAAACGTCAGTGAGATTTACCATTGACACCCGAAAAGTGTTTGGTTTTCATTTGCTTGTCTGCTTGTTCCACGGAAACGGCCGTTAAAAGCGTTGGATTTATTATATCTTGGAAGAGGGGGAGGGTGATCGCCCCCTGGATCCGTGCCTCGGGGAATCCCCTCCTGGCACTAAATATTCATTTTTTTCGTGGCCCTTTGACAAAATTCGTGTTTTTTTTTAGCTATTCTTTGGCGAAATTCGCGTTTTTTTTTTTTTTTTTTTTTGCGATCCTTTCACAAAATTCACATTTTTTCCAAGATCTTGACAAAATTCATGTTTTTTCTGCGATTCTTTGGCGAAATTCGTGTTTTTTTCTGAGATTTTTTGACGAAATTTACGGTTTTTTCTGCGATCATTTGACAAAATTTGTGGGTTTTTTGCAGTTCTTTTGACAAAATTTGCGTTTTTTCATGGTCCTTTGACGAAATTAGTGCTTTCTGCACGATGCTTTGATGAATTTGTGATTTTTTCTGGGAATGAATGGTGAAATTTTTTTCTGCCGACCATTTGTTAGAATTCGCGATAAGTGGTGGATTTATAGTTTGGGGGAGGCGATCGCCCCCCCCCCCCCCTCCTTATATCTTTACAAAGCCTCTGTTCTCATTGTCACCTTTCTATTATGCGTTATCCGACTTTCATCTTTATTTCATTTCATTTTTTATTTTAACAAAATACTTTATTTTATTAAAACATTCTTATCTTTCTTTAAAGTCTCTTAAATTCAGTTTCTGACTTCATACATTTTCCCTTTTTCATTCGTGCAAAACAGCTTAGAGTTCTCGCAGTTTTGCCGTAGTTCTCGTAGTGAATACGAGATGGTGTCATATGTTCAGAATGTCGGCGATCATTGTCATGGTTACGCCTTCGCGTGCTTCTTTCTGGAAGCCAGTTGGTAGTCTAACAGACATGCGTGGATGCCGTATTTCGGTTCATTCATTTCGAATAAATCGCCGTGCTTTTCAAGTCATCTTGGCCAGTTGTATTTGTCTCTGTTCTGGGAAGGTGGAAATCGTTTTTCACAATGCTACATCATAATGTCATCTGTTCAAATAGTTTTATTCATTTGCTTTTATGATAATCCGTTTTAACAGTAATTTGCTTTAGAGGAGAATCATCTTGTTTTGAATGTTTGTTTTTCGGGAGACTGAAATGGCGTACTGTTTAAAGTTGTCTTTGTAATATACAAGACATCGTGTCAACGTAGCAGTTTTTCCTGAAACTACCTTTCTACCTTTTTGATGATGTCATCCTCGGAATAAAGGGTTTTCATCTTGAAGCTCGGGCGTTTTAAAGTAATGTCAACCTTTTTCGTAATGTGTTCGACTATTTTTCCATGGTTTCTTCGTAAGAGAATAGAGTTTTTATGTCGAATATGAATTGACTTTTTGTGTTGTCTTCAAAAGGACATACTTACGTTTTTCAAGCCCTCGCTACACTATTGGGAGTATAAGGGTGTCATAATTTATATATCATGTAGTCATGTTATATTTCAAAGTAAATGCCTTTACTATTTGCTGTGATGTTTGTATTTCAAGTTTCAGATAAGTGTCTTTTTCGTTTTTACATTTGTTGACAAGCTGATATTTAAGAGATGTCATAATTTGCTTCTACATTAATATGTCTTTTAAGTTTAATAAATTATTTGTGTTTAAAATATCTGTCATTATTCTCCACCACATTATTTTTAGAATTATCTTCTTTTCAGATGTTCAAGATTATTTAGCTTAATGTAATTCTTAATCATTTTTCTTTGGGGTTTAAACCAGCATTACTCTCCACTGCATACTTAATATCCTCTGCTACCCACTTTAACCCCTAAGCACTATTTTATAGTGTTTACACCCCCCCCCCCCAAGTTTCTGACCAGTTGAAAAATACATTCATATGGAAGCTTAAGAAAAATATGATCTGATATCTAATGAATACTCATCCTAAATTGCTTTCTTTAACTTGTTAAAAAATGATGTAAAGATTTAAAAAATTTAAAAACCAATAAAAGTTTCTTTCTATTTCAAATCATAATAAATCCAGTTCAGATCGTAATGAAGGTCAAACAAAAGTTCACAAGAAAAATGTAATTAAATAAACATATTGAAGCACACCTTAAAGTACAATTTGAGAAGCCATGGAAAATTGCTCATAGATACTAGCAGATGATACCTTGAATAATATTGATATAAGCTATTAAACTAAACTTAAAGTCATCCAAACTTAAATAACAAGTCACATCAATAACTTTATGAAAAATCTATTCAGGCGATACAACATCCTTTTGATCAATTAAACCAAGCTAAGAACGAAATGTCCGCCGCGTATTTATACTAAGTAACTAGCCGCCCATGCCAACACACCCACTTTCTGGAAGAACACATATTGTGTTATGCAAGGAATTGGCAACTATGCAAACAAATTTTTTAAAACAAAAAAGAGTTAGGATTTTGGATAAAGGCAATAAGAGTAATTTTTTGGATAAGGAGCAAAAAGGATGCTAATTTTTTGGATGAGGGGCAAGGAGGGTGCTATTTTGTAAATCAAAGGGCAAGAAAAGCACAGCCCCCCCCCCCCCCCCTGAAATTGTTTAGGGGAAACTACTGTTTCAGTTAAAAAAGGATATTTCAAGATAAAATTATGTACTATTGTGTTTAGACAGATTAAATGTATATATGTGTGTGTGTGTGTGTGATTTCAGGTGTGATAAATAAAGTAACATTAATTTTGAATGATTTGATAAATTATAAGTAAAAAACAGTTTAATTAAGTTTAATTACAGCATGACAATCTCCTGTGTTTTTCTAAAGAAATAAGGATGTTCTAGAATTTTTGCAAGCTCTCAAGCAAACAGATTTAGATATACTGTGGTCCGAGAAAGATTTTTCCAAGAGATTGGGTACAATCAGGGGTGCATTTTACTATTTAAAAAAGCAGGGTGCATTTTATGATTTAAAAAAGGGCAGGGTGTTGCATCCTTAAATGGTAGCCTAGAGCAGTGTAGTGATGCAATGGATATCCGGTGAACATCCGGTATCCGGCCAACATGCCGGATATTTGGCAGTAGCTGGATATTACAAACATCTGGCTTGAAATAAATGTTCCAAATGATGAAAAATAAATGGTTTTAATAAATTAATAACTAATAATATTATTTTTAAAATGTATTTTACTTTTTTAAACTAAATTTAATTTTTAAGAATATTTATTTCAAACATATTTTGCTTCAATAGCATTTATTTTTTCTTTTTCGATCCAGGCAAAATTTGGGGCATATTTAGGGCCCCTTCACAAAAAACCATTTAATAAAACAGGCCCCTTCACAAAAAACCATTTAATAAAACAGGCCCCTTCACAAAAATCCATTTAATAAAACAGGCCCCTTCACAAAAATCCATTTAATAAAATAGGCCCCTTCACAAAAATCCATTTAATAAAACAAGCCCCTTCACAAAAATCCATTTAATAAAACAAGCCCCTTCACAAAATTCCATTGCATAAAAACATAAGGTTAGTTGGCGTAACTGGGCCATAGGCTATTTTATAAATAACTGTTGGTGTTTTTTAAGTTTTAGCTTTTGTGAACAATGCCCCTTAATCTCTACTTCCTAAAACGTGTATCAACTCAATCATAACTCTCACTTTGCTGTGATAGGTTGTCAAAAATTTATGTTTGGTTTCTTTTTTTAAAAATGTCAATATGGTTGAACTTCCTCGGCTTTTTATTAAAATACTGTAAGTACTTTTAATAAACAATCTTTTTTTTTTTTTTTTTTTTAAAGATTAGACATATAACTACATTAATATTAGGTATCTATACATATTTACTTCATGTTTCAAATGTAAGCCCGGTGTCCCAGTTACCCCATAAATTTTTCAAGAATGGGGTAACTGGGACATATATCTGGGGTAACTGGACCATATCCAGTTACCCCAATAGTTATAAATTTTTTGTGTTTCTCTTACTATGGGAAGTAAATTTCTCCATTGCTTTTTGCTCACAATAAAGAAAATGATAGAATACCTTATTAAAATTACATAATGAAATTAAAATAAAGCATATTGAGTGGTATCAAACCAAATTTCTTGATCCCTTGAGAAGCGGTGATGCCGTTATGGCATCACTTAATTTTAATTCCTAATTATTGGCACCTGAATTTTATATTGAAAATTTCACCTTTATTAAGTATGCGAAAATATACTTTTACTTGTTTTCAGATAGATTCTCTTGTAAATATTGGTGTCAGTAAATTATTTCAACATTTTACGAATGCAAGTACCTTGCCCCTGAAAGTGAGATAGCCAGACCTAGAAATTGTGCTATAACCAGGGGTCGCATTCTGTAGGGAAACTTTTATCGTTCCTACCACTATTTTGGAAATATCTTCATCGCAGCTTTCTTTAAGGGTTCTGGTAGGAACAATAAAATTTTCCTTTTATAATGCAACTCCTGGATAAAGGTAAAGTACTTACGTAGCCGTTTGTTCATAGATTTACCTTGCTATTTTTTTCTTTAAAATACCCATGTGACTTTTATATTTATTATCTGTACTAAAGTACATAAGCCCAGCAGCAGAATTTTTTTCTGCAGTCTGCAACACAAGTAGAAACTTTAAAAACAGTCTGCAGAACTTAAGGACAAACGTCCTCTTTCCAATCCCTCATGCACTCCCCCCCCCCCCCCCCCCAATATTTGTGATTAATACAAAAGGAAAGTACTTTTTAAAATAATTTACCTTTGTCCTCAAAATTTTTAACACAACTATCTGAAAAATCTTTCATAAAATTTGTCAAAATTTCTGTGAAGTTAGAAAACCGAATAACAGTAAAAATAACATATGAACACCAATTTTCTAAAATTTTTAAAAAGATTGATAAAATGTGATATCAAAAATTATATATAGATGTGATAATATAGGGATGAAAGTGCACTAAAGCCACTTTGAAGCAGCAAAAATCTAATTTTGTAGCAGTAAAATCCATTTTCCTAGCAGCAAAAATCTAATTTTTTAGCAGCAAAAGCAGTTATTGGAGCAGATTGAAATTCTCAGAAAATCAAATTTGAGTAATTTATGCACATACTATAAGTAATTCTAATGCAATGTTTTATTTAGCAATCATGCAAATACTATAAGTAATTCTAATGCAAAGTTTTATTTAGCAATCTTAGCTAGTTGTGCAATTCAAAATTTAACATGCTTTCACTCAAAACATGCTAACTAATATTTAACCTGCCACTCAGCTGTAAAAAAATCTCGTAAAAACATCAATGTTGCAGTAAATTTTTTCGCGATTCTTTGACGGAATTCACCTTTTTTCCCTCGATCCTTTGACGAAATGCATGTTTTTTCGCGATCTTTTGACGATGTTCGCATTTTTTTGCGACCTTTCGACGATGTCCGCCTTTTTTATCGCGATCTTTCAACGATGTTCGCGGTTGTTTTCGCGATCTTTCGAGTATGTTCGCATTTTTTTCGCCATCTTTCGAGGATGTTCGCATTTTTATCGTGATCTTTTGATGAAGTTCGCTTTTATTTGCGATCTTTCGTCGATGTTCGCATTGTTTTCGCGATCTTTTGATGAAATTCGCGTTTTTTCCGCCGATCCTTTGAAAAAATTCGCGTTTTCTCCTCGATCTTTTGACGATATACGTATTTTTTCGCGATCTTTTAGCAAAATCCACGTTTTTTTTTGCGATCTTTCGACGATGTTCGTGGTTGTTTTTGCGATCTTTCGACGATGTTCGCGTTTTTTCGCGATCTATCGACGATATTCACATTTTTTTCGCGATCTTTCGATGATGTTCGCATTTTTTTCGCGATCTTTCAATGATGTTCGCATTTTTTCGCGATCTTTCGATGCAGTTCGCTTTTATTCGCGATCTTTCATCGATGTTCGCGTTTTTTTTCGCGATCTTTTGGCGAAATTCACGTTTTTTCCGCCGATCCTTTCAAAAAATTCGCGTTTTCTCCGCGATCTTTTGACGATATACGTGTTTTTTCGCGATTTTTTGACGAAATTCGCGTTTTTTCACAATCCTTTGACAGAATTCGCGCTTTTTCCGTGATCATTCATCAAAATCAACGTTTTTTCCAATCATTTAATGAAACTCGCGTTTTCCCGCCCTCCCTTGTGGAAAGTTGCTATTTTTCCGCAGCCCTTTAACGAAATGGACTTTTTTTCGATCGTGTGACAAAATTTTCGCCATCTTTTGACGAAATTCACCTATTTTCCACGATCTTTTGACGAAAATCTCATTGCTTTAGTGTTTTTTCCGCGATCCTTTGATGAAATTTGCGTTTTTCTGCAATCCTTTGACGAAAGTTGCTATTTTTCCGTAGCCCTTTGACGAAGTTTGTGTTTTTTCCACGATCAATTGACAGAAGCCGCATTTTTCCGCCAGCCTTTGACGAAAGTTGCTATTTTTCAGCAGCCTTTTGACGAAATTGGCGTTTCCTTCTTGATCTTATGACAAAATTTCGTTTTTTCTTCGCGATCTTTTGACGAAATTCACGTTTGTTTCGCGATCCTTTGACGAAATTGGCTATTTTTACTGCAAACGATTGACGAAAGTTTTTTCGGGGAACATTTGCCGAAATTCGTGATATTTACGTCCAAATTTTCGGACTAATGACCTATTTTTTTTATTTCTAAAGAAATCACTCCTACGAGGATTGGCTCATTTAATAATGGACGTTTCACAATCGCGTGCCTAGAGTTTTCTCAGTGATTTATTTATATTTTAAAGGGAATTGGAGCTTCGTCAATCGCATGTGGTGTGGGGCAAATAATTTCTAACAAACTTTTTTTCTTCTAAATTTTAAGAGTTGAAAAATAGTCTGCAGACCTTCTCAAGAGTCTGCGACGTGCGTCACAGCGTTGCGCCGATTCTGCGCCCGGGTACATAAGTACTTACTTAAGTTTTATGTTTTTGGTATAAATAAATCTAATATTTTCACTTTTAGTGCTTTTTTTAGACATATTGACTGCAAAGGTTTCCCTTACAATGCTGTTTATTGACATATAATTTACATGATGTGCCTGGTTAAATTTTTTTAAGTTGTTTACACTTTTTTAAACAGGACCCTATATCCGATATGAAAAAACATGAACGCGTGTGGAACATAGACCCCCCTGGTCCAGTTAACCCATTTTTGGGGGCAACTGGACCCATGAGGAAAGAAAGATGAAATATGCATATTTTTATACTTTTAAATATTAAAATGTAATTTTGAGCATTTCTGTCTGATAGAGAGAACCTAGCTGAACACATTTACAGAAGTTCAGACTTTAATTCAAATGAACTCTCTTTTTGAAGCTGAATTGTCAGAAGCTCCAGAGTCACATTGTAAAATCATGGCCCAGTTACCCCAACTAACCTTGCATTTTATTGATTACCGTAAAATCCTGATTGTAAGCCCCCCACCCCTTCCTTTCACAAAATTTTTTGTGGGAAAAACCGCGGCGATTTCGAATTTTCTGGATTTTGGAGGTCTGTTAAAAAATATTTTTCATGACAGTATAACAACATACAAAATGCATTTTTCCCCCTAGTGCAAATAAACAACAATCAAATTGCCGAATTAAGTTATAAAATTGGAATGATACATTAAAACATAACACTTGTGCTGAAATTAAATATACATATTAAAACACAATAAATTAAAATATAGTACACAATAGATAATACAGAAGTGATTTTATTCCGAATTTTCCAAAAAATTTAAGTCATTCGGTTCCAAAAATTAAAGAAATATCGGCCACCAGTCCAAAAAAATCCTCAAAAAAAAAAAAAAAAATTTGAAAAGAAAACAAACTTCTTAACATAAAATCCTCTTAATGGATGTTAAATATGAGTGAAATCATGTAGTTACATCACAAATTCTTTATCTGAGAAGGTTTCATGCCATTTCTAGAGTTTCATGAAGGGGGGGGGGGAGGGGGGTGTACTTTGAGATAACATGAAATTGCACGATTCTTACGAGAATATATTTAGAGAATTTCTTCATAATCATGGAGAAATATTGTGAATTTCGTCACATATCTAAGAAGCAATTAGATTTTTTTTTTCAACTGATCACTGTAAAGAGTTGCTAATTTCAATAATTAATTAAAGGGAGAAAAAAATCAAATTTGTCAATCATTCCCTGAGAAAAATTGCGAATTTTGTCATAGGTTGCGGGGAGAGGGGGAAATCAGTTTCGATAAACAATCAAGGAAAAATATTGCAAATTTCGTCAAGAGTGAGAAAAAAAATAGTGTATTTTGTCAGTCTGTCACTGAAAAATATCATGAATTTCGACAAACGATCGCCCAATAAAAATCAATTTTGTCAGTCAATCACAGAAAAAATTGTCAAATTTGTCAAACGATCGCGAACTGAAACAAGTACTAACGTTTAGGGACAGCACCCTCATAAAATGCACAAAGCACAAGTTTCTGTTTCTATTGCTCCTCCGACCGGTTTCCTCCGTTTTTCGACCATTGGCTTTTTATTGCGCATGCTTTTGGACTTAGTCGTTTCGTTACTGTGCGTATTTCACGCAAATATTTTAAATGCATACTTTCTATCGCATATGTAATGTTAATGTTTTCGTCACTCAAGTATTAATGTGTTGAGAAATCTTATGTTCATATTGTGAAGCTTTAATTTTTATGAAAGTTTCGAAAACTGTCATCTTGCCGGCAGGCTTGTGTTTCGAGCATGAAGCATTTCCACTCTCGAAACATGAGTTTATGAGTTAAATAAAGAAAATCTCAATGAATAAATTTCTTAAATGACGAATAAAAAAAACCACCCTCTCTTTAAGAGATTGATTTTTCTTTCATTCTTTCTTTTGAAAAGTGATAGATTTGTTTATGTTTATAGGGTAAAAGTTAAGTCATTTTAGAACCTTGTGAAAATTAATAACTAAGCTTTTAGATGTATATTTTAATTTTAGAAATACTTTTCTTTTATTTATTTTCTTTTAATTGTCAATAAGTGAAAGAAAATTATGTGATGAATATGATGAAATTATGTGCTTATTCATAACAATTTAATATATAATGTGAATTTATTTTAGGAGCATGCGGAAAAGCTGTTTCGGTAATTGTATTCAAGAATTTTCCATAACCAATGTGATACTAAAATTGCCTTCTTTTCGTATAATACTCATTTGCATTCTTAACGTGATGTAGTACTGCTCCACCCGCCCTACTTTATCCTATGGTAATATGAGCAGCCTTTTCAATTTTCAAATATTTGAGACTTCAACATTTAAAAGTAATCTGTATTTATTCCATCAGGCTGTTTTAAGTTGTACAAGGACACAATGAGGGTGGGTGGGGGGTACATTGAAATGAGCCTCTGCTATCACAATAGGCTGACTTCAAATTTTTTTTATTGCATTCATTGGCTACTTTAATAAAAATTAAATTCATTAACTATGTAAGTGTATTATTTTTTATTCTTATGTTTACACGTGTAATAGCTTATCATTTATTATAAATTGTACGAAATATTTTTATTCAGATCTGCAGTACCTTAACTTTATTCAATCTAATTAAGTTTTATGTGAAGAAAAATATTTTTATTCAGATCTGCAGTACCTTAACTTTATTCAATCTAATTAAGTTTTACGTGAAGAAAATTTCATTAAATTCCAATAAATTGTTGCAGATTAATAAGAACTTTCCCAATGCCTCGAAATTGAGTTTGTAATATTTCATAATACCATCACAGATATGTGAATATCAAACATTTATGTTAATTATTATTAATAATGTTTTTTGGGGAACTGCTTTTCATGCATATTCTATTCTTTAAGTGGATCCTGCATACAAGTGTTCTGATGAAAATTTATTTTACAGCTTTCTTTAATTTCAAAATATACAGCTAGTTCGATAAATTGAAAACATTAGATAATATACATATACAAATAAATAGTTAAAATTAAAATGGAGAAAAGAAAAAATAAATTATATGTCCCCCCCCCCCCCCTTCATTATTTATTGAATCCATAATCACTAATTCTTGACCTGTTCCTAAAATCCTTTTCATTAGTAAATGTATGAAAATAGCTGGTATTTTTATTTATGTACTAAGAAATCCAATAGCTTTTCCTATTTCACCATAAAGATAAATATGTCTTTTTCAAAAAAAAAAAAAAAAAAAAAAAAGGTTCCAAATTTTAACATTTAATCTAATTTTCAACATGAGAGCGATAAAGAAAACAGAACTATAATTCAAGAAACATGATAATAATGACAGTAATTATTTATTTTATTTACAATATTTTTTCACATATTTTAAAGTTTTGACACTTATAATGTGCCACTGCTATTATGTTCTCATTATTTTCGAATGATTTGCATTATCATATTAGTTCGGTAAATATAAGGTAATCCGTATAATACTTGTCAGTTTCCCTGTTTTGAGAATTACCCTAATTTTTAATTTTTAGTTCATAAGTCAATATTTTAAAAGGAAAAATGATCTAAATTTTTGTTAACTCTTATTTTGGGAATTTACGTATTTTGTACTAATACTAACTTATGATAGTACTAATAGTTTTTAATTTTCATTTTTTAAACTCATTTAAAAAAGTCCGTAACCACATCGCAGTGCAAACTGAACAAATAAAAAAGTAAAGCAATAAAATTTTAATAATGAAGTATTAATAAGGGGAGGGGAAGTTGCAGAAACTACTAAAAAAAATTCCGAAATGTTTTCAAAATCCATAAATCTAAATTCTGATAACACTTTATTCATTATTTGTTAATATGTAGTACATTTTCAATACATATGAACATGAACTGCTTTTAAACGAAGGTTTTAAAGTATGGTTTTAAAGTATTCATAGCAGACGAAGAGATCATCTCATTGTCAGCGAGCGCTCATACTGTAACTCCACTTTCCTACTGCAGAGAAACCGGTTTTCGCCTCCGAGAAACCAAAACTTGGTGCATGGTGCATTTTGTGAGAGTGCTGTCTTTAGATGTTTGTAAACAAGTGGGTAAGTGTGATCACAGATTGCACAGAGGGTTTAATATTCCTTCCAAAACACTATCCTTTTGTAAAATCTGTTAGTTCCACATTTCGCCACCAGGGGGTACACTCTATTCTACACAAACCTGGATCCGAACGAAACTCTGTTTTACAACCAATCTGTAGATATATTAGTCGAGGGGATCGGGCCCATAGCACCTGAAATAGGTAGGCGCCCCCTGGCAGTAAAAAGTGGAACTAGAAGATGTAAGGCTATGTGCATAATATGAAAGAGTGATCAAAGGGGTGTCAGCAAAAGTTAAAAAAGTACCCACAGGGTCACGGGTGCAAGCTTTCCGTCAATAGACGGAATTCTGTCTTTTGAAGATTCCTGAGGACGGAAGCAGGACAGAAAAATCTCCGAGGGGGGGAAAAAAAAAAAAATTGTTTTTAGGTTAACATGATTTGCGCAAAATGTTTAAACAAAGGGCTTAAAATAACCCCACTTCTTTCAAAAAATCACAGGGAAAAGGCAAATTTCGTCAAAGGATCACGGTAAAAACGCTATTTCTGTCTAAGGATCGCAAAAAAGATGCGATTTTCGCCAAAAGATTGTGAAAAAGATGAAATTTTCATCAAAGGATTGCGAAAAAGACGTGATTTTCGTCAAAAGATCGTGGAAAATATGCGAATTTCGTCAAAAGATCATGGAAAATATGTGAATTTTGTCGAAAGATCATGGAAAATATGTGAATTTTGTCGAAAGATCATGGAAAATCCGCGAATTTCGTCGAAAGATCGTGGAAAATCCACGAATTTCGTTGAAAAAATGCTAATTTCGTCAGTGGACCGTGGATGTGAATAGGACAGGACTGTAGAATGAAACTTTTCAAATACTGTTTACATGCATATGCATTTTTTTAATTCGGTTTCAACATAATTGAAAGTTACTGCATATATAATTTAACGTCTTAGGGTTTTGTCTAAGTGGAGCGTCCGCGCATGCATTTGTGCTCTTTCAGTGTGTGTGTGTGTGTGGGGGGGGGTTCAAAATATTTTCAGTCTTGATGAAATTTCAAACTTGCAGCCATGCACAGGGTGCAATGGGGGGAGGTTAGAAAAATGGCTTAAAATATACAAGTTAGAGACCGGAGGGGTAAATATAAGACTTTGAAATTTGTATGATTTGTCGTGTGATTGCAAGTGTTCAGCTATAATTATGCAAAATTTCAAGTATTCAACTTAATTAGGGGCTCAGTTAGAAAAAAAAGCTTAAAATACGCAAGTCAGAGTCTAGAGGGTTAAATACAAGACCTTTTTAAAAAATTTATGATTTGTCATTTAATGTGAGGTGTTCAGCTATAAGTATGCAAAATTTCAAGTCTCCAATATATATAGTTTCTGAGAACGGGCTCCAAGACAGACAGACATAGGAGCGAGACGAATAGGGTTTCGTCAGATGAACGAAAACCTAAAAAGCAAGTTTTGCAAAGGATTGCGGGAAGAGAAAATAAACGAGAATTTTGTCAAAAGAAAAAAAGAAAGAACTCGTTTTCTTATTTTCCTACTGCATTCTAAGTTCTTTTCAGAGAAACAACTGAAACAAATACATCGAGATCAGCAAATGTCATAGGGCCAAAATGTCAAGGTCATAGAGCAATGTGTCACTAGGTTGATCATTCTGTTGGAGGAGCAGGTGTTAATAGAGTGACTATCAAGTGTGTTTATCTTTGAATGTTTGCTTCTTTAGTTATAAATATGTACTTCAGTGATTTTATTAGAATTAAAATATATGAAGCTTCGAGTCATCAACATATTAAGTCATGTCTTTTTTTTTTATGCCTTTTTAAAATTTCCAGTTTTTGTAATAATTAGTCTTTAATTAACGGCCAATCATTATAAAAATATACCAGAATATATCTATATTTATTTATTTATTTAGTGTCTATAGTTGAAAGAATTTAACTGCATTTGATGAGAAATACGAAAGATAAAGCAGTCTTATTTTAAAAATTAATAAAATGGAAATCAGAAAAATGTTTGGATTTTAGAGATTTCCGGAATTTGGATGTCTGGATTATCAAGATTCAACTGTATTTTGTAGCAAGGTGATTGATCTAAAATCTCATTTACATAATCTCATACAAGTATCACTCATCTAAAATCTTCATCCTCTTTGAAAATTTTCTCCATCCTTTCTCCCCAAATGGTGGTGGTGTGTGTATGTGTGGGTAGGGGAGGGGGGAAATCCTTTGCAGAAGGAAAGCAAAAGATTTTTCTGCAGTTTGGCTGTTCTAACCCTTGAATTGCATGTGTATTTTATGATTAAATAAGAGCCAAAAAAAGTAAAAACAATCTGTTTTTAAATATACTGTGTGTGTTGGGAGGAGGGGGGGGGGGGACAAGAAAGAAACAAAAACATTTTTTGGGAGGAGGGTATGAAATAATTTAGGTGGTTATTTAAATATTTTACGACAAAATGACAAATCAAGCAGAATTTTTTTTAAAAAAATGACAGATTTTAAACTGCATGCGATGCAGGGAGGGGAGGGGGAGGATCATGATATGAGTCAGAAGACACAGGGAGAGAATAATTTATCTGATAGATTATTTATTGTAACTATAGTGTATTTGTATAGCATATTATGTATTAAGAAATTTAAAGAGTTTTATAGGTTAATGCATGTTTGGTACCAGAGGGGGGGGACAAAGGGGGAAAGCAATATTTTTTTTGGAGTGGGGGCTTAGATGATTGATTTAATATTGTTGCAGTAAAATAAAGAACAAATAATACAAATAAAGAAGGGCATTTGAAAAAAAAAAGTAATTTTCTAAAATTCTGCTTAAATTTTTTTGAAGGGATTTTTTTTTTTTTTAAATTCAAATTAGAAAGCTGTCAAAATATGGAAGATTCTCATTCCCGTATTTACCTTATTTACTTCTAAATTAATGATAAAAACAGGTTTTAAAATAATTATTTTAAAAAATCTCTTATAAGCCCCCCTCCCAATTTTAACTGCTTTTTCTTTTGAAAAGGTGGGCTTACAATCGGGATTTTATGGTATTTTTAATAAAATGTTTAATAATTAAAAAAATAAACTTACCAGAAAGGAAAACTTTAACTGTAGGATTTAAAGAAGTTATTCATAAACATTCAGTTTGAATTTCAGAAACTGTATTTCATCTTTTGTGACATGCTATTTTTCACCATATGGACCTGAAGAAAAAAACAAACAAACATGTATTGACCCAGTGGTGACCATCCCCCCCCAAACCAATGACGCAAATTCCCCCAAAAAATCTTCATACATTAACATTGACCCCCTCCCTAAACAGAACATCAATTGTAAAATATACTCTACTGATAATTTAATAATAGTATTCTTACGTACTATCACACAAACATGAAATAAAAGTTTTAACAATGTAATAAATAATGAAGATTTATACAATAGCACTCAAAAGTATTTTAACAAAGATAATAAGTGACTTAATTGAAAAGAATAATAAAATACAAAAATCAATCATTTATTTTATTTAACCATATTTAATGTTTTAGAGAATTTTAATAAATTAACTATCATTTGCTAGAAAATAATGTGAAATCCCCCCAAAAAATCAGAAAAATTATAAATCAAAAGTATTATGACATTATAATAAAAAAAGTTTTAAGACAAATAATTATCAAATATAGTAATGAGTCTGTCAATATTTAGTGCCATATTATCTAGCCTTTATGACAGCCTCACAACGCGTGGGCATTGAGTCAACTAACTTTTATATTCGATCTAAAGGAATTCGGTCTCACTCATTTTTAAGAGCTTCATATAAAACCGACTTATTTGAATAATTTTGGCATCTTACTGTACGATTTAACGCTGATATCCACAGATGCTCTATGGGGGTCCAAATCCGGACTTTGGCTTGTGCACGCTAGAACCTTGACTTTTCTGCGTTTCATAAAATCACTTACCTACTTCGATTTGTGTTTCAGGTCATTATCTTGCTGAAAATACCGCTAAACAGGCATGCTTTGTTTAGCGTATGGTAGCATATGAATCTTTAATATATCAACATACATAAGCGGATCCATATTCCCATCAATTCGAACTAAGAATCCAACTTTGCTGCGTGACAAATAACTCCAAACTATCACATTACCGCCTCCATGTTTGACGGTGGGTATTTTGTATCGAACATTATATATTTTTTGTTTTTAGGACATCAAATATTACTTGATTCCATCAGATGGAACATTATATATTTTTTGTTTTTAGGACATCAAATATTACTTGATTCCATCAGATGGTAGTAAATTAAACTTGCTTTCATTGCTCCACAAAATATTAGACCAACCTACACTTTTCCACGATTTATGTCATTTTGCAAATGCAAGTTCTAGCCTTCCTATTCTTAGAAGATAAAAAAACACTTATTTTGCTGGTCTTCGACCATGTAAACCATAGAGGTTTAGGCGTCGTTTGACAGTTGAAACGGGTAGTATTTCTAAGCCATAATTTTCTTTCAATTCATTTTTTATTACTACAACTGACTTATAACAATCACTTGTAAATAACATTATTATAATACGGTCAACATTGCAAATTGTTTGATTCGGACGGACACTTTGAGGCTTATTTTCGATTTCTGTTTATTAAAAACTTTATTCCATGTACTAACAAGCTGCCGAGATACGTTAAAAGAGCGAGCAACTTCTGCTTGCGTTCTTATTTTCTTAAGTGAATTTACAATAGCTTTTCTAAAATCACTAGAATATTCTATGCATTTTGGCATTTAAAAATAATCAAATTAAGTCAATATGAACACTAATCGAAGCTATAGAGCAACTGACATCTTCAGCAATTAAATGCAAACTAATTGTCAAAATACTTTTGAGCTAAGGAGGAGTCATATTTCTATGGTGGCGCTGAATGTAAAATAACAAGTTGAAACTCGATACCTTTGAATAACTGCAGTCATATTGTTCTCAATGATAGGATATCTATTTTCTTTTATATTTTTATATTAAACAAAATAAGAGTGGATATAATGTTATCAAAATACTTTTGAGTGCTACTGTATTTTATTATTAGCAATCTGACTGTTTCACCATTTATTGTCCTGACTGACAAGCCCATGTTAATACGTTCACTAAGCTTCAGTTTCCACTGCAATACAAGCATTATTTCAATTAATATAATTCTAAAGATATAATGCAATATTAATGACTGGAATAATAACACAGGCCTACAAAAAAAAAATTTTTTTTTGGTGCCTATAATTTTTCAGCTGATTTTAGATATTTTTGGGACACTGAATCCAAATATGAAATCAGTTTTTCTCTATCAGCTCCACTTTTTTAGCTATGCGAAGAGAACTAAAGATTTTTTAGAACTGAAGTGACCTTCAACGCTTAAACTGGCCTTTGACACATGGGCCTGTCGCAACGCTCAAAGCGATTTGGGAGGCACTGAAATTTCAGAAGACCTTGAAAAAAACAGATGTGCAAGTAAAACTGAGGTTCTGCGCATGCTTATGATTTAGTGCCGCTCATCCATAAAGCCAAATGGAAAAGCCGCAAAGAGATAAGGTTAGTTTGTGAGTTTTCTCCGTGGATGGTAGACATTGTTGATCTTTTGCAATATTTGTGTTTAGTATAGAATTCTTATAAAGTTAATTTAAAACATACTGTATTGTAGATTGTTGTATTTGTGTTGTTGAATATAATTTAAACGAGTTCAAGTAGAAGAAGTTGTGTAAATCATCCTGATGTGTTTTGCTACATATGCAGAGAATACGTGTTAAAAGAGAACAGAAAAAATGTTACTGACTTTGTAAAGAGAGCTTATCTTGGACACTTTGGTGTTAAACTTGGTGATCAGGATAAAACCTGGGCACCGCATCAGGTCTGTAAAACTTGTACAGAACACTTACGACAGTGGACTAACGGGAAAAGAAAATTGTCTCAAATTTGGTTTACCGATGGTTTGGAGAGAACCCCAAAACCACTTTGATGATTCTTATTTCTGCCTAGTAAATATTAAGGAATTAATCGAAAGAAACATAGTAAGTGGACTTATCCTGATTTAGTCTCTGCAAGACGCCCGGTTCCTCACTCAGAGGAAGTAAGTGCCGATCCCAACGTTTTACCAGCTACCAGAGCTCTGAGAGGATGAATACTGCCCCTCTGATCATCCTTCAGATACTTATGAAGGTGACAGTGATTATGAGGAGATGTCATCAATGCCTAAACGTTTCAACCAGGATGAGTTAAATGATCTCACGAGAGATCTCAACCTGTCAAAAGAAGCTTCTGAATTACTGGCTTCAAGATTGAAGGGCAAAAATTTACTGGAACAAGGAACAAAAATTACCCTTTACCGCACAAGAGAAAAGGGTCTACTACCCTTCTTCTCCCAAGAAGATAATCTTGTATTTTGTCACAGAATTAGAGGACTCTTGAAAAATGGGTCTTTCTGAATATTTTCCAGATCATTGGCGCTTATTTGTAGACAGCTTAAAGCGGAGTTTAAAATGTGTCCTTCTACACATTGGGAATAAATATTGTTCAATACCAATTGCTCACTCAACGAAAATGAAAGAAGAATATAACACAATAGCTTTGGTCTTTGACAAGATAAAGTATCATGAACATCAATGGGTGATTTGTGTTGATTTAAAAATGGTAAACTTTCTCCTTGGACAGCAAAGCGGTTAAACCAAATATCATTGCTTCTTGTGTCTTTGGGATAGCAGGGATAAAACACACCACTGGGTTAGAAACGAGTGGCCTAAGAGAGAAAACATGGATGTTGGGGAAAGGAATATCATTAATAACCCCTTAGTTGGGTGAGACAAAATCGTACTTCCTCCACTGCGTATCAGGCTCGGCCTTATGAAGCAGTTTGTAAAGGCTCTTGATAAGAACGGGTCATGCTTTGCATATATAGAAGAGAAAATGCCCCAATTGAGTTATGAAAAAATTAAATCAGGAATATTTGACGGGCCACAAATAAAACAACTGATTAGGGATCCTGCTTTCGTAAATTCGATGAATGAGACTGAGGGAAAAACCTGGACTTCTTTTGCTGCAGTTGTCGAAAACTTTCTGGTCAAACACAAAGCAGAAAACTATGTAGAACTGGTAAACGAAATGCTTAATAGTTTTAAATCTCTTGGGTGTAATATGAGCATTAATGTGCACTATTTACACAGCCACTTAGAGTATTTTCCTGAAAATGTAGGAGACACCAGTGAGGAACAGGGCGAAAGACTTCACCAGGATATTAAGACTATGTAGGACCACTACCAAGAAAGATGGGATACGCACATTATGGCAGATTACTGTTAGAGTTTAAAAAGGGATTGTTCAAAAATAAATTCAAGAATGTCACGGAAAAGAAGCTTCCGAAATGTTCAGTGAGAATTGGTCTCATCGATGACTTTTTCCTCTATCTTTGTGAGTAAATATATTTGTATAATATAATTCTTAAAAATATTATTTGAATATATGTATATTATAATAATGGAAATTAACATTTGTATATTATTAAAAAAAATTCTGTGTTTATTTATTTTATTTTTATTTTAGTTTAATTATGGATTTAACTTAAAATAGTGTAACATATGTTTCACAAAAAGTTCTATATCTTAAATATTTGAGCTCCCAGGCAAAATTGAATGCCATATTTGAATTCAGGACATCAAATTCATATAATATCAGCTCCAAAAACCTAGGCACCAAAACAGCTGTTGGCTTGTGTAATTAATACTCTTAATGATTACATTCATATACGTAATCATTTTTTTATGTTAGAAAAATCAATTCTTTTTAGCATTTAAGATCAAATACAGAGAAAAGAACATTACAATTTTGCCCATTTGCTCGTTGGCCGGAGGATATGAAAATTTAAATTCGTCCCAACATCAGTGCTTGTGCCTTGATTACCGCAGGACATGAGGATCAATCTTGCAAGGCAGTACTTGTTTCTCGAGATCAGTATGATAGCTCAATATATTACACTTAATGGTTCATTTTTAAATAATTTAATAACAAATAAATAGAACATAAACTTAAAGAAATTTCTTTTATCAAAAATTTTAATCTACACATATTATAAAAAATATAAAATATCCTTTCTAAGCATTGACTAATACATGATTTCTGGACCGTTAGTCTTTTATAAATAGTTTCAATTTCAAAAATATTTAAAATTAGCTGAAGGATTATGTTTTACGCCGTTTGGGTCAAAAAATGGGTGAAAAATTGGGTCAAATGTTTTACGCCGTTTGGGTTTTTTGAAGACGTTACCAAACAACATTTTATACGTAAAAATAGCAAATAAAGCCTTTGTGCAACAATATTAAAAAGAAGAAAAACCAACAGTTAAAATGCACAAATAATAGATGAAAAGCAACAAACAGCTGTTTCGAATCTACTACCGAGATTCTTCTTCAGTGCAAGAAAGGGAAAAAGGAACAGCGTGCTAGAAAATACAAGGCTGAGCAAAATGATAGAAACGCGCTGGCTTATATACCCTATGCGGGTAGCGAAGGCGCCAAAACAACCAATGAGAGAGAAGCCGTGGAAACGACTGAGTGGACAAGTAGCGACATCTACCGCAGAAGGAGAGAAAAAGAAACCAAAAAAGGGGAGGGAATTAAATTAATGCTTTCCAAATACTTGGAAAATCATGAGTACTAGATAAGTCATTGACTAAAGAGTGAGAATTTTTAATGATATGGTAAGCTTCCCAAAAATCACGATCAATGTTACAAGAACATTTTTGGATAATGATGGATGAGGAAAAATCGAACCAATGTTGAGAAGACCAAGAATGTTGAGCAATAGAAGAATGTTTGAGCTCCTGATTTTTAACGTAACCTTCATGCTCTTTTAAATGAAATCTAAGAGCACGTTTAGTCTGGCCAATATAAGAAAGGCCACACTGGCAAGAGATTTGGTAAATGCCCCAGTTATCTAGGCGATCAACGGGGTGTTTGAGATTTGAAAAAGTGATTTTATTAACAGGAGAAAAAATAACTTTAAAATCAAACCTTCTTAGGATTTTAGCAACTTGCTGACTGATTTTAGGAAAAAATGGTAACACAACTGAAGTATTAGAGTTGGAATTAG
This sequence comes from Maratus speciosus, assembly GCA_963932465.1. Taxonomy (NCBI): domain Eukaryota; kingdom Metazoa; phylum Arthropoda; class Arachnida; order Araneae; family Salticidae; genus Maratus; species Maratus speciosus. The sequence goes on from OZ010787.1 coordinate 81,301,781, forward strand.
AATGATTTTCAGAATGGACGGATTTCGTCAATTTCTTATAAATAGAATCAATAATATTAGAGGAATAACCACGATCAACAGCAATAGCTTTGAGGTAATTAAGTTCAGCACTAAGTAACTGAGGAGTGAAACAAATATTAGTAGCTCGAAAAACAAAAGTATTGAAAGCAGCAAATTTCTGGTTAGGGGGATAAGAAGAATACCTGTGAGGTGGGCGACTGACAGCAAAAGGTTTACGAAAGACAGTAGTCTGAAAGCCATTTTCACAACGAATAACAAGGACATCCAGGAAAGAAAGACAGTTATTGGTCTCAATTTCAGAGGTAAATTGAATGCTGGGATCAATGGAATTCATAATAGAGAGAATATGATTAATATCTGAATTCATTTCAGCCAGAACATAAACATCATCAACATAACGAACATAGAATGGAAATTTTAAAGTTTCAAAAAGTTTGACCTCAAAATGGTGCATATAAATATCGCATAAAATTGGACTAAGAGGATTACCCATAGCCAAACCGTCAATCATACGGAAGAAATTACCATTGAAAACAAAAGTATTTTCCGACAAGCAAGCGCGAGTGAGAAGGATAAGCTCCTCGATTTCAAAATAAGAGAAATGGAATTCACAAAGCCTTTTCTTGAGGCAATCTAAAGCCCCCTCAACCGGAACGTTTGTAAATAATGATTTAACATCAAAAGAAACCATCATGTGACACTGCGGCTTAAAATTATGAAGTTTTTTAACAAAATCAAAAGAATTCTTAACAGTGAAACAGTTACTGCTCAAAAGTGGAGAAAAAACAAACTAAATATTTGGCAAGCTTATAAGAAGCTGTACCAATACTAGAGACAATAGGTCTAAAAGAAATGTCAGGTTTATGGACCTTTTGGTAAAGCATAAAACAATTTTTCTGTCTCTGCTATTCCTTCTTTACCTAATCTTATTGCTCCTATTGAAAGAGCCTTTAAGCATAGCGCTCTATCTTCTTCTCAGAAAGAGTCTATTAGGCATCTCATTGCCAATACTGTAGATTTCAATTCTAATGTTTATAAACCCAATCTTAAACATCCTGTTAAACAATGTCTGAAAAATTTGCGTTCTGATCCAAACTTAATTATTACTAAGGCCGACAAAGGTGGTCAGATTGTTCTTCTCGACAAATCTACGTATTTGGAAAAATCCCATAAATTAATTAATGATGGTCCGTATATGGATATCCGCAAAGACCCTTCCACTAGTTAAATTAACTCTATTAAGTCTGCCTTCTTCCATTATTCCTGCTAACTTTAAGAAGTCCCTTATTCCGTCTATTGTGCATTGTGCCAAGATTTACCTGTATGCACTTAAAATAATGTAAATAAGTTCATTATTTGTCCCTGGTTAATATTCTATAACGATATTAAAAGTTCATAAAAAATAAATAAATAAGCACAAATTTAACCAATATATAATCGAACTACCGCTGAAAGAAGTAGAATAAAAAAAGCTGCTATAATTAGTGAATTCTCTGATGATTTATTTGGCTATTAATCCTTGAAATGTAGCTAATGCAAAAGTACTGTTTTTAATAAATATGAAAATTTTGTTCAAATTCATAATTTATATTTTTATATAAAATTGCTTTTTTGTACTGTTAGTGAAAAAAAAGTTAAATATAAAAAATTGTATTAGGGTTTTTAATAAAAAATGATTTTCATCTAGTATGTTTTCTACACCAAACAGTATGTTCTGTAAGGCAGGAAACAAGAGTTAGCTTCGCATGTGTAAAATAAAAAATAAAATGTCAAGATGTTTTGAAATGTGAAGTCAACCATGTAAACGCTAAACTATAATAAAGCCAAGCCCGCATTTAAACATCCAATATGTAGTATGCTCAATGTAAATACAGTTAATGGACATTTGGATACTTTATGAATAAATTGAACAACTTTTATATTACAGTTCAATCCCAATTAAATGAATATCAATGGTATGGTAAATCATACAGGGTGTCTACAGAATCTGGAAATCAGGGAATCATGGAAAAATCAGGGAGGTTTATCACTCTGGAAAAATCAGGGAGGTTTATCACTCTGGAAAAATCAGGGAAATGTCAGGGAACTTTGTAAAAATACTGGAAAATCAGGGAAATTTGTCTATATTGTGAAAATATTTGCATTTTCACCTTGCCAACGAGAATGATTCGTCTATTTTATGTACCATATCTTTTTCACATGCTGATTAATCTTTCCCAATATTTTTTAAAAGATGCACATGGTATGAGTTTTTGATATTTAATGTAAATTAAGGTGATCTGATGTCCTGATTTTCTGTCCCTAGCAGTTATATTGAAGGCAATTTACATATTTTTAAAAATTTTAAATGATACATTAGCATAACCTGACCAGGTTGCCAGCTTAATCCAATTAGTTATCCCATCAGATTTAGATAAGTCTTAGAATTGAATATTTTTCAGAAAATGAGGAAAGTTTCTGGTCACCCTATATCCATTGGCTTCTATATGATGTTGGATGCTATGAGTTTGGATTTATAAAACTGTCAACCAATACTTAATGAATATTAGGCAATTTTTATGTTTTTCTCTTGTTTTTTTCTCCCAAATGAGATATTAGCAAGTTGGAAAAGTGTGTTATACAAGGAATCGACATACATGAAAAAATACCGTATGTGTATTGCTAATAATGGAAATCAGGGAAGTCTGATAAAAATAGTCAGGGAAATCGTGGAAGAATCAGGAAATTGTTTTTTTTTTTTAATTTCTGTAGACACCCTGTCATATTAGAACTTCTACTAAATGAATACTAAGGAACTAGGAAAAATGTTAAAATCGATATATGATGGCATAAGACTAAAATCTTACATTTAAATAGGTTTTGAAGTTTGTTTTATATTTCAAAAATTTAACCTATAATCGAGCATCTTGTTTTATACTGCTGCTATTTTCCCTTAATTTTTTTGTTATCATCAGCAGAACATTAAATATACTTCATGTCTAATTGCGCACATTGTGTATTTGTACTTTGTAAATTTTCATTGGGAGATTTAACAGTATTCCCACGAGCCTCTGTGGTAACTAACATCATTACACTTCTAATGTATTTTAAATAGGCAGCACTTGCCTCTGCAAGAGTTTTCCCACTTTTTTTGTAATGTTATGAATTATAAAAACTATTTTTGTTACTACTCAACAAAAAAATGCTTCTGCAGAAACAAACATCTGCTTTATTAATATGCTAATCGTACATCGTACCAAATGTTAAACAATGTGTGCATATAAACTTCCAGGAACAAATTCGAAAACTATTCAAAACAGACAGGCTGTTTCCCTCTTGAAAATCTAGGATCTGCAGTTTAGATACGACAGCTTGAAATTTCGTGGAATGTATTTTGAGTATTTTGAAGTTACAAAATACTTTAAAAAAGCATTCCAAAATACATTATCAAAATACATTTGTTTTGAAGTCTTAAAATACAAAATACAAATTACAAATGTATTTCAAATACATGTATTTTTGATACTGCCCAACTCTGCCTCATGCTCTGCCATGCGGGGGTAAAAATCATTTTAATATGACCAAAAGTGACTGAGTCTCAAATTTGGAAAAATTTGGCACTTAACACAGTGCCTGAAATAATGTAAGATCTCTGTCACTTCGGGCACTATGTTAAAAGTGAAAAATTTCCAAATTTTAAACTCTCATAACACAGTGAGTTTTGGTTGTACAAAAATGATTTTTTTTTTCATTTGATATATCAGAGCTTCAGGATTGTTTTACCAAATATAACTTATAGAATCAGTAGACTGTATAAAAAGTTAATTTTTATAACTTATTCATCAGAATTGCATTTTTTTTAATCCAAATTGTGTCCAACATAATTATTTAGCTAATTTTAAATACTTTTTGCAATTGCAACTATATGCTTAAGATTAACGATTAAGAAATTATCCATTGGTTGACGTTTGCAAAAAACACTATATATTAACAAATATAGAAAACATATTCTAGAAAAAATGGAAAGGAAAACAATTCCATAAAACAAATTTGATAGACGTTTGAAAACAAGTAGAAATAATTTGAATAATGATAAACTTCATTTTTTTCTTTCCACAGACTATGCGGTTTAACATATGAAAACCATATTTTTTTCATTATTTTGCGTAAAAGAATACAGCAATCTGAAATACATTATTATGTTGGAAAAAGTATTTTTAGAAATGCGAGCTACAAGTTTAAAAAATGCAATTTTTAAGCCACTGAAGTTGCCATATATCCAGAAAAATTATTGAACTCTTTCAATAAAAAAAATGCATAAAATTTTGTCAGACAATTCTAAAGATAAAAGAGAGGGGAAAAAAAATGTTTAATCAAATTTAAAGCATTTTTTCCCCACATATTAAAGAAAAAAAACCTTGTCTCAACCATTGTCTGGAGAACAAAAAAAAAAAAAACAAAAAAAAAAAAACCTGAAAAATCCCATAAAACAAGAATTTTTTTAAAAATTTAAATTTGAAATAAATTCTAATAAACTCTAGAATTAAGAAAAAAATCTGATGTTTATTTCTTCTCAATCAAATATAAAAAAAGCCAAAAAGTGTAAAAAGTAAAAAAAAATATTGTTAACATAACCAGAAATTAAAAAAAAATACTTTAAAATTCAAATTATCAACAAACAGAACTTAAATATCTGGGATAATATTTTTTTGGAAACTGTTATGAGTTGAAGTCTTGATTTTTTATCAAGAAGTTAAATTTTCATTTAGACTAACTTTTAAATTTTTTTCATTTTTTTTTTTTTGACTGTTGTAGTTGTGGAAAAAGAATTTATAATTTCCTCATTACTAATTCTGGAAAAAACATCACTTTCAGTAGAAAGAAGAATCAAGTTAGAAAGCCAAACATCTCCCATAAGATAGTAGCCTATTTTTTACAATTTTTACCCGACTCATCGCCCTTTCTGCAGAACATCTTGTAAACTGCGAGGGATAGCAGGATTCTGTAAAATACATTCAAATTATTGAATCCAGAGAAATTGTTCAAACAACGATAGGGTTTTAAAAATCCCTTTATAATCCACATGTCTTTAACCTTCAGTACTGATGTTTCATCATCATCTTCTTCATTTAGTTTTCCATTCTCATCCATTTGCTTTTGATATCGTTATCAGGAGCAATGTCAGTCATTACAACATTTGTGTGAGAAATACTATATACAGTTAGGTGACTGAAATTATTAAGTCATTTGCAAATGCTTTTACAATCCGCATTGTAGAAAGTGCAAATTTATCAAAGGTGTATGTACATTTACATGCACATACACCCTTGTTTAAGATTAAATCTTAATGCTTAAGATTTCCCAATCTTATTTTTATACTACCTAGTCATACAGTTTAATATCCGCCCACCCCCCCAAAAAAAATTCTAAACCAACCCACCGCCACCACCACCCCTAAAATAAATTGTATATTGAAGCATTTATTTTAGTACAAGTTGTTGTCTTATACTGCTTTAACGACATACAATATACTCTTACAAGTACAGATTCTTATAAAATGGCAGACACTGTACCATTAAAACATAGTCCTAATTCTATTGTAAGTCCCTGTATTCTGTATATGTTTTTCTTTCACACTATAATTTTTCAGTCTTATTATCTAATAATTAATCCTCCTCTCCTTCCCAAAAAAATCTAATTTTCTTTAAATTCCTCCCTCCCCCCTAAAAGAATCAGTGGCTAGAAGTCTTTTTCACTTTTTCTCTGAGCAGGTTGTTTACCTCATACTGTTTTAATGAAAATGATCAAATAATTAGTTTTAGCGTTTTTTCTTCTTCTGAAAAGCTTATTTTGTTGTTCTTTCTTATCCCACCCCTCAAGAATGCATTTTTGCATTCGGGTCGTACGATACGACCCTGTCAAACAAGAGGATAAATTACTTAAAGACACTTCTTGAAAGCTATTTCTTTTATCACATCTTGCAGTCCTAATTGCCTTTCAGCATGTGTTAAACATTTTCCCACCTATATTCCAAGTATTTTTTTTATTACCGCACCTTCACAGATAGCAAGATGTAGAATGTGCTCTTATTGCCCTTATCTAGAATTTAAACAATGAAAAAAACAGGAGCAATTCTGAAAAAAAGTTAAAAGGGATATTTAAAAAATAAATTTTTTTAATAGGGAAAAAAGGGAATTGTTAAGAATTTTAAAATCCCCCCCCCCCAAAAAAAAAGTATTTTTTCACTAAATTCCCCCCAAAAAATAAATTGTATGACACATTTTGCATCACCAAACCCCTCTCTGGGCACCCCTGTATTGACCCCTGGCTATAGATAGAAAGACTAAGGAATGATTGCAAAAAAAATTGAAATGTAATTTTTTAAAACCATTTTATAATAATCTTAAGTTACGCTACACACATACTTAAAGCACATAACAAAAATATTTATTCATTGGGTAGCATTTTTGCTGTTTTTAATGATTGGTAAATTGTGGTGTAAAAACAGTAATTGTTCTGCATTTTTGGGTAAAAGTCTGTTACACGTGGTCTCATAAATGATGCCTGCTTCTGAAAACAGTCTTTCACTATATATGCTGCTTGCTAGTGGAGAAAGATATTTTTTCACTAATTTTGGTAAAAAAGGAAAATTATTTGTATTCATTGTAGTTTTTCTTATTTGTATTCATTTTCCACCAGTTGAATGGTGATGATTTTTGTTTAATAAATGTCTGCGAAAGATAATTATTCAATTCTTGAAGGCAAGCTGATTCATCAGCTGGGAATCACCTCCATGAACATTCATTGTAGTATTGGCAGTGGTAATTTCTGCGAAGCAATCCCAGAAAGATTTATGATTGTTTATGTGCTGAGGATTTTTGTGGCTTAAAAACTTATTCTGTTGGAGCTATTGCAGGTTCGTTGGGGGAATTCAGAATTTCAAATTCTTTTTCAATTGCTGATAATACAGAAGTTTTAACAACTTCATCATAACCCTGATTTTTGTTGAAGAAATGTATTTTGAACCTTGGATCCAAAATAGTCACTATTGAAAGATGTTCATTCAGTTGTACCATTGAATTTTGTAAGTAACCAAATTATTAGTATATAAAATTCAATGTTTTCTATTACTAATTACTATCAAAACAAAAACATGCAAATTTTGCAAGAAAATAATAAATACAGTAGAAGATCTTTATAACGCAAACCTAAAAACGTAAAGTTGTGCTGTGCATTATATAGAATTTTGCATTATATGGATCACCTTTCTTACATCATTAAATTTACTTTGTAAACACGGCCAAATATGTCTGAAACATATCAAAATACATTAGAATAACTTTATATTGCATTCCTTGTTACCAGGAGTTGTGCAGATTATAAATTTTTGCATAATATAGATCATTCCACAATCCACACATTGATAAATTTATAAGCATAGTCCTTATACTCGGACCCAAATCATTCATTATATTACTCACTTTCAAAAATGTTTATTGTAATAACAGCATTTTTTTCATCAAAAAGGTCTTAAATTATGAAGTAAAGTTGAACTAATGTAGCAAATTTAGTCCTCTAGAGAGTAGAAATTTTTTATAATGTGGGAATGCAGGGGTTTCTTAACTGCAAAATTCATTGTTTATGTCTGAGAAGTTGTGTGTTATATGGAGAATTACGTTACAAAGATCTTCTACTGTATCTAAATTTATTAAATGTCTTTAGCATTGGGGATGAACCGTATATTGATTTTGCCGGATACCAGATATCTGAAGCTCCTTTGCCTGCCGGATTCGGATATCCGGCACTAGAGATAGGTTTTTAGTTATATGGTGAATGTTTATTCATTTCTTTATATAATGCTATCTCAGAACAATAAATTACAAACATGTTTCACACATCATTAAAACATTTTAAATGTGTTGAAATATAATTTACAAAAACTATATCTCTTTGAATATCAGTGCTTAAAATTCAAATTTTCCTCAGAGGGGAGTTTTCCTCCCAACATTTTTAAATGCAGGGTAGTTGAACTGTTTGAAAAGGAAAAGAAATATCTTTAAACCCTGCTCTTTTTTACGTGCCACTTAAAGAATTACATTTATATAGACATGAAAAAATACCATTGAAATAGTTTAATTCAACAACTCAAAATAATTATCCAAAATGTTTATTTTTATTAAAACAAAGGAACAGAATCAAGCTTTAAATATTGTATACCAATGTTATGGGCAATTTCTTAAAAAAAAATTTGGAAAACTTTGCAAAATCTGATGTGCATTCATTTTTAACTTACTTGCAGGAATAATGCATATTGGTGATTGCACTGTCAATATCCTTTGATGATTGTATGTTACTTCTGAACAAAATTGTTTTATTATACTAGGGTAGATGTGCAAGTAATGGACACCCTTAAGGAATTTCTTTTAAAATTATTTTTTTATTAATAATTATAATCATTATATTCCATTTTTTTCAATATCAATCTGTAAACAATATTTAACCATTCTTATAGTCTCATTTCCAAATATGAATAAAAATTTAATTTTAAATAACAGAAATATATCAAAACACCCCAAAATCCAGTAATGGACATCTCACAAAAAGTAACAGATATAATTGTTTTTTTATGACTATTTAGAACCAGAATTTAATGAAAGCATACTAATGAAACAAAACAGTTATTTTCAAATAAATTTAACAATTAGGATACCAGTATTTAATAAAATATTTGTGATAATCATTCACTGTTTGCATCAATTATTGTAATTATCAGAAGATCGATATTTTAGTTATTTTAGATGGATAGTTCAAAATATATACCAGGCAATTACAGCTGTCAAATTATTGAGTCAGTGGAGGATTTAAAAGGTAATAATAATTAAAAAAACGTTTTTGAGTATTAGTGTATAGCAATAGCTTCGTTTCACTATTTTTAACAGCTTCCAAAGACTACTTGATATATTACTTGTAATAATTAATATTATAAATATGAAAGAAATGACAGTATGAGTTAGATATTTTAAATACTAAATAAAATAATTTCAAAATAAAACTGTAGAACTGATGTTTGAGGTCACTGATCTGGAGATTGACTAGTTTCATGATTTATATGATCATGATTTATAACTTTAATTAATATTATGTATATATTTTTTTTTGTTGGTCAGAGATGAATAAGCAAACATTTAAGACAGAAAATACATTTTTAACAACTTCTGTAACTTAATTGTTTTTATTTAAATGGGGAGGGTTAAGCCCTATGAGCCCCTGTTTGACTGTGCCCTTAAATTATATTTTTTGCTTCCTGACTGGTTTGATTGCCAGATTATAAAATATGCAAGGCAGAGTTATTATATACATAAAAAAAAGAAGTATTGAAATTTTATTGACCACATAAAATAACTTAAAAGCAGCTATTTATAAAAGTTTTGGTGGTATTACATTTTGGCAAGTGTAATTTAAAAATTAAATTTGATTATTTAGGTCTTCAGTTAAGTCAAAATATTTTATGCACTATAAACATTACTGATATTGCATTTTTAGCAATGTCTATATGGGGTGCCCATTACTGGAAAATGACTAATTAAACATCCCAGTGGTGTACACCCCTCTTAAAACCTTAAAAATAAATGAAATTTCATAAATGGCTGTTAGTATATAAAATTCAAAGTTTTCTATTACTATCAAAACAAAAAGCCGAAAATTTTGCCAGAAAATAAAGAATATATAAATTTATTAAATGAAGCCAGCTCTTAGCATGTTCACTAAGATTTTCACTGAAAAACAGTGGAACTTCGAAACATTTTCTGCTTCCTGATTGGTTTGATTAAGAGTGTCAACAATAATGCATAATTATAAAATACATAAGGGGGAGTTATGAAAAAAATAATAAAAGCTAAATTTTTATTGGTTATTTTTTTTTATAACCCAAAAACATTGAAGGGTGTCCGTAACTGGAAGAGTGTCCATTACTGGCACATCTACCGTATCCTTAATGGAATTATGGTCAAAACTGTAATTCCTGGTATTTTCGTTAATTGAACTATGTTCTATACATTGGAATTTAAAATCCATATCCAAAGTTTGAAAAGGAAATAGTCGATTGATTTCTTCTATTACACGGGAAATGGTTGATTTAAAAAAGTCATGTCCTAAATTCTGTGAATTTTAAGTATCAACTAGTTTTTTTAAGTTCACCAAAATTTTTTTTTTCTTCATGTGCACCACAAGATCTAATCTCATTTTGTTTAGTTCTGATTCTAGGCCAATTTGGTTGGGCTCAGTCTCCAGTGCCGTTACTGCCCTTTTAGTTATTTAGTATTTCGGGCACAGGGAAAAAACATAGCAAAATACATAAATCGGTTGTAGAAAAAATATTGCTGATTTCGTCAATCAGGGCAAAACTAAATTAAAAAAATTGTCGACTGGTCACAAAAAAAAAAAAAAAAAAAAATGAAGTTCGTGAGAAATTGGCAGCAGGAAAATATCACGAAATTCTTCAATTGGTCACGGGAAAATATCATGAAATTTGCCAGTCTGTCATGAGCAAATATCATGAAATTCCTCAAAGTTGGTCGCTGAGTAAAAACAGGAAAATTTTTCAATCAGATGCAGAAAAATAATCATTAATTTCACCAGTATGTCGCAAGAACAAACAGGGAAATTTGCCAATCAGTCGCAGAATAAAATTGCTGAGTTTGTCAATTGGTCGCAAAAAAAAAAATTATGAAATTCGCTGTTCGGTCTCCAGAAAAAATCGCGAAATTTGTCAGTCAGTCACGGAGAAAAATCTTAATTTTTCAGTCAGACGCAGAAAAACAATTATGAATTTTTTCAATCTGTCGTAAGAAGAAACTGTGAAATCTGCCAATCGATAGCAGAAAATATCATGAAATTTGTCAGTCGATCCCGAGACTTGATCGCCGTTTTACAAAGAAAAATTTTTTGAAAAAGAATTTTTTGGAAACAGGAACTTCTCGCTCACAATATTCTTTATGGCATGAATGCTGCCATCCTGTCTCGAAATTTAAGTCCTGTATACAGGCATGAAAGAGTTCCTCCTAAAGGAGGAATTCCACCTTTTTAAAAGCAAATTTGGGCATTCTCTGGATTGATGCTAAAATGCAGAGAAAATATTAGAAGCATATGGGGGGGGGGGTGAGGGGGGTCTAGAAAGCTTAATAATTAGACATTTTGTCTACTCAAATCATTGGAGTTTGTTTCTGAATTGCTGTACTGTACAATCAAAGGCGAGCTTTTATTATAAGTATCTGAAAGCCATGTAAATTATGTTTTTTAACTAGGGAAAAGATGTTTCCATAAGGTTCTTTTGGAATAGAATATTTTATTCTATTTATAAAACACTTCTGGGTCATTTCAGTTATGCGTTTTGGAAATGTAGTAAAGATCAGTTTGGTATGCATATATTTAGCATAGAGATTTCTTTCATTTTAATTTTAAGTTAAGTTTTAAACTGTCAAATTATTCAAAATAATACATTTATTTTGAAAAATTAATTTCTGTACTTCATAAGTTCATCAGGTGCATTTGGATGGATTTATACTTTTAGCAAACTGTTTCCAATTTTTTATTTAATGAATTTATACATTTATTGTTATTTATTTATTTTTTAATACTTTCTACGTTACGAAAAGAGAATAGCAATAATATATACAGTTATAATTCATTTTATTGTATGAATAAATGTTAAAATATGTCTAAATTATACGAGTTTGGCCTTATTGTATAGATTGAAAATATTTTCCACCTTTTTTCCCATTTCCCACTTTCATGCCTGTGTATATATGTATATTGATAAAGTTGTATAAAAAATTTAATTTCAACATCAAAATATTCTGTTTATTTGTACAATGAAATGTTGATAATTGCTATTGGATTTGGATATTCATTGGATTGAGTATGTGGATAATTGCTAATAATTAATTTGTACATTGAAATGCTGATACTTTATAAAACTAATTTTAACCAATTAATATGCCTATAATTGTATAACATTTTCACAAAGAAATGTTCACACTTTCTTTTTAACTTAAACATAAAATATTTAGTTGATTCCCTTTTTCTGTTTTAATTATTTAATACTGTTTTTACTTTAAGTCACATTTAGTTTTATTTTAAGTTAAATTAGTTTGATATTTATAAGTACAAAGACAATTTTATTTTTAAACATTTATAATGAAGTTACAGAAATAACTAGTAGTTGGATGTGCAATCCCAAAACTTTTTTCTATCCCATATATCTTAATATTTCAAAAGGTAGTTATAGAAATGTCAGTATTTCAATATTATTAGTTCAATATTATACCAACTTTGATTTTCATCTAAAATTTCTGCTCGAGTCAATTAATCGGAATAAGAACGGTTTAATCTCTATCATGATATTTATTAAAATCAATAATTTTTTCATTATTCTGCTGTACATCAGCTGTTTGTGAATACCGATCTTAGCAGTATGCTAAGTTTCCATTGCTTCATGAGCCGCCAATATACTATACAAAATAACTATGGACAATCGAGAAAATTTTACAAAAGTCACTATTACAGTGCTGCCTTCCGGCGGAATATTTCCAAATTCAAGGAGAAACTGCTGACCATAGCCAAAAATATACACAAAAAATTGGTTCAATTCTATGCATAACTTCATACACTTTTCAATGGCACAAGAATTGCTATTACAGCATCCCCTTCTGGCGGAATATTTCCAAATTAAATGATAATCTGCTGGACATAGCCAAAAACATATACAAAAAATTTGGTTCAATTATATGGATAACTTTATACACTTTTCGATGGTACAATAATGAAAGTGGTGCAAAAATTGCAATTAAGGCGCCCCCTCCCATCGGAATGTTTCCATATTGAAGAAGAACCTGCTGGCTGCAGCCAAAAACATACACAAATTTGATTCAATTCTGTGCATAAATTCATACTTTTCAATGGTATAATAATGAAAAGGGCACAAAAATCGCGATTACAACACCTGTGGGATGTTTCCATATTGAAGGAGGATCTGCTGAGCCAAAAGCATACACAAAAAATTTGGTTTAATTCTATGCATAAATTCATATACTTTTTGATGGTACGATGGCGAAACATTGACAGACAGACATTTTGTATAAACATGTTTTTTTGGGACCTCTGACCCCTAAAACGTGTAAATTCATCGAAAACAGGAAGTAGAAGAAAATTTTGATTGCAGTACTTTCTTCGATTGAAGATAGAAGAAAGTAGAAATAGGTCTGTTTAATTGTTTAACTTCAAAGAAAGAAAGAAAATTAATAAAGTCATACTCATGAATAGGGAACTTACTATATTTTTGATATTTTGCATTATAAATAAAAGTTGTTCAGCATTGTTTGGGGTCAAACAATTTCTGTTATCCTTATATATTCACTTTGCTGCACTCTGCCGGATATCTGGCGGAGAAGTTGGATATCTGATGGAGTTTTGGATATTGAAAAATCAGCCGGATATCCGTTGCATCCCTACTTAGCATGTTGATTAAGATTTTCCCTGAATAACAGCGGAACTTCAAAACATTATCTTCTGCTTTGTGCTTTCTGATTGGTTTGATTAAAAGTGTGAACAATAACACAGATTATAAAACATGCAAGGGGGAGTTATGAAAGAAATAAAAGCTAAATTTTTATTTTTTTATAAACCAAAAACATTGAAGGGTATCCATTACTGTTACATCTAGCTACCCTATATGATTTTCATTTTTTTCTTGTTATTTTACTATTATTATTGTTATTTATTACTGTTTAATTAAAATAGTATTAATTAAATAACTAATGATAATGAATTTAATTATCATTATTAAAAATTCAATATTTATGTTTTCTATAAAATAAGAAATTAAAATAAGTTTTTAATTGTTTAACTAAGAGTAATAACTTTTAAAAAATATTTAATCTGAGTTGGAGGAAGGGGTAGAAAAGTAAACATATTGTGGCCGAATATCCAGTATCCGGTCAAATTGACATCCATTGCATCCCTAAGCAGTGGTTCCCAACGTGGGCCGTACGGTCCACCGAGGAAATTCTAAATTTCTTACTCACCCATTGCCTTTTTAAAATGATCTTGTAGACTAAAATTAAATATAGTACAGGGAAAAAAAATAAAGGTTTTTTTTTTTAAATTTTATCAAAGTTTCCATTTAAAAGTTCAAAATAGAATCATAACCAGAAAGAATATTTATATGAACAGTATTTTGACACTATTTTTTTCATTGTTAAATATTTCTATATTTTTTCTTGTTATTAATGTGTATTATAATTTTTCACAACTCTTTTGATTTTATTTATTTAATGAGCCTTGTATTTCTATTCGCTGTGCTATATGTCTCATGAAGAAACTTTTACACGTGAAACTACTTAATGATTTATTTATATCTTACTGTCTTGAACATATTTAACCTAAAAAAACAATTAAATACCTAAATGAGGTACTACCTGCTTTATAAAATTCATAAATCTTAAATAGTATTAAAAAAAGAAATGGGTAAATATGTGTATGGTTCCTACACAGTAAATAAATGTATAGTCGTGGGGAAAAAAAGCTAACACCTCCTACTAACCCTGCAACTCGTTGTAATAGAAGAAAGTTACTAGTACCAAACGATTGGAAATAAAGTGTACTTTCAAATGATGTATGTAAAATTTGGGTACTTATGTATTAACGCCACCGCAGCTACAGATTTGGGAGTTTTTAAGTGCCGCACCTACACCTAAACTACCGCAATCTACACCTAAAATTTTTGCGACAAATCATAAAATAAAACACTTTCAAAATTCTAAACACTTTATTTAAAAACAAAGTAGTCGATCGGATTTCGGTGGAAAATGGGCCGATATAGAGTTTAACATAGATTCAAAAATCAAAACAGTCTCTATTTTCTTTCACCTGATGCTGTGACCATATGAACTCTGATAAATACAGGGGTCTATGCAGGTTTTTATTCTTGGGGCCCATTTTATGAAAATTAAAAGTTATTTTTGTGAATTTTATTATATTTTTGTGAAAAGTAACATTTTGTAACGAAAGTTGAAATCCAGTTACTCAAATTTGGACCAAAAATTTATTAACAAAAACTTCTTTAAATCTCATTGCTAAAGTTTTTGTTTTTCGTGATCTGGTTTTATTTACTAATTACACATTTAAAACAGTTTTTATGTAAAAGAAGGTTACGAAGGGGGCCTATTTTATTGAAAGGAATTTTGTGAAGGGGCCTGTTTTATTAAGTTCAATTTTGTGAAGGGGCCCATTTTGTTAAATTTATTTTTGTGAAGGGGCCTATTTTATTAAATAGACTTCTGTGAAAGCGCCCTAAATAGGCCCCAAATTTTGCCTGGATTGACCCCTGAAATAAGATTTCAAATGATGTTTCGCTGTCCCCCTATGTCTCTTGTTCCTCCATTTAGCACTGCCCCACATTCTCTCAACTGTTTGTGTATGAACTAGAGATGTGTCATTTGTTGAGGAACAACTCCAAAGGAACGATTCCGGCAGTGAAACTGAAGGAACGATTCCATTCTGTAAAAAGGAATCTGTCCTTTTCAAAACGATTCCGAAAAGGAACGACTCCTCGGAATCGGTCCTTTTCAGAATGGTTCCTCGGAATCGGTCCTTTTCAGAATGGTTCCTCGGAATCATTCCTTTTTGGAACAATTCCGAAAAGGAACGACTCCTCGGAATCAGTCCTTTTCGGAACGACTCCTCGGAATCTGTCCTTTTCGGACCGATTCCTCGGAATCGGTCCAAAATGTACCAACTCCGAAAAGGATCGATTCCTCGGAGTCGTTCCGAAATGTACCGACTCCGAAAAGGACCGATTCCTCGGAGTCGTTCCGAAATGTACCGACTCCGAAAAGGACCGATTCCTCGGAGTCGGTCCGAAATGTATCGACTCCGAAAAGGAACGATTCCTTGGAAATCGGTTCTTTTCTTGTAGACTGGCCAGTTTTAATAAATTAAAATAAGGTATTTTATTTCAAAATAACAGATTTTGATTCTATTAAAGCTGACTTTATTGCCAAAATATCCTTCTAATGTGTGTGCCCCCCCCCCCCCCCCCCCTCCTCAAAAAAAAAAAAAAAAAAAAAAGAAAAGAAAGAAAGAAAAAAGAAATTGAAGTGCGGGGCGGAGTAGGGCGTTTAATAAACATTATTATTTGATCTTCTTGTGCTAAATTAATCTGAAAGAAATAATTTTTAAAAATATTTTATACGAATTGGATTTTTTCCACCTGAGTGAAAAAGTGCCCGAGATGGGATTCGAACCCAGAAACTTTATGTGCTTTACCGATTGAGTACCTGGACCCCGAAGGTAATGGAACACCATGTGTGCTTTAATACACTAATACTTTTTCTAATCGGTAAATGTATCATACGAAATGAATTTTTTCTAAATGAATTCTTAAGGCTCTTCTCAAATCCAAAAGAATAACTTTGTGACAAAAGTTTTAATTTATTTTTATTCGGAAATGCATGAATCGAGCAGGTGTTGTTGTTCAGAAACTATGTAATCGAGCTGTTTTTTCTGTTTTTTTGCAAACGCAATAGATCTTTCAGAAAATAGTGTCAAATTGGACGTTTTGAACCGAATTTCAACGCGAAAGAGGCATAATCGCTCAAAAATGGATGAAAAACATGTTTGTCACGTGATCAAAATCTATTATATCTCAATAGGTAATTTACTGATCAAAAGATGGAAAACACATTTCAATTCCAAATTGCTTCCATGGTCAAACTTTCCAATTTTATATCTTTCCGTTAAAAAGTGAATTTGTAAATGTGTCAAAACGTTTTACGCTTGTTGAGCAGATCACTTAAGAACAGCCTTAAGAAAAACAAAGAAAATGCTTGTTTAATTAATAGTGAAAAATATTTTTTTAAATCTGATTAGAAACAGTTTTGAATGATATAAGAAATATATCACTAGGCCATAAAAATTGCATTTTAATAGGATAATAACTGATTTTCAATTATTTTAATAATTGTAGAGTTACGCATTTTCATGCATATTTCACTATTTCATGTTTTTTCCTCAAACATTATTTCAATTTGATGATCCTCTTTGTCAAAAGAAATATATGACCAGTTACGAGCGCTCGAGTACCACTTTATTTCCACAGTTTAGCGTCTTGTTTTTCTCTCCTGAAGATGATGATTAAAAAAATCTCAACTCTCGAAGATTGTTGTTTTAATCAACTTACATTGAGGTTTATTACATATAGAGCAAAATCTGTTAGAACAAGGGATTTTTGTAAAACGTTTCTTTCTTTCTTAAGATAATGAATATTTCAAAAAGCATAATGTCTAATAATAATAATAATAATAAGATAACAGTAACAGTGGTGGGTGGGATTGAAATAATTCAACCGCGGTTCGCTCTCTTAATGGCCGTTTTGAGTATAAAAACGGGAAAGAAAAATCATGTGCTACATATAGATTATCGGACTTTCTCCAACACTGCGACATATATGTAAAGCTGCATATTTTATGCTTGTTTCGGTTTAATAGATTTATGTTAACCCCCTGCCTACCAGAGGGGTTCAATGGCCCCGACAGGTACATTTATAATGATATTTCTAATTTATTTTAAAAACTGAAATTTCTGTAAATGTGGTTTTTTTTCTGGGATGTTCTATTCTTTTGAGTAGAACATTCCAGAAAAATCACATATTTACAAAATTTTCATTTTTTTAAATGTGAAAAATCAATTTGAATGTACCCATCAAATTCGTTCTACTGTTGCACCGGTCTGGTATGCGGAAGGATAATATTGCATTTAAAAAGTTTTACAATATACGAATTTAATTATTGGTTTCCAAAGAATGCACATTGCGATTTTGTATGGTTTTTTCATTTGTTATTTTATTTCTATTTCTTGCTAAATAATTAGAATTTAAATAACTGTGATTTTGTTTTAATTCAACGTAAAATAAAAGCAAAAAAAAAAAAATCGCTTATCGTAATAATTTCTTATAATATTTCAGATTTCTTGATCATTATTAATACTCGCAAATCCCGAAATCAATGCCACGATTAATGCCTGTTACTGTGGTGATGGATAATACATATCAGAGTTTAATTTCGATCAAAGCAAGGCTCCCTTCATGCCAAACTAAATTTAATGTTTCAAGCCTGATACCAAACTTCCGTTTTTATTGAGGTAAAACTTACTGCAAATACGATACTAAATTTTGTTTATTTTCCTTTCTTATTGTTATTCTTTTCACTTAGAATATTTATTTATTTATTTTCATTTTTTTTTAAATTACATAAAGTTTTCTGAAAAGTTCGAATTTAACAAAATGTTTTATCTATTTGAAATAGTTTTGACAATAAAAAATTTAACTCTGAATAAAAAATGGTCAAATTCTCAAAAAATTAAGGTTGGTATTATCTATAACACGTTTACAACAGATGTCTTTCATTCAACGGCCGAAGCATCATCAAAATGATAGTTCTTTATATAGTACTACACTCTGTAATAATAATGGACATACTTTTAATTTGTTTAATTTAATTAAACAAACCAATAAACCGTTTTTCAGTTAAAATGTTAGCAAATTTCAAATTTAAAGAAATTGAACTTTGAAGTTTAGTGAATCACTATATCTTTTGGCGGAGATAATATGTACTATATATGTATATAATCATATATATTACTATATATATACATATTATAATATTAATATATATAATATTATCTTATAAATATCACTAGCCATAGCCATGCTGCTAATGAATCTGTTTACAAATCATCTAAAGGAACTTTTACCCTTTCGTGTAACACAAGTGTTCCATGACTTCATGAGTTAAGAAGCTCCAAAGATCCCAATCCAAACAAACATATTACCATCGCAATTCACTTACACCGAACTGAGGTTCAGTATAAGTGGAGAGAGGGTGACGGCGGATGAGGGTGTGAAATTAGAGAAATTCCTGTAGGTTCTCATGAAATTGGAAATTCAAAAAGAGTTGTAAGTTTATTGAAATTCTACGTAGTTAACAGTAGTTCACAAATAGCGATGTTAGAGTATAAGACAAGACATACACCAGTCACTCAGGAAAGACAGTGTGCAAAAACGTGCTTTACTTTTTAACCCTTTCCAATAAAGTTAGTGTTTATGAATGCGGTTTGTCTGTCCGTCAGACCGTCTGTTCACGCTCTAAGGCAAGTCACACACTAAGGTGACACATAAGACATGTCACTTGAATTCGCTAGAAAAACTGATTTAAAACAAGTTTGTAACAACTTTGTTCTTTGTTTCGACAGGTTTTTGCACTTCATGTTGCGCTTTATGTCGTTCTGTCGTCTCAGTGTGTGATATACCTAACTCCCATAAATATACTCAGATTCCCATGCAATTGATATATGTTAATGATGTTTACCATAGGATGTTTGGTATTCAATATGAAGAGTGTAGCATTAATAGTTCATTTACAGGGGCACTCAAAAGTATTTCATTACATTATGGTCAACGGGAAAAAATCGTTTGCAGTGCATTTTAATGACATTAAGCTATTTCAAATGCATTAAAATTAATATGTATCACTGAATTGCACTACAAGATGATTGCTATAGAATAGGGTGTTCCACTTCTCAACCAGATCCTGAAGGCAGTGATAATAATGTTGATGAATTATGCGAAATATCCTGTGTGCGTAAAGTTAGGGAACTGAGGAGAAAGACGATAAAGGGAATAAAGTTATTGAAAGTACGGACACTGGAACAAAACGAACAAAAATGTAATCTACTTAACAAGTTACATATCCAAACCCGTAGGGTCATCCAAATGAAAAATGAGATTCAGAATGAAAAATGAAATTAAGATTACCTAGAGGTAGATTTTGAAGAGGAATCTATGAGACTAAAAATTCCTAGACCCTGGTGACAAATATCAGAGCAATAATAAAATTTCCTATACAGGATTTCCACTCTCAACAATGTCCAATGGCTAATTCCTAAACCGTTAGTCATAGCCATACAGTTCCAATTACAAAAATGTTTTAAATGGGGGTAAAGAAGTATTTAAAAAGTGATTTGGCTCAATAGAATCATTTCTTGAAAAATTACAAAATTTAATTTTTTATACAATCCCCCGGTCCTTCAAGTTATAGTTAGTAAAACTTTCCTATTACACTTACAAGTAAGACAAATAAAAGTCCTATTATTCTATGATTAAAATGACCGAAGTAATGGCTGTTTAAAGTTGGAGCATATTTTTTGCCGCGAAATAGGGGTCATTTACAAATTTACTAGAAATATAAATAATCTTCAGATATATAAAAAAATAGTTGATAGTAAAATTAACATTGCATTATAAATTTGAAATCTATAATCATTCTGAAATATTAATGCAAAATATACAGCTGGTACTAAACATATAACAGGAAAAAAATAATAGAATTTTCGTTAAATAAAATGTTGAAAAGCAACAGCCTCGATTCTTTACAAAATGACACATATTTTGAAATGTTATTAGATTACACTAAGATGCAAATTTGTGTTGTCATGTGTTTTAGCTTTTGTTAATTAGTTCTTATGTATTTTGTAGCACTGAATCCAAAAATGGCCTTCATTTTTTATCACAAAGTACAGATTTTTTGCAAATCGTAAATTTGAAAAATAAAAGGTGAAAAATTTACGGAAATCTGATAGTATAAAATAGACGTGATTGTTATTTCTTTAACTTTTGATAATTGATTTTTATGTATTTTTTACTATCCGAAAATGACCGAATCCGAAAATGACCTTCATTCTTAACCATCACATCAGGATTTTTCGCAAATTGTAAATTTCAAAGTTTAAAAGTTCAAAGTTTTAATTGAACCTCTTCCCTTCCCACACCATCGGATCCCCAAGCTGTTTAGCTCTAAGAATCCCAGTATAAGCCAAAAATTGAATAAATTCTTGAATTAAATAAGATTAAATTGAATAAAAGAAGTTTTACATCCATTTTATAGTATCAGATTTTCGCTATTTTTTAAACTTTGAAATTTTACCATTTGCAAAAAAGTCTAACATGATGGTTAAATATGAATGTAATTTTTACATTCAGTGCTAAAAAGCACATACAAATCAATCGTAAAACTTAAAAAATGCAACCATCGACTCTATTTTAGTATTAGCTATTTTTTCAATTTTGAAATTTAGTATTTGCGAAAAATCCTGACATGATGGTTAAAAATGAAGATAATTTTCGGATTCAGCGCTAAAAAATACATAATCATAATTTTAAAAATACATAATTTTAAAAATAAAAAAAACACAACCATCGCAGTCTTGTGTTATCTAATTTAAAACTTTTTAGTAAACTTATTGGCAGTAATCTATCAGAAATTTTTTGTGTTACCCTGTAAAATAAGTACATATGCTAAGCACTGAAAATCATAATAATATTACATTGTCATCTGATTTACGTCAATATGTAAAATTTAACCTCGATCGCATATTTTAAAGTGAGTTGAATTTCGAGTACAAATTTTGAAATGGAAAGCCATACATACGATCATTTCAAGTTAACCCATTACCCGCTGGTGTTGTGTTCACGCAATGGTCAAAATAATTGCTCATGCTTAAATTAATTACTTTGCCACCACTATTTTACAATTTAAAAAATTGCCTTATTTATTGGCAGAAATTTTGATATTTTAATAAAGTGAAAATTATCTTTCTGAATTTGTGGTGACAAGCGACTTTCAACAAGAAATTTGAAAATTCCTACTTTATAGTTTTGGCGGTTAATAGGTTAAATAAAAGCTTATAAAAATAGCATAATTTTTGTTAAAAAAATCATGAAAAGAAACAGCTTCAAATCCTTACAAAAATCTGTCGTAATACGATTTCTTTCAAAGCGCAGTTACACATGAAATAAATCCTTCAAATACTTTAAGCACTTTGTTTACGACCCCTAGAAGCATGGCTAAACTCATGTGTATTCGGTATAGGTCAAAACTGAGAAATTTCATTAGCAGCCACTGGCCGGTAAGACTAGTTTTTTAAGTGACCACTTTTTTATTTAAAATACTAAACAGTAAAGTTTCTATATATATTAATCTAAAACTGAATAGCCCAAATAAATATTTTAATATAAATATATTAGAACCAAAAAAAGTAGAATCCTTGATGAAATGCAAGAAAATTTTATTCTTTCCTTGTAAAAAAGTGGCCGCTGATAGACAGTTTTGCACTAGCCACTTTTTTTCATTTACTGGCCCTGTGGCCGGTGGCTAGTGCTAATTTTGACCTTTAGTATTCGGATGTAGAAAAGTGGCATAAGTCTTGCATTTCAAAGTTTCGTATAACTTCATGAATTTTAGTGTTAGATGAATGGGACTTTTTTTGTCTTTCTTTTAAGAGAACAGGGAATTTTTATTAAATATCACTTATAGGGCCAGGAGACCATATTAAAAATTAAATTTCGTAACTTTTTTAGAAATATTTTTATTGATCCAAATGACTTTCAGAATAATTTTTGTAATTGGAACTATAGGTCTATGACTAATGGTTTAGGAATTAGCCATTGAACATCGTTGAGAGTAAAGACATACTGTATAAAATAATAATATAAATGGACGGTCATTTGACGACATATTTTCAAGAGAAACCAATGATTACACTGAAAATCGAATAGACCTTGCGCCGCCCTTAAATTTCCAAGAGGAATTATGCTTTATACCATAAAGTCATACCATAAAGTTAAAAATAACTGCAAATTAATTGCACACACTGATCAATGAAATGAACTCTTAAAAATAAAATCATCTGTCCAAAACATTACAAAATTAAGGCAACTGGATGCGTAAGAAAATGGATGGGTACATAAGAAAATAAATTAGTAAAAAATATTATGGATTGCATGTGGTTCTCTTTATCTCGGAAGTGTTTTTTCCCCTTGGAAGCCTTTATTTTTCAAAATCGTTCTTTTTTTCTCGGAATCGTTCCTTTTTTCTCGGAATCGTTCCTTTTTTCTCGGAATCGTTCATTTTTCTCAGAATCGTTCCTTTTTTTTGGAACGATTCCGAAAGGAACAACTCCAAAGAACTCTTTCCTTTCGGTGAACGATTCCGGCTGGAATGATTCCTTAAAAGGAACGATGTTGCCCATCTCTAGTATGAACCCCTGTATCAGGATCAATAAAATTGTATTTATGATTAACTTTAGCATGTCAGAATCCTTCTATTTCTATTCTATTTGTTTGGTAACCTTTCCAACTGTCAGAATAAATTATGCTATCATCTGCAATGTTTTCAATAATTTTATCAAGAAGGGTAGAGCCAGTTGTATTAGGAACAGTGACAACAAACGAATCTTTTGTTTATACCACCAAACACCCTCTATTCGGGTAATACTTGACCACAATTATTTTTACGTTTAGTAAACAAACTTTCATAAATTTCCACAATGCAATCTGGTCCACCTACCTTCTTGTTTGGTTTATTCTCCATATCCAAGACACATAATTCACGCATGTAATTGTTCCAATCTATAACAGTTTTATCTGATAAATCAAGTTGCTTTTCACAAAATTTAAATTGACGTCAACTCTTCGCACCAGCAGTATATGAATCAAAGCTGAACAAATTGGAATTCTGCTTCCCTCAAACCAGTTGTCTTTTCTAAGTCCCACTTGCTGATCATACTGTCTTAAATTACATTTCCAAAACTTACGTTTACCAAAATAAAGTTTCATGTCATGGGAATTGGTACATTTTCAAATATAAATAAGTGCTAGTAGTAAATCAAAATTACACTGCTAATCATATCATAATATTAAAATATTTATTTGCTTAAAAGACGTTATAAAAATACATTAAAAGTAAATTAAAAATCTATATTTACATGTTTTAACTCATTTTCTGAGTCGTCATCAGAATGTATAACAGAAAATTACAAATGCATATGAAAAATGGAAAAAATAATTTAATATAAACAAGTAATCATATAACGCGCTCTATATTTCCACGATTGCTCGTGTTCTCTCTATGTTGCGATGCTGTAAGTTATCCAACCATTCAACCCATAAATTCGGGATACGAAAAGCCGGGATAAAGCAGTATTACCTCTATTATATTTTATGTCTGCTATATGTTCTTTACATCTGATATTGAATTTTCGTTGGGTTATACCTATATAATGTTTTTTGATTCCTCCCTCCCTAATAGCGAGCAATCGGGAAAAATATAGGGTGCGTTATATGATTACTTGTTTATTTTCGATGATTTTTTCCATTTTTTATATGCATTTGTAATTTTCTGTTATAATATATTTCCGCTCTGCAAGCCTAGTGTTGACTTGACTTGATATTTGGGCTTGCAATAGTCAAAACACATGAGTGAAATGGTCATATTGGCAAGAAATAATACATTAACCCTTTCCAGTGCGGAGCAGTTCTGTTCATTAACTGATGAAATGGACTGACACTAGAATTTATAAATGAATTTATTAGAAAATACGAACTTGCGTATTTTAAGGTGTGTTATAAAAGGAAAATTTGAATTAAATATTCAAGGACACCTCTCGCGAAAGGGTTAATAGAAGTGACATAGTCATTCTGTAGCATTTCAACAATCGGGTACTGAATTTCAATTTGGATACAACCCCTAAAATAGTTTCATTTTAAAATAATTAATTACTCTGAAACTAATTCTATGAATTTCACAAAAACTAGTTTTTAGGCTAATTGAAGGGTGTAAAATTTATTTATGGTGTCAAATTTGGGTATTGCTATTGAAAAGGACAAACTTTGGGTTTGTTTTAATATGAAGATGGCCTCCTAAGCAAATTTTATATGTGTCATTTCAAAGTAGACTTTATTTCCTATTGTTTGGTTCCAGTAGCTTTCTTCTACAGTAATTTGTTGCAGAGTTAGAAGGGAGTGTTCACTTTTTTCCTTCCATGACTGTACATCATGACATGTACATTTTAAATTTTAAGATCAGATTATGTGGTAGTAAATTAACGATAATGGAAAAGGAAAAACATAGAAATGCGTTTTGATGGGGAATAATGGCTACTTAAAATTGAAAAAGATGAGTCTTGAAATCCGTCCTGTGTATTATTTTATCCACAGCAAGAAAATTTAGTGTCCAAAGCTTTTCTACCAACTCTTAATAAGTTACTAAAATAAATTATAAAATGTGTCGATGTTATCAATTTTAATTATAAATATGAGAGTCTGTCCAAAACATTTTGTAAAAATAAAATTACAGACCATATAATATCTCTCATGTAGATAATTGGCCGTCATAAACAACACCAGACCATATAGTACATTTTTTTAAACACTGAGGTAAGTTGGAAAGAAACATCAAAACTCTTTCTGGCATAAAGGCAAAGATGTAAAGCTTCATTGGATTGATAAAGTTACGTTGAAAACACATTTGTGACAGAAACTGTTGAATATTTATTATGTTAAGTTTCCTCCATGTGAATAGAGTTCACATTTAAAAAAAAAAATAAGAGGTATATGTTGCAGCGTGTGAGGGGGGAGGCATCTTGAGTTTACAGACATTTTTGTGGGATATGGCCAATATAAGGTTGGGAACCACTGACCTAGAGGAAACACTTAATAAATCATTTCAGATCGCCTCAAACCCCATCCTGAAATATGCTTTCCTTCTCCCTGTGCCTGAAGTTGTACTTAGGTGATGTGAAAGTTGCTGAAGTAAACTATGGTTCTGTACAAAAATATTGCCCTCCCTCTCCCAATTTGTAGAAAACTTTATTGAAAGTTTTTAACTATCATAAATTATAAAAGAAAGCAATTCCTACTACAGTATGGAACCATTTATCCGGAAACCAGTTAACCAGAAAACCAGTTATCCAGAATGATATTTCTGATAGACTGACTTCAGAATCTTTGCAGAAAAAGGTATCGCACACTGCCAGTTTGACATAGGCTTTGCTTAAACAATTGTGTAATTTGGTGTCAACATCTAGTATTTGAAATGAAAGCATATTTAGTTGTGTTTTAAATGTTTTAATTTTCATGCAGAGGAAACAGAAGAATTTTTGTTCCTAAGGGATTCCCATAATTTACCTTTTTTAAATTCTGGTTAACTTTTGATCTTTCTTGCATTGATTTTTAATCCAAGTAATCTAATAATTTAATATCAGAAATAATGCCACAACCACATATATTCCACAAAACTTATAAAATGGATGCTGCTTTCATGCACAACCAGTTAACCGGAAAATCCAGTTATCCGGAATACAACTGACCCCAAGCATTCTGGATAAATGGTTCCGTTTTGTATATAGTTTTTAAAAGCATTTTTCTTTTTTGTGTGTGGTGTGCATAAGTGGAAATTTCAATCAATATTATTTCCTGTAGTAGGAATACTTTAGTATTTTTGAGTGATGCAATATTTATTTTACAGTCAGCGTGTCCACTGCACACTATACAGCTAGACTGAAATTTTTTTTAATTATGGGTGCCTAGAAAAAAGTCAAGGAATTTATTCTTCTATACCAGTATCACTAATTTTGATTTTTCTCTAAATAATTTGGTATAAATACAATAATAAATTTGTTTTAAAAATTTAATACTGTACCAGTTATGGATCACACATTATTTTTCTTTTTAGTATTAAAAAAAATATATTTATTGTTCTTAAATACTTTGTTTGTATTTGTAGGAAATATATGATGGGATCCCACCATCTGAAAAAGTATTTCTGCTTATGGCTGCCATTGGAGCTGAAGGAGTGCAACCCGAAGTATGTTTTATTTTCAAAATAGTCAACTTGTTTATGATTATAAAAATACTTTCAGACTTAGTATAAATTAGAAATTAAAACATATTGCACTCTTTAAGTATTTATGCTTTAAAACAATATTCAATATTCTACAAAACTTTAGAATATAAAACAATATTCTAAATTTCTTTTAACTTATGTAGCAAAATTAATCAACTAATTGATAACACACAATATGCTTTTTACACTCACGAAAAACAGACTTTACGATTTAATATAAAAAATATTTTGTTTTGTGCAACAAAATTTTAAATACAAATAATTTGTTTTTATTGAAAAATTTGAACATAAATGTAAGCTTGTCTACTTCTTCATTCCCTAACCTGTTGTGCAGTTTAAGCTGAACTAAACCAAAATCAGAAAACAGTCTTTCTAAATATGACAGCTTATCATCTTTTAATGTCCGTTCTAAGTAAGTATTGTCCTACATGCCACATAATTATTGGTTTTACATTTAAAAATTCATCTTCGGATGTAAAGTTCGGAGAAAATTATTTTTTGGCTAAAATTGTCATTGCCAGGACAAAAGTTAACTTTATCTACAAAACGACATAATCAGTAACAGTTAACCCTTTAAGATCGAAAGATTTTTTGTAGAAATGAAAAGCTTTAGTGCTTTCCCCTGGTTAGTAGAATCATATTTGATTGAAAAAAATATTAAGAAAAAGACCCGATGTCAGGTTATGCCAAGAGAGGATTACGCAATTCTGTAGGTGCAGGCTCGACTTTAAATAGCACAAAAAGAGGAAAGTGTTTTTTCTTTAGGATCACCTATACAATTGTGCAGGTCAGGTCTTAAAGGGTTAAAAAGTTAATTTACCCTTGTTTTGACTGAAAATATCAAAAATATCAGATATGATATTTTGAAAATAAGTATTGGATATTTATCAAGATATATGTCCGAGGATATATTACGTTGAGTAAAAAGTTTCCCGCCAAATTTTTTTAAAATTGTAAAATGATACATACGAAATCATCAAAACTAATGAGGATAGTAATCTTCGTTTAAATCTACAATCGTCTGCCAAGGTTTTGGCAACTTTTCAATCCCTTCTGTGAAAAATTGGAGCATGTGTGAGTCCAGAAAGAGATCGAACTCATTTATGACTTCCTCATTTGAATCGAAGATTGCGCCATCAAGATGCAGCAGCAGATGAGAAAACAGATAGACATCTGAAGGGACCATGTCGGGGCTGTATGGTGGATGTTGCATTAAATCCCACTCTAGCTTGTAGAGCGTCCAGCCGGTCATCGTACTAACGTGTGGCCGGGCATTATCTTGATGAAAGAGAACCACCTTCCTTCTGAATTCATTTCTTCGTTTTTCACGAATGGCCTCGTGAACTTTGATTAGCATGTTGCTGTATATTGCACTGTTTATAGTTTGTCCGCTTTTCAGGTACTCTTTGTACAGAATTCCATGACAATCCCACCAGATTCAGATGAAAAGTAATAACCAAAAGGTTAATTACTTCTGAAAGTCATTAAACTGAGAGTTAACACGCATATGGAAACATGTGCTGACTTTCTCTGCCCAGAAACCTATTAACTGAAGCTAGTGAAATAAAGCAATATAAAACTATCTGCAAAAGAATATTTAAAGAAAAACCAAGCCATTTTATAACAAATAACAATTTTTATTAAAACATATTTAGTTCATAACAAAGATAAAATTAAAACCATAAAATAAGTCTTTCCATCATATGACATAAGTTCTCTTGTGACTCTATATCAATATGAACTGGAGCACCAAGAAAGTAAAAATTATTTCGAAGAAAAATATATTTTTAACTTTACACTAATGAATGTAATTAAACCAATTGAATTAACTTTTAAGTTTACTTTAATCAAAAACTATTAACTTTATTTAAACTGATTAAAAAGAAATAAAGTTTAGTTCCAAAAAGGTATTTATATCAAAAAAGTAAAAATGTAGATTTATATTTCAATTAACTATTGATAAAAATAAACTTGGTCCAGTTCAACTGAAATTAATATATTAACTATTGTCGTTTAAGAAACAGAATAATTATAAAAAGATTATAGTAATTAAATTCAATCTCTCTTCTTCTTATAAAAGATTTTCCAAAAAGTCAAGCACAACTTTATAATAAAAATAGCTTAACCGACAATTCAGACACCCTTAACTGCCACTAAAAAGTGTACTGAAAATACAGAAGCATGACAATCAACTGAAAGTTGATGTTAAATGAAATCCCGGACTGCAGCAAGCCCAGTGGAAATTCCCTAGCAGATACCGGCTGATAGAATTTCCAAGGAATTACAATTGCCCCGACACCACTAGTCACTAGTCATAACAGTTCCAATTACTCCATGCGGTAATCTGCTGTTGTGACAGTATCGGACCACCCCTATCATGACCTAGCAGCAGTATCGAGACGGGATAAACCCTGGTCTCTTAGAAACCATATCACAACCCTACAGTCTGTTCCTCCATTATAAAAAAGTAAAGTTGGCTAGATTAATATCAACAGATAAATCAGAATAATATCTGGACCTAAAATGTACTTTAAAAGAAGAGAAGATATAAACTGTAAATGAAATTAATCTATTTCAAACCAATGGATATAAGAAGAGTAAAAGAAATAAATATCTAATAAAAAAAAAATAAATATCTGAAAACACGCGGTGGGTAGCTGGCTCTCCTCCCGGCATCAACAAACCCTCACAAGAAATTGAATTGGTCATAACTCGCAAAGCAAAGTTCCTAGGTCAAAGTTCAACATGAAAAAAGTTTTGAAAGTTCTTGTGAATTCAGTGTCCAGCCAAAATCACACTAAATCCAAGGATAGAGTTCTTGAAAACTAAAAAATGTTTTCAGGAAACATGGCAAAAGTTCTTGAAAATTATGGTTTGAAATTTAACCAAAATATATGAAGTCACACATGAAGGTCACACTTTGTCAGCAGATCATAGGTAAGTGAAAATTTAATCATCTTCAGGATGTCAATGGCCCAGATCGCAGACCACTGCATACTCACTCACTTAAAACATTGATAAAACAGATGATGTAAACTAGTAGAAACCATAAATATGCTTTAAAAAAAAATGCATATTTAGATCCTTTTCCTTCAAAACAAAGCATCTCACTGTCACTGGATGCCTTCTGCTTCTCTCTTCCCATACTGACTGTGAACTACAGTCAAGGATCCATAATCCGCACTCCCATAATCCGCAATTTTCTATAATTCGCATTGCTTAATGAATGTAAACATTGAAACAAATTTACAAATTCTTGATGCAAAAATGATTTTTTAAAAGAAATATCTGAAAATGTTAAATATAAAAGTAAATATAATCAATTTTTTAATAAAAGAATTTGAAAAATGCATTTTTTTGAGATAGCATATTGGATTAATTATTATGTTTGATATTTTTCTTTTCATGTTATAGTGAATATGGAATTCAAATAGTGTCCAGAAATACGAAAATGACATATAATCCATAATACTCCATAATCCGCAATATTCCATAATCTGCACAACCTTTGGTCCCAACTTGTGCGGATTAAAGAACTTTGCCTGTACTTAAAAAACTTCATCTTTTATTCATTAAGGCTCCTGTCCCTGCCGGCGAAGACACTCATGAGCTAATGCTAATATTATGGGGAGGGATTTTTCTAATATCTTGTTTGCATTTCGACATTTTTAAATAATTTTTTTGCATTGGGTAACCGAGGTCCGTCTCTACATCTGTTTTACTTTTTCGATTTTGGTCGCAGATATTTTTTATAAAGTTACTTTCACTTTCAAAACCGGTCCTGAAAATGAAAGTGTTATTCTAAAAAATATCTGAAACCAAAATCGAAAAAGTAAAAAAGGTGCAATGTAGAGACGGACCTTGGCTATCCAATGCAAAAAAAAATATTTTAAAATGTCGAAATGCAAACAAGATATTAGAAAAATCCCTCCCCGTAGGATTAGCATTAGCTCATGAGTGTCTTCACAGGCAGGGACAGGAGGCTTAAGCCAGTCTCTAGGCAAAACCACTTTAAAAATTCTCCACTGATTATATATTCTTCAAAAATCAAGATCCATAACATGAGCCATGAAGTCAGAAAAATTTAAGATGTAATTTAAGTATAATTTTCAAAGTAATTAAAAAAAATCCATATTTTCATAAATTTATCTATTATACTTCACAAACATTAAATAATTCAATTAAAAAAATGAAACTAAAGTAATTCGACTAACTGCCCCCCCCCCCCCCCTTCCCGAATCGCAAAACATCGTTAAAGATTGATGAGAACAGCGTTCACCATCTTAATGCCGAACCTTAAAGGTTAAAAATGGCAATAATCAAAATATAACTAGGTTATGGAACATATATCTAATGAATTTACTGAAACAGAAAATAAAAACAAATTTTAATTTTTATCTTACATTACCAATTTAAACCAATTCTATATTAAAAGTTCATTTACAATAATATATTAAATTAATAAGGAAACACCAGGTTAGGGTTAGGCCCATAACCGTGATGGATTAAATTTTAAGAGATTAAGAATTAAGTAAGCAGCAGAGATAATATTTTAAGCAATGAAAGCATTACTGTAAATCCCTAAACCTAGGAAATGAAAAAGCAGTGAAGTTGAAAATCTGAAAAGCAAATAACTAATAAAATAAAGTGGTGCTCACGATTATACGTATAATACATATAAAACGTATTGTACCGATACGGATTTTTGGATAGGTATAATATGGTAAAACCGGTTTTCTACTTATACGTATAATCGCGAGCACTAAAATAAAGTAAGATGGTGAAATAAATACAAGTAAGTTTAAAAACAAACTGACGTTCATTTAAAACAGGATAAAACATTAAATAAACTTTAACATATAATAAAAGCAATAATTAAATAACTTACGACTCACATTATATCTATTAACTTCAAATGCATATTGAAATAAAAAGAACTAACTTCATGGCTATTTAGAGGAGACAACAATCAATCTTGTGATTAGCAGTAATCTAGAATAAAGCTACAATTCAATCAAATCTCATATCCTTATGGAAGATGACGGAACTATTGTAAAAATAACTTATTCTGAAAAACATCATTGACCTTGACTAAACGTAAACACTCCGTTGATCTCGCTTATCAATGAAGACACCATGACTCCATTACTATTCTTCTCTTCAATGAAGATGATAGCTAAAAATACGAGTCCAATATTAGGGCATTTATTTAAATGGCAGCTAACTTTGAAAAACAGATAAACATCTCAAGTGATGAAGCAAAGACTTAAATGAAACGAACACATTCTTGGGTCGACGAGATTTACCATTATTGTAAAAGACTTGATCAGAAATATATTAGTAACATTTATATTTAAACTTATATTTCGACAAACATTAACTATCAACATAAAGTAATAACTTAAAGAAACAAGGCAACACATTTAGACAAGACATCCCAGACGACAATCAGGAAAAACATTTAGGTACTGAAAGAAAGTGATAGAACGTATTTATCCGAACCGGCGAAACAAAACCAAGCCCATTACGCAATGCAAAGAGCAGGCAGCTCGGTGATTCTCGAATGAGGAGTCATCGTGCCAAAACGTCATGATGATGATGTGCTAGCAGCCGGAGCAATGCCATCTCGTGTCGATTGGCAAAACATCGTCATATGGGAAATAACATCAGATCATGTAAGGATTGATAATAGCTGGGACTTTGAAATAAAAGTGAAACAGAAGGGTTTTAATATAAGAGCGATAATAAGTAGAGGGATTTAATAGAATGTAAACAAACCTGTTAAATGGAAATTAGAAAGATAGAGAAGAGGATACTGCCGGAAAGTGATAAGATCAGGATGGTAAATATTTCTATCAATAACAACTTTTAATAATATATTTGTGTAATGCAATGTCCAGGAGCAGTATAAAAGCAATGAATGGTAAATTGTTAAAAACAGACTAATTTAGTTAGAATTGATTACATAAATACTATGGGATTCGTGACTAGTTTGCATTGAGTGGATCTCTCAATATGCTTACTGTGTCTTTAAAAGTTAATTAAAAACCTATCTTGAAAAACGCGGCACGGACCAAGGCAGCGTTGCAACTTTGCGACCTCCTTTCGAAGCGCGCTTAGCACAGTACCAGGTTTAAACTTTGAACAAGTGTTTTGTTTTAGCTAGACTGTAAAAGAAAAGATTGTTACTAAGCTGAATTTAGTTTTATGAAATGCTAAATGAAGTTTAAATACGCACTACTTTTATTGTCAGTACCGAATTAAGTTCATTATAAAGAGATTAGGATAAGATTAAAAAAAAAAAGTTATACAGAATAAAAATATTTATTATTTAGGCTTCATATCTCTTTGAATTTTTATGGTATGCCCATGCATACTTTTCTAGTATACAGTGCGTCTCAAAAGTATATGGACAGGCGCTTTTTTTTTTTTTTTTTGTAATAACAGTTAAAAAATGAAGCAATAATAATAATAAAAAAAGGCATATGTAATCATAAAATAATTTTATTACAATACAGAAATATCATGCTTATATCACATTGTTTGTAAAAAAATAAAATTAAAAATAAGCTGTTTTAGAAATGTATGGGCATGGACAATGAAAAGAATCGCTTTTATTACCATCGTATCTGTTGTAAATGTTTAATTCTTTTAAGTTATTTTTAGCTTACCAACTGCTTATTTTAAGTTTTAAAACCCCATTCAATCATCTTATCGTCCACCCTGCAGAGAACACCTTTTCCCGGCGACTGTGGAGATGTTTACGTTCTCAATCAGCGCTCGAGTCGAGTTGAGTTATCTCACAGTTGCTCTTTGGAAGGAAACTTCCATTTTTCTGGCTCTATAGATGGCGCTGTCGTTCTGAGGATGCACGACGCTTCATCTTTAGTTGACGTTTGCTAGGCTGTGATTCGTCCAGGTAATTAACTGTCCGTTTCGTGGTATTTTATGCAAATGTCTTACTTTTGAGGTGTATATATACCTGTACAAATTTCAGAGATGCATGCTTGCTCTCACATGCAAGTATCAGTTCGTTCTCATCTTGAACGAACATTTAATGTAATGTTAATGAGGGTATTCTTTTTGGAACACTTAGATATGTTCTTAGCTCTAGTAGAGCTCTGTCTAAAGTTAATGTCTCTTTTAGTTTCTAATAAATGTGTTTGCTTTTAAAATCTTTGTCATTTATCAACACCATCTCATCTTTTACATTTTCAGATAATTCATTAATGAGTAGAAAGAGTATGTTTTCCCATATTTTGGGAAACATCGGTTATGGGCCGCTCTTTTTGCCCATCATTAAGTATTTAATTTAGAGATGGTGTTAAAGTTAAAAGTTCTAAAAGCTTAAAGATGGGGGGGGGGGGGCTCTAAAAACTAAAGATGGAAATAGAGAAACTTAACAATTACAACTATGCCACTTGGAAAGATGATGTGACAGCACTTTTAATGGACAAAGGGGCATATGAACACGTTATTACTAAAGATTTAAAACTTAAAGAAGATGCAACTCCTAAAGAGAAGCGTGATTTTGAAATTAAAAAGAATCAGGCCTATAGTACAATATATTTAAATATTGGTAAAGATTTAAAGGCATTTGTTCAGTGAACATACATTTTTCCCAATTATGATTTATGGGAAGCTATTTACTGAATAATCACTTTAACTAAAATCACTTTAAGAGTTATTTATTGCTATAACTGTTATTTAAGAGAAACCTTATTGATGCTAATCTAAAAGCATTTATCAATAATAAATAATAGATCATTTTCTGTGCAGACACAAATATCTACTTAATATAAACAATCTAACAGTTTCATTATTATTGTGAAATATCTCCTTTAGCAATTAGCAATTTTCAAACCATGAATCATCTGAAATGGTGTTATACTTATAAACATTTCCTTATTGAAATAACTTTGTTTATCATATCAAGATATTCTTCTATTTAGACATTTTCTCAGTTGTTTAAAATTAATTATTGTGATTTATATGTGTTGATCAAGGACACTTCCTGGTTTCAGTGATTTTACATTAGAAGAAGCAGTTGAACTCGAGCATTCACACTGTACGCAACAGCTCATCTTTCTAGCTGTGATTTCATAAATTTTGCAACCAGGCATCCAAAAATCCTGACCCTTGTTAAACCGCATTTCTGTACCCTCATGACGATGCCAATCTACATTTGTTTCAATACAATTTTATTTTAATCTCTAGTGTATTTATTAACTGTTGACACAACATATACAATTCATCGAACAGCATTGATTCGTGATACTAAAGTTGTGTCAGAAGCTTGGGAAAGACTTAAAATTCACTTCCAGCCAGCAATGCGGGGAAGATCTATTGGTATTTTAGATGCCTACTTTAATTGTACTTATGATCCCAATGAAGCGATAGGACTGTATGGAGCGAGACTTAAAGAAATTTTAGAAAGTATGGGGGATACGGAAATTGAATTACCCGAAATTGTCAAAACTTACCAGCTAATTAGATTCCTTCCAGACACTTTTTCTGGTATCGTGCAAGCCATTTATAGATGGGAGAAAAAGGACTTTACCTTTGACAAGGTATTAGATGAGTTAATATTAGAAGAGGACCGTTTAAAGCAAAGTAGAAAAGATTCGCTTAAAGGGGAAAAATCGGCATTAGAAATAAAGTTAATAAAACCCAAAGAAGTCCGAAAAAGAGATAAATCCCAAAATCAGAATTGTTTTAAATGTGGGAAACCAGGTCATAGGGCTGTTAATTGTAGAAGTAACCTTAAAAATGCAAAACGGAAAAATTACATGACAGAAGCTAATTTTGGTCAAAATAACAATTTTCAAGATAAATTCAATTGGGTGTTTGACACCAGTGCATCAAGTCATTTTTTTAACAACAAAGACTTGTTTGTAACATACAAACCAGTTACAGTTAACAATACTAAAATGACTCTTGCTGTAGGCGAAGTAACTAGTCCTATTGAAGGAATGGGAAGCATAGATGTAAATTTCAGAGAAAATGGAAAAGTTAATGAAATACGATTACATAATGTAATGTACTCTCCAAAGTTAAGAAGAAACTTAATTTCAGGCGCAGTATGTGAGAAGAAGGGTTCCAAATTTGTAGGAAAGAATGGCAAAATAACCTTATTTGACAAAAAAGGTGAAGAAATGTTTTTGGCCTATAGAAAAAATGGACTGTACAGCGTGAAAACTACATACCCACAATCTGCCACTTATGTCGAAAATAATGCTATAACTTCGAATGCAACAGAACTGGACAAATGGCATCAGAGGTACTGCCACATAAACAACCAATACATTGTAAATACGTCTCAGCATGAAAAGGTAAAAGGGTTACCGAAGTTGAAATATCAGGAATTAAGCTGCGAATCATGCAAAATTGCCAAAACAAGAAGAGTATCTTTCAAATCTCAAGAAGCAGGTAGAACGAAGAAACCATTACAGGTTTTTAGGAAAGAAAGTAATAGCTATAAGGACTGACAATGGTAAAGAATTTGTCAACGATAAGTTTAAAGTTCATTTAGAAAAAGAGGGCATACAACACCAAAAAACGAATCCATACACCCCAGAACAAAATGGCCTTGCAGAACGATTTAATTACACAGCAGTAGATGCTATAAAAGCCATGCTGAAAAGTAGCAAAATGGATGAAAAATTTTGGGCAGAAGCACTTTGCTGTTTTGTATATGTATGGAACCGGGTAGCCAGAAAAGGTCAAGAGAAAACCCCATTTGAATATTTTTGTGGAAGAAAACCATCAGTGAGCCATTTAAAGAAGTTTGGAAGCATTGCATACGTTGGAATACCAAAACAACAAAGAAAAAAGTTTGACATGAGAACGAAGAAAGGACTTTTAGTTGGGTATGCACATCAAACTAAAGGCTATAGAATATGGATTCCAAAGTTGGGTCGAGTCATTGAAACAATAAATGTATCTTTTGATGAGGAGTTTGGTGCGAGAGATGAGAAGAAACAAAGCTCAAACAGCAGAAGGAAAGAAGCAAAGCTCCGAAGTGGAGCGAAGCTGGACCCAAAGGTAAAAAGTAACGAAGGTAAAGGTGAGATTAGCCATGGAAGAAGTCGCAGAGCAATTGAACATGTAGAAACTCCAGAAGCACCATCAGAATCTGAAGTAGATTCAGAAGTCGAGACAATGTATCAATATCAAAATAATGAAGAATCAAGTACCGACTCTGAAGATGATCAAATTCTGTGTAAAAGTATAAAGTGGATCGGAGAAGCGAAGGAAAGAAGAGATGGTTCAAGAGCAGACATCTACTATAAATTGAAAGTAAAAATGTAAGTCTTAGATCACACCCAGATGTGAAGAAGTACTGCTTGAAGAACATTATAAGATATGATCCAAATTTCTTTAGTTTTTCTGGAAAAGATGAATATTCAGGACCCGAACCAAGAGCTGAACCTATAACTGAAAACAAATTGTCTGACATTAGTGAAGAATCTGACACAGAATTAGAAGCCAATTGCATAGAAGTGGAAATTCCTAGATCATTTAAAGAAGATGTCGAGTCTAACCAAAAAGAAAAATGGATGAAGGCCATGCAAGAAGAAATCAAAATGATGGAGCAGCAAAAAGTATGGGAAATAATTCCAAGGAAAGATGGTGAGAAAATTATACATAATCGATGGGTGTATACTATCAAGAAAAACAAAGAAGAAAAAATTGTAAGATATAAAGCAAGATTGGTTGCGAAAGGCTTTAGCCAGAAAAATGGAGAATCCTATGAAGAAGTGTATAGCCCTGTAGTAAATTTCACCATCATTAGATTGTTTTTCACTATTTTAGTTGGACTTTTTGGTTGGCTCCACCAACAACTAGACATAAAATGTGCATATCTTTATGCAAAATTACAAGAAAGAATAGTCATGTATCAACCAAAGGGATTTAAAAGCCAAAGGTATCCAGATTATGTTTGTCTCTTGAAAAAGGCTATCTATGGACTCCACCAAAGTGGGAGGCAATGGTACTTTGAGATCCAAGATGTTTTAGAAGAATTAGCCTTCACCAGGTTAGAATGGACAAATTGTGTATTTATTTTTAAGAGAAGAATCTTACTACTCCTATATGTAGACGACATAATTATATTTGGAAAGACAGCTGAACATAGAAAGGAAATTATAGAACTCCTGAAAACTAAGTTTGACCTGAAACTCCTAGGATAAACCAAGAAACTGCTTGGCATTGAATTTGAAAATGAGAAATTGTATATCCATCAGAAAGAATACATCGAAAAAATTTGTAAAGTTTACTCGAAGTATAAAATTCCAATAATATCGTTACCTATTGCGAAAGGCATAATTTATTCAAAGAACGACTGTCCTAAAACTGGAGAAGAAATAACTGAGATGGAGAAATGCCCCTACAGAAATTTAGTAGGATGTTTAGGTTTTTTAGCAAGTCAGACAAGGCCGGATATTGCTTTTGCAATAAATCTTTTCAGCCAATTTCAAGAAAACCCAGGCATGATCCATTGGCAAGGTCTACTTAAACTTCTAGGCTATGTTCAAGCTACTAAAAATTTCAAGTTAAATTTATGAAATGTGACATCTCTAAAAGTGACATGCTATAGTGATGCTGACTACGCATCTAACAGAGATGACAGAGTATCCATGAGTGGAGTTATGATGTTTGTCGACAAAGCTCCAATTATTTGGCAAAGTTTCAAGCAAAAATGCATATCGTTATCTACGATGGAAGCGGAATACATCTCATTAAGTGAAGCAGCAAAAGAAATGATTTGGATAAGAAGAGTTCTAGAAGAAACTATCAAATCAAAATTAATCAAACAAGAATGTACTGAATATACATTACTGTGTGATAACAAAGCAGCTATCGACTTTTCAAAATCACCTATCGAAAATGCTCGCACAAAGCATATAGGTATACGCTACCATTTTCTCAGAAATCTAGTGTTCGACAACATGTTTGAGTTGAAATACGTCCAATCTTCACAGAATTTAGCCAATTGTTTAACCAAACCAGTAACAAAAATCTCCTTAAAAGCGTTCACTACTGAACTTTTTATCGATGAGTGACTGCCGTCCAATGGACATTTAAGACTGTTTGAAGTGAATCAGGACTTTATATGAACTTTTTAATTTATTTTTATGTATTAAACTGTTTGCAAATGTGTTTATACAGTTTTAAGATATTTGCATAAATGTTGTTTTTTTTTTTTTTTTTTAATCTTTCAATTGAAATTTAACTTTAAATTTAGTGTTAAAATCATAATGCATTATCTTCTTTAAAGTTTGCAAGTTTAAAGTATTTTTCCTTTTAGGTTTTGGCAACCTGCCTTTTTTTTTCAAAACTTAAATCGTTAATGTATGTATTATAGGTAAAATGTTTAAACTTTAAATTTTCATTAAACTCCTTTTTGTAAGTTTGTATTTCAGGAAATTTTATGTCAAAATTTAAACTTTATGTTTGGCATAACTTGCATTTTGAAAGTTTTTTTTAGGCTGTTCTCTGTCAGAGTGTACGAAGGGGGGCAATGTTGGAAATGTTTAATTATTTTTAGCTTACCAACTGCTTATTTTAAGTTTTAAAACCGCATTCAATCATCTTATCCACCCTGCAGAGAACACCAATTCCCGGTGACTGTGGAGATGTTTACGTTCTCAATCGGCGCTCGAGTCGAGTTGAGTTATCTCACGGTTGCTCTTTGGAAGGAAACTTCCGTTTTTCCGGCTCTATAGATGGCGCTGTCGTTCCGGGGATGCACGACGCTTCATCTTTAGTTGACATTTGCTAGGCTGTGATTCGTCCAGGTAATTAACTGTCCGTTTCGTGGTATTTTATGCAAATGTCTTACTTTTGAGGTGTATATATACCTGTACAAATTTCAGAGATGCATGCTTGCTCTCACATGCAAGTATCAGTTCGTTCTGATCTTGAACGAACATTTAATGTAATGTTAATGAGGGTATTGTTTTTGGAACACTTAGATATGTTCTTAGCTCTAGTAGAGCTCTGTCTAAAGTTAATGTCTCTTTTAGTTTCTAATAAATGTGTTTGCTTTTAAAATCTTTGTCATTTATCAACACCATCTCATCTTTTACATTTTCAGATAATTCATTAATGAGTAGAAAGAGTATGTTTTCCCATATTTTGGGAGACAGTATCAAAAAAATTTGTGTATTCTGTGCATGTAACATAACCACTTTGAAATACAAAATCACTGCTGGTTCCTCAATTCTAAAATAGTTGAAAATGACCTCGCAACGTTCAATTCTCTGCAGCTGATATAGTTAAAACTTGGTGTTTAAAGGCTTAAAATGTTAGTTTCTGATACTGCTAAACAAATGAGCCGTAGCAGATCTGGAATTTATGAAATTTTATCGAAAGGTGACAATGCGATTGCAAAAAAGCATTCCGGACGACCAATAGAAACATCTCAGTGACAAGATAGAGAGATAAAGACGAGCAGTATCAACCCCGGAGAAGTCTGTTTGTGAAATTACGAGGACTTTAGAATTTCCCGTTTCGAGATCTAGTGTTCGCCTTTGCATACAGGGAAGCAAATTTCTTAAATATCGTAGAATGTATTGGACACTATTCTGAAATTGCACCATGGACAGGCATGCCTTTTTTGGACTAAAAAATACATGCATTGGACGGATGAATGGTTAAATGTTTCCTTCAGTGACGAAAAAAAATTGGTACAGTATTGGGATGGTCTAGGACTAGAATCTTGTGAGTTCTTTAGTTGTCAACCAGGAGGGAGTTCTCTCATGGTGCAGAGCACCTTCTGTTTCAACAGAACAACTGATATTGCTTTTCTCATGTTCAACAGTGCTCTAGGGATTATCAAAATGTCCTCAAAAGCTATCTACTTCCAATTAGAAACACCTTAGAATGTGAAAACTGGAAATTCCAACAGGACAAAGCATCGATTCATACCTTCCCACTCAACAACAGCTTGGTTTACGCGGAATCAAGTAGCTGTTATAGACCGGCCAGCCATCAGCCCAGGCCTGAATCCAATTAAAAACCTTTGAAGAGTACTTGCACTAGAGGTTTATGCCCATGGTCGTCAGTTTTCGACTATTCAGGAATTAAAGCAACAAGTAGAGCAGAGTTGGTTTTCTTTACAACCACAGATTCTCCAAACATGAGTTTGGACCATGCCTGATATAATTTTTAAGATAATTTAAAGGAATGGATTCAAATACAAAATACTGCAAAACTCCATATATTTTTAGGATAGCCTATTTTGATTTTGATTTCTTTATAAAAATTGTGTAAAACTTATATTGTATTTCTTTGTTGTAATAAACTTATGTTGTGATTCCACATGCTTATTTTGTCCCTGATTATTGCTTCATTTTTTGAACTGTTAATTCAAAAAATCACCCGTCCATGTACTTTTGAGACGCACTGTATACAGCTATACCCAACCCTACATTGTATAGTTTTTTACAAAGTCTTATTATTCTTTTAGCAAAGATTTTTTTTAATAATACAGTTGATGATTTATATATTTATTGTACGAAACCCTCTGAGTGTGAGTAATACTTGCACTTGACCGTTTGTTTTACTTTCAAATTTACTTTTAAAAAATCGAAATCGGCTTGATACAGGAATATTTCGAATTTGACATCCTCATTGGCATCTGTATAAATTATCATTGTCCATTACAGTCGGGTTGGGTTGCACCTGATCCGAACAAAAAATTAAAAGTCAAATGACAAAAAAAAATTTGGCAACCCAAAATATTCAACCCAAAGTGAAAGAAAATTAATCTAATCCTTATTTTAATACATTTATGATACAATAGTCTACAATTATATCCTATTATCGATTTTGTCTGTTTTCTATGAAATGAACACATACAGGAGCATGTATACACTCATTAATAACCTGTATAATAATAATTCAAATATATATAGTTTTTTCATTTGAAAAATATGAGACTTTCTTTTGAAGAATCTGTCAACCTAGATCTGAAAGAGTCAGCACCTAATCTGAAACCGACCGAACCTGAAACATTTAAAGTCAATCTAATCCACAACAACAGCAAAAAGCATTAGGCTGACCAATGCAGGACGGTTGGCTATAGATCAGTCTCAACCACGTGACCACATGCCGCCAATTTTCCACCAACCAACAAAATCACCGCTCTTTTAGCATTCAGCCAATGAAAGTGGAGAAACCCGGGGAAAATTGGTGGTCAAACAAAAAACATTAACGTGGTTGTCAAGTTGGTAGGGTGTGATGTCAGTTGAAACTGAAATATTGCATGAAATCATTGAGCAAGAATTTTCTATTTAAATTTCCACAAACAAGTTATTTGTGAACCAGAAAGTAGAGATCAACCGAAGCAGAACTTGAATTTTGGTAATCTTCCTATTTTTGGCTGAAAACAAAAATGTCCATTTTTAAAAAAAAGTAATTAATACTTACATAAATCTGTACCTTGGAACAAAAAGGGCCAATGTCCAAAATTGAGAAATTTGAGTTAAATGCACGAATGAATTCAGGATGCGATATAAATCAATTGTTAAAATGGCCAAAGCCCTCCCAATATTAGATCATTGAAAACAAAATATTTTGTCGAGGCCAATGTTACTTACTGTTAATGTAATGTGTCAAACTTAAATTGGGTTTCCTGCCATTTGGGAAAAATGGACATTGGCCCTTTTTGTTCCAAGGTACAGAAATATACTGAGTTATTAATTAGTTGTATGTGTAATTAATTATACATGTGGCCCAAATTGACTCTCTGTGCCTCAGACCAAACTTTTTATTTTCATATAAAATAAAATGTAATTAATTCATCTACAACACGGAATGATTTTCTAATTATACGAATTCCATATAATTAAAAAATGTTTTAGGTGTACATACCATGATTTACTTTTTATAATTTATTTTGTAAATGATCATCTGTTATATTAGAACTTTCTCAAAGAGCATTTGAAACATGTCTGCGGCTTCAAATTAAATAATTTCAATACAATTAAGTCTGCAGCTTTTAATGAGCACATCAAAAACGTCATATATGCATTGCTGTCTTTATAATTTACACTCACGTCTTGCGTCATTCATGACTGATAATTATAAACTGTGAAGTTCATAAGCAATAAATAAAGATTGTTTCATTTGAGACTAATCAGCTCAAATCAAAGAGGAACGTTGAAAATTTTTGAAGGAAGAAACGAGATTTTTGGAATACAGACAGTTTCGGTCTGAGCGAATTTTTGGCAGCATTTCCACCGAAAACGAATTTTCGGCAAAACTCAGATTTGGGGCCAAAACCAAATTTTCAGTCAATCTCTACCAGAAAGGGTACCCTGAATAAGTGGATTTTGTTTTAACTCCATAGGGTAGCTGACAGTTGTGGTTCAAACTGCAGAAAAAAATAAACCTTTTCCCTTCTTCTGCTTGAAGAACTGCGATTACCTGAACATGCACATACATAATTGGCAGTACAGTGGATGCTTACCATTTTGTGATGTTCATCAGGGTTTTTATTTAAAATCTTGGCTAATTATCAAAAAATGAAAAATCTGTACATTAGGTATATTCGGACCTGTCTTCATCTATCCTTCAAATTTACAGACCTGTGCGATAAATTTCCCTAGCTATCCACAACACATGCATACATAAACTAAAACTTTATTAATATTGATTTGGTTTGAATTTCTGTTTTTTTTCTTTTCAGGAATCTGAATTAGCTGCTATCTTGTTGAGAAGATTGTTTTCTGCAGATTTTGATGCAGTGTTTACAAAAATAAGTCCTGAGGCTCAACAGCAAGTAAAAACTCACTTTCTTCAACTTGTCCATCAAGATATTGAATCTAACTTGCGCAGGAAGATAAGTGATGTAATTGCAGAACTAGCTCGTAATTTAATTGGTAAGCCATCATATAAATTTTCATGATTCTTAAAATATTTTACTAGCTTTTGAGATTTCATACTGCACATTTTGTGCTAAACTATTTCTTGAAGTGTTTCTCCAAGTAAAGCTAATGTTATTTTGTGCTACACCTTGTAGTAAATACTAAGTATGAAATTTTTAACTGTTGGATCTCAGTATTTGGTACTTATGTTTTTCAGAATACAGAGTTGGAAAATGTTTTTCATGTACAATCAGTATAATAATAATAAAAAACAAGTGGGTACGTGTGATCACAGATCGCACAGAGGGTTTCATTTAATATTTCTTTCAAAACACTTTATCCTTTTGAAAAATCTGTTAGTTCCACATTTCGCAACCAGGGGCGTACTCTATTCTAAACAAACCTCTATCCGAACGAAACTCCATTTTACATACTATCCGTAGATATATTAGTCGAGGGGGTTGTGCCAATAGCACCCGAGATAAGTAGGTGCCCCTGGTGGTAAAAAGTGGAACTAAAATATGTAAGGCTATGGTGCATAATATGAAAGAATGGTCAAAGGGGTGTCGGCAAAAGTTGGAAAGGTGCTCCCCGGTGAAAAGGGCGGAGGTTAGAAAAATTGCTTAAAATACACAAGTTAGAGCCCGGAGGAGTAAATAATGTAAGACTTTTTGAAAAGTTTGATTTGTCGTGCGGTCTGGGGTATTCAACTATACGTATGCAAAAATTCATGTCTCCAACTTAATTAGGGGCTCTCTTAAAAAGGATTGCTTAAAATACATATGTGGTAGCTCAAAGGGTTAAACGTAAGACTTTTTCAAGATTTTATGATTTGTCGCCTGGCCTCAGGTGTTCTGCTATAAGTATGCAAAATTTCAAATCTCCAATTTAATAAAGGGCTCAGTTAGAAAGAATTGCTTAAAATATGCATGTGGGAGCCCAAAGGGTTAAATGTATGACTTTTTCAAAATTTTATGATTTGTCGCATGATGGTGTTCAGCTATAAGTATTCAAAATTTCACGCCTCCAACCTTATTAGGGGCTCACTTAGAAAGAATTGTTTAAAACACACATGTGGGAGCCCAAACGGTTAAATGTACAACTTTTTCAAAATTTTAAGGTTTGTCACTTGATGTGAAGTGTTCAGCTATAAGTATGTAAAATTTCACGCCTCCACTCCAACCTAATTAGGGGCTCACTT
Source organism: Maratus speciosus (assembly GCA_963932465.1). NCBI lineage: Eukaryota > Metazoa > Arthropoda > Arachnida > Araneae > Salticidae > Maratus > Maratus speciosus. Next base: position 81,346,648 of record OZ010787.1, read on the forward strand.
AGAAAGCATTGTTTAAAATACAAATGTGGGGGCCCAAAGGGTTAAATGTACAACTTTTTGAAAATTTTATAGTTTGTCGTTTTATGTGAGGTGTTCAGCTATAAGTATGTAAAATTTTACGCCTCCAACCTAAATAGGTCCTCACTTAGAAAGAATTGTTTAAAATACACATGTGGGAGCCCAAAGGGTTAAATGTACGACTTTTTGAAAAATTTATGATTTGTCGTTTGATGTGAGTTGTTCAGCTATAAGTATGCAAAATTTCACGCCTCCAACCTAATTAGGGGCTCACTTAGAAAGAATTGCTTAAAATACATATGTGTTAGCTCAAAGGGTTAAACGTAAGACTTTTTCAAGATTTTACGATTTGTCGCCTGGCCTCAGGTGTTCTGTTATAAGTATGCAAAATTTCAAATCTCCAATTTAATAAGGGGCTCAGTTAGAAAGAATTGCTTAAAATACGCATGTGGGAGCACAAAGGGTTAAATGTATGACTTTTTCAAAATTTTATGATTTGTCGCATGATGGTGTTCAGCTATAAGTATGCAAAATTTCACTCCTCCAACCTAATTAGGGGCTCACTTAGAAAGCATTGTTTAAAATACAAATGTGGGAGCCCAAAGGGTTAAATGTACAACTTTCTGAAAATTTTATAGTTTGTCGTTTTATGTGAGGTGTTCAGCTATAAGTATGTAAAATTTCACGCTTCCAACCTAATTAGGGGTTCACTTAGAAAGGATAGTTTAAAATACACATGTGAGACCCCAAAGGGTTAAATTTACAACTTTTTCAAAATTTTATGATTTGTCGTTTGATCTGAGATGTCCAGCTGTAAGTATGCAAAATTTCAAGTCTCCAACATATATAGTTTCTGAGAAAGGGCTCTGTGACTGACAGACGGACGGACAGACAGAGGAGCGAGACGAATAGTGTTTCGTCAGATGAACGAAACCCTAAAAAAGATATGCCTGTCTTCCCAGATTGTTTATGATTCAACCACACCAATTGTGTCATTAGACTCAGTGTAAAGGAAAAGGAAATTTTTTAAATGAATGTCGTCTACATATTTAAAATTGTACCAACTTTAATTTTTCAAATGGTGACACCCTCTTTTGATGCATTTTTGTGTTCCTTGGATTAGATCAGTCTGGAAAAGTATATAGTTTATGCAGAGGTGCCAAGTATTATGGTTTGTCCGTAATTATTATGGATACACAACAAAAATTACGGTGTTACGGACATCAGTTAAAAATTATGGCAAAAAAAACTGCGAATTTCGTCAAAGGATTGTTTGAAAAAAGCAAATTTTGTGAAGGATCGCTTGAAAAAATGCGAATTTTGACAGAGTAACGCTGAAAAAACACTAATTTTGTCAAAGGTTGCATAAAAAACACTAATTTCATCAAAGGGTTGCGAAAAAACGCAAATTTCGTCAAAAGATCATGGACTTAACGTGATTTTAGTCAAAGGGTCGCGCAAAGAAGCTAATTTTCTCAAAGGATCGTGTAAAAAAGATGATTTCATCATAGGGTTGTGGAAAAAGCATGAATTTCGTTGAAGGGTGGCAGAAAAAGCATAGATTTCGTCGAAGGGTGGTGGAAAAAGTGCGAATATCGTTGAAGGGTGGTGTTTATCCCCAAAGCAGAATATGCTTAAATGTGCGACGTACGTCGCAGAACAATGAGATGTGCTGCAGAACATTAAGACAAATGATACTTTTTTTTTCATTGTAAAAAAAAAAAAGTGCATATTGATGTGAAAGCAAAAAGAATTCGGGGGGGAGGGGGGACTACTTTTGTTGTGTTCGAATCTGTTTAGGAAGAAATAAGTATGTCGCGCGGCAATCAATCTTTCTCCCTCCCTCTTATTTCACCTACTTTCTGAATAACTAGCGATTTCTTTCCGAACGGGAGTTGTCTTCCGCGAATGTGCAAAGAACGAAGCGGGGAAAGTTTTTCACTAAAGCTTAAAAGCTGGGAATCTTGAAAAAACGTGAATTTCGCCCAAGGACCACGTAAAAAACGCGAATTACGTCAAAACATCACAGAAAAAATGCAAATTTCATGAAAAGATCGTGGAGAAAATGCAACTTTCAACAAAGAATCGTGAAAAAGAATTGCAAAATTCTTCAAAGTATCGCGGAAAAACGCAAATTTCGTGGAAAGATCGCGGATAAAACGCAAAATTCGTGAAAAGCTTGCGGATAAATGCAATTTTCGACAAAGAATCACAAAATTCTTCAAAGTATCGTGGAAAAATGCAAATTCCGTGAAAATTTCGCAGAAAAAATGCGAAATTCGTGAAAAGATCACAGAGAAACGCAATTTTCGACAAAGAATTGCAAAAAAGAATCACAAAATTCTTCAAAGTATCGTGGAAAAACGCAAAATTCGTGAAAAGATCATGGAAAAAATGCAAAATTCTTGAAAAGATCGCGGAGACAACGCAACTTTCTTGACAAAATCATGGAAAAAAACACAAATTTCGTCAAAAGATCGTGGAAAAACACAAATTTCGAGAGAAGATCGCGGAAAAATGCAAATTTCAACAAAGAATCACGAAAAAAAATAAATTCTTCAAAGTATCGCGGAAAAACGCAAACTTCGTGAAAAGATCGCGGAAAAACGCAAAATTAGAGAAAAGATCGCGGATAAAATGCAAATTTCGTGAAAAGATCGCAGATAAAATGCAAATTTCGTGAAAAGATCGCGGATAAAACACAAAATTCGTCAAAAAATCGCGGAAAACGCAAAATTCATGAAAAGATCGCGGAAAAAACACAAATTTCGAGAAAAGATCGTGGAGAAAATGCAACTTTCATCAAAAGATCATGGAGAAAATGCAACTTTCGTCAAAAGATCGTGGAAAAAACGCAACTTTCGTCAAAAGATCGCGGAAAAACACAAATTTCAAAAAAAGATCGCGGAAAAAAACACTAATTTCGTGAAAAGACCGTGGAGAAAACGCAACTATTTCGTCAAAAGATCGTGAAAAAACGCAGATTTTGCAAAAGGTCACGAAAAAATGTGAATTTCGCCAAAAGATCGCGAAATTCGTTAAATGGTCACAGAAAAATGCATATTAGTTAGTGCCGGGGGGGGGGGGGGTCCCCCTCTGCTGTAACCTTTCTGAAAATTTCCTGTAAATTTATTTCATTGCAATTAATAGTAAAAATAAAATTTTTCAGTTGAGTGTAATCATATCGAATGGTAAGTAATATATATTAGTAAATTACAATGCTGATAGTTAGAAAAAACACAATTTTGTATGGAGCATACATAACTTTGTTACTGGCCAGTGGTTAAAATAAAAACTGGCCAGTGAAAAAAATCTGTGTACTGGCCAGTGGATAAAAATGTTAATTTTGACCTATGCTGGTTAGAGAAGATACTCCTGTATCCTGGGACCCTATGCACAGATTAGAGTTGGTTTAGGTACATTCAGATAGCAAAATTGTGGAAGATTCTTAGCACTTATCAATACTTTCATGAAAGAATTCATGTGGGGGAAATCATTTGAAAGTCTAAATGAATGTGCAGATGAACTGCAAATGTTTCTCTACAAGCCTAAAATTTTTAAAACTTTGAAATTTGTTTTACATGCTTTTAATGTTTTTCAAACATTCCTAAATGACTTCAAGGCATTAGTCGCATCCTCTGAAAAAACAGAAAATGCAAGTCTGAGGGACAAACTTTTATCAAAAAGAAATATCTTCAATATAATAGTTATTGCTGATATAATTTCGGTACTTGCTACCATGTTAAAATGTATTCAGGTAACAGATCTTTGTCCTTGGGAGTATACAGATTTAATTACAAATCTAAACTGTTATTTGCTAAACATCAAATCCCATCTGACAAGCCTTCATAATTGTGAGAATGTGCAACAAATTATTGATATTGTCAGATCATTGCCAAAATGTTTTTTTCAAAAATACAATACTTTCATGGCACATGTTTTCAGAAGAAAGTACTTTCCAAGGAGTACCTCTGCCAGACCTTCCAATAAGTAGCAAAATGTTAAGGTTTACTACTGATAATTCTAGTATATCGTATTTTATCAGTGACATCAAAGATATACTGCAATATATTGATACATTGCTGTGTCAATACAGCGTCTATTTTGGACAAAGCACAGAACTTGATGAGATCATCAAAGCAACAAAATATTTATTCAATTTTGAATATCTGATTTTTCCACATTCAGATGTGACAAACAAAGGATCTTTCCAAATTTTTAGAAATTCTGAATGTACTCCCTTGTGTTCATCCCTCCAAAGGGGAAGGGAAGGAGCTGTATTTTGAATACACTGTATTTCTTGATTGGGTTTATGAAACTGTCAAAGAGTGCCAGGAGAGTGAAACATATTTTTAAAATAAGACCATGTTAAAAAATTCTGTGAATATATCAGAGATCCCGAAATTAACCAGTTTTCTAACTAAAATTTTGTCTATTTCAGTATCTGTAGCTATATGCGAATCATGGGGGTCTACAATCGATAAAAATTTTTCTAAAAGGCCCAATACAGCTGATGGGAATGAAACGACCATTGGTACAACAGACAAACGTATGTTTATTTATACGAATGGACCTCCATCTGGACATAAATCTGTTAGGAAACTTGTAAAAGCTGGATTTATAACTATGTATGGACCAAATTTCCAAAGACATTTTCTTCATAAAAGTAATATGTCTAAATATCTCACTTCCAAAGTCAGTAACTTCTGTGTCAATGCCATGGTTAGAAATAAATCTTGCCTCCAGAATATGTTTCTTTTGTTTGACAGTGTTTTTTGAAACACATCTTTAGCATTTTTATAAAAGATGAAATTACATCCTTACATATGTATATAAACATTCCCCCCTTTTTTTTCACCCATTGCGCTTGCAGAACATTTTTGATCATCTGAAATTCCATTGCAGAACATTGCAAAGTATTCTGCTTTGGGGAATGGGACATACAAAAGTATTTCCCAGGGGTTAGGAATTAGCAGAGCTGCATTTAATTCAGTAAAAGCGTTAAGTGCTGATTTGTAACCCCAAATTAGATATAACTATTAATTAAAGAAAATGCTAGAAATAAAAAACTTAAATAAATAACATTTAAAAGACAAAAACAATATACATATTCTTAAAATAAAATAAACTTAAAAACAAATGAGATGTATCGTTAAGTTTACTGAAGTTCAATTGAAACAATATTAAACTTATCTGATTGACTATAGGATAATCATGACGTGATAAATACAGTATCTCTCTTATAACACATCACATAAAAAGGTATTTAACGACTGGAACTTTAAAGGAAAATTAGGTTGGATCCTAGAAGATATTCAAGTTCTTATAAAAGAACCACTTTACTTGCGATCACAGTCAGACAGAAACGATGATTTAAATACATAAGAAACTTTCAAGAAAAACTTCAAAGGAAAAAATCCCTGCCGGCCCGGCCTACAGGCAGAGGTAGAGTTTGAAGTTAAGTATACTAATTTCACCAACAAAAACAAAACCATTATTAGATATAAATCCACTTTAACAGTTTTATTTGTCTGCTTTTGACGAGTTTTTATTTCCTTTTTATAAAATAGCTGGTTTTATCAGAATCATGTTAAAGCAATATTAAAAAAAATATTTTTCCATACTCAACAACTCGAAACTTTCTGGCACATTTTCAGATTCATTTTTAATTTAAAAAAAAATATGAAACATGCTGACGTGATTTTTGAAAAGATTTATAAGCCACCTGTGTTTTTATTTTTCTTTCAAATAATTAAAACTTGATTAATAAACAATTATTTTCTCAGTAGGGCAATATTTTTCGTTTCTAACAATCGCTTCGGGAAATTCTGTTCAAAATGCCCACTTTGACATCATTTTTTGAAATATATTCTGCCTCTATCAAAAAATCGATCATTACTGTACATTATATAGTTTCTGAATAAGAGAATCTAGCAATTGGATGCGTTTGAGAGCAAAAATGAATTTAAAAATGAGTAAGAAAATAGACAGTTTGGATTTGAATGCACCCTTAATAAGATGATTTTTTTCTTCAATCGCTATGTATTTTTAATTTGCTTTTGCTGTAAGAATTGGCCTTATCAAAAACTTCTCTATATAAATATTGAAGACAATATTAAGAAGATATATGATAAATCCATGGAGATTTTATATCTTGTGAATTGAAAGTTATTAAAATTTTTCTCCTTCAACACCCATTTTTTGTTTTAGTTTTTAATTTTTTTTTTTTTTTTTTTGCGGTACGAATTGGTCTTATCAAAAACTTATGAATATAAAAGTTGTAGATCATATTAAGGAGATGTATAATAAAATTATTGGATTTTGATATCTTGAGAATTGACGAAATAAGGAATTTTTTTCTCCCAAAAACCCTACTTTTTGTGCTCCTTGAGCCTATTTTAAATTTTATCAAAAATCTGTGATGCATGAATTTTTGGCACTATTTTTAAAATTAATAAAAACTTTAAACTGATTTGATATATACCAAAATTAAGAAGTTATGGGGTTTTTTTGGTTTTCACAAAACCCCTCCCTATTTCCACCCCCTTTGTCCGCTTTTGCCCATTAACGAACTTGAGCGAGATTTTATGTCCCTTGATTTTATGTATCAGTTTGAAAGAGATTTGTGCAGAATTGCGGAAGTTATCGTGTCCAGAAGAAAGTGATAGCACAATTGCTTCGGGAAATTTCGTTCAAAATGCCCATTTTGACATCATTTTTTGAAATATATTCTGCCTCTATCAAAAAATCGATCATTACTTTACATTATATAGTTTCTGAATAAGAGAATCTAGCAATTGGATGCGTTTGAGAGCAAAAATGAATTTAAAAATGAGTAACAAAATAAGCAATTTGGATTTGAGTGCATCCTTAATGCAATGATTTTTCCAACACAATCCGCTTCGGGAAATTCGGTTCAAAATGCCCACTTTAACAGCATTTTTTAAAAATATATTCTGTCTCTATAAAAAAAATTGACCATTTCGGTACATTATATTGTTTCTGAGTAAGAAGCCGTAACCATTGGAAGCCTTTGAGAGCAAAAATGAATTGTAAAATGAGTCAGAAAATAAGCAGTTTGGATTTGAATACACCCTTACTTAGAATTTTTTTCTTCAACCGTATGTATTTTTAAATTTTTTGCTGTAAGAATTGGTCCTATCCAAAACTTGTCTATATAGATGTTGTAGACAATATTAAGAAGATATATGATAAATTCATGGGGATTTTATATCTTTTGAATTGATGGAGTTATGGATTTTTTACTTCTTCAAACCCCCTTTTTGTTTTCGTTTTTAAATTTTTTTTGCGGTACGAAGTTTTTTTCTCCCAAAAACCCTATTTTTTGCGCCCCTTGAGCCCACTTTTAATTTTTTCAAAAATCTGTGATACATAAAATTTTGGCCCTATTTTTAGAAGTAATAAAAACTTTAAACTGATTTGATATGTATAAAAATTAAGAAGTTATGGGGGGTTTTCGGTTTTCGCAAAACCCCTCCTTATTTCCATCCCCTTGGTCCGATTTTGCCCATTAACGAAGTTGACCGAGATTTTATGTATCAGTTTGGAAGAGATTGTTGCAGAATTACGAAAGTTATCGTGTCCAGAAGAAAGTGATGTAGATAGATAGATAGATAGATAGATAGATAGATAAAGTTTTTTACTGAGGGTGGTTTTGAGTTCCAGGGGTCATGATCGGTGTAGATCTGCAAAAATTTTTCAGAAATTCCAACATGGGAACGATCCCAATAGGTAGTATTTCATACGAAATCTACCTAAAACGGGGATGATACCAGTACAGTTGACGAACTCAGTTCAGCAGATCACACTGCATGACAACAATCATTTATCCTTACACAGCACGGCACTAAGTACTTTATTCAAAGAACTTCATTACACAATCTTAACTATCGTAAGTATATTCAACTAAAAAGCTCCTTTTATTTATATCAAACATTATGCTTAAAGAAAGATGACCTCGAGAAAAAAAACCCAACATCGGTAAACATCGCCAAACAGCCACACACCTCTTGAGGTACTCAGACATCAATGGTTAACAGAGGCTAAAGGTAAATCCTTTTATCCTCCGCCGATGTCCGGAAACCGGTGAATACACAGAACCGAACTATTTTCTACCTGTTTCCAGATCGTCATATGCAAATATTGAGGGAGCAATGGAAATCACGGAACAAGCCGCGATTACGTCATCCCTCAATGCCATCTATCAGCAAAAACAGTAACCGCCAGGAAAAACAGATGATCGAGCTGAACACGCGAGAGTTACGGCGAAATATTGATGTCAGCATTCATTATAAAGAGGTAAAAGAAACTAAAAAGTAAAAGTACTATTTCTTTATATTTAGATAAGAAGAGAAAGTCAAAAAGGAATTTATTGTGAAAGGTAAGATTATTTTTCCTTACAGATAAAATATAACTTAGTAAAGATAAAGTAATTAGTTATCAAGGGAAAGATTAGAGGCAGGAATATTTATGCATACATGCAATACAAGCCACATATAATTATGGGCAAGTATGCTAAAAGTATGCCAGTAAACATAGAGAATATATGCAAGGTGATAAGACACAAGGATAAGGCATCTTATTTTTCTAACAGTGTTAGCATATAACGTCATCTATACATGAAATTCTAGGATTCTATGCACCCTCTTTCTTACTGCTTTACTTGTTAAATGCCTTGTATTTCTTTATTTAAATTATCCCTTTGTAGCTGGGCTGGTCCTCTTCCATCTTTGTTATTCTTTTACAACCTAAATAAATCCTCCCATCACTTCATTTCATTGCCGGTATCAGGGGCAATCCGTTCCTTTAGCATCGATCGGCTTTACAACGTACGAACCGCTTGAGGGGCTAGTCTCTTCGCGTCAACAGTTGTCAGGTTAGCCGGCATTTGCCATCTTTCGACACCAGATGGACTTCAGCCGTATGGAAATCTACACATGACGTGCGAGCAGCTCTCTATGTGGATCGACCGGCAGCTATACTTCTTGTGCACAGGACGTAGCCATCAGTTTCGAAACTTATGAAGTATGTTATGCAACGCTTCGTATTATTTTAGTAAGAGTTCGCCAGTGAAACGACTCTAATACACTGACGGAAAAAAAAATCCCAACACCAAGAAAGACTTGTGTTAGATAAATGAAATTTGGTAGGTGTGTTTATACATCTGAAAGATGACATCAATTCAAATTTCGCGCTTTGTGCATAAGTGTGGCGCTAGTGGCGCCACTCAGAACTTGCAGATCAGGTTTACTTTAAATGCATGCTGTAAAGTTCGTAGGCGTTATTTAGCTACGAAACGTGACGTATTGAGTTGATGTTAGCCAAGAATGCCTTTAACAAGACGAAGAAGCCACTGTCAACAGCTCACCGAGTTGGAATGAGGTCGCATATTTGGGCTATGAGAAGGTGGATTTTCTTTCCGCGATATTGCAGAAACACTTGGCTGGAATGTATCCACTGTGCATGATTGTTGGAAACAGTGGTCAATGGATGGTGCTGCATCAAGAAGACTGGGTTCCAGGCGGCCTCGTGCACTCCTGAGAGGGAAGATTGCCGTATTCGGCGTACGACTGTGGCGCATCGTACTGCGTCTGCGGCAGAAATTCGAGCTGTAGTTGGTACCACAGTTACACAACGAACTGTTAGAAATCGGTTACTTCAAGGACAGCTCCGAACTAGGCGCCCTGTAGCGTGCATTCTACTGACTCCAAGCCATTGCCGTTTGCGACTCCATTTGTGTCGAGCCAGAGCTCATTGGTGGGCGGAGTGGAGATCTGTTGTTTCTTTTTCATCAGAAAACACAACAGATCTCCACTCCATCCTCCAATGAGCACTGGATTGACACCAATGACGTCGCAAACGGCAATGGTTTGGAGTCAGTAGAATGCACGCTACAGGGCGCCTGGTTCGGAGCTGTCCTTGAAGTAACCGATTTCTAACAGTTCGTTGTGTCACTGTGGTACCAACTACAGCTCGAATTTCTGCTGCAGACGCAATACGATGTGCCACAGTCGTACACCAAATATGGTGATCTTCCCTCTCAGGAGTGCACATGGCTGCCTGGAACCCGGTCTTCTTGAGGCAGCACCATCTCTTGACCACTGTTTCCAACAATCATGCACAGTGGATACATTCCAGCCAAGTGTTTCTGCAATATCGCAGAAAGAAAATCTACCTTCTCGTAGCCCGAATATGTGACCTCGTTCCAACTCGGGCAGCTGTTGACAGTGGCTTCTTCATCTTGTTAAAGGCATTCTTGGCTAACATGAACTCAATACATCATGTTTCGTAGCTAAATAACGCCCACAAACTTTACAGCATGCATTTAAAGTAAACCTGATCTGCAGGTTCTGAGTGGCGCCACACTTATGTGCGAAGCGCGAAATTTCAATCGATGTCATCTTTCAGATGTATAAACATGCCTACCAAATTTCGTTTATCTAACACAAGTCTTTCTTGGTGTTGGGATTTTTTTTTTCCGCCAGTGTATTTTCGGTGCATCAAGCATGGCCGTGTCAAGGCATGCAAAGATGACCTGTGCTCAGATAGCTGGAGTTTTACAATGTTTCATTTTATTGAAACGAACCTATTTTTTCCAATGGCCTATGGGCATTGACTGTCTAATATTGCAGAGTGATGGAGTAGAAGGAATGGAATATTTATTGCGGAGTCAGCAGCATTTACCTATGGCCGTTAAAGCATTAGTAAATTGTAAAAGTGAGGTTAAATTTCCCTCTGGTTGTTTTTAGGCTGCGTCGAATGTCTCTGTCAGTATTGAAATGTTAAGGACGATAAATATTGCAATCTCTGGTCTACATGATGCTCCTAGTTGTTTAAAAAGGGTTGTTTAAGAAAACTACATTACTTTCGGAATGGCTTGTAGAGTTAAAAAGTTTAGCAGATATAAGTTGAAGGTTTAAGATTAGTTTCCGAGCCGAGTCGCCATTGAATCCGTAAGTTTTCAAATGTTTCTTTTTTTTTTCATATAACGACGTGCTGGAATGTTTTTTCTTTTATTTTATTATATTTTTCTCTCTCGTATTTTTTAATAGCATAACTTAAGTAAATGAAATGTAATTTAAATTAAAGTTAATATTTTTGAATGGAGTTTAAGAGTTAAATATATTTAAAGTTATAATAATTTATATGTTAAAATGCTAACTTTTCAAAATTAATGTCTTTGCTGTTTAAACAAGTTTAAATGATTAAGTTTTAAAACAAGATTATCTTTTCTTTTTTCTTTGCACATTTAACAGTTGCATTTTTAACCCTCCATGTTCCAGCATTAACTTAGCCGAGTACGGCTGTTACAAGTTGAATTACTGTATTTCTATCAACCTGTTAAAATGTTAAGACAGGGTTTGTTGTTACAACTGAGACAAAGTTATGTATCTAGTTGTTATTTATATACAGTTGTTGTTGTTATTTCTTTTATATGTTAATAAACCCTTTTTGTTTTTATCTTAACTTTTGTCGTCTTTCTATGTCATACACTTTTGCACATTTCTCTCTAGCCATTTATTCATTCCATTTCTTTTTCAGCAAATTTATACTTCATAGCATTTTTACCTTAAAATTTTTAGACCTTTAAATTACAACACTTCCAGTTGCGTGTTCTTAACTGTTTTCTTTTTTTTTTTCAGACCCCGGCTTTACTTACGTAATGCACCGGGACAGCAGGTGGCGGAAAAAGCGCGACTATAGTTAAAAGATCGCGAAAAAAAGCGAGACTTTAGTCAAAAGATTGTGAAAAAAGCACGAATTTCGTCAAAGGGTCATGTAAAAACAGCTAATTTCGTTAAAGGATCGTGTAAAAAAAGCTAATTTTTGTCAAAGGATCGTGTAAAAAAAGCGAATTTTGTCAAATTCGTGGACAAAACTCATTTTATACTTTAAAAAAATCACGGAAAAAACGCGATTTTAGTCAAAAGATCGCAGAAAAAGCACGAATTTCATCAAAAGATCGTGGAAAAAGCACGATTTTAGTCAACAGTGATAGATGTAAAACCCTGATACCTGTCTTGATGCTGTTTGGGAAATATCTCCTTTATGTTTCACTTTCATTCAGCTATATACTTTACATTCATATTACATTTCTTTACTTATCTATATAACATAGTTTTTATTAATACAATAAAGTCATTCTCTATTTTACTTACTGTTTATTTACTTTTGCTATCTTGCCTTTAAATCCTTTTTTAAAATTGTTTATTTTTTGTACGCTCTTTCCTACTTCCGATTTTCAGCCACCCAAGTGCAGGCAATCAGGAGCATTTAATTCATTTCGAATGACAAGTGTTTCATGACCGCCACCAGATGTCGTTGTTTGTTTGAAACTACTGCACATCGTTCGTACGACGTTTCGTCACGATGTCCTTCAATATTCATCTTCCACTGTTCTGTGATTGATTTATTCATTCACCCAATTCATATAAGTAAAGACGGGATTTCTTTCCCTTTACCTCCTTCTTTTATGCCTTAGTTTAGTTTGTTACCGGCATTTTAACAGTGGTTTTCGTTGAGAATATTTTTGAAGTGTTTTATTATGGCGTTTGATGTTAATCTTAAGTTCTGTTAATATTTCTTCATTGAACGTAAAAACCATTTCTTACCTTTGTTGTCTTGCTTTAACTTTTTACCGCCGACGGCGAGCGTGTTTAAGGGAATCATATGGATTCATCTTGTGCTCCGGAATCTCGGATGAACTTTGTTTTAGTGTTTGCTGAAACTAAAGACTGTGATTCACCATATGTCGCGTCGGCCGATATTGTGAAAGTAAATAGTTAATTTATTCAGTAGTTATCTGCAGTCATCTAAATGTTTCTCCATGCTGTTCTTCAATCAAGTGATATCATTTAGAAAGAAGCTATCCTCCATTTCAGTTTTGCTTTGAGGAGTATTGTTAGATAGTGCTCAGTATATTTCGTGTACGTATTTCATGGAAACTTTAGGATCGCATGGCCACTTGATGATTTCAATCCTGTTCTTCATATCTCATGAGGGTTTGTTTTATTTTATTGTTAAATCTGCTTTAATAGTTCAATATGCTTTTAGCTTGTATATTCCTAAAATTAATTTAATATTCCTAAAATATCATCAGATTTAAAATTTTGGTTTTCAGTGAAAGAACCCAAATGTATTCTAAACTTTTTTATATATATATACACAAAAGCATAATTTTAAAAATTACTAAAATCATATTGAAAAATCATGAATTATGACATACATAAATTTTTACATAAGCAGAATGGGCATCGTACAAAACATAGGTATTTAAGTTTACAGTTCATTTCAATCATTATTTTTTTAGATGTAGTAAAAATTTACTAGAAAATCAGAAATAGCAAAACCAGAAAATTTATGTGAAAAATTGTAGATGAAAATTTCTTTTGGTTTATGTATGAACTAGCTGACTGGTCAGGCGTTCCATGATAATGTAAAAAAATCTCATGAAATGCGAGACAACCCTAAAAATTGCAATAAAAAATCTTGAAAAATTTCAAAACTGCTGAACGAATTATGAATAAACTTTATTCAAATGAGAACAAAATTTACTATATTCGGGATTCGTCTAAAAAATATAAACCGGGTGAAAAAATCGCAGTGAATGGTGGAAAAAAAATGAAACTCACAAAAAAAATTGCTATAATTTTAAAAATCACGGAGTCAAAATTGACTATATTGGGATAAAAGATTAAAACAAGATTCTTTTTTCTAATGTGGAAAAATCGTTCTGAAATGAAAAAAATAAAAATTGCTAAAAATTCAAAAATTGCAGGGATAAAATTTAGAACAGTGGGCTAAAATATTGTAACTGGAATTCTTCTGTGAATGTCAAAATATCAACACAGAGTACAAACGCACGCTAAAAATCGCATTGGAAATCGTTACAAATTAAGAAATCATTGAAGACAAAATTTACTGTATAAGGTTAAAACTTTAAAACTGAATTATTTTTATGACTGTCAAAAAAATCACTGCGGGAAAGCAAAAAAATAAAAGTAGCATTGAAAATCGCAATAAAATTGCAAAAACTTTAAAAAAATTACAGAGGACAAAATTTTCTGTATAAGGCTAAAAGTTTGAAACTGAATTCTTTGTACGAATGTCAAAAAATCTCCATGTAATGCGAAAAAATGTTTAAAATTGCTAAAAATGTATAAATCGCACATAACAAGATTGACTATAGGGGAGTAATACATTGTAATTAGAATTCTTTCACAAATGTTTAAAACTCATCATGGAGCAAAAAAAAAAAAAAAAAAAAAAAAAAAAATGCTGAAAGTTGCATTAAAAATAGCTAACAATTAAAAATTTCGCATTGAACAAAATTAGGCTAAATGTTTGTAACTGCAATTCTTCTTTTGAATGTCAAAAAATCGTTGCAAAAAAAAAAAAAAAAAAAGGTAAATCTCATTAAAAATCTCAGAGTACAAAATTTACCATAGTGGGCTAAAAATGCGTAATCGAAATTCATTCACGAATGCCAAAAATTTGCAACGAAATGCAGAAAATAGTGTTAAAAACACGAGGGGCAAAATTTACTATATTAGGCTAAAAGTTTGAAACTGAATTCCTTTTACCAATGTTAAAAAATCATTGCAGAATGTGAAAAAACTCTAAAAATCTCTTTAAAGAGTTAATGGAAAATTCAAAAATCGGTGTGCGAATTCCGAATAAACTTCATTGAAAAAGGGCAAAATTTACTATATTGGGCTCGAAGAATAATAATGTTAATATTATGAATAATAATTTTAATGTAAAAAAATTGTCGCAAAAGTTGAAAAAGGCTAAAAATAGCATAATTAATCTAATAATAATAATAAGCTTTTGAGGGACATAACTGCAGATATAGAGATACCTTTCAGCCAGCCTCTTCAAAACTCGGCAGACAGACATTCTCACACATGAAAACTTCTTTCCTTTTTATTACTAGCTAACCTGCCTGGTATCACTCAGGCCCCTGATAATAACCTTGAATTCATAGTATTTTATTTCGTTAACCTGTTTTTGTAAGAATTTATACTTTTAAATGAAAATCCTACCAAACTAACTTTGTATTGGAAGTCCTCACAATATTAAAGTAAAATGTATGCTTTTTAAGTGGGTGCTATATGCCTTTTTGTATCTCATCGAAAAATAGCCGATTCAGAATTTTGAAGTGTACAAATTTATTTTTCTCATTGGTAATTTAATATTTATAAAAAGTATATATATAGTTCTTATTGTCCAAATTCTTTAAAATCTTTGCATGTCATTCATATATAATGATTTTTTAAGCCTGCTTAAAAAATTCATGAAAAAATAAGTTCTAAATAAGTTGTCCAAACTCTTTGATATTGTTTTCATTTATAAATAGTTTGAAGCCTGCGAAAAAAAAAAAAAAATCATGGAATATTTAGTTGTAAAATGGCTGTTTTCTTCTCACCTTTTCTTCTTCTGCATTAGGTCATTTAATATGAAAAACAAACTAGTTCTTATACGCCAAATTCTTTGATTTTTATGAATTATAATGTTTTGGAAACTTGTGTATAATTTCCGTGAAAAAATATGTATATTTAGTTTTTAAAAACATAGCAAAAGCCATCTGCATATTGGTGTTTTAAACAAAAATTTTGCAGATTATTTTTTTTTATACTTTTAAACGTCTCAATGTTTCAAGATTTTTAGTGATGTAAATTAAGTGTACAAAGAAAATGTAAAAAGTTTGTGTTAAAATACCGATATTTAGTTACTTTTAACATAGGGAAAAAAAGTGCGCAGAGTGACTTTCAATCACAATTTTTTTTTTAGTGTTAATATTTGTACTTGTTGTAAACTTATTCACCGTCATAGAAAAGAAAGTATTCAAATTGATTGATTGATTTTTTGCCTTTAAAATTGATCCCGAAACAAGCTACGGAAACAGATGTAACATGGGGAATCTATACTAATAAAAGACAGTTTTGCTATGTGCATGCATATGTGCTAGTGGAATCTACTGCATGTAAATCTAGAACTTCGCAAGATTTTGATAAATATTATGCCTATCATTTTCATGTTTTAATAAAATGATGATGATATATTAATAACAATGTCATTATAACAATTTGCAATATTGTTATTTTATAAACAAATGAGTCATGTTAAAGATATGATAAACAAATACACACACAGATGCACTTCCGCTTGTCTTTTAATTATTACATTAGCGATTCCCTCCCCCCCTCCCTTCCTGGAGAAGCATCGTTACAAACAGAGTAATGCCTGACAAAGAGACATACATATACACTTGTCCTTGGTCATTACTTTAGAAACTCCACCCCTTTCAGGAGCCTCAATGCACTCAAATTAAGGCCTCCAAACATGAAATATCAAGTTTTGATATAATAATGCCATTAATAAAAATAAATGTATTGTAGGTAAAAACTATCCAAGTTCTAGATTTATTATTAATATACTAGCAATAATTTTATTGTTAAACAATTAAAACAATGCTACAATACTTCAGTAGATAAGTTTGAGTGAATTTTATTTGAACTTGGCATCCACTTACATATCGCTTCTTTTCTTGCCAGTTTTTCACGGAACTTGGCTCCCCTTTTTTAAGTTATGTTTTTGTTAGATATATATTAGTAGTAAAAGCAAAACTTATTGGTCAGGTTTTTGCCACCATCAATATGATGTAAATAATATTCACAGGCATGTTTTTGTTTTGTAACATACAATTCTAAAATTATTCTAAATAAACAGAAAATTGAAATTCTGTAATAGATTGTATAGCAAATAAAATAGTAGGAGAGCTGTTGAACATTTTTGAGTAAGTATTTGAGGCACCCTGAAAAATTGTGCAACACTTCTTTTGTAATGCCTGAATACAAAATCGAATGTCTGGCTGAAGGATCGTGGCCCAAAAACTGTGCCAGACACGTGTCAAGTGCCATTTTTTGACTACCCAAAAAAAGGTATTTGAGGCACGACACTTGACACGTGTCTGGCACAGTTTTTGTGCCGACTAAAGTGTCTGTCATTCTCAATATTTTTTTCTAAGCATAAATATTATTCTGCCTCAATCTCAGCGTGCCTCAAATACCTTTTTTGGGTAGTCAAAAAATGGCACTTGACACGTGTCTGGCACAGTTTTTGGGCCGACTAAAGTGTCTGTCATTTTCAAAATACTTTTTTCTAAGTATAAATATTATTATGTCTCAATCTCAGCATGCTTCAAATACCTTTTTTGGGTAGTCAAAAAATGGCACTTGACACGTGTCTGGCACAGTTTTTGAGCCACGATCCTTCAGCCAGACATTCGATTTTGTATTCAGGCATTACAAAAGAAGTGTTGCGCAAATTTTCAGGGTGCCTCAAATACCTTCCCTAAAATGTTTAACAGCTCTTGGACTAAAATGAGAAAAACTGTTGTGTAGTTGTCTTTATTATATAAAATAAGTTGTACATAATATGTGAATACTTGAAATGCTGTAAATATGCTTTAAAAAAAAAATATTGATACATAAAAAAGGTGTTATTAGTTATTGAGAGTGCCAATTTCTCCTCTACCCCCCCCCCCCCCCCACACACACACACACACCTCCTTTGTTTCGGCCTTTGGGAATAGCCTATTTTTGGTTTTAAAAACCCCTGTAAGATTGTACTATGTATTTTCTATAAATATGCTTTTAAAGTATAATAGTTTCATATGTTGTATATATATTTTTTTTATGTTTTTCACAACTTAAAAATTTTTAAAACGTATTAGCTTTTATAAACATAATTCTGAGAAGTTATTTTTTTTTTTCTAATTTGTAGAAATTCCATAATAAAACATGCATTTTAATTAAATGAATTCAAGTTGCAACCCACTATTTTACTAATTTTATAAATATTCTTAAAAAGAAAGAAAAAACAAAAAAAGATAATTGGTAAGTAAAAATATACAGGGTGATCTTTTTTAAAGTGACAGAGTTTGGAGCACCCCGTAGCGCGATCTAATAGCCGAAATGGCACCAAACTTGGTATTTAGACTAATCAAGACATGGAAAAAAGGATTCCGTGAAAACAAAAATTAGTTCAAAAAATCGCTGCTAGGGCATTTTGTGGCGCTGCTGTAGCTTACAATAACAAGAATTAGCATAAAACAGGGGTATCAGAGAAAAATGCAAATGTTGTGCGATGACAGCGCCAGTAATAGGGGCTATAAAAGCAAGTAGTAGGCAGCTCTGACAAATAATCTAAGCTGAAGTAAACGAGCTCCAGTGGGCATGCCTCTCACGTTACTGGAACGTACGTTACTGGTGAAGCTGTATTATATGAATCAATGTAATGCATCTGCAGCTCTTCAGGAATTTCAAACCAGAAAAAAATTACGAAAGGGGCCTTTATTGCTGAATGGTCTTAAGAAAATGATTAAGAAGTTCGAGGAAATGGGGTCACTGACCATTCGCGCTGGGAGAGGACGTAAACAAGTATCAGAAGATGTAATAACTGATGTGGCAACTGCAATTGTCAAAGGATCGCAGGGAACCATTGCTGGTACTAGCAGCGCCCGGGGTTATAGCTCAACAATTGGGCATGAATTATTCCACGGTATGGAGAGTTTTGCGGTGCATTATTGGATTTTACCCCTACAAAATCAGCCGCTTGCACGAACTGAAACCAAGTGATTATGATAAGCGAGTGACATTTGCTCTATCGTTTCTTGCCAGGGTAGAAATTGATGATGCTTTCCCTTGGCACATTCTGTGGGGAGATGAGTGCCATTTTTATCTCAATGTGTCCGTAAACACACAAAATAGCCGAATTTGGGCTTCTGAGCAGCCCCACACCGTGCATGAAATCCTATTAAATTCCCCAAAAGTCACTGTTTGGTGTGGTTTCACAGCCGAATTCGTAATTGGGCCATTCTTTTTTGAGACCATCACTCCGACAGAACCCGAAACGTGCACCATAAATGCAGAAAGGTACCATGAAATGCTGCAAATGTTTGTTATTCTACAACTTCAGCAAAAAAACCGTCTCCAACAGACAATCTTTATGCGGGATGGTGCTCCGCCACTCTTTAGTAATAAGGTAAAGCAGCTGTTGCACCCAAACTTCACTGATGATAGGGTCATAAGTTGGAGTTTTCCAGTTGCATGGCCGCCTCATTCCCCTGACCTCACGCCATGCAGTTTTTGGCTCTGGGGTTATTTGAAATCTCAAGTTTATGTTGGTGGAGTATCAAATTTGTCTATTCTAAAGGACAACATAACAAAGACAGTGTGGAATATTCCTCATGATATGTTACGTACGGCTGTGGAGAACGTTGTGCACAGAATGCACAGCGTTATTTCTGAGAACGGTGCTCACATTGAAGGTGGTCTAATTCCTCACTGGGGAAGTTAATGTAGTAAATAAGCATTAATAATTTAACTGTACGATTGTATGTGTTAGTATTTTTCTTTTCTCACACTTTATGCATTGCAAAGCGCCACAAAATGCCCTAGCGGCGATTTTTGGAACTAAAATTTTTTTTCACGGTATCCTTTTTCTCATGTCTTGATTAGTCTAAATACCAAGTTTGGTGCCATTTCGGCTATTAGATCGCGCTACAGGGTGCTCCAAACACTGTCACTTTATAAAAGATCACCCTGTATATATAATAACAAAATAAGAGAGAGAGAGAGATAAGAGCTATAGTGCAGCTATAAATGTTTTTTCCTTGTTTTACAAAATTGTTTTATTTTTTTCCCCTGTGTCACTGTAAAGATTTTAACTTATTTTCTTCTATATGTAGTTTTAAAACTAAGGTCTCTTATTTCTTTACATGTGTAAAAAAAAAAAAAAAAAAAAAAAGTATTAATAATTTTTTTCATTTGAAATTGTATAGCAATTAAACCGTATATAACACTATTAGCATGGGATTGACGCCGACCGTGGATTCTTTTGATGTAGCAAAGCGAGACCCCTCTGATTGGGTGAAAAGTTACGAGCTAACCTGTTAGTCTATTAACCTTGGGCAGTTGCTAACCCTGAAAAAAGTACAAAATGTGGAAAAACAAATGAGATATTCTTAAAATTTGTATATTTACGATTTGAAAGCCCTAATTTGTTTGAAAAATTATTAGCATTAATCTTTAAAAAAAAATAATTACAAAACATCGAATTTGTTTTGTTATTTTTCCCATTTTAAGAACTAGCTGAACATTCTGCCAAACTAGAACAAATATGGGAAAAATTGATTATGCCAAATTAAAGACCATGCTCTTTTGAATGCCATCTATGGTTTTTAAAAATAATAATATTAAACCTTTTAAAAAAAAATGTATTTCGAAAATGAAAATACAAACAAACAAAAGATCTACATTCAAATGCATTGATCTAGACTTACATTGATCCTAAAGACCCGTCCATTTGTCGATTTTATGCGTGGGATTTTTGAAGGCAGTTTACGGGGTCACATGATCAATAGCAGAACAAACAAACCGCTATTTAGTAGAACATCTGCTATGACATGATCATTTTAAATTTCATTAATAAATAAGCACTTGTTTGCGATGAAACTTCAATTCTTAAGTTTAAATATGTTCTTTTCACCAGTTTCATCTTTCGTAATTACAAATAGATGCCAAAAATATTAATAAACAGATAACATTATTTACGTATATTTAAAAGGAAAACCCCGAAATGTTGTTCTTCTCTCCCACGCCATCTGCCGGCACACTCTGGATAAACTGAACATGCTTTTTTGAATGGAAAGTCGGCAAATGGTCGGGTCTTTAGGATCAATGTAGGTCTAGGCATTGATGATAAAACCTTTGGTTTAAAAATGTTTACTTAACCATTTCAAAACATTAGTTTTTGTAAATCATTTTCATGATTTCTGCAATCTTTAAAAATCCAAATCCTCTTTTCTAATTAAGCTACAATAAAACAAAAAATACCAGGCCATATCTACATTTATTCCCCAGTTTCCCCTAGGTTTAAAAAAAGGGCAGGGTGCTGTCAGTGAGAAATGTCACTTTTAAATTCTAAAGGGCATGTTTTGGATTCTTAAGTGCACTTTTCGGATTCTTCAAGGCACTTTTAAGATTCTTAAGGGTCCTTTTTTAATTTTTAAATTCCTTCTTTCAAGTTTTTAAGCCTTTCAAGATAGCATTGTCAGTTTTTACTATGAAAGCAAATTTTTTAATGCAAAACTGAGAAAGGGCACTTTTTTTTTTTACTGAGAGACAAGAAAGGGTGCAAATTTTTAAAATGAGGGGCAGGAGGGGTGCTATTTTGTGAATCAAATGGCAGGTGGGGTGCAGCACCTTCCTGAAACTGCCTGGGGAAACTCCATACTCCAATTTTAAGATCTCCAATTCATTTCTAAAAATATGAATTTGTTTGAATCCATCTGAAAATCACGCAAACTTCGTTTTTTGTGCCAAGTTTAAAAAATTGACATTGACTTTGAAAATCAATATGCGAACAAACCAAAAATACAAAGTCATATCATAGGATCACCCAGGGTAATTCCTGGTCACAGTCCTTTTTTGTTTTAACAATGCTTCATCAAAATGAAAAAATCATAGAGGTACTCTGAACTATCCTCATTGGAATTTATTTAAATTTGAAAAAAAAAAATTTTGAAATGGCTTGCTTAGTTATGATACGTTTTTACAAAGATCTTTGTCACAACTCAAATTTTAAATATTTTTCTTTTATTTCTTTTTGGTTCAATTACCAAGTACTTTAGCTATTAAAAAATAGTCTTGAAATTTTTTATACTATTTTAAATAATTTACAGAAGTTGGTCAAATATTGCCCTATGTATCTGGGATAAATCTTGGTCACTAGGGTAATTCCTGGTCTATGTTTTATCATCATTTAATTCCTTATTGTCATATTTAGTGATTTTAATTTCGCAAACCCTTTGAGAATTAACTGCAACCATACTGTTCACCACATTTTAGTTAATTGTAGTTCTTAATAAAGTAGAGTCACTCATGGTAATTCCTGGTCACTGAATTTCTGAGGTAATTTTTGATAATTTTTGCTTTTGTTATAAAAATAACAATTTATGAAACTGTAAAAATTCTCAAAGATACTTTGAATTTTTTGCTTTGAAATATGTGCCTTGATTATTCATTTAGTTGAAATTAAATATTTAAAAAAATTTATATTCAAAACTGCTACTCAAATTTCTGCAAAACATCGATCTTGATTTTTACACATTTTACAACAGATCATTGTCATTCTTGAAGTTTTAATTATTTTATTTCAACTAATGACATATCACAGTCTTTAAAAAAGATTATAAAATTTTCCTCTACCATATTGAACACTTTTAAAAGAAGAAAACAGTAAGTGCTCAGAGTATAAGACATACTCTATGACTGAAAAATTTAAGTAGAAATACTATCTCATTCCAAAATGCCAAAATGGTGCATAAAAATATACATAATGCAATAGAGGAACCTAATTATTAGCTGTGTATTATATTAAAGGTCTGTATGGAAAATTTCTTGAAAAGGAAGACGAAACTTCAGTTGGCCTAAGCAAAATAAAATTGATAAAAAAACATTCAGTTATATTTTTTATGAACCAACAAATTTCCAAGTTATTAATAAATCCATTCACAGTGGATACTAAAAAACTAATAGTAATAAGCAGTAATAAATACTGCTTATAAATGTTGTAAAAATGCATAAAAGTTCTTTGGCTAATTAATGTTTTGTAAAATGTACAAGAGTCTTTTGCACATCAAATAACTTTGTATTTATGCCCAAAACAAAGTCTATGCTTTATTATTCCACAATTATCAGATGAACAAAACTTTGAAGATTGATTCTACTTATTTTTATTACTCAGTCTGAAAAAGGATGCTGACCGATAATTACCCCATTTCCGAGGTAATTCTTGGTCATTTAAAAATTATAATTATTTTAATTATAAGTGCATATATATTTAAGTAAGCATTTTATAATATAGCCATCAGAGGGGGCTTATTCTAAAAAAAATTGGGAGCAATACCTTTAATACTTTTTATAATAATTAGATGTTGATGCTTTTTGACCAGAAATTACTCCGGGTGACCCTATTAATTTTTCTTTGCAATGCCAACTTCAGTTTTAAATTTTATCAATGTTAAAACCCTTTCAAAAATGTTCGTTACTGTAAGTCACTTTTGCAAATTCCATATTTTTTGCAATCTTTAACATTCTTTCCGAAAATTTTTAATTTAAATACAAAACATAAATTACCCCCGCTTATTTAGTGTACATTTAACTTTTAAAAGATGTCGATTTAAAAATGTTTATGAACCCTTTAGGGGCAATTCTGTACCAAATTTTTCGAAAATTTTTAAAAAATCGGTCATCAATATGAAAATTTGGACATAAAAAATATTGAGAAATGGTCGCCAAAAAAATACAAATTTCGTCAAAGAATCGCGGGGGAAAAAAATGCAAATTTCGTCAAAGAATTGCAACATTCGTCAAAAAATACCGAAAATAGCACTAATCATCGCGAAAATATTGCGAAAAAAATGCAAATTTCGTCAAAAGATCATGAAAAAAATGCCAATTTTTATCAACAGATCACAAAAAAACCTGCACATTTCGTCAATTGCAAAATACCCGCAAATTTTGTCAAAAGATCGCGAAAAAATGCGAATTTTTGTCATGGCTGCAAAAAAATGCATAGTTAGTGCCGGGAGTGGATATCCCCCCTCCCTTCCCCCCTCAGCTGTAACTTTTCAGAAAATTTCAGAAATTTTTTTCTGACTCGGAATCACCCCTGGAACCCATGGAAAAGAGTTTATTTCCAAAAGTTAATTTTTCTGAATTTCGGGGGGTTTCTTTTTGCTTTTTTCCCCCATAAGATTTGCATTACGTGTATTTTGTTTGAAAACTCTTTATACAATTTCTCTGAAATTTTAATGTAATGTACTAACCATTTAGATACTAATGATGCACTATACTATAAATTTGATTTAATAATTTTGAAATTTATTGGTACGTAGGTATACAAAGACATTTTTGTGCCAGCAGCCACAACCTTGCTGTTGCTGGAGTGCTCCTGTGAAGCAAAAGTGCAGCGTGATAAGTGGTGGAAATTGATAAGAGTGTCATGGAGGGAGTGATAAGAGAAAGGGTATACGATAAGGGGACCAAAGATAAAGTATGTTATAAGATTGGGGCTGACATAAGGAATGTTTTAGTTTTAAGCTAATCTATCTTATAAGACGATTAATAAATAAAAAAATTAATGCTACTTAGAAAATTTTAAGGAATTTTTTTCTCATGAGATGTGTGTTAGGTTTTTTCCAGGTATGTGAGAGAAGAGGGGAAATTTGGATAATTAGAATTTTATCTGTTATATGAACAGTATTTAATTTTAAAAGAATAATGCTAGTATAATTCTAAGTTAAATATTTACAGTAGTCTTTAAATGTGGTTTCTACATAGCATTTGCTGGAAATTGCAATTCTATGAAATAGAAGAGATATTAGTTAATTCCAGGTATTTGGAACACCATTTCATTGGGACAAACTGTAAAAAAAAAAAATGAAGAATGTCATCTGTTGATTTGGTCAGCCTCTTTATTGGGGAACATAACTGATAATTTTGAGCAGAGCAGGACTCATATGTTCCAATTAACCAGAATCAACTATGTTACCATTGTTTGAATGAATAAAGTTAATATAGTAAACCATACCTAATTCAATTTTGTTAAGTTCACGAATTTTTGTTTTAGATGATGATGGCAATAATCACTGGCCTGAGTTTTTGGTCTTTTTATTTGATGCTGCTAGGTCTCTAGACCCAAAGTTAAAAGAAGTGGCGTTGCTTATGTTTGCGTAAGTAAAATCTTCAAAAGAAAATGTATTTTTGCATGTAATGAAAATCCTTAAAAAGTTTTATGCTTGTTTAGAATGCTGTATATGTTAAATATCACAATTAATGATTTAACAAAAATTTGCACATTCGTAGCTTATTTATTTTTCGAAGTCTCAAGATGTTGTAGGAGAAAAGTCAAGATGTTTAGCTGTTTCAGACTATCTGGCATAGAACTTACTGCCACCCATAAGCATGTCTGATACAAAGTCATTCAAATCTCATATTATCTTCATCAGCAGATAAATTGCAATTTTTACTGGTGCTTCTGACTAGAGGAAACTTTATCAGAATATCCAGTTTTACATTAGTTCATATGCCATGGAAGAGTCTAAGTTTGAGTAAAGAGCGTTCTTAATATTTTAGCCACTTAGTGTGTGTATATATATATGAAAGGATGAAAATAAAAATAAACCCCTTTTTAAAATTCAAAATTTAAATTTTTAAATCTGGAAACCCATCTTATTTTTTTATAGACTCTTAAATCAAATAATTAAAAACAATTTACTCATCATAAAAATCTTTGACACTAATTGGTATTTATGAAGCAGATTGGGAAAATAAATTACCCTTTGTTGACATAAGACAGTTATCATAAAACATATTAAATTATTTAATAAATCTCATGAGCAAGGAAGTAAAGCAACATTATATTTATAGCATAAACAGAGTTTTTCAGGCTATGCTAGATAATTTAAGAATCACATTATAAACAACAAAGGATTATAATAAATCAAAGTAAATAGGTTTAAAGTACAAAGTTAAATTAGTGTCAAAATAAAATATTGATGATTACATTATTAAGAGATAAATCATAATTAGCTTTAGTCTGATTGACAGCTCATATTCTGATTACCTCATAAATAATATTTAACATTAAAATTAGAATTAGCTATTTTTTTGTGCAATCAAGTCCAGACTGTTCTCTCCATAAAAAGTAGTTATAAAAAAAGATAATGCACCAATCATGAAAGAATAAACCTCCCATGTTGATACTTCTGCCCTCTGCTGGAAAAAGTAAAAACTAGCTAATGAAAAGCAGAGTGCAGGGAGAAGGAGAAGGCAGATTATGATGTGATACTCTGTTGAATATCACGTATGAATTTGAGAGCTTTTGCTCCTACCAACTCCCAAGTCACTGGGCCCGACTTCATGTGAAACCATGTAATATTAGCGAAAATAAAGTCAGATTCAGGACAAGATTGCCTCATCTTTTGTTAATGCCACAACTACATTCACATACAATGTGGTGAAGCGAATTCCTTTCATATATATATATATATATATATAATGAAGATGGAATCACAAATATATGAACAACAAATGGTAAAATTCTAAAGATAAACAAGATATGAACACACACACATATATATATATATATATATATATATATATATATATATATATATATATATATGAGAGAGAGGGAGAGTTAAAACTCCAGTTAATCAAAATTAACTCTAATCGCACACAGGGTTGTTTGATTTAAATCAGCTTGATTTAAATCAAATTTTTTTTTTTTTTTTATCTTTGATTTAAATCAGTTTTTTTAACATTGATATTTACAGGCTAAATAAGAATCAAATTTATCATTTATGTTTATAAGAAAAGTCATCATTCATTTCAGATTTAAAATTATCTTTTAATAACATTAAATAAAAATTTTATAAGTTCAAAATACTATTATTTTATGAAAGTAAATGCAATTGTATTAAAAATATTATCAACCCATAGTGCATTCCTCAAAAGTCAAAAATACTGATAAATGCTCTCTCATTTTTAAATTATCTTTTTTAAATGATCAGTTTATTTTTGCAAGTTAAATGCTTAAGCTATAGTTAAATCTGTTTAAAATAATCTATTTAATATAATAGTACTTTCAGTGCAGAGTTACTTTCTCTGAAGCAGATTACACGCAATTCACGAGTTTGTTTTATGCTTAGTTGCTTAGACCTGCAAATTACTGTATCCCATATGTTGGTGATTCAAATATTGATCAAATAATATGATCAGTACTTGGACTATATCATAATAAATATTTCGACTATTTGTCTAACACAGAATTATAGAATTTCAATTTCATCTTTCTATAGCTGAAAAATACTTTAATAGTTGTGACTAATCCCTTACTCCTTTATTTCCTAAAATTCATTGTTTACTTCAATTGAAAATATAAGGAATATTACTGTACCTTATTCATGGGCTGTCTATGATTTATGTGTCCTGTTTATGTGAAGTTTTTTTTATTGAAAAAACTAATCACAATTTTGTGAATTTGAAAAAATCATTATATATAGGTTCTTTTTTATGTTTTTAACAAGATTGTTTATTTATATTTAAAAACAAAGTATGTAATAGGTACTTTGTTGACTTCAACTGTTTTGTGACAGGTTAAATTTTATTTTATTTTAAAATTATTAATTTGTGAAAGTTTTTAAGTCTGGTGACAGAAAAGTTTAGGAAAAGTCTATTTTGAAGACAAAGAAATTTGTGAAGGACCCTGTTTTAAGATGAAAATTTACGTGAAGGCTCTTGTCTAAATATTTTAAAAATTATGAAAGGCCCTTTAAAGGACCCAAATTTTTCCTAAGCAAATCTCTGTTAATTTCTAAGCTAAGTTGTCATTCCTACTGTCCAGTAAGCATGATTGATTGTTGAAATTGTCAACGGCTGGGGAGATAACACTTTAGGCTTTCAGTTATGTTATTACTTTTCATCTGGTAACTATTTTCTCAATCATTAGATTAGTATAGTATAGTGTGAATCAAATGTTGAAACAATGTCATTTACTATTACTAGGTACTGTTACAGAGAGCTAGGATTTGTTGGTTTGTTTTGGATTTGTTAATACATAATTAAAATGGTTCGCAGAAAAAAAGATTTAATGTGGCTTTATTTTACAGAAAGAAAAATACTATTTTTGGAAAAGGTGTAATAGCAATATGGAAATAGTGTAGTGATAAAATGATGGAGATTATGGCAAGAATGTAAAACACAAAGAAACTTGCAGTCTGTGTGATAAAGATAACATTCGTGAATCTGAATCAGCAATGGAATGTACATATACATTTAAAATTCTTTGTAACATTTATTATGTGTTTATATATTATATATATTATTGGAGTAATACGTTAAAGAAAAATAAATAACTTTAAATTAACTAGAAATTTATACACAGAACATGCATAGACGTATGTATAACAATTTAAATTTAATAGTAGAATAATATAAGTTTAAGTTTTAAGTGAATCTTTTAAATCTGTTTGAAGCAATTTTTAATTTTTATTTAAAATATGTTGAATGTTATCTACGAAATGTAATGAAATTAATAGAAATGTGTAAATCTATATATAAAAAAAATAAATAAATACATGTACATACATAAACAAGTACACAAATAATATTAATAAAAAAAATCATTTAATTTTTAAAAATCTGATTTAAATCAAATAAATCGATTTTTTTTATTTAAAAAAAAAAAATCTTTATTTTTAACAACCCTGATCGCACACCATAATATTAAAAACAAACAACAATAATACAATATCTCTTAAATAACCAAATGGAAGAACAAAACCAGAAAACAACAAACCAGAAGATGGGCAGCATTGCTCACGACATGCACAGCAAGGTTTTATGCATGCAGCGTCCCCTTCAGCCGCCAAGACCAAAATTGAAAAAAGCAAACCAAATGTACAAACAACAAAATATACTATCTCATTGCACCAAACAAATTATCCAAACCACCACTTTAATGCAAAATTGAATTCAGCTCAGTTCGATAACTAGTGCCCCTTATAAAATCACACATTATTCTTTTATATATATATATAATATAGTGATTTATTGTTTGTATGTCAATGATATTTTGAGTTGTTATACTCCAACAGAGTTGTTTTTTAAGCTGCTGCATTTTACTCAAAGAAAGGAGCTGAACCCTAGTTGAAGATATTTAACTCGTTCATCTCTCTGATCGATTGTGCATTTGTTTACCACATATCTCTGAACTGCAGGAAATAAAACTGAAGCTTCGTTTGGTGAATAGGAAATTCACTTTTGCACATTCGCGACACTGCTTAGTGTGATCACCAACACAACAGATGGAAATATGTTTGTGGGTTCTTGCATCGTGTTCATTCCAACTTACCTTTTTTCATTCAGACATTATATTTTTCAACTTAATTTTTGTGTAATGATTAGTTTATTATAAAGAAGAAATAAATTTCTATACAAATGGTTGACGACAGCTGTAATAGTTAAACATGAGAAAAAGAAAGGGGATATGATATTTGTGAATTCCATACATAAAGTTCATGTAAGTGAAATAATATCAACAATAATGGAGAAAACCTTTAGACTAAAATGTAAAAGAAAACTGGAATTTTTAGTTAACAAAATAAACTTAAAAAATAAGATAAAGTTCTTTTTTTAAATTCTTTTGTAAGTGCAAACATCAGTTAAAACATTTTCAACAAACAGCTAGAATTTAGAAAAGAAATCAAATTTATTTCTATTAATAATTCATCTGCATTTAATATTTTCAAATCTTTGGTATTACCCGATCTACATATATTTCTAAGGAAAATATTTATTTTGAAGCTGTTTTCAAGTAAGTGTAATTATTTTCTCTTATGAAGCACTTTCAAACAGGGTATGAAAAAAATCACGACAAAAAAGAAGGAAGGGGAAATTAAAGAAATCGGATTACTTTGATTTAAATCAGATTTTTAAAAATTTAAATTAACATTATTTTAAACTTTAAAGGCTATGGCATGCCATTTTCAATAGTTCTGTACATGCAATAAAGGTGAAGGCTTGAAAATAGTATTTAATTTTTTATGCATATAAATTTTATAGTTCTGTGTAATGATTATATCATCTACCTTAAGAGCTCTCAATAAGATGTGTTAACACCATTAAAGATACCATCCATTGGCTTGCTTCTATTGTGTAGAAACTAAATTTTATGTTTGAGCTTAATAATTAACAATATATATGTTAATATATTTTTTTTTTTTTTTCAAATTTCAATGCTCAACAAGAGTTGCTATTATGCTGTGCTTTTTTTATTCACTGATCACTGTTACTCTATGCTGAATTCTAAGAAATGTACTATTCTTTGTAATTGTTAATGTGTAACTGCTAACATTTGATTAATTTAATATTTTCTTAGATGTATTATCTTTTACTGTTTATATTTTATTGCAATTCATTTTTTGCTGTTCTAAATATTAATAAAGCAAACAATTTGAATATAAAGTACATGCTCCTTCAAGAAGAATCAAGGTGAATGCCAAAATATTGAATACTTTCTATCTTGCAGTAGGATATTTAACTGTGTTTAAATAAAACTGTGTACATTGTTTATTGACATCTTTATAAAGATAACCATCTAACATATTTTTGGGATAATTTTTAATATTTTACTTGCATATTTATAAAATTGAAGCAGTGTTTTTGACCCATGATCACATCTTAGCCTACTTTTTAAATAAAAATTGTCCCTTTTCTCCTTTTGGAGGACTAAAATGTGTTGGGAACCCTGATTATATCATAACTTTCTTGATTGAAGAAGCCGGTGGATTGCATGAGGGCATGAAATTTCAGCTTTCTTTTGTGTGTGTGAGAGCTTGTACCATGTCTGTAGTTATCACATGTTACACTAAAAATATACCAAATGCAACATTAAACCAGTGACTAATAATTATGTAAGATCCCAAGTATTAATTATTCTTTCAATATGTGATCAGAAATATGTAAGATAGTTGGTATGTAAACACAAACACCACCAACCAACTTCATTAATCTATCATCTACCTGCACTACTAACCATTTTATGAAACCATATACCACCCACACTGTATAATCCTTCTACTACTCGTCCTACCAATAATATAGTGAAGCCATACAATACTCAACTTCCATAGCAATACATTCACCCACCACACTATATATATTTAAAAAAAAAAACTCTGTGCAATCGTCTTTTGATAGGATGTATAGTGCACCCGTAATATATAGCTTGTTTAGAAATATATTTTGAACTTTTTTTGTTTGAACAAAGATGTTTAATTCTATGAACAAAGTTTAGTAAAATATTAACAGACAGATTTATGCAAATGAGGATTGTAATGTGTAGATAAATTTGTAAATAAAGGGTATTCATTATGCTTATCATAAATGTCAACATTAAGATTGTGTTGTTTACTTATAGTTTTATTTAAATGAAGGAAGTTAATGATACTATCTGCAATTTCATTTTCATTTAATTGTAAATTTTTGTGTTAACGTGCAGGCAGTGAATAAGACTATTGTATATAAAAGACAATGTTATGAATGTAGATGTAGAAAAACTATCAGTTACTGAATTATATAATAATACAAATTGCCAAAATGCTAGACACTTTTTCGCCTTCTACCAAATTTGTACATTGTTTTTATATTTAGTCATGAAATATGATGTAATTATGATGATATACGAATATATTTGATTTTTTGAAATAAGAAACTAAAATAGAAGAGGGATTCTTATTTTCTTTGACAATCAGATTAATAATTCTAAACAAATCTAACTGCAAATAAACATTAATTTTATGTATATATCTTATATTCACTTGATATATTGCATTTAATAAAAAAAATCTCATTTTACATTTTTAGGTCTGTACCTGGTATCTTTGGTAATCAACAAAGCAGATATATTGATGTCATACATAGCATGTTAGTCCAGAGTTTGACAGATCAAGCATCACTTGATGTTGGATAACTTTTTCATTTCTTTATTTTAGTCTCTGTTTTACTTATGTTTTATGAATTATTTATAAGGAATTTGATAAAAAATGAATATAATGTACAAACAAAATATGTATTGTAAAGAAAAAAAAATTTAAGAAATAGGAACCAATGCAAGGCATTCGAAAAAACTATTCAGAAATTAATACAGAAAGCTACTGAAGAGATCGAATTGATCCAGCTGGCACAGAAGAAACTAGAGTTTACTCCCCCATTCCATTCTTAAACAATTTCACTTAAATTAAAAAGAGAAATAAACTAGGGAAACAGGTACCGATAACACCAAATCCATCCCTCTTTTTAACCCCTTTGGGACAGGCTGCTTTTGCACAAATTTTATTCAGTTGGCACCACTTTAAAAAAAAAAAAGTTACCTTTACTTAAATAATCACGAAAATGTTCTAATAAAGAACCCACACAACTATTGACAATAGATGGTGCCAGATCATAAATGAACAACAGGGAAAAAGAAAATCTCTGCCAGAATCATAGAATCTCTTTCATTTGAACTGAAGATGCCTCGGAGAAGGTGAAAACGTTATTCAAACAAAAAAAAAAGGGGGAGAGAATACTATCTGATAAAGAGGACAGTCAAAGTAAATATGAGTTTTATTGGTTTTTATGTACTTATAAAGACTTGGAGTTTTTTAATGAACTTTTGTATTTCTACAGGACTAACCAATAGTAAACTTTTAGACATGAATGTTTTTAAGAAAAATGTATTTTTAGAAAGAACAGTAAAACTTTCGATTATATTATTCCAATACAGAATACTGTTTATAGATAAAGTGTAAAAGAAATTTTGCTGAAAAACAACAAAGAATGTATTTTCATATGGTGAATTAGACTTTTTTAGTGACTATCTTTAGAAATAAGCAAATAACACAGACATGTATAAGGGAGGGACACCATGCATTGAAATAATACCTGAGAAAAATTGGTAATAAGTAAAATTATAGAATAGTACTTTTAATAGTACAGGTTAGAATAGTACATTAACCAAATAAAACCTTTAGGTTTTACTTATT
Source organism: Maratus speciosus (assembly GCA_963932465.1). Taxonomy (NCBI): domain Eukaryota; kingdom Metazoa; phylum Arthropoda; class Arachnida; order Araneae; family Salticidae; genus Maratus; species Maratus speciosus. The sequence goes on from OZ010787.1 coordinate 81,379,346, forward strand.
TTGAGAAAAAAAGTATTTTTTTTTAATGCAAATGTTTGAAGTCAGATTTTTGCTGATTTAAAAAAAAACAACAAATTTAAAGGCCAAATTTTTATTAATAGCAATAGTTTTTTTTTTTTTTTTTTTGGGGGGGGGGGGGCGTTCTACCGAAACAAGTCTGTAATTAGTTAAAACGTCCTGCTGCTAAAAACGTTTTATCTGCCTATGTAATAGAGAGTGAAAATTAATGCATTTTTCAGATTTTAAAATTTTTGAAGTATAGAGTCCTTTTAAATTTATTTTCCTCTATTTTGGATATCAAAACTATAAATATATATTTTATTTTCTTATGAATAATAATTTCAGTATTTTAAGAATAATTTTGGAAATTCATATTAATCCTTTTAGGAAGAACATCCCATATGCACCTTTTAATTTTTGACTACCACTATTTGACATTTAAAATGCTGCTGCCTCTTTCCATGGTATTTGCTATAGTTTGTTTATTTCTAGGCTATAACTTTATCATCAGAGCACACTTTATTATAAAACTTTAAAGTAATCAAATGTATTAAAGTTTTTTAACTTTTAGAGACCCTTAAACATTCTAACATTTATTTTTCTTTGTGTAATGGTTAATTATCAGTCAGAACAGCCACCCAACATGAAAAAAATGTATCAATTCAATAAAAATTAAGAAAATCCAAAATCTGAGTCTCAGGTGCATTTGGACCTGTCTTCACCTATTCAGAACGAAATTTTCAGACATCTGTTGGTGATAGATTTTCCCAGCCATTGCCAACAGATACACACACAGAGACAAACTTCTTTCATTAATGTAGATTACAATGTAATTTGTATGAATTCTTATACGTAGGAGTAGGCCTGGGCTTTAAATCGATGTAAAACAAAATGATTTAAAGCTAATGTTGGGAATCAATTTTATCAGGTTAATTTTCTGTGGTATTTCGATCTACATCTATGTACTAAACCTGATTTTGCGGGATACAGCCTAATGCAAACATTGCTGGACTTATTCTAATTTTAGGATGCTCTTATCTATTCATTCACTGACAGAACCCAGTTTACTACTGAATATGCTTCGTATTGTTTCCAGTCACTGTCAAGTTTGATTTTCTGCACTGCAAAGTGATTTTACAAATTTGTAAAACATGTAATTGGAAAATGTCATAACTGCCATAAGATCCTATTAGATGTAAATTTCCAACTGGGCGAAAAATGTCTGGACCAGGACCCCAATTAGAATAATTGTGTTAAAATTATTCTAATGCCATAAGATCCTTCAGAACATATCAAGAACTTTATTGTTAAAGCTTAACACTTTCTCGGTCCTTTACTATTCAAATGCTGGTGTTAAAGCATAATTAATAGAAATTGTTTATTAAAAATGGTTTGTTTTATTTTCAGGTACGATTTGCTGCTGTAAAAGCCACATCATCTTTTTTGTTAGTACATGATAAAGAAACTACTGTACAGAAGCAGTTCAGTGATTGTCTTAATTTACTTTTACAAGTAAGTTAGTCATCCTCCTGTAGGTCTCAGCTATGTAGATAGTTTACTTATTATTTACTCATTTCTTATTATTAAATCTTGTCATTTAGTCTCAAATGATAATGCATGAATTAGCTGGACTATTAAAATCAGTATTTTGATTAAGAAATTAATTTTTGTGGGGAGATGTTATTGGATTGTTATTTGTGATAACATTATCATTCTAAATATGATGTTCCATAATACCAGACATTTTTAATAAGGTGTTATTGAAGTACTGTGAAATAATTAATACATATAGTTATTTAAAGAATTGATTCCTTATTTTGAGCTTAAACTTATATGAGTTTAGTTTTAAACAGTCATGCATATCAGTCACTTATCTGAACTTTTGGCATGAAAATTATCCCTTGCTAATGTGAAAAATTCATGTTTCTTGTCATTAAAAAAATTTTTTTTACTATCCTCCCATGCCCGCTATAAATAGAATAAATTAAAAAAACTTAATTCAATATTTAATTCCTACTTCAATAAAATGTCAATATTTAATACTTTTTTCACTCTTTAAAATTATGATAAACAATTTCAAAATAAATAAACTTGGATCTGTTTAGGAAGAAATTGGATCCTTTAAAGGACCTTTCACAAAACTTTTCACTTTAAAACAGGACCCTTCATAAAATTCTTTGACTTAAAAATAGGCCTTTTATAAAATTTTTCCATCTCCATACTGAGCCTATCACAAATTTAATCATTTAAAAGTAAAATCTGACCTTACGTTTTTACACACATGAAGAAAATATATTTATTTTACGTACATATATCTTCTTAAAAATGTATAAACAAGAACCTGAATATAACAGTCATTTCAGATTCATAAAATTATGACTAAACTTTTCACAAATGTAAAAAGCTGTTCACAATTTCACAGAAAAAGTCTGGACTGATCTTTGTGTAATATTGACATTATAGTAAATGATAAATTTTTGCAGCACTTTACTGGATAACTTTATTAGAATCTTATTGGCATACCATCATACAATTTAGCACATGTTTTTTCTTTTAGTATTTAAACAAAATATATATATACACTATATAGCCATTAATGATTGGCAACTTTCAATTTTAGACATTTTGCCGAATATTTAGAAATATACTTGACAGATTCTTCTGGAATTTCAGGATTAAAAAGAAAAGGTATGACCTCATATTTAGAAATGTCGATTTGTTAAGGGGGACAATTAGGGGGCCAACAAAAAATCAAAGAAAAATAATACTTGGGATCACCCTGTAAAATAAAATGCACGAAATAACCTACCGTTACCGAATATAAATAAACAGACATTGTGCAATATGTGTATTCTTTTATGCAAGAATAGCACGTATATTAATGGAGATATAGCGATTTATTTAAAAAAAAATTAAATTCTTGCATGTTTTTTGCTTATAACATACAGGGTTTTCAACCAAATTTAACGCCGGTTTCAGAAAAATTGACAAAATATAGTAGAAACAATATAGTGCAATTGGAATATAAATATGTTAAATATTTTAGGAAATATGAGCAGTTGTATGAAATTTTTATCTGTGCATGCGCGGATGATAACAAGGATCATTTTACATAATTTAATAGTCAACTCTATGGAGCAACTTATTAAAAAAAATCTAGTCAAATATCTTAAAAATTCAGAAAGATATCAGCGTTAAAGTGTGCAAATTTTTAGTTGTTCTCTAAAAGCAACTGAATGATAAGGGATTTTACACAAATTGTCATTTTTTATTAACTGACTTTCAGAAAAAAGTTAGTGAGTATCAACGAGTAGAAAAAATGCTTCGATTTTGATACTTCTTTGATCTTGGTATAGGCTCATTCTGGTGGTTATCCAAAAACTACTAAAGCATCAATAAAAATTCAGCTGCTTTTAGAGAGCAACTAAAAATTTGCTCACACTAATGCCGATATCTTTCTGAATTTTTACGATATTTGACTAGATTTTTTTAATGAGTTGCTCCATAGAGTTGTCTATTAAATTATGCAAAATGATCCTTGTTATCATTCGTGCATGCACAGATAAAAATGATTTCATACAACTCTCATATTTCCTAAAATATTTAATATATTTATATTCCAATTGCACTATACTCTATACTGTTTCTACTATATTTTTTCAATTTTTCTGAAAACGGAGTTAAATTTGGTTGAAAACCCTGCATGTTATAAGCAAGAATTTTTTTATTTTTTTAAAATAAATCGCTATATCTCTATTAATATACATGCTATTCTTACACAAAAGAATATACATATTGCACAATGTCTGTTTATTTATATTCAGTAGCAATAGATCATTTTATGCATTTTATTTTACAGGGTGATCCCAAGTATTATTTTTGTTCTTTGATTTTTTGCTGGCTCCCTAATTGTCCCACTTATCAAATCGACATTGCTAAATATGAGGTCATACCTGTTCTTTTCAATCCTGAAATTCCAGAAGAATCTGTCAAGTATATTTCTAAATATTCGACAAAATGTCTAAAATCGAAAGTTGCCAGTCATTAATGGCAATATATTTTTTTTTACTTGGGGGGGGGGGGGGCAAATGAAAACCCCATCTGTCAGCAATATTGTCATGCAATAGATAAAATTAAAGATTGTGAAAAACTGAATAAAATGGAAAATTACACAGCTTTCTAAGTTAAATAGTTTTTGAGATATAGACCATTTAAATGTTTAAAAACATAATAGATTTTGCACAATTTTCAGTTTTTTAAAATTCAACAGCTCATAAAATTGTTAAAGTTCTTTTAAATATAATTTAAATACTACTAAAAAAACCAAAATCCCACTAATTTTATTTTATAGTCAAGTAAAGGATACTTTTATTTACAGTCTGTAACAAAAATAAATTTCATAGCAGCTCTGCCTTTTTTTGGGGGGGGTGGGGGGGGGGGGATCTTGTCTCCTTACAGGCATATATTTACTTTGGCTGATGGCGGACTTTTAAAATTTCTAGCCCGAAACATATTCGGTGTGTTCTTTTGTTTTATAATGATTCATACAATGTTTTATTATTTAATGCATTTTTAGTTAGTTCATTACTTTTCATCACCAAAATTCGTGCTTTTAGAGATAAAATTTTTTAGACACTTAAAATCTTTTAAATATAACAGAATTTTCTTTTTTTTTTCATAATCTACTTTATATTATTCATAAATTATTTTAAGATCTGATAAAGTCATTTCTGTCATTGAAAATGATTGTTGCTTCTTCCTTTCCTGTTTACTTTGTTTGGTAACTGAACATTTGTTAGCTTAATTTATTGAACATTTATAATCCTTAAATTGTGTTTGTTACAAAGCAATCTGTATTTAATTGTGACTGATGCAATGTCAAATTTCACCCTGATTGGCAAAATGTGTGTAACTTGATGCTAAAAGTATGTACAGTCTGCTCTCGATATCTCGAACTTAGATATCTCGAAAACCTTGATATATCAAAAAATTATTTTTCTCCTTGATATTACATATTCATCTCATGTTAATTTTAATTCTTATCTTGAAGAGTTTTCACTCAAAACCTTGTTATGTCGAATATTTTTCGAAGTGAAAAATGAATTTTTCTTGAAAAATCGCCGTCCATTTGTGTAGAAAAAATAGAGGTGTTTCCAAGAATCTCTCACACCTTTCATTCTCTCTCTAAGGGGTCAGTTTATGAGGGACGATTCTGATATTTCCATCAGGTCACTTGAACGGCAAACAAAGCGGGAAAACAAGTGTTTCCTTGTCATACGGATGGCAGTTTTGTATGTAATGCTCGGAAAAAGTGGAAAACAATGATTTTACCACTATTTTTCAAACAGAAAAATTGGTTGATGAATAATTTCAAGAGAAGTCGCCAGGCCACTATACTGGACTTAAAGGAATTCTAGCAATCTCATTTATCATGACTCTAATTTTTATAATATTATTCCGTATCTTGTGTTTTTATGATTTAGTTATGACCTTGTTATTTTGAAAACTCGCTATCTCAAAATTTTTTTAGCGTCCCTTCAACTTTGAGATATCGAGAGTATACTGTATCTGCAAAATATTTGAATGTAAAAAAAAAAAATTTCCTAGTAAGTTATTATTAACCATAAGTAAATATCTTAGTTTAACAATTTGTAAATTTTGTCAAAATTTGTTTAAAAAATCAGTAGTTTGTGCTTCAGAATCATTTGCGAAAGTTCCACTCTGAAATTCACAACTTTTAAGACTTTTTCTATGTAATATCACAAAATCTTGATACTTGGGAAATATTTTTTTTTTAATTTTTGTTATGAGAAACGTGGAAAAGTCAGGGAAATTTGTAGCTCAGCTGGAATGGACACTCTATATTTAGAATTACTTCAGGCTGAACATGAAATTTTTTTGTGTCTGTGTTTCAAGCACACATAATTTTGATTTTATTTCAACATTTAAAAATCTGTACTATTGAAAAAGAATACTGTGAGCACCTATTAAATCAAATCTAATTTTCAATGAATTAGCTAACGATTCTTTAAAATATATTAAATGTAAAGCATTCATCTGAGCATCGTTTATAGTTGTAGTCTGTAAATTTGTTCTGTGATCAGAACATTGTGTAGAATTAAATTTTCTTTTATCATTCTACATTTTATTTTATTCTTTTAGTTTTTAGATCAAGTAATGGAGAGTTCTGATGAACGAATCGATGATGTCTTAAGATATTTAATTGATCTTGTTGATAAATGCCCTCAAAGTTTTAGAAATCAAATAGATACTTTATTTCAATTGTGTTTGAAAGTAAGTTTTTTTATCTTTTGTATTTGCACTAATATTTATCTCAAAGTTTTTAAGTGCTTACTTTTTTGTGATAGTAAACCTCATAAAGTTGTTTTTAACAATTACTGTGAATTCTTCCAATACAGTATGGAACCATTTATCCGGAAACCAGTTAACCAGAAAACCAGTTATCCAGAATGATATTCCCAATTGACTTATTTCAGAAAAATGAGCCATACAGTCGCACTTTGACATATATATTTCTTTAAACATCACAACATGCATGATATAACTTGATTCCAACAACTAAGATTTGAAATGGAAGAACATTTAGTTATTTATTTGGCATTTTGATTTTTATGCATAGGAAAAGGGGGAGTTTTTGTTTCCAAGGTATTTCTATAAATTGCCTTCTTTTAAACTTTGATTAATGTCTGAATTTGTTTGGACCTAATTCTTTCTGAATAGTCTAATAATTAGAGATCAAAACACTTTCATAGCCATATATATTCTACAAATCTGATCAAATAGATGTTGGTTTAATGACCAACCAGTTATTCAGAAAAACCAGTTATCCGGAATACATCTGACCCCTACCATTCCGGATAAATGGTTCTGTACTGTAATTGCTCTTTTGACTTCTCATTAATTTTGTCAATAATGTAAGATAAGTATATCAGATTTGTTGAGTACATACGTGCTTCTAATTTTATAATAAAGAAACCCTAGTTATTATGGAGAATCTGTAACCTTTAACCTCTCTACATTTTTCATAAATATACTTTTGCTTTTATAGTGTATATCAAATCCGACATATGCAGAATCAACTCGTCACCTGGCCCTAGAGGTTATAATAACATTGGCAGAATCAGCACCAGCTATGGTTAGAAAATTGTGTCCTAAACATATACCTTCTCTTAGTAAGTACCTGTTATTTTGTAATGAATCAATCTTAAGTCTTATCCTTTGCAAACATTTAAAATTTTAAGTAATTAATAAACCATCTCTCTGTTATTTTTTTTTATTCATATTGATATTGCAATATACAGTTGTATGGTCATTAAACTTTTCTATTATCTGCTCCAATGATGCATGCAACCAGAATAAATAAATAAATAAAATAAAGGGAATTCTGTAACAGCAGTTCTTAAACTCTTTGTGACCATGGATCCCTTTTTGTATTTCCTGTGTATTTGTTAACCCTCATGATTTAGATCTGAAGTTACTAATATTCATTAATATATTTATGGTACACTCAAATCTTACTTTTAAAATAGCGCTGTTTCGGAATAATAATCATAATATTCTAAAATCGCAGAATTAACAATTTTCTGTGACTAAATAAAGCAAATTACTATTTAGAAGTAGTGGTACTCAAAGAGCTTACTCACCTTATATATCAAATACAAGATATATAAATAAATAAATGTGAAATAATTATACATTATATTCAAACATTAATATTAGTTTTTCTTATATTTTTGGCGAGACTGCTGTCAAGTTCTAGATAATAGAAAAAGTTTACATTGTGCTTTCAAGGACCTCCTAATAGTCTAAGAGCTAGCAACGTCAAAAAACACGTCATTTTATCAAGGCTCATTTTTTTATATGTTCTTCCCTTTTATGGTGTAGTACATTTGCTACCGGTCTGGCAGTCCAGAGACGTTGCGTTTACCTGTGGCAGAAGGGGTTATGCAGGTCAAAAAACTTCAAAATTACGTCATTTTATCAAGGCTCATTTTTTTATATGTTCTTCCCTTTTATGGTGTAGTAAGTTTGCTACCGGTCTGGAAGTCGGGAGACGTTGCATTTACCTGTGGCAGAAGGGGTTATGCAGGTCAAAAAACTTCAAAATTACGTCATTTTAGCAGGATTTTTGTTTGTAACATTTTTTTATACTAACTATTTGTGATATTAATCCATCATTGCCATACGTTACCAATGTCTCTAAGACACTGCCAGATCCACATTTATAGATAAGATATTACTCTTTGGCTATCAGATGATCTATAATTAATTTGCAAGACATAATTTGGGTTGCTAAGTTAATGCCAGACGGCATTAAATATGGCAACCGAAGTGCCTGTTTCAAGTGTGGTTTATAGTTTAAAAAATTATAAGTTATCTTTACGTCATTTTATCAAGCTTAAAAATTACAAGATATTACTCTTTGACTAGCAGAAAACCTATAATTAATTTGCCAGACACAAATTCGGATGCAAAGTTAATGCCATACGGCTTTAAATATGGCAACGAAAGTGCTGTTTCAAGAGTGTTTTATAGTTTAAAAATTATAAGACATCTTTATGTCATTTTATCAAGCATAAAAATTACACGATATTACTCTTTGGCTAGGTGACAACCTATAATTAATGTGCCAGACATAAATTCGGTTGCAAAGTTAATGCCAGACGGCTTTAAATATGGCAACGAAAGTGCCTGTTTCAAGACTGGTTTATAGTTTAAAAATTATGTCATCTTTACGTCATTTTATCAAGCATAAAAATTACAAGATATTACTCTTTGGCTAGCAGACAACCTATAATTAATTTGCTTGACACAAATTCGGTTGCAAAGTTAATGCCAGATGGCATTAAATATGGCAACCTAAATGCCTGTTTCAAGAGTGGTTTATTGTTTAAAATTAAGCTTTGACTGTCATTAAATTATGCTAAATCCCTACAGAAGATGCAATTTCTTGAAACAAGCACCTTCGTTGCCATATTTAAAGCCGTCTGGCATTAACTTTGCTACCGAAAATGTGCGTGGTAAATAAATTATAGGTTGTCTGCTAGCCAAACAGTAATTAATATCTTGTAATTTTTAAGCTTGATAAAATGACGTAAAGATGACTATTAATTTTTAAACTATAAACCACTTTTGAAACTGGCACTTCGGTTGCCATATTTAAATTCCTCTGGCATTAACTTTGCAACTGAATTTGTGTCTGGCAAATTAATTATAGGTTGTCTGCTAGCCAAAGAGTAATATCGTGTAATTTTTATGCTTCATAAAATGACGTAAAGATGACTTATAATTTTTAAACTATTAACCACTCTTGAAACAGGCACTTCGGTTGCCATATTTAAAGCCGTCTGGCATTAACTTTGCAACCGAAATTATGTCTTGCAAAGTAATTATAGATCGTCTGATAGCCAAAGAGTAATAAGTTATCTATAAATGTGGATCTGGCAGGGTCTTAGCGACATTGGTAACGTCTGGTAATAATGGATTAATATCACAAATAGTTAGTATAAACAAATGTTACGTCATTTTAGCAGGATTTTTGTTTGTAATTTTGAAGTTTTTTGACCTGTATAACCCCTTCTGCCACTGATAAACGCAACGTCTCTGGACTGCCAGACCTGTTGCAAATGTACTACATCATAAAAGGGAAGAACATATAAAAAAAAATGAGCCTTGATAAAATGACGTAATTTTGAAGTTTTTTGACCTGCATAACCTCTTCTGCCACTGGTAAATGCAACGTCTCCGGATTGCCAGACCGGTTGCAAACGTACTACACCATAAAAGGGAAGCCTTGATAAAATGATGTAATTTTGAAGTTTTTTGACCTGCATAACCCTTTCTGCCACTGGTAAACGCAATGTCTCCGGACTGCCAGACCGGTTGCAAACGTACTACACCATAAAAGGGAAGAACGTATAAAAAAATGAGCCTTGATAAAATGACGTAATTTTGAAGTTTTTTGACCTGCATAACCCCTTCTGCCACTGGTAAATGCAACGTCTCCGGATTGCCAGACCGGTTGCAAACGTACTACACCATAAAAGGGAAGAACATATAAAAAAATGAGCCTTGATAAAATGACGTAATTTTGAAGTTTTTTGACCTCCATAACCCCTTCTGCCACTGGTAAATGCAACGTCTCCGGATTGCCAGACCAGTTGCAAACGTACTACACCATAAAAGGGAAGAACATATAAAAAAATGAGCCTTGATAAAATGACGTAATTTTGAAGTTTTTTGACCTGCATAACCCCTTCTGCCACTGGTAAACGCAACGTCTCCGGACTGCTAGACCGGTTGCAAACGTACTGCACCATAAAAGGGAAGAACATGTAAAAAAATGAGCCATGATAAAATCAGGTGACGATAACGTTGCTAGCTCTTAGACTATAAAAGTGACTTACAGACTCCTTGAGGTCATGGACCACAGTTTAAAACCCCTGCTCTATAACATGTTTAAATAAATGTTTAAAAAATATTTATTTATGTATGTAAATGATTGTGGATTAGAATATTATATATGTAATTGTGGTTTGGAGCTTTCCTGGAATTTTGTTTCTCTGACACTTTTCTGAAATTTTGTATTTTTCAGAGTATCTATACATATGTAAAATGAAAATTATTTGCTCTTGTGATCATCAATGTCAGGAAAGTAATCACCAACTGGTGGTTATAAATATAGTAAACAGTATTATGGCTTGACTTCAGTACTAAAGACAACATTGATTATTTTTCAGAATGTGTAGCGTTAGAAAAATTTTCACTTTTAATTAAAAATATTTGATTAGTTTTTGCTTCATTCGATCTTCAAAATTGTTAAAAACAGTTTGTCTTAAGCTTCATTAAGATTATAAATGCATGTTATGTAATATTTAAATATCTTCTATTAAGTTATATATAAAAGGCTGTTATATTAAGGAGCCTCTATTTCTTCATATGTCATTTATATCTGCTATTAATATTAAATTTTAAATTTTCAGCTACAGTTCTTTTCAAGATGATGACAGATTTAGAAGATGAACCTGATTGGGATTTCAATGAAGATAGTAATGATGAAGAAAGTGATAGGTAAGAAGGTTAAATCTAATGGGCTGCTATGGCAAATTAAGCCTAGAAGCCACAACTACTTAAAGCAGAGTTTCAAGGATCGGTGTACACGTGCCTGCAGAAATAAGTCAGAATGCATTTTAAACTTAATTTTATTAAAAACATGATTAAATATGTTAAATATAAAGGAATAAAGCCATAACCTCGGCCAACAAATTAGCTCGTTCATCTAATGAGTCTTTACTTAAATCAAGCACATGCCTGAAAATATAACATGTAAAAAGAGCCATACAAACATGAAGTCGCTCCAATATATACCATCTTATCAGGATCAACCCTATTACTAACAGTGAAGAATGCAGTTATGCAAATCAACCGATTAAAAACCGATTTAGCGTAAAACTGAAATATAGTCATCTATTTCCAGATGCATGGAATTCGTAAATGTATGAAGTTTTATCGTCAGATAAGAAAATGCTCGTAAGCTAAAGGCGGAAACGATATCATAGCTAGGCTAGAAAACAAGCATTGACGACCAGTCTCAGAATTGTGCTGCGAAGCATAACAACATGAAACATTGATATTGATACTGATTTCGATATTTGCAATATGACATCAATATCAAGGGCTTGGCATTGGGTCGGGTAACCCACTTTTAATGTTACCACACACAACTCATAGGTTGCCTTTGGTGTAATTTTCTACTGTGAGATTGAAGAGCATGAAGAAATTTTGATGCTTTATCTTGCAGCTTTTAGGGTGGAAGTCATGCCTAATGTTTCAGATAGGCAACTTCATCAACAATCTTCTGTACTCGGAGTGCATGGATTGGACATTCTGCCATGGTTGTTGACTAAATATTATGAATGTGTAACAAATGTGACGTGAAGTGAATATAATGTCATACTTGTGCATTCCTGGCACTAAATCCCATTGTTTTGACAGCAGTTACTTTTTATATGAAATGGTATTTTATAAAAGTACGTTTTTGCTTACTTATTAGTTTAGTTCTGATGAATTTAATTTTTTAACTAAGCATTTCATATTTTATTTCATTTAGTAACAACCTTGTTGCCGAAGCTGCTCTTGACAGACTTGCATGTGCATTGGGTGGAAAGACAATTCTGCCTGTTGTATTGGGTTCCTTGTCAGTTATGCTAAACGATCGTAAGTTGTTCCATAGATTTTAATTCATTACATTTTTAATTCTAGTTTTCAGTATACTCCATTCACTTTTTTTAAAGACTGTCTTGTATGTATAATATTAAGTATTAGTAGTTGTTTCACATATTGTACTAATCTTGAAATGCAATACAAGTATTCTCTATAAATTATGTTACAACTGTTGGAAAAAAAGCTAAAAATCACTTGTCCTGGCAGGGTGCTTACATTTGAAAAAAGTTTGTAAGGTCCTTACAAGGTGCTTATTTTTGGTACCTGTCAAAATTCGCAGACAAAATCGCAAATTTGAAAAAATACCACGACGTCGAAACATTGTGGAAATAGACAATTTCATCAATCGGCGACTGAAAACAAAACAAAAATTTTGCAGTCAATTGCGCAAGAAAATCACGAATTTCGTCAAAAGATCGCTGGAAAAAAATTGCGATTATTGTTAAAAGATCAGAATTTCGTCAGTAAGTCACTGCAAATAATAATCACGAATTTGGTTAAACGATCGTGAAAATTATCGCTATTTTTATCAATCGGATACAGAAAAAGTTTGCGAACTTCGTCAACTGATTATTTAAAAAATCGGGAATTTCGTCAAACGATCGCGGGGGAAAAATCACAATCACAGAAATAGGAAATTTTGCTAGTCAGTCACTGAAAATAATCATGAATTTCGTCAAAGAATTGTGGAAAAACATAAACTTCTAAAAATCACGAAAAAAAACTCAGAATTTCTTCAAATGATCGCGAAAAACCCCTCTAATTTCATCAAAGGATCGCGAAATAAAGGCGTATTTTGTCAAATAATTAAGGAAAAACACAAATTTCTTCAAAGGATCGCAAAAAGAAGGCTAATTTCTTCAAAGGATTTCGAAAAAAATGGCAAGTTTTGTCTAAAGGTTACGAAAAAACCCAAAAATTTCGTCAACAGATCGCAAAAATACCCCGAAAATTTTGTCAACAGATCGCAAAAAACCCCAAAAATTTTGTCAAAAGATTGCAAAAAACCCCGAAAATTTTGTCAAAAGATAGCGAAAAAACCCGAAAATTTCGTCAAAGGATCACGAAAAAAACAGAAAATTTCGTCAAAAGATTGCAAAACCCCCTGAAAATTTCGTCAAAAGATTGCAAAACCTCCCGAAAATTTCAGCAAAAGATCGCAAAAATTTCGCTAAAAGATCGCAAAAAACCAGAAAATTTCATCAAAAGATCGCAAAACCCCCTGAAAATTTCGTCAAAAGATTGCAACCCCCCCCCCCCCCCCCTCCCAAAAATTTTGTCAAAAGATTGCAAAACCTCCCGAAAATTTCGTCAAAAGATCGAAAAAATTTCGTTAAAAGATTGCGAAAAAACGCGGATTTTGTCAAAGATTGGGGAAAAATGCAAATTTCTTCAAAGAATGGAGAAAAAATTCACAAATTTCGTCAAAAGATCACAAAAACTCAAATTTCATCAAAAGATCGCGAAAAAGGACGAATATCACGAAGGCCCGCTGGACATGCATAGTTAGTGCCAGGAGTGAATTCCACACACCCTCCCCCTCTGCTGTAACCTTTCAGAAAATTTGTTGTGAATTTCAGAATTTTTCTTCTATTCAGAATCACCCCTGGATCAATCAAAACAATTAGTGAAATTTGTCAAACGATCGTGAAAAATGTCGTGAATTTAGTCAAATGATCGTTTAAAAAACATTATGAATTTAGTTAAACTAAACAATCATGGGAAAAAATCACTAATTTTGCTAAATGATTGTGAAGAACATCGCAAATTTAGTCAAATGATGTGGAAATTAGAATTTCATTAATTACAAAAAATCACTAATTTCAGCAATATATAACGGCAAAAAAAAATTGCAGCATTCATCAAACAATCGAGCAAAATAAAACTATTTTCATCAAATGATCATTGGAAAAATTACACTTTTTTAAATTTCTTTCAAAAAATATATGATAAAATTATATCAAATAGGCTTGAAAATTCAGCAGATCACTGATCTCTACAATCGGTCACAAGAAATTACTTAATTTAAAATATGTCTCTTATACCATTTAAATAAAGCAAATGATTTGATAAGGCTCCAGTAATAAACCTCCACCTTAAAGAATTGGCAGTGTTTATCATACTGAAAGGTTGGCAGATCTGAATAACCTCGAATAAAAAAATGATAGTGCTAAGTTTTTTCTTCAATATTGAATAGATAATGATGCGTTTGTGCACATAAATGGGTGCTTATTTTTCCCTAAAAAATGTGCTTATAAAGTGCTTACAGGTGCTTATTTTTAAAACTAAAATGTTGTTACTCACCCTGCCTGGGATAAGATTTAAAAATTAGTTGTGATTGGGGAGAATGGTGGCAACATTGGTAAAAGCTCAATTTTCAAGTGTATCTGATTTATGTGTGTTGTTATAATAGTCTTTTAAATCATAATACTTGTAACATCCAAATCAAGATATCATATAGTAACATTGTTTTGTGGTCTTAAAGCTGTAGCCCTGATTAAATTAAATACTAATTGCAGAAAGTGACTGGTGAAGCAGTTTTATTGTAGATAGTTGCAAAATGTTTATCATTATTGTTGTAGATGGTGACTATAAAGGATGGCTATTAACTACAATGACTGATTATATTGAATGTGTTAAAGGAATTATTGATAGTAGACAGATTATAATATACTAGATTTGAACTGAACATTATACATTAAATCAGATACATATGTAAAGCTTCAATTCAGATGTCATATTTAGCTGATGTGGCACCTTAATAAATACATTTGGGAAACTTTACTTTTTAAAACATGTTTCTTGTGGAAAAGTTTTTAGTTGTTATTAATATAAATATCAATGAGTGCTTTCATTTTTATGCTTAGCTGATTGGAAAAGCAGGTATGCTGGCCTTATGACCATATCTGCTGTTGGTGAAGGATGCCATAAACAGATGTCCAATATACTTCCTCAAATTGTTGAAGGTGTTCTTCCATTCTTAATGGATTCAGTAAGATTCATTCTATCACACAAGCTTTATGTTGTTTACATTTAATGAAAAAAGTTATCTTTGGTTGTTAATTATTTACATATTTTACAGCATTCCCGAGTTCGGTATGCAGCTTGTAATGCATTAGGACAAATGGCTTCTGATTTTGCTCCAGTTTTTCAAAAAAAGTTTACTGATAAGGTGAGTACAATAAGTTTTAACCAAATTTTGTGCACACTTTGTAAAATCAAAAAACAAGGAGTGTAATTTTCAGACCTGCCAACTGCTATGAAAAAATTGTAGTTGCTATTACAATTTTGAACTATAAACTAAGATGCTATGAAAATCGGTCTTAAACTACGATCTTTTGAAAAAAAATCACAAATGCATTTTTTTTCCCCAGTTGTGATTTTTAGTCCATACAGCATATTTTTCAGGACTGATTCTGTGTCAAAAATTTAAAGCACTCGGCTCCGAAATTTTAGAGAAATCGGTTATTAGTCCGAAAACTCAGACATTTAAAAAAAAAGCGCAAGGAAAAAAAAATCTGAGCTGCAACTTCTTAACATAAAATATTCTTAATGGATATTGACCAAGTGAATCATGTTTCTGTAAATATTTATATCAGGAATTTCCTTCCTTAGAAATAGGGACACCATATCAAGAGTTTCTTGAAGGGGGGGGGGAGTCTTTGAGAGTCAGGGTTTAAAATAGTGTGCAGGATCATGCAATTCACGCAGAGAAGGAAAGTCCTGCATAATAAAAAATGCTGTATAGTATTTCCCACTTGCAAATTCTTTCACAGACATGCAATTCTTTTGCAAGTATTCTTTTAATTTCTTGGAAGTCCGTAATTTTTCTTCTATGGAATTTCTCTGAATCAATTTGTGAATCGATCGTGGAAAAAATTGTGGCTATCTTCAAATGATTGTGGGAAAATATTGGGTATTTCATCGAAGATCTCAGCAGGGGTGATTCTGTTCTGAAAAATTGAGGCAGTCGTTTCCAAAAATTTAAAAAAAATCTGCCATAAATCCGAAAATCCGGACATAAAATATATCGCAAATTGCGACAAATGATCGCCAAAAAAAATCAATTTCCTCAATCGTTCGAAGAAAAATTGGCAATTTTGTCAAAGGATCGCGGGGAAAATGCGAATTTCGTCAATGGATCTCGAAAATAATGCAAATTTCGTCAAAGAATCACGGAAAAAATGCAAATTTCGTAATGGATTGCAAAAAAAACTGCAATTCTTGTCAAAAGATCACGAAAAAATGGCAAATTTCGTCAGAAGATTGTGAAAAAACGGCAAATTTCGCCAAAAGATCACGAAAAAAACAGAAAATTTCATCAAAGGGGCATGAAAAAAAAAACACATAGTTAATGCTGGGAGTGGATCGTGGAAAAAAAATGCAAATTTCATCAAATGATCACAGAAAGAAAATGCGTATTTCAATCGAAAGAAAACACTAATTCTGTTAAAGGATCTTGTGAAGGTGTCTACCTTCACATTAATATTAATGGTTTCCTCTTTCCTCCCTTTAAAGTTATTCCTTTTAAATTTAATTATCTGTCTACATTTGGATTCAATTCATTTTCTAGCGCTCTTTCCCTTTCATAAATTAAGCAATCATTTTTCTGTATCTGTAATATTTTAACCGCAGCACGTGGCATTTAAAAGAAAAGAAATAATTTCCTTTTCTCGCCTAGAAACCGAATTCCAATTTTCATCCTTCTGCCTTAGCTTTGATGATATGCAGAAATCAGTCAGACATATTACTTCTACATTTTTAACCGTTGGAATAGATGCAATATATATTAGTCATTTCAGTTATTAACCCTGTCTTTATTTTCTTTTAGTTTATTAATGGGTGCTTTCGGCTGCCACAATCCCATGAGATTTTTGGCATAACCCTATAGAATGTTCTTTTGTGGTTTATGAGGTATAATTCTTAAGCAATCACTTGGCAGAAAATATTTCATTTTACTCTTTTGCATTCCCCATTCAAATACAATTAACAATCTCTGACCGCATTTCTCCTCTCATGGTATTCTCGCCATATTGCATACGTAATTGGCGAAAATATATGTGTACTCTTGCCAATACTCCATCATTTGGAGAAAATGTAATTGTATGACTTCCTTCTTAACTCGCATGCTGTGAGCATAAAAAATGTAACACTTTGCTCCCTTCTCTAACACCAGCTTTCGCCAGATAATCCAGGCATGGTTGAAAGAATCCCGGGACATAATAAAGACCTTCAGTCATCATACCACTGAATCCACTTATTTTTAATGCTTCTTGTCTGATTACTCAAAGTAATTAAAATTGATTTCCAGCCTCCTGATGTGTTTGACATATCAACAAAAGGAAACATCCTACTAGTGATGGGCGATAACGAGATGTTTTTCTCGATTTTCTCGATTGTATGGACATCTCGATATTTTTCGATTGTATAAATTTTTTCTCGATGACTACAATTTGCAAATTTCTTTTATAAATCATATATTATGTATTATATACGTCATACATTTATCAAGAATAGTCTGCGGGTGAACTGGAATGAGTCGATGTTTAATAAAGACTAGGTGACTTCGACCGATAGCAGGCCCCTCCTTTAATTGGGGCCCCTAATTTATATGTAATCTTGTAATATGAAATCACGAACAGGTTACCCGCTATATACGGCACTGATATATGATAGCAGGCGGGTGTGGTGTGCACGCACTACAAAATCTTGTAAAAAATATAATATCGAAACGAATGAATGCCGGACCAGATCTCTTGGGGGAGGGGTCAAAGCGAGCGGAGGGGCACAGCAGCTGCATAATATGATTAAGTCGTCACAGGTCTTTAGGCCTTTCCAACCATATGTCACATGAGAAGTCTGGATCTGAATTTATAAAAATGCCCTCCCCATGGGGGGAAAGGGGGGGAGGGGTGCAGGAGGTGGATAACATGAGTAAGTGGTCATAAGCCTTTCCAACAATATGTTACATGAGGGGTCTCGGCTAAATTTAGAAAAACACCCCGTGGGGGAAAAGTGGGGGGGCAGTCACCGGAGGTGCATTACATCAATAAGTAGTCACAGACCTTTCCAAAGATATCTCACATGTGGGGTCTTGGCTAAATTTGGAAAAGTGTCCCGGGGGGGGGGGGCGTTCAAATTGGGGGAGACTGTCACCGGAGGTGCATAATATCAATAAATAGTCATAGACCTTTCCAACGATATCTCACATGAGGGGTCTTGGCTAAATTTGGAAAAGTGCCCCCAGGGGGGGCAAAGGGGTAGTGGGGACACCGTAGGTACATAACATCAATAAGTAGTCACAGACCTTTCCAATGATATCTCACACGAGGGGTCTTGACTAAATTTGAAAAAGTGTCCCCCAAGGGGGGCAAAGAGTGGGGGGGACTGTCACCAGAAGTGAATAACATCAATAAGTAGTCACAGACCTTTTCAACGATATCTCATAAGAGGGGTTCTGACTAAATTTGGAAAAGTGTCCTCCGGGGGGACAAAGTGGGGGGGGGCGGCCACCGGAAGTGCATAGCACTAATAAGTAGTCACAAACCTTTCTAACGATATGTCACATGAGAGGGGTCTTGGCTAAATTTGGAAAAGTGTCCTGAAATTTCATATATTATAAATAATATTTAGCGGAGGGCTCCATAAAAAAAATCCGATCTAAAATGATAAAAGCAGAAAAAACTACCCTCGCAGTGGGGGCCAAATTGGGGAGGGGAAGAAGAAAGTCTCATAATATGAAAGAGTCATCCGAGAGCTTACCGATGACATATCACATGACTGGTCCAAAAAAAGTTTGAAAATTGCTCCCCCTCTCTCCCCCCGTGGCCCACTCTTTCACCCCAGAATTCACACAGCCGCCACTTTAAAATTTTTATGTTCAATAAATAATATTTACCGGGAGACTGCATAAAAAACCCATATTTAAAGTGATATTTAAATTTATTATAGAAATCGGCTACGGTTTTAAAAATTTGTTCGCCCCTTCCCCACCCCCCTTTGGGCGAAGAAAGGTTCATAGTATGAAAGAGTGGTCAAAGGGCTTTTCGATTATATGCCACAGGAAGGGTTCGGTAAAATTTTTAAAATTGCACCCCATGAGCCCACTCTCACGTCCTCCTCCCTCGAAATCACCCGACCCACCTTCCTCTTTGAAAATTTTATATTTAATAAATAATTTTTATCGGAGGGTTCCAGGTATGTGACATCTTGGTAGGGCTAAAATAAGAGAAACTTTGAAAATTAGGGCTTCATTTCACAGCTCATTCTCATTGTCATACCTTTATCTCTATCTCGTCCCTTGGTACTCTCGATAAATTTTCTTACTTTTCTTCTCTACCGAGGACGAGAGAAATCCTCGAAAAGCTTCTCATAGCGAAATGTTGAAAAGCGCGAGAGAAATCCTCGAAAGGCTTTTCATTGGGAGATTTCGAAAAGGACGAGAGTAACAAGCGAGAGGCTTCCCATCAGGAAAGGTTGAAAAGGGCGAGAGGAAACTCTCGAGAGACTTCCCATCCCGAAAGGTTTAAACCGCGAGAGAACCAACCATCGAGCAGATTCCCATCTGGAAGCGTCGAAATGCTGGAAAAATCATCGAGATGAGATTTGCCGAAATGCGAGATGGAAATGAAGCTTTCAGAGTCAAACTTACCGCATTTCTGGTTTAATTCATAATTTCTCAAAGGAGTCCATCTGCTTATCCAATCTCTTTTTAGCTCACAGGCTATCTAAGCCTGAGAGCTAATGTACCCGTCGGTTCTGTGTGTATGCATGTACTGTACGTACGTATGTATGTACGTAACGCGATAACTCTTGATTAAAATGTACGATTTGCTTCAATTTTTTTTATGTTCATTCTGATAAGGCGTTCCGCTGTTTAGTTTTGACGGTTCATTGGTTAAGGATGAAGGGAGAGAAGGGGGCTGGTCCCCCCCCCCCCCCTCCTTAATTTAGATAAATAGGTTTTTCATGCAGAATTCTTCGATTTGCTCCAAATTTCGTATACCGGTTTATTATGTTAAGGAGCTTCCCTGATTAAACTTGGAGGTTCATTAGTTAAGTATGAAGGAGGGAAAGGGGGATAGACCCCCTCCTTAATTTAGATAAATGGGTTTTGCATGCAGAATTATTCGATTTGCTCCAAATTTGGTATACCGGTTCATTATGTTAAGAAGTTGCCTTGATTAGATTTGGAGGTTTACGGGTTCAGTATAAAGGGGGAGAAGGGGGCTAGACCCCCCCCTTAATTTAGATAAATGGGCTTTTCATGCAGAATTATTTGATTTGCTCATAATTTGGTATACCGGTTTATTATGTTAAGGAGCTTCCCTGATTAAACTTGGAAGTTCATTGGTTAAGGATAAAGGGGGAGAAAGGGGGCTGGTCTGCCCCCCCCCCTTAATTTAGATAAATGGGTTTTTCATGCAGAATTATTCGATTTGTTCCAAATTTTGTATACCGGTTTATTACGTTAAGAAGTTGCCTTGATTAGATTTGAAGGTTTACAGGTTAAGTATAAAGGGGGAGAAGGGGGCTGGCCCACCCTTAATTTAGATAAATGGGCTTTTCATGCAGAATTATTTGATTTGCTCCAAATTTGGTATACCGGTTTATTATGTTATGGAGCTTCCCTGATTAAACTTGGAAGTTCATTGGTTAAGGATAAAGGGGGAGAAGGAGGGCTGGTCCCCCACTTAATTTAGATAAATGGGTGTTTCATGCAGAATTACTCGATTTGTTCCAAATTTGGTATACCGGTTTATTATGTTAAGGAGCTTCCCTGATTAAAACTTGGAGGTTCATTAGTTAAGTATAAAGGGGGGAAAGGGGGTAGACCCCCTCCTTAATTTAGATAAATGGGTTTTTCATGCAGAATTATTCGATTTGCTCCAAATTTGGGATACCGGTTTATTATGTTAAGAAGCTGCCTTGATTAGATTTGGAGGTTTATGGGTTAAGTATAGAGGGGAGGGGCTAGTCTCTCCTTAATTTAGATAAAAGGGTTTTTCATGCAGAATTATTGGATTTGCTTCAAATTTAATATACCGATTTATTCCGATATGGCGCTTCCTTCATTAGATTTGGAGGTTCATTGGTTAAGTATACAAGGGCGAAAAGGGGGCAAGTCCCCTCCCCTTAATTTAGATAAATGGATTTTCATGGAGAATTATTCAATTTACTTCAATTTTTTTTCTATGTTTGTTCTGATAAGGAGCTTTCCTGATTAGATTTGGAGGTTCATTAGTTAAGTATAAAAGGGTTAAAGGGGTTAGACCACCCTTAATTTAGCAATATGTTTCTTTTTTTCATGCAGAATTATCTGATTTGCTTCAAATTTGATATACTGATTTATTATAGTTAAGGAGTTTCCCTGATTAGATTTGGAGGTTCATTGGTTAAGTATAAAAGGGGCAAACGGGAGGATATTTCCCTTCATTTATTTTTTGAGGGACATTATTCTTTGAAATAAGAGTATAATATACAGTTAGTGTTAATAACCTGTGAGCTCAATGTCATCAGTTTAACTGGCACTTATCATTTTATTGCTATTAACCGATGTGGGTTATGAAGCATAGTGGTTTATGTATTCAGTTCTGTATAGTCCTAGTTTCAAACTTTACTGTTAAATTTAGTGTCATTTTGCCCCGAATTTTCAATGTTTCTCTTATTTTAGCTCTGCCAAGCTGCCCCATACCTGGAGACTCAGATAAATACTATTTATTAAATATAAAAAGTTCAAAGAGGAAGGTGAGTGAATTCTGGGGTGTGCGAGAGTGCACAAAGGGGGGGGGGGTAATTTTCAAACTTTTACCAAACCTCTCCTTGACATATCATCGGAAAGTCCTTTCACCACTCTTTCATATTATGAACCTTTCTCCTCCCAAAGTTGAATTCCGGAAGGGGTTCGGGGGGGGGGGGGGGAGCGGTTTGGGGGTGACTTTTTTTTTAATTGTAGAGATTTCTACAATAAATATCATTAAATGAGGTTTTTTAATGGAGCTCTCCGATAAATATTATTTATTAAATATAAAATTTTAAAAGTGGGGCTGCGTGATTTCTGGGTATATTCTAGGATAAAAGAGGGAACCCACGTGGGAGGGGTAAATTTCAAACTTTTTTTGGACCAGTCATTTGATCTATCATCGGAAAGTTTTCGGTTATCATCGCAAAGTTACTCTTTCATATTATGAACCTTTCTTCTTCCTTCCTTAGTTTGGCGCCCCGAGAGAGGCACTTTTCGAACTTTTTTGAAATCGTAGCGTATTTAAACATTTTAGATTGGATTTTTTTTTACGGAGCCCTCCGATAAATAATTTTTAATATATGAAAATTTCACAGAGAAGGATGGGCATGGTATATTTCGGGGGGGCAGGATAATTGGAATCCTGGGAGTTGGGACTCTTTTCTATCTTTTTCTGACACCCCTCATGTGATATATCATTGGAAAGCTCTGTGACTACTATTTCATTTTATATATCGCCCGCGCCCCTCCCCTTACTTTGCCCCCGAGCCGGGGCTCTTTACTAAATTTAGCCGACACCTCTCATGTGCCATATTGTTAGAAAGTCCTGTGACCACTTATTCATATTATGCACTTTCCTTGCCCCTCCCTCCTACTTTGCTCCCCGCGAGAGTTCGTTTAATGTATTCCAGTCGAAGACTTTATAAAAATGGGGAAATTAAAGATCCAATCTCAAATGACGTAGAAAAATCAATAAAAAATTTTGATCCCTTTTATCATCCTTTAGTTCATATTTCTGCCACTAGGGAGTACTTTTGATTCTTATTTCTTTGGCCATTTTGGTGCTAATTGCCGAAAAATTCTAATTTTTGATACTTAAACTCCCCTTACCGCTTCATAGCTACTCGCGTTTTTTCAGCTTTTTTCAACCAGGGGGCACCCTTACAAGACTTTTCCAGTTTTATGGCTCCTTTATAGTTTCCCTTTGGTTTGTTGTTTTTTTATTCCATCTGTTTTCAGTTACCAAATATTTAATAAAATCTGCCTTATATATATGTAAAAACAATGATTTCAATAATCGATTCTAGAACATCTCCTTTGTAGATTCTCGAAAGTAATCGATGACTGTATCGATTATATATTTTACGATAACGATTTTTTTCGATTGGTAAATTTTCGAGAATCGCCCATCACTAAGCCCTATCACTACTATGAAAATGTCGGCCAGAATAATAGCTAAGTTTTCCAATAACTGTTTTTAGCTTTTCTCGTTATAATCGATTGTAAAACATCTCGATTGTAGACTCTATGAATTAATCGATGGCTGTATCGATTGTGATTTTTTACGATGACGATTTTTCTCGATTGTCGAATTCTCGAGAATCGCCCATCACTACGTCCTACCACAAGAAAGCTTCATCATAAACATTTGGTGCTAAACCGGCACGCTGTAATTATATTTTATTGGAGAAAGGGAGCACCTGATATATATATTTTTTTCACTTATATGTACATATTTAGCTTGGATTACAAAAAAAAAACTGTTCATAAAAAAAGGGAAAAATCTCTGACTTTATGACTTACTCAATGTAATTAAAATTGATTTCCAGCCTCCTGATGTGTTTGACGTATCAACAAAAGGAAACATCCTATCAGAAGAAAGCTTCATCATAGATCTCACAAAGAAGACGTAAATTTCATCAAAGGATCACTGTAAAAAATGCAAATTTCGTCAATGGTTTGTAGTAAAAATTGCAGGTTTCGACAAAGAATCATGATAGAAAAATGTGAATTTCGTCAAATGATTGGGGGAAAAAAATTGTGAGTATTGTGGAAAAAAATAGCGAATTTCATCAAGATTTACTGCATTGGGCTAAAAAATTGAAACCGGGCTCCTTTTACAAATTTCAAAAGAATGCCGTGAAACGAGAAGAAACTCTAAAAATCGTATGAAAAATTTACTATATTGAGTTGAAAAAAATGTCCGCGAATCACGAAAAACCAACCAACCTCCAGATAAATTTGAATTTTGTGTGCTACTATTTCTCATATTCAAACATTGGCAGCTCTGAATTTTATTCAGTACTTACCTGAAATCAATATCTCTTTCTTTGTCCATCTATCTATATAAAAATAGGGCTTGTTTTTGTAGAGGGATGCAGCTGAAGGAAAGGGGGTGGGGGGGCATCCTCCTAAATATTTTTTGGATCTAAGGAAAAAATAAGCTTTAATACATTTTGTGGTAAATTTTGATATAATTAAAAAGCAGATCTGCCAAAATCCAGATTATCTTGAGTCGAACTAAGCATATCTCCAAACTTGTTTTTTTAGCAAAAAAAACACAACTAAATTATAAAAGGTTTTAATGTGCTAGTAAAAAACTGTTTAAAACTAAAGTTGTTTTTACAAATATTATTTTTTTTACTCAGGTGGTTACTGGATTGTTGGAATTACTGGGTGAGACTAGTAGTCCTAGAGTTCAAGCACATGCTGGAGCTGCCCTTGTCAATTTTTTTGAGGATTGTCCAAAAAATATACTTGCTCCTCATTTAAACAGCATTGCTGATAGATTGGAATCTGTGCTTAGTTCTAAATTGAATGAGGTAAGCTAACTTTAATGTTATATATGAAATTATGTTGTTTCAGTTTATAGTCTTACATCAGGTTGTGTAACCTGATTTTATCCGAGATTGACTCAACTCCATACATGGTTTGGGTTAATTTTTTTTCAGTGTAGGTAAAGTTGACATTTATTGTGTCAGGTTTGGTTTAATTTTTGACCGTTGAAGGGTTGAGCAAATTTTCTAAAAGAAGGTCCAAAATATTTTTTCAGATGTACAAACTTTGAATATTAATGAGTATATGTTTGCTCATTTTTCTATGTAAAATATAAAATGGTATTAGATATATAATTGTATTTTATAATTGCATTAAAAAATGGATTAAAGTGTTTCAAGTTTGGGTTGAAGTGTGTTCGCTGCAGGTTTGGTTTTTAGTCAACAAAAAGTTTCTTGTTGTGTTTCAGGTAGAGAATACAATCCCAAGACTAATTTCATATTTCAGGATTGCTTAGATATTCAATCCCAGGATTATGAAAATTAGAATTTCTCTAACATCACAAATTTTTATGATAGCTAAATATCATAATCTTATAGGAAAGATAATTAAAGCCAAAATATAGTCTAACTTGCATATATGCATAAATTTACAAAGTTAAAAATTTATGACTTGAATTATCAAAAAGTATATCATCTTACTTTGTTAACATTAAGAAAACTACTGCATTCAAAAAATATGGAAATTGCTATTATTATACAGAAATGTTTGATAAGCATGCTGATGCAGACAGTTTTTAAATCAAATACTTATTTTAAGAAATTAATGTAATTATTTTGATCAACTTTAACATTATAAGTTTTATAGCAGAAAAACTATACATTGCAATTTTTTTCTAAAGATATGCATTAGAAGTGTCCGGTGTGCAGGCTGCATTTGTTTTTAATTTGATTTGATTCTTTTTTTGAGGTTTTATTTCCATTTGAAATTCAAATTTTCAGTATTTTGAGAGGTTTTTTACATATTTTAGAAAAGGTTATTATTTTAAATTGTTGCCAATTGTAAAAACAGTGCAAAGAATAATATTTTCTTCAAATTAAAAATTGATTTACACGTGACTATTATAAACAGGGGGAAAATACTTTCAAATTAGAATTAAATGATTACTTAGCAGGAAAATATTGAAAATTACGTAAAAAACTTTATTTACACATGAATTTTAAAAGAGAAAGAAAATTTTAAAATAATAAATTCATTAATATGCATTAAAAGCCGCAATTGGAGGAAATTATGTCCTATGGCCAAATAATAATATTGCCAAACAGTTTAAATTAAAAAAATTAATTTACACAAGACATTTATTTCACATTACTAGTTCTAAGGCAGCACAAATAAAAATATTTCTTTTCTGGCAACAAAAGTATTTTCATGTGAATATTAAAAAGGGAAAGAAAACTTTAAAATAATAAATTCATTAATATGTGATAAAAGCAGTAATAGGAGAAATTACATCATATTTAAAATGGCCAAATAACATTTCAAAACAGTTTAAATTTAAAAATATATTTTTCTTCTTTAGGAGTTGTCTTGGTTATTATACTACTGCTCCATAACACAGAGTTTAATGCTGATATTTCTTTCCTTGTTGTTACTACTCTTCTATTTATTTACATTTCTGTTTTACCCTGTTCTTGTAGACACTTGTAGATATATTTACAAGAGACATTTATTTCATATTTTGAGATGATCTTTTTAACTTATTGTTGTGAATTCTTAGGACAAATAATATTTCCTTTCTAACAACAAAAGTATTTTCATATAAATATTAAAAAGAAAAAAAAACTTTGGTGAAAATCACGTCAGATTTAAAACAACACATTTAAAATGTCTTATTTAAAACAGCTTTCTTATAGTGTTGTTAAAAAATATCAGGAGACAAAGACTCTGTGCTTACTTAATTCATTTTATATTAGCTTATTTTCAAATGTTTAACTGATCTTATTTAATCAAGCCATTGGATCTCTTAGCAGCTGATTCAACCTTAAAATTCCACAGTTAAAGGAAATGAATGAAAACCCGTTTACAGGGAGATCATCACTGGTTTTTTAATTATAATTCAATCTCCTTCCGTAATCTTCTTAAAGTCGATCAAATTAGTGAGTCTGGTATGTCTGAACAGGGATTTGTAAACGTAGCTCGTAGGGGGCAGAGTCCCCTAGTAAGATAAATTACAATTGAAAATTATGCTGTTGCAATTACAATTGAAAATTATGACAAATATGCTGTTGTTGATTGACAATGTAACAAATAACATGAAATGCCTGTTTCATCTTCCAGATAATTTCTTTTATTTCATTTTAGAAAAGGTTTTGAATTACTTAATATTTACAATATTAAAGAATAATTAATATCACTAATTAAATTTTGAATTATTCTCATAACCACTTAATTAAATATTATAATTCTAGGATATTGCAAACGCAAGATATTCTCCTAACATGGAGCTTTTTATTTCCTTTCTTGAAATAAAAGAACTAGACGTAGATTTATAAACAATTTTTTTTTTTTTCATTGGATAGCCGAGGTCCGTCTCTATAGCGCACCTTTTTTACTTTTTCGATTTGGGTCGCAGATATTTTTTATAAAGTTACTTTCACTTTCAAAACCAGTTCTGAAAATGAAAGTTTCATTCTAAGAAATATCTACAACCAAAATCAAAAAAGTAAAAAAGGTGCGCTGTAGAGACGGATCTTGGCTATCCAATACAAAAAAAATTATTTAAAAATGTCAATGCAAACGAGATATTAGAAAAATCCCTTCCCATAGGATTAGCATTAGCTCATGAATGTCTTTGCCGGAAGCGATAGGAGCTTTAAGTGCCAGTGATCGACCACTTCATTGTCCATGATGGGAGGTTATGCCTGAATTTAGGTATTCTTGGCACACTCTTGACACTGTGGATCTCGGAATGTTGAATTCTGTAACGATTTCTGAAATGGAATGTCCCATGCTTCTAGCTCTGACTAGCACACCGTGTTCGAAATCCATTAATTCTCGTCATGTGGCCATAATCACATACTAATCAACCTTCTCACATGAAACATTTGAACACAAATGAAAGTCCTGCCCAGGCAAAGACCATTTATACAATTTGTAAGTGACACTACTGCCATCTATATATTTGCATATTGCTATCCCATGACTTTTGTCACCTCAGTGTATATTTTTACCATAACAGGCATGAAAGTATAGAAAGTCACAATAGCAGGATGTTTTAAGCCTAGAATCTTATCTTAGAAAGGAACCACCAAATATGATGCTCACCAATTTTAATGAATTTAAAGTATATTGTACAGTTCTTATCGCTAATTATTCTACTGAAAGGATTTCTTCAAATGGGCCTTAAATTTTGATAAATTGAGGTTCAGAGTACAACATACATTTCAAATACTCATTTGTTTGAGACTTCCAACAAGTATTCTGTGACGTGAGCGCAATGTGTTCTCCAGCCAGCCAGAGGGCTCGAGTTTGATGCTGCCTCCTGACTTCTTATTTGTTTTTAAAAATTACTGATATTAACATTTAGGATTAGTAAAATATGCAATTAATTGGGTGATATATATCATAAAAATATTCAAAACAGAATATTCATACAGAAAATTTCTCAATATAGACATAGAGCATAACTTCTTACCTAGTACTTGTCTTCAAAAGATGATGAAAGATATCAATATTTTTTTTTATTTATTCTGATATTATTATGAAAGTCTAGCTGATTATTTCTTAAATATTTATATGTATAGGTATGTATCATAAGTTGTATGTCATTTCCAGTTTACAATTTTTGCTTTAGTATCATTATTTGTTAGAATGAAAAATATTTTGAAATATAATTTATCCATTTCTATTTATCTAAAGATAAATTCATTTGACATCAAAATTATTATTTATAATTTACATGAAATAATAAATTTTTGCTTAAAATTCCATAAAGTAAATATCTATTTATGATGTATTATTTCTGAACTTTGCTTAAAATATAAAAATATATAAAGGTAAATAATAATTACAAAAAAAAAAAAAAAATCTAGACATAAAATTGTTTGAATTTTCATCAGTATAGATTTTGTAAAAAGGATCGCAAGAAAAGGCAAATTTCATCAAAGGATCGCAAGAAAAGGCAAATTTCATCAAAGGATCGCAAGAAAAGGCAAATTTCATCAAAGGAGTGCAAGAAAAGGCAAATTTCATCAAAGGAGTGCAAGAAAAGGCAAATTTCATCAAAGGATTGCAAGAAAAGGCAAATTTCATCAAAGGAGCGCAAGAAAAGGCAAATTTCATCAAAGGAGCGCAAGAAAAGGCAAATTTCATCAAAGGATCGCAAAAAAAAGGCAAATTTCATCAAAAGATTGCAAAAAAAGTACAAACTTCGTCAAAGAATCATGAAATAAACATGAATTTCAACCAAAAGACTGCGGAAAAAATTCGAATTTCGCCAAAAGTCTGCAAAAAAATGTGAATTTTGTCAAAAGATCATGGAAAAAAAACCCCCAAATTTCGTCAAAGGATCGCAGAAAAAAACACTAATTTCGTCAAAGGGTCGCGAAAAAAATGAAAAATTTTTGTTATATTGCAGAAGAAACGAGAATTTCGTCACATGGTTTTGAAAAAACTCAGCGCATGAGGATGTGAAAGTTCAGCTTTTTTTGGCTGAGCATGTAGCATGTCTGATTTTAAGCATTTTTAAGTGGAAAAAGTATGTCTGGAGAAAAATTAACTTTAAAGATATTTGAATTGAAAGTCAATGAAGAAGCCTGTTTTGAGTTTACTTGAAGCTAACATTTATTTCTCAAAAGCACAGCATTGATGAAATACAGCAGCATAAATCATTTGAATATAAGCTTGGTAACTTGCATGGATGACAACTTGCAGCAACATTAGTAGAAGATAAAAACAGTAGTTAAAAAAACTTTAAAAAAAAAAATTTAGATTTCTCAAGTTAAAATGATTCATTGGTTAAAATGATTCAAACATAACAACAACATTCACAGAAATCATTAAACTGAAACTGAATCTCCATGAACGCAGATAACTTTCGTATGTTCAAGTTCCTTGAGTATTTCTTCATTGAAGAAGAATAAAAAGTGTGAATATTCTAACTGATGGCGATGTTGTTATTGTGGTCGCTGATTAACTTAGCAAGTTAAATTATTGCCAAAAGGTTATCCCACTTTTTCCTTAATGCGATTTTCAAGATATATTATAGATAAGATTGTGTCACCTGTCATCTCAAAAGTCGAAACACTAAGTTAGCTATGAATAAGAAGGAGAAAAGTACTCACAAAAGTCAGGCACAAATGATTTGCTGCTTGACATTTCTCTTTATTTGAAACAGATAACATATAATTCACCCATCATTATCATCACTTGGACATGTTTGTAAAAAAGATGAAGATTCAATCTCAGGAACAGGTTAACTTTAAATCCATTTATGTTAGACACTTGCACAGCCTCAAGTTAGGTATAACTTTCATAAATTGTAGGTTTAATTTACTTTTGTGTGTGTGTGTGTGTGTGTGTGTGTGTGTGTGTGTGTGTAAGTAATTTTATTTATACACTAACAAATGCCAATCATCTATTACTTGTCTGATGTTTGCAAAGCAGTTTTAGTGGTTTATCAGAAAATATCTTGTTAAAACAAGGTTGACTTATTTTATCCAAATGAAGTGCTTTAATATTTACTACAGTATTATTTTTTGTTTATAACTAAAGTTTTTAAAACCATTATGCAAATCTGCTACTCTATTTATTTCTATTTTGCATTATTTTGTATCATACTTTTTTACAGATTATGTAACTTTTATATGATATATTTTTCCTTTAGTTGGTTCAGAAAGGTACCAAGCTTGTCTTAGAACAAGTCGTCGTTACCATAGCATCATTAGCAAATAGTGCAGAAGAAAAGTTTATTCAATATTATGACAAGTTAGTATTGTGTAATGAAGTCACAAAAATTTTATCATTTTTCTTGTTACTTTAAGTGTGCATAAATAATTGAAAGAAAAGTTTACTGAGTGTTTACAAAGTATATTTTTAGAAGAAAACAAAGATAAGCATGCTTTTCAGTATTCATCAAAGAATGTATTAGGTTTCATAAAGATGAAAAGATGAAGAATCAAG
The DNA here is from genome assembly GCA_963932465.1 of Maratus speciosus. NCBI lineage: Eukaryota > Metazoa > Arthropoda > Arachnida > Araneae > Salticidae > Maratus > Maratus speciosus. Next base: position 81,410,286 of record OZ010787.1, read on the forward strand.
AAGATAAAATTTCAGTAGAGATTTCTAAATTTATAGGGATTTTTTAAATACTTAAGTTTAAGGGTCCAAACTGCTTATTTTCTGATTCCTTTTTGAACTAATTTTTGTTCTGAAATGCATCAAATTGGCAGATTCTCTTATTCAAAAACTATATAATGTGCCATTCTTGTTGGATTTTTCGATAAAGGCAGAATATATTGCAAAAAATACTGTCAAAGTTGGTGTTTTAAACCAAAATTTCCAAAATGAGAGACCTGGGAACGAAAAAAAATAGTCTTACTGAGAAAATAATTGTTTAAAACTCAAATTCTAATTGAGCGAAAAATGAAATCACATGGCCTCTTATACATCTGTTCAAAAATCACCTCAGCAAGTTTCATGTTTTTACTTTTAAAAATGAGTCTGAAAATATCTCAGAAAATTTTGAGCTGTTGTGGGTGGAAATTTTTTTTTTTTAATACACCCTTAAGGCTGTTCTTAACTGCTCTGGCCAACAAGCGCAAAACGTTCTGAGACATTTACAAATTCATTTTTTAACGGAAAGATATAAAATTAGAAAGCATGACCATGGAAGCCATTTGGAATTGAACTGTTTTTTCCAATTTTTGACCAATCAATTACTCATTGAGTTATAAGCCATTTTGGGCAAAAAACGGGTTTGTCACGTGTGACAAACCAGTTTTTTGCCCGCTCTTGAGTTATTTTTCTACTTTTGTGCAGAAATTAGATTCAAAACGTCCACTTTGATAATATTTTCTGAAAGATCTATTGCGTTTGCAAAAAAAATTGGAAAAAACAGCTCAGTGACATAGTTTCTGAACAACACCACCAGCTAGTTTCATGCATTTTCGAACAAAAATAAATTAAAACTTATGTCAGGAATTGGCCCTTTTGGATTTGAGCACAACCTTAAGAAGACATTTTAAAAATCATACCTCGTTGGCTTCTGACCATCTGCTTTCTGATGGGGAACACTGTATTTTGATAATTCTATTAGATAACGATTAATCATGTATTTAAGTTTTCCCATTAGGTAACATAGGATTTCATGATGGGGAATTTCTGTGAAGTGGCTCCTTAAAACACCATAATATGTTATTACTTTGTAGTCAAGTACATTACTACAAAGATAATAATTCCAATAAATCTATCCAAAAAGATTGTAGGCCTGTACTGCTGGTTCATTCTTAAAAGTTAAAACATGTTAATTTAAACAATTTTTGCAGAGCCAGTTACAGGTTAGTAAAATTATTTATATCATGGAAGACGGTAGTATTCTGAGTGACGCAGCCTTAAGCCTAAAATCGTATCGTAGAATTCATAGATGGCAGAATTCATAGATGGCAGAATTCATATATGCGGCTAACTCGACATCAAAGAAAACACAAAAAGCCGCCTTTTAATAACTCAGCAGATACAGATCCTTTTTGTTCTGATTTTTTTAGAAGTGTCTTACATCTGCAGTCTAATCGTATACTGAAATTTTTACATTTCTACGTGCAGTATATTTTGAGATCTAAATAGCCATTTTTAAAGCAAAAGTTATGGTACGGTATGGAAGAAGTTTCTAATTTCAAAATCTCAAACGGTTCGGGCGATTTTCTTTAAATTGATATATAACATGAATTTGTTTTATATGAAGGGAATAACGTATTGGTTGTTTTTGCAAAAACTCTCGTTCGTTAAATAATTTGATTTTTTTTTTCTCTCAAAAATGACACGGGCGATTTTTTAAAAATCAAATATATATGTTTCAGATGAAGCAAATAACAATTTACTTGTTTCCAGCAAGACTCTTGTTCGTTTTATAATGCGCATGAAAAATCGGACTATATTTCTTCGCCATTCTATGGAAATTTCACCGAAAATGCATGACATTGTATTCATACACGTGCTTTTTTTTTAACCACTTTTGGGAAGAAAATTTGCCCTCCCACTGGCTGAGTGGTTAAGGGCCATCGTCTACGAATCTTATGATAGGCAGTTCGATACTCGCTGGTACTTGTTTTCACATGTGAATCTGCTTTTTTTTTTTTTTTTTTTTTAAGTCTGTTAGTTGACCATTATTCTCAGTTCCTTTATAATTTCTTAATTGTTATTAAGTTAAATAAATTAACAATTATAATGGCGCCAATTTGATAATGATTATTTCTTGGCAATTTTTCAACAATAAAAATATTAGCATAAATTTTATAAATATATTTAATTTATACACTTTACAAAAAATATACATTAATAATTATTATGTGAATATAAATTACACGATCAGAAACATAAAAAATAATTCATTTCAGCTCTCCTTTTTATAATATCATTTTTTATTATTATGACGTTCAATCAATATATAATCACTGACATCCATAATATTTTTATTATTATTATTATTTTCCTAGCATAAAAACTTGTGATATAATAATTCTTTTATAATTAATAATTTAGTTGAAATGTTTTATTTATCAATGAAGTTTGATAACCCCGAGACAATTGTTTTTATTTAGCCTTGCAATATTTACAGTTTACATAATGACCATATCAGAATTCTGGTGTCGCCATCTTTTGACGTAACCGCATACTACATTTTGTCTCTTATTCGGAAAAAAAAAATAACGCTGTCATCGCCGCTTTGAAAGAATCTTTTGTGACTGGAGGTCTATCTCTCAAATATTAAGAAAATTACTGCATACAAAAATATTAAAATGGGTAGTGTTATAGAGAAATGTTTGATAAACACGTTGAAGTAGACAGTTTTTAAATCGAAGAATTATTTTAAGAGATATTTAATGTTAAATCTGGATAAAATTGTTTCATTAAAGTTTTATAGGAAAAAAACTATACATGGGAATTTAATCATTTTCATTCAATTTAATCATTCAATAGAAGCTCGAGGTTTCCAGAGTGCATTTATTATTTTTAACTTGCCTAATTTTTTGATGGTTTATTTCAATTTTAAATTAAAATTTTCAGAATTTCCAGAGATATTTTTTACATATTTTAGAAAAGGTGATTTTAAATTGTTGCCAATTGTTAAAACAGTGCAAAGAATAATATATCCTTTAAATTAAATATTTATTCACACGTGACTGTTATAGACAGAAAAAAATCCTTTTAAATTAGAATTAAATGATAACGTTAAAAGCAGGAAAATATTTAAAATGAAAGAAAATTACAAAATAATCAATTATTTTCAAATTAGAATTAAATGATTACGCATTAAAAGCAAGAAAACATTGAAAATTACGTCATAAAAATTATATTTACACGTGAATAGTAAAAGAAAAAGAAAATTTTTAAATAAATTCATTGATATGTGTTAAAAGTCGTAAATGGAGGAAGTTACATCATATTGGACAAAGCAGCCAAATAATATTGCAAAACAGTTTAAATTTAATAATATATTTATGAGAGATTTATTTCAAATTTCGAGATGATATTTTTAACTATAGTTGCAAATTTTAAGGTAGCGCAAATAATAATATCTTTCTAATAATAAAAATATTTTCAGTTGAATGTTACAAAGAGAAAGGAAAGTTTGGTGAAAATTATGTCAGATTTAAAACGTTACATTTAAAATCTCTTATTTAAAATCATTTTCTTATAGCATTGTTAAACAATACCATAAAGCAAAGACACTGTTGACTTAGTTCCTTTTATATTTTGTAATTTTCAAATGTTTAACTAATCTTATTTAATCAAGCACGGAAACAGCAACTAACAGCAGCTGATTCGGCCTTGAAATCCCTCAATAAAAGGGAAACCCGTTTACAGTAAGATCGCCATTGATTTTTTAATTATACAGAGCAGCCTCGATTATCCGAGCTAATTGGGACTGTTAGCACCTCTGATATCAGAAATCTCGGTTAATAGAAACTGTGTGTAAAAACTCGCCATGCTCGCGAATTTAACATTTTTTTTTTTTTTAAATATAGAACGTTTTTTAAATAATAAAAACAAATATATGTAAAGTTCTGTTTCACAGCTTAACAAATTAAAAAAGAAAATCAACTATCAGTAGTAAATTTTAAAAAGCAAATTGAAAAATTTACGAAAGTTCACACAGCCACTAGAAACAAAGCATTGTTCGCTGTTGACTTCTCAGGGTCCAATGTTTCTTTGGAGTTGAGTGCTTTTGGGGGCAGAAGGGCCTGTATAGCACGGACAGTGAGCTAAAAAGTGTGGTCATTTTTAAGGCTCATTCAAAAGGGAAAAAAATCAGACTTTGTTATCGGCTCGGTTAACAGAAACCTCGATTAATCGAAGCTCGGTTAATCCAGGTTCTACTATAATTCAATCTTCCGTAATCTTTTTAAAGCAGGTCAAATTAATGGACTTTAGCACAAAGTCACATAGCTGATAACTGCTATGCTTGTTGGCCACCTTTTTTAAAGTCACATTTTCCCGTTCTAAAATACTGGTATCCAAAAATCGTAGCATGTGACTGACACTACAAGTACTCATGGAACTAGGCTATTTTAAGTCTGATTTTTATTATAGACTATATAAAATTATTAAAAATATAATGATAAGAACTAGCGGGCTTCGTCCGCTATTTACGTTACGGATATAAAAATCATGTTTTTTTTTAGGGAGAAAGAAATAAAAACCTATTTGATGATAAGTTTATAAAGACACATTTTGTATTTGTTATATTTCCAGGGATGAGGAGGGGGGGGGGGGACTATTTTGATTAAATATTGCAATTAGTCCACATGGCAGATATTATTATAATAGACACTAGCGGGCTTCGTCCGCTATGGCGCCTTATGGGTCCAACTTCCATAACTCAGAAACTACCTTTCAGACATCAATGCAACAGATTCTAAACGTTATAATTAAGGGTGTATTCGAAAAAATATTTTTTCACCCTCAACAGCTCGAAATTTTCTGAGGCATTTTCAGACTCATTTTTAAAAGTAAAAACATGAAACTTGCTGGGGTGATTTCTGAAGACATGTTTAACATGCCGTGTGATTTCATTTTCAGCTCAATTAATTAGAATTTCATTTAAAAAAAATTATTTTCTCAGTATGACCATTTTTTTCATTCCCAGATCGCTCGCTTCGGAAAATTCGGTTCAAAACGCCAACTTTGACAGCATTTTTTACAATATTTTCTGCATTTATCAAAAAATTAAGAAGCACAGCACATTATACAGTTTCTAAATAAGAGAATTTCCCAGTTTGATGCGTTTGAGAACAAAAATGAATTTTAAAATGAATCAGAAAATAAGCAGTTTTGATCGAAATACACCCTTAACTTAATAATCACCCTATATAGCATTAAAGTAAATTTATGAGTACTGCATACTGTTCTTTTTATCGTAATTTCTGAAGAGAAAAATTTATTTCGGTTCCATTCTTAGGTACTGGTCCAAAAAATTTTGAAAAAGGGGGGAAGGAGGGGACATGAGACTGCTGTTTGTCAAACAACACAACGGGGTTTGGCTTATTCAACTTGGTTTTTGATGACTTCATTCGGAAGGTGGTTTGTTTAGAAGAGTACGTTCCCTGTCCCATGAAAATTGTAACTATTGGTACACCATCTGTGTAAGGATTTAATAATTATAAATTAACATTTTGGATTTATTAATTTAAGGATAGTGTTTTTAAAGGAATATCAAATGAAACTTTCTGTGCGATCTGCGATCATACCTACCCACTTGTTTTTATATACAAACTGCTATAAGGAAAATTGTAATAAAATAGTAAAAATTAAATCTGCATTAAATTCCACAAGTATCTTTTTTTTTAATCATTTTATCACTAACCTCAAAAAAGTAATGATATCAATGCAAAAACCCTTGACGGGTTAAAAGTTTCTGACGCAGCACTTTATCTTATGCTCTAAGAATTTTAAATATGGAACTTAAAAATACTGATATCAAATTTTGAGTGACGTTATGCTATTTCTTAAAAAATATATTTACTTCATCATTTTATGTTTTATTTATAATCGCATGTGCAAAAGTTATGTTCAACATGAAAAGCTGTATAAAATTTTATTCGCTGTTGCTTTATCATTTACATCTCTCATAAATTCAAAATATGAGTTTTAAAAGATATGATATAAAATTTAAGTGACGCCTTGATGTGACTTTAAAAGGTTTGTTTTAAAATTCAATTTAAATTATTTTTGACTTGTATAGATGTAAAAATATATTTTAACCAAGTCAAAAATAATTTAAATTGAATTTTAAAACAAACCTTTTAAAGTCACATCAAGGCGTCACTTAAATTTTATATCATATCTTTTAAAACTCATATTTTGAATTTATGAGAGATGTAAATGATAAAGCAACAACGAATAAAATTTTATGCAGCTTTTCATGTTGAACATAACTTTTGCACATGTGATTATAAATAAAACAGAAATAAAATGATGAAATAAATACAAATATATTTTTTAAGAAATAGCATAACATCACTCAAAATTTGATATCAGTATTTTTAAGTTCCATATTTAAAATTCTTAGAGCATAAGATAAAGTGCTGCGTCAGAAACTTTTAACCCGTCAAGGGTTTTTGCATTGATTGCTAGTACAGTAAACTCTAAGGCAGAATCGATTGTGACCGAAATTTTTTTCCATCATAGATAGTATTCTGCTTTTGACAGAATGTACTGTACTTCTATGGATTCAATGAGACTTCAAAAACCTTTCTGCTTTAGACAGATTTCCATTTTACACAGAAGCCACCTTAGACAGAGTTTGCTGTACTTGCAATTTGAAAAAGTAAGGTTATTTTTAAAATTTTTAATGATTAATACATGAAAACTGTTATTTATGAGCAGTCTGAATGTCCTCCTATACTGGCTTTGTGTAATTTGTGTAGTTTTTCTCATAAACTAAAAATATATATATATTTGAGGAGTATGAATAGATGTAAACAAACAGAATTGCTTAAAATTTTCAAAATTCTCCTTGTACAAACAAAAATATATTGTTAGAAAGAGGGAAAACAGAAGATTTAAAATAGCGAAAAATCCGAAAATTGATATTTTTCACATTTTTGCCTAAAAATACAACCTTTTATCACAGAAATCTATTATCTAGGAACCACTATCTAGCTTAATTAAATGAAGAAAAGAAAAATTGCTTATGGAATTAGTATGTTTTTTAAATTGAATCTTGTATTAAACAAAACAAAATATAAAAAATCTTGAAAATGATCATGAGCAGTTATATGTATCAAAAAAACTTAAAATCCTGCCTTAAAAACCTTATTTAAAAAAGAAAAAGTGCTCAATTATATATTTGCCATAGGATATTTTTACATTTGAAATTCAGTTTTAAAATCAATCTGGTTTTTAAATAGATTTAAAAAAAGGTAATAATGTAAGGTTATTCTATACCTTTTAAAATAATTACTTAATACTGCTACTTTGTTTAATGTCGCCAAATTTTTATTCCACTAACTTTTTTGTAGGTTTATGCCCATGCTCAAATATATTATTCAAAATGCTCATCAACCTCAGCTAAAGCTCCTCAGAGGGAAGACTATTGAATGCATTAGTTTGATTGGTTTAGCTGTTGGAAAAGAAAAAGTAACTATTAAATATCTTTATACAGTTCCCAAAACTTTCTAAAGTGCTTTTTTTTAATTTTATGTATCATACTTGCCAACTCTCCTGTTTTTTGTGTTTCTTTTTTTACATTCAAACTTTTTTTTTTTTTTTTTCAAAAAATCTATCTTAAAATCATAAAATTTTTTGTCTGAAAACATTTTTTAACCTTATTTATTGTGCTATATCCTAATCAAGGGCACCCATACAAAGGGGCAAGGAGGGGCTTGAGCCCCCTAGATTTTGGTTTTGTCAAACTTTTTTTGATATAAATCAGTTGCAAGATATGAAAATCTTAACTTTATCTTGTAGAGATAAAACATAATAAAACCTGCATCGACAAGATCAGGAGGCACCGGAACAGTTTTCCGTTTTAGGCAAGTTTCCATCTTAGGTATAATTGTTGGGAATTCAATTTGTCATAACCATGATTTTTTTTTCTTTTAAAAAGCTGGATTCTGTTTTCATGAGTTTTTAATTAGTACTTTTGAATAGTCTGCTTCTTATAAAGAGGAAAAACATTAGACAGGAAACAAATTCCATTTTAGACAATTTTTATCTTAGCAGGTTAGATAGGAAACAAATTCCATTTTAGACATTTTTTATCTTAGCAGGTATTACTGTGTTTTTTTCCCTTTGAGACAGTAACTCTTTTTCTGCATAAGGAAGGATTCCGTTATAGACAGGATCCCTTTTTACAAGTAAAACTGATTTTGTGTAAACAAAACGCTGAGAAATTAGAGACAGGTTTAACAATAATTGGTCATCGAAAATTCGAACATAAAAAACATCATGGGAGAATATCGCGAATTTTGACAAATGGTCGGTGAAAAAAATCAATTTCGCCAATAGTTTGCAGAAAAAATCACCAATTTCATCAAAGGATCGCGGAAAAAGGATGAATTTTGTGAAAAGATCTCGAATAAATGCAAATTTCATCAAATGATTGCAAAAAAAGCGAATTTCATCCAATAAACATGGGGAAAATGCAAATTTTGTCAAAGAATCGTAGAAAAATGCAAATATCATCAGAGGATCGCAAAAAACACGAATTTTGTTAAAGAATCTTGGGGGGGGGGGGGGGCAAATTTCATCAAAGAATCATCGAAAAAATGCAAATTTTGTCAAAAAGATTGCAGGAAAAAACTCAAATTTTGTTAACAGATCATGAAAAAATGCAAATTTTGTCAAAGGATCATGAACAAAAGCGAATTTTTCAATGGATCACAGAAAAACCGCAAATTTCATCAAAGAATATAGAAAAAAATATGAATTTCACCACAGTTATAGGAAAAGTGCAAATTTAGTCAAAGAATCGCAGAAGGAACACAAATTTTGTTCAAGGATCACGGGAAAATGCGAATTTTGTCAAAGAATTGTGGGAAAATGCAAACTTCGTCGAAAGGATCGCCAGCCAAAAAACACAAAGTACCTTAAATATTTACTAAAATATGATAGCTTTGGAGGAAGTTGAGATTTTTTTTCTCAGCCCCCCCCTCCCCCCCTCAAATTTGTTAACCAATTAAAACATTGGCCAAACAGAGTTGCTGTGGTTAATGTGGAAGACTTTCAAGACACCAGTTTTAAAAACAAACTTAATTTATTTGAAGCATGATGAACTGATGTTATACATTGTAACAGCTTTACTTAGCCATTAAATCATATTAAAAACAAAATAATATCTGATGCAGCTACATTATGACAGGTGATATAAACGTACAATAATTCACGAAGCTACTGATACACAATCAGTCCAGATATTTATATCCCTGAAAACAGCAATGTTTTACATAAAAACTGTTGCCAATCAGTAACTGCAAACGTACTCAGAATACATCCGAAACTCCGATCATACGAACGCAGCTGAAACGCCATTGGCTGTAAACTATGACGTCACAAATCGACCGTTCACGGCGAAAGACGTGATCCCAAAATCACTGTTACTGACAGTTACTCAGCAATGGCACTTGCCTAAAGAGCTAATACGCATGTATGAAACTACCAGTCGTTTCGGATGTAAACAAGAACAAAAGAAGGTGAAAAATAAACGTGCATCAATTGGAAATAAATATTTTAAAGCTTTATCATTCAATTTAAACGTTACTGAATGTTTAATTAGGCATTAAGTAATTGATGCATAACAAAATTAAGCATATGGGCGCCCTTGATCATAATAAATGGTACCATATTAGAACCTTCTTTCAGTGCTGATAGGGCTAGTGCTTGTGTTCTAAATGTGATCAACTGATTGTTCAGCTTGTTTGACTACAACGCACGAAGGATATGCAGACCAATCAATAAATGCTAAAAATCCCAACTCTTTCTGCTCCCAATCAATACTAGTATAATGTGTGCTATGAGAGAAATGACATATTTAGCTTTCACTTTGTATTCAAATGTTTGAAAGTTATGTTGATGGATTCTAAAAAACAAATATCTGCTGGCTTATAATCAGATTATTCCAGGTAATTTAGCTTCATAAAAGTGTCAAAGAGCATAAATCCATAAATCATGCTTTTTGTCTTGAATGTTTGGCGCACATAAATATTGGCATTGTGGAAGATACAATATCATTCAGCGATTTGGAATTAAAATAAAAAGCGCATATGTTAAAAGCAAATGCCAAAATCCCTAAATGTGAGAAATATATGAAAATTTTCGCAATAAAAATTTAAATGAAACATAGTCAGTTTAGTGTGGTTTAATCAACATTATTTATTTTTTAAAATATGGTTATTTAAGTTGAAATTTAAAAATAAGCCCATTATTAAAATTTCTAGATTAAATTATTCCAAGCAAGGGATATACAGAGTATAGAGTTCACGGTTTTTTATGAAAGTTATGATAATATACCCATTTATTCAATTTGATATGCGTTATTTGAATAATTTTACTATATCATTTCTGATGACCTAACTAAGTATCTGTTTTTTAGTACTATATGATTTGTTACAACTTATTTAAATCTTAAAAACTACATTTTAACTATTTTTTTTCATTCCTCTTTTTATGCATGTACATTTTCAGCTTTTAGATGTTTAATTTGTTTATTGAAAGCTGACATAACATATAGCATATTGATGCTACTTGATCCGATTTGTATGATCAAGTATTCCTGATGTCTTCTAATGTATTACTTTTTATTCTTTTAAGATAGCTATCAAAGTTTTATTCTTTGAAGAAAATTGTCCTAAATAATCCAAATTATTATCAAATTATAATCATAACCCCCCTCCCATCATTACTTCTTTTATGCATTCCTTCTTTTTTTCCCCCATCGTAGGAAGTTGTCCAAATTTCAAGGAACTCTTCCTCCCCCTCCCCATATCTTCCCTCTCTTCTAAAAGGGCAGTTATTCTTTTTTACAGTTTTAGAATACCAACACAAATTTGGAATTTTACTTACATAAATGATTCCCAATTACCTTTTCTAAATTTGCTGCTTATCTTATCTTATACTATAATGCAAGCAAAAATTGTGTGTGTATGTAAATTTTATCTTAAAAACGGCTCTAACGATTTTGATGAAATTTTGTATTTTACCATTTTCGGGCATGATAAGACCATTGGGCTAGATCACATGTTCGAGAAAATTCGATTAGTGGGTCATTTTAGGTCGTAATGGGTCAAGGTCAAGCTAATTATATCTATAAAACGGTTCAATCGATTTTGACCAAATTTCACATCCAACCATTTTTCATCATTCATCCAACCATTCACTATGGGTCAAGACAATTTTATCTGAAAAACGGCTCTAACAATTTTCACTAAACTCTATATTTTACAGTTTTGGATTACGAGAAAACTATTAAGCTAAGTCACATGTTCGAGAAAATTTGATTAGTGAGTCATTTTTGGGTCACCGTGGGTCAAGCTAAGTTTATCTAGATAACTTCTTTAACGATTTTGACGAAATTTTGCACCCTACTGTTTTCGGGCATGAAAAGACCATTGGGATGGGTCTCGTGTTCAAGAAAATTCAATTAGTGGACCATTTTGGGTCATAATGGGTCAGGGTCAAGTTAATTATATCTAGAGAACGGCTCAATCGATTGTGACTAAATTTTGTATCTAACCATTTTCGGGCACAAAAAGATCATTGGGATGGGTCTCGTGTTCGAGAAAATTCGATTAGTGGGTCATTTTGGGTCATAATGGGTCAGGGTCAGGTTAATTATATCTAGAGAACGGCTCAATCGATTGTGATTAAATTTTGTATCTAACCATTTTCGGGCACAAAAAGATCATTGGGATGGGTCTCGTGTTCGAGAAAATTCGATTAGTGGGTCATTTTGGGTCATAATGGGTCAGGGTTAAACTAATTGAATCTAGAGAACGGCTCAATCGATTTTGACGAAATTTTGTATTTTACCCTTTTCGGGCATAAGACCATTGGGCTAGGTCACGTGTTTGAGAAAATTCGATTAGTGGACCATTTTGGGTCATAATGGGTCAGGGTCAAGTTAATTATATCTGGAGAACAGCTCAATCGATTGTGACTAAATTTTGTATCTGACCATTTTCGGGCACAAAAAGATCATTGGGATGGGTCTTGTGTTCGAGAAAATTTGATTAGTGGGTCATTTTGGGTCATAATGGGTCAGGGTTAAACTAATTGAATCTAGAGAACGGCTCAATCGATTTTGACGAAATTTTGTATTTTACCCTTTTTGGGCATAAGACCATTGGGCTAGGTCACATGTTTGAGAAAATTCGATTAGTGGGTCATTTTGGGTCGTAATGGGTCAAGCTCAAGCTAATTATATCTAAATTAACGGCTCAATTGATTTTGACCAAATTTCACATCCAACCGTTTTTGACACAAAGAAACTATTGGGCTAGGTCACATGTTTCGAGAAACTTCGATTAGTGGTTCATTTTTGGGTCACTATGGGTCAAGACAATTTTATCTAAAAAAAAGGCTCTAACGATTTTCATTAAACTCTATATTCTACAGTTTTGGATTACGAGAAAACTATTGGGCTAAGTCACATGTTCGAGAAAATTCAATTAGTGGGTCATTTTTGGGTCACCGTGGGTCAAGATAAGTTTATCTAGATAACTTCTTTAACGATTTTGACGAAATTTTGCACCCTACTGTTTTTGGGCACGAAAAGACCATTGGGATGGGTCTCGTGTTCGAGAAAATTCTATTAGTGGGTCATTTTGGGTTATAATGGGTCAGGGTCAAGTTAATTATATCTAGTGAACGGCTCAATCGATTTTGATTAAATTTTGTATCTAACCATTTTCAGGCAATATAAGACCATTGTGATGGGTCTTGTGTTCGAGTGAATTCGATTAGTGGGTCATAATGGGTCAGAGTCAAGCTAATTATATATAAAGAATGGCTCAATCGATTTTGACTAAATTTTGTATGATCATTTTTGGGTATGAAAAAACCATTGGGATGGGTAACATGTTCAAGAAAATTTGATTAATGGGTCATTTTTGGGTCACCGTGGGTCCAGCTAAGTTTATCTAGATAACGGCAGTACGATTTGACGAAATTCTGTAATCTATCGTTTTCGGGCACTAAAAGACCATTGGGATGGGTCATGTGTTTGAGAAAATTCGATTAGTGGGTCATTATGGGTCAGGGTCAAGCTAATTATATCTAAAAAAGGGCTCAAGACATTTTCACAAAATTTTGTAATATACGGTCGTTTCTGGTCATGAGAGGACCATTGAGCTAAGTCACAAGTTCAATTAGTGGGTCATTTTGGGTCACAATGGGCCAGGGTCAAGCTAATTGAATCTAAAAACATTTTGACCAAATTTTATATTACGTATACCGTTTCTGGGCATGAGAAGAGTATTGGGCTAAGTCACATGTTCGAGAAAATTCGATTAGTGGTCCATTTTGGGTCACAATGGGTCAGGGTCCAGTTAATTGTATCTAAAAAATGCTTCAAAACATTTTGACATAATTTTGTATAATACCGTTTCCGGGCATTGTAAGAGCATTGGGCAGGGTCGCACATTGAAGAAAATTCAATCAATGGGTCATTTTGGGTCCTAATGGATCAGGATCAAGTTATCTGTATCTAAAAAACCAGTCAAAAGATTTTGACAAAACTTTGTACTACGCTGTTTCTGGACAAGATAAAACCATTGAGCTGGGTTGCATGCTCAAGAAAATTCTATTAGTGGGTCATTTTGGTGATAATGGGTTGGGGTCAAACTAACAGCATCTTAAAAAGGTTCAAACAATTTTGGCAATTTTTTTTGTTATACCATTTCACAGTACAAAAAGACCATTGAAATAGCTCACATCTGTCGATGAATTTCGGTTAGTGGTTTTTTGGATCAACGTGGATCAAGCTTATTTTACTTAGAAAACGACTAACGATTTTCACTAAATTCTGTATTCCATCGTTTTCAGGCTCAAGAAGAGCATTGTGATAGGTCGCATGTTCGAAAAAATTCGATTAGTGGGTCATTTTGGGTCACTATGTTTCACGGTCAAGCTATCATTGCATCTAAAACAGCAAGAATGATTCAGTGGGGAAAATATATCGAGATAAACAGAAAGCTAATTTTGACCGAGCTTAGCTCGATCATTCCTGCTACTTTAATCTTAAACACAAAGATTCAGTTTATTTTGCATTTTCACTTATTTATACCTTTCTCTGCAGAATGGGATTTTGAAGTTTTCCAACAGTTTGTCAAGAATATGTTGAAACCGGAATAATTTAGGTCTTTCTTTAAAATCCAGGACTTTTAAGAAAACAATGGACATTAAGTCTAAAATACTCATGGTTATCTTTACTCTAGTGCATCATCATTATTGTTGAGTGCATATCATAGATCTCTACACCATCATTCAAAATATTAATATATGTTTTAAAATAATTGATATTTTCAGTTCTTGAATGATGCTGGAGAAGTTATGGACCTTCTGTTGAAATCTCAAACTGATGGGCCTTTACGGGAAGATGATCCACAGGTTTGTACTGTTAAATTTTACCACTTCCTATCATCAATGTAAGGAAAGTAAAAAATTCCAAAATTTTGCATGTTTAATTAAAATGTTACAGATTTGATTAAAATAATAATTTTGGAGTATGATAGTAAATCCATATATTCAGGATAGCCTTCTATTAAATCAGGTTAAAACTTAAACATTTTTTTTTTTTTTGCATTATGATTGTGTTTGGGATGACCTTGATTGTTAGGGTTTCGTTCATCTCACAAAACCCTTATAGTTTCGCTTCTCTGTCTGTCCGTCACAGCCTCGTATTCAGCAACTAAGTTACAGACTTGAATTTTTTTTTTTCGCATAGAGCTGAATATTCCTTGTCATACCCAAAATCATAAAATTTTGAAAAAGTCTTATATTATTTTAATTAAATGAATTTGTTCTTTTTCGATTTCAAAACATAATCTTAATGTCAGCATATAGCGCTAAGTGTCCACACCATAGTGGTAAAGCATTTGTCATCCACGCAGAAGATTGTAAGTACGAATTTGTCAGGCAGAACTTTAAGATTTTGTTTTTTATTATTATGACACTTTTTTTCCAGATAGATTTAATTAAAAGAAAATTCCTTTATCTCTCTCTTTTTTTTTTTTTTTTTTTTTTTTTTTTTTTGGCCATTTTAAAGGCTTATTTTATTTTTTTTGCACAGAAATAATTTTTTATTTTTTTTTTAAGACAGAGAAATTCTGGAATCAATATTTTTGTTTGCTGCTGCTATCTATTGGCCATTTATTGAAAAAATAGAGCAACTTTTTTCATCTTATCATTAGAAAGTTTTTTCTGTTTTATTTTGAATTTTAATAAATGTTAACATAATTTTGTGGCATTTCTAGTGAGTGTTTGGAAAGTCAAAGAATTGATATGGATTTTTTCTATTTTTCTAATTATTTTTAAATTAAATGTAATGGTGCTACCATTTATGTAAATACTATAATACAAGCAAAAATTGTGTGTTTGTATGTATCTAAATTTTATCTGAAAAATGGCTCTAACGATTTTAACTAAATTTTGTATTTTACCATTTTCGGGCATTTTATCTAAAAAACGGCTCCAATGATATTGATTAAATTTTGTATTCTATTGCTTTGGACTAAAAGACCATTAGGCTAAGACACATGTCTGAGAAAATTCGATTAGTGGGTCATTTTTGGGTCACTGTGGGTCAAGCTAATTTTATCTAGAAAACGGCTCTATTGATTTTGGCGAAATTTTGAATTTTACCATTTTTCGGTGCAAGAATACCATTGGGCTAGATTGCATGTTCAAAAACATTCGATTAGTGGGTCATTTTGCATCACAATGGTTCAGGATCAAGCTAATTATACCAAAAAAAAAGCTCAAACAATTTTAACAATTTTGTATTCTACTGTTTCAGAGCACGAGAAGGTCATTGGACTAGATCACATGTTTGAGAAATTTCTATTAGTGGGTCGCTACGGGTCAAGCTAATTTTGTCTGGAAAACAGCTCTAAAGATTTTGATTAAATTTTGTATTCTATCGTTTTCAGGATCAAGAAGACCATTGAGTTAGGTCGCATGTTCGAGAAAGTTCGCTTAGTGGGTCATAATAAAGTTAATTATATCTAAAAAATGGCTGAAACGATTTTAACTAAATTTTCTATCCAACCGTTTTGGGACACGAGAAGATTGTTGGGCTAGGTCACATGTTCGAGAAATTTCGATTAGTGGCTCATATTTGGGTCACTAAGGGTCAAGCTAATTTTATCTAAAAAGGCTCTAACTATTTTGACTGAATTTTGTATTAGATTGTTTTCGGTCTTGAGAAGACCACTGGAATGGGTCCTTTTGGGGGTCACTGCAGCTCAAGCTAATTTTATCTAAAAAACGACTCTAAAGATTTTGACTAAGTTTTGTAATCTATAGTTTTTGGACTCAAGAAGACCATTGGACTAGGTCACATGTTCAAGAACATTCCATTAGTGGATCATTTTGGGTCACAATGGTTAGGGTCAAGCTAATTGTATCTAAAAAAGTCTCAAACAATTTTGACAGTTTTGTATTATGCCGTTTCTGGGTACAAGACCATTGAGCTAGGTCACATGTTTGAAAAATTTGGATTAGTGGGTCCTTTTGGGGTTACTATGGGTCAAGGTAATTTTATTTAGACAATGGCTCTAACGATTTTGTTTAAAGTTTGTATTCTGTCGTTTTTGGGCTCGAGAAGATCACGCGGCTGTGTTACATGTTCGAGAAAATTAGATTAGTGGGTCATTTTGAAATCACTGCGGGTCAAGCTAATTTTATCTATAAAACGGCTTAAATGATGTTGACTAAATTTTGTATCCTACCATTTTTTATTACCAGACCATTGAGCTAAGTCTCATGTTCGAGCAGGTTTGATTATCGCGTCATTTTGGGTCACTATGTGTCAGGGTCACGAAACCATGAAGTTGGCAAAATATTGACAACTTTTGGCCAAAAAATCAACTTTCAAGATTACGAATTCCAAAACACATGCTTGCCGCCAAATGCAAGAATGTTGCCAAATTTAGCTATTTTTGTCGAAAAAATAAGCATTCAGAATGTGAAAGAATTTTGTAGAAATTCTTAACCCTTCACTGCACGATTTTTTCTATTTTTATGAAAAAAATTATTTGAAATCTATATATCGGTCTAATAATGGGAAAAATAGTAAAAAAAATTAATTTTCAAATTTTCAGCTAAAATTTGAAAGTTTATGGTGTGTGCCATATGTACACAATTAGGGTTTTAAAATATTGTATGGCTGTATTTTGCAATTAATTTCATCTGCTTAACACTCTGTAACTTTTTATATTAATATTTTTAAGTATTCAGTAAAAATAATGAAAGTAAATATTACCTTAATAGCTTGATCAAAATTTATTTTGGTTTCCGAAGGACAAATTCAAATTTTTGAATCAAATGAAGACATCTGACGTGACAAAATAAGTGTTATTCCATCCTTTGGACTGTTCTTGATCAGCGATAGAGATCATATCGGCCAAATTCATGGCACATAATGAGGATTATACTGTTTTTAGATATGTGCCAGATATGGCATGTGGTGCAGTGAAGGGTTAATAGGACTCGAGATACATGGTTAAACCAATCAGAGTTGAGCTAAAAATGTAATTTGGATTGATGTTCTTTCGTTGTAAATGTGTAAATAGTGTAAAATTTATAAAATTTAGAAGCATATACTACATACTTTTCATATTGATTGTTTTTGTAAGTAATACTGTTATAATTTAACATGCTGTATAGCAATAATACAGAGAGAATGATACAGTGAGAATATTCTATCGAGTTGAACATAAAGCTAATTTTGACATAGCTATGCTCAGTCATCCCCGCTTGTAATTATAAATTAACAATTTTGATTTATTAATTTAAGGATAAAGTGTTTTAAAAGAGATATTAAATTAAACCTTCTGTGCGATCTGCGATCGCACTTACCCACTTTTCTAAAAAAGTCTAGCATATTTTTTTTCCATCCAAAAAAAAATATATAAAATATTAATGATTATATATATGTTAATTTTTCAACATAAAAGGTAAAATTATTATTAGAAGTAGAATTGTGGACTATTTTCCATAATTGTATTAATATATGAGTTAATTTTTTTCCATGTTTGGTTTAAGTTGAAGTGTCAGGTTTTGTGTTGACAAAAAAATTTTTTGTTCACATCATGATTAATGTTGGCTTTAAATAGGATTTTCTGGTTGTGTATAACCTGACCAGTGCTGGTCTCTATTTCAGAACTTTGAAATATTCTAAATTTTGGAAGCAGGTTACTGAATGCGTGGAGCTTTTCTTTGTCTCAAGTGGAAAGGGGAAGGCATACTCTATCCCCCTTTCTGCTAACCTGTTTTGAAATTTGGTTCTCTTCCAACTTAATTCGAAATTTGATTATGATAGAACTTCGTATTAGAGGAAAAGAAAATGCAGACCATTACTTTTAAGACCCATCATGAGATTACTATGAACTTTTTTAAAAGGTCAAACTGGGGAAAATATTCTTATGTGCTCCCAATTTTACATAAACATAGATGATCATGCATAGATCATCCCAACCTATTGTTATCATATATGTTAAAAACGAAAAGCTATTTCTATAAGATTAGAACCCAAATTTGACACAATTGCACATGTGTCAACTGTTTTTCGAATCTCTTCAATTTAGAAAGAAGTAGAATGAGTTCCTGCTGGCATAGGGGTCTAAAGCAGTAGTTTAAAGCTCTGAATTTTTTTAGAGGATGCAGGTCAAGTCTGGCAAAATGATTTCTGTAATATTTTTGTCGATAATTCATTTCAATAATGGCATTTTATTAGGAAGAGAAGTTATGATTTTTGTTTTATTATTCGAATGCTTTATAATTAAATAAAATTTAACACTCAACAATATTTTGAAAAATAATGATTTCATATTTAAAACATTTTTGCTGAAATATTTTGCATGTAATTATCAATTAAATAAATTGAGCTGATTTACAATTTTTGTTATATTTTCTGACCATTATTAAAAATATATATGTGTGTGTCAGAAAGAAAAGTTTGCCTTTTTTTTTCTTTAAAAAAATAAAAGGTAAAGAAGGAAAAATATCCATATAATAATTTATAAAAGAAACTACCTTGATATCCGTGGTTTAATATTTAAAAAATGTAAAATAAAATTCAAGTAATAAAAAATATATATTATAAATCGTTAACTGCATCAAGTGTCAAACTTAGTTTTTTAGAGAATGAAACTGATAAAAATAAAATTCATGGCACCTTTTAATGGTCGTGTAGTTTAAATAAAAGTACATATTGTTATTTTTCCAAAAAAAAAAAAAAAAAAGCCATACATAAAAATAAATTATCTTGCCCAGTATTTTTAGGTAAATTTCTGATAAAAAGCAAGCATAATTGATTGTAAATTATAAACCTTAAAATTCTTTCACTTCATTGAATGGGTTAGACTGACAGCACCATTTATTGCCGTAAAGAAATAGGAATCACTTACGCAATATAGAAATTTGTCATGATTTTAATAATTAATTGACGTTTAATTAATTACATTAATTAATTACATTGAAGTTATTTACCGTCAAATCTTGACGGGCTCTATCTAGTAGGTGATTAAAAACTTTTATTTTAACCCTTTGAAGGTAATTCTAAAAAATATGGTTTTTCTCCTGAAAACTTTGCTGATTTTATTTATGTACTGTTGATATTTGTACTGAATTTTGGGGTCCCATATTTTTGGGAGGGAAATGTAATAAAAATAGTATAGTTTATAATTTTCGGATGAAGTATTTTTGAAATAGGCTGAATTAATTAACCCTATTTTTCTGTTATTCCAACTGCATATATTTTAGCAATTTTTATTCAATAATCGGGTCTGAATTCAACTTTCAGTTTACTTCCATATATCCAAAGAAGCATATGTGGTCTTTTTTCCCCTGTAACTTTATTTTCATGTGCTCTAACAGTGTAGTAATTTTATGACCTGTGATATTGCATTGACAAGCATTATATGTATTAGTGCTTCATGTTGAAAATTATGCAGATTAAGTTAAGACGTTCAAAAATTATGACAAGAAAAAAAAAGGAAAAGACTTTATTGCAGACGATAAATTTAGAGCAATCTGCTTTGCACAAAATATAGCCAGAGACTCATTGGAAGAGAATTGGTTGTAAATGAATCCCTTGTTCAATGCTGGGGAAAGAAGAAAAAGCTTAGCAGAGTAAATAAAAGCATGAGAGCTTCTATAGCTCAAAATCTAGGAAATTCCCTTAGCCTTAGGGGAACTCGTGACAGTGGCATAGCTATGTTTTTTGGCACCCAGGGCAGGAATAAAATAAATTAAGCATCTCCCCCCCCCCCACCCCCTCCCCCCCCAAAAAAAAGAAAAAAATACAGTAAAAAAATAATAATAACCACATTATTTTTTTCAAGGCTAAAAAAACATATTTTTGGCTTGTACCAGGATGAAAAAGAAGCTTCACTCTTCCTTGTTTTTAAGGATTCAGCTAATTGTACTCAAACATGCAAAACTAAAATGCATGGAACCTGATTATAGAAGATTTCTAGTTTTCGTCAATACTGAATTTGAATGGGAATTTAAAATCTTAGTGGAATGATAGTAGATATTTGTACTGAATTTTGGGATCCCCTATTTTTGGGAGGGAAATATAATAAAAATAGTATAGTTTATAATTTTCAGATGAAGTATTTTTGAAATAGGCTGAATTAATTAACCATATTTTTCTGTTATTCCAACTGCATATATTTTAGCAATTTTTATTCAATAATCGGGTCTGAATTCAACTTTCAGTTTACTTCCATATATCCAAAGAAGCATATGTGGTCTTTTTTCCCCTGTAACTTTATTTTCATGTGCTCTAACAGTGTAGTAATTTTATGACTTGTGATATTGCATTGACAAGCATTATATGTATTAGTGCTTCATGTTGAAAATTATGCAGATTAAGTTAAAACGTTTAAAAATTATGACAAGAAAAAAAAAGAAAAGACTTTATTGCAGACGATAAATTTAGAGCAATCTGCTTTGCACAAAATATAGCCAGAGACTCATTGGAAGCGAATTGGTTGTAAATGAATCCCTTGTTCAATGCTGGGGAAAGAAGAAAAAGCTTAGCAGAGTAAATAAAAGCATGAGAGCTTCTATAGCTCAAAATCTAGGAAATTCCCTTAGCCTTAGGGGAACTCGTGACAGTGGCATAGCTATGTTTTTTGGCACCCATGGCAGGAATAAATTAAGCATCTCCCCTTCCCCCCCCCCCCCCCAAAGAAAAAAATACAGTAAAAAAATAATAACCACATTATATTTTTCAAGGCTAAAAAAACATATTTTTGACTTGTACCAGGATGAAAAAGAAGCTTCACTCTTCTTTTTTTTTAAGGATTAAGCTAATTTTACTCAAACATGCAAAACTAAAATGCGTGGAACCTGATTATAGAAGATTTCTAGTTTTCGTCAATACTGAATTTGAATGGGAATTTAAAATCTTAGTGGAATGTTCATGGATATGACTGTTGCTTTAAGCGAATGGACATAGCAACATTGAAAATAAATTTTCAAAACACCACATTTGCTGAAACTCCTAAATTATGCCTGAATATGGAAAAAAAAACTTTCTAAATGGCAGCCACCCTAGAATTTCAAATTGCTATACTCGTCCGTTTTTAAAGATAGAGGGGAAACCCAAAAATGTCCTTGACTCCCTCTATCAAGACCTAACAATTATGCAAGAAATAAATTTGCATTTACCATTTTTTTGTATATTTCTTTTTAGTTTGAAATGTTTAAGGGGATGCCATTTTGAAACAGGATGGCGGATCAAAATGACCAACGACTTTGTTCGAGATCTTAGTAAACCCTTAACATATGCTCAATCTAGAGATCTGCACGGGCCGGGCTCGGGTCGGGCCAGGGCTCCACTCTGTTTGGGGCGGGCCCGGGCCATATTTTTTTCTGAAGGCTCGGGCCGGGCCTAACTTAATTGTTCTGTACAGAGCCAGGCCTGGTTTCATTCCTAGTCTTCACGGCACAAAATTTTCAGTCCTAGATTTGAGCCAGCCCGTAGGAAAATCATTGTCTCAGCGTGGCCTGGTCCATTTAAAGGTCAGTTAAATTAAGCCTGGCCCAAAAGTTTTTGCAAAAAATGCATACATTTTTGAATCACCATTTTTCTACACATATTAAAATATAACTAAACTAAAATACGGTAAAATGTGTGAAAAGGAACCTGCCTATGACGGAACCCTGTTTTAAACTGAAAAACCTATTGATCCATGCAAAATTAATATACTAATAAGTAAGCAAAGAATATATAATACATTTACACTTGCTAAGAAGGGAAGTTGTCTATAAAGCATTTTTTTTTCTTTTCTATGCAATTCAAACTTAGAAGATTTTACTGTATAGCATTTTTCCGATTTTTAACACTTCTATACATGGAATATGGATTAACAATATTAATGATAACTGAAACAAATGCAAGAAATAGAGATTCATTTAAAAAAATAAATATCGCAACCTGCTGCACTTCTATAAAAATAAAGATTATAAACATGAAAAAAAAGTTAAGATAAATATTTTTGGTCTGAACTCCTCGTACGAGACAAATTTTTAACCAATTCAACGTAAAAATCAATGTTTTGTAGAAGTTCACTCGGGCCGGTCCAGGAACGGGCTGAGATTTTAACTTTTTTCCAGGCCGGGCCGAACTTTTAATTTTTTTATCGGGCCGGGCCAGGCCGATTTTTTTTTTTTTCTCTGAGTCGGGTCGGGCCCGGGCCTGGAAATGTTGGCCCGTGCAGACCTCTAGCTCAATCACATCCAAATCCATTTATAAATATGAGTGCAGTCGCATGAAGATGATCATATATTTATAGTGAGAGATACATACTATAATAGACATAGATGAAAGGGATAAGAATTAGTCCTTTTCAAGTTCCAAAATTAAAATTCAATTTCAAAAATTTAAATTGAAGTCCTTAAGTTCGTTTTCTTCCTTTAGATCTTATATTCTAACATCTGTTTTACCTCTTGTAACTTTGTTATACAGCATACCATTTATTACGTTCACCATTAAAATCAGAGAGTAACTTAAGGCCCCTTATCACTCGGATTTTAGATTTCCCTCTACAATGTTAAACCAATGGCCATTTAATGCCTCTTTATTTGTCTAATATCTCGTCAGAAAATTAATATTTTTAACTCATTTTTTCTCTGTGCACTTCTTAAAAGATGTCGCTTTCTGTTTTCGTTGACAAAATAATTTTAAAATGTATACTTATTTTTTAATTTAATGCTAAAGTCTTAAGTAGTAAGCGAAATGTAAATAACATTAAATAACTTCAATTCTATTTGGAGTTTTAAAATTTTGAAAACTACACAAGAAAGCCTGTATTTTCATCTATTTATACAAATTAAAATTTTTCGTTTAGGTTTATTTAAACTTCAGATATTAGACAAAAACGTTAAAAATTTCATTCCCCCCCCCTAAAACATAAATCAATGCAAGAGGGAGCAGAGTTTGACCTTTGACATGCAGACTGTCACAATGGGGGGTTCAAGAGATACCCACAATCAAGTGAATTGGAAGGAGGAAGTCTGGTATAGTTTTCTGGGCTTTCCTGATTATTTTTATAAAGAGAAAGAGCTATTTTGTTTGAGTTGTATTTAAAGGGCAGTAAAACACTTTTTTTCCCCCTCTGAATACTGCTTTTTTTTTTGCTTCAATGTCTTTTTATTGAATTACATATATTTTTTCGGAAATAAAACTGCATCAAACACTATACATACATACAGTTAAATATTTTGTGCTTTTTTCTTTTTCTTTCTTTTTCTTTTTTTTTTTTTTTTTGACATACTTATAAAAACTTTTCCTTTCGGAAAATTTCAGATTTTATTAGGTTTCAAGGAAACAAGTGATTTTTAACGTTTTTGTTTTTGCTTTTGTTTTTTCAGAAAAATACATTATTTGCATTTGCAAGAAGAAAAATAAAAAAAACTCTTATGCAATTTATACCTTATTCAGAATGTCTAAAAAAATGCATTTAACAGATTTATAGTAATCATTTTCATTATTTCATCATTTTATTTAAAGTCCTTTAAACTTACTTTCTATCTAGAATTTATTTAAATACTTAAATACAAAGTTTAGAAGATTATAAATCATCCTGAATAATAAATAGAAAAATTCAAAATGAAACTTGTTTGAAGGAATAACAATTCAATATGCTATTTAACTACAACTGGGATAATTTTTAATGAGAAAAGAAAAAAAAAAGGAAAAGGAAATGTACAAATTATTAGGGAATTATTAAGAAATGTACAAATAAAATGTTCTTACAATAGAAATATAGAAATATTTCCGAATTGAAAAATCCCCCCCCCCCCCCCAACGCCGAGTAAGCTGAAAAAATGCAAAGGAAAAAGAAACCATCCTTTTAAAAATACTTTTGTTTTGTGTAACATATAATGCTTTAGTAACAAAATAAAGTAACGCATATCTATAACTCATTCTAAACTGTATTACTACTAATCGATGCATTAAATGAATTTTATAACAAGTTATTTTAATGATACTTATAAGTACCATCAGAAGATAAAGGATTAAAGACATTTTATGAACGATTTGAACGAAATTTTGAAAAATTAAAATAATTAATATTTTTAAATTTTGTTTTTCTGTCTTAAAAACAGTATTTAAACGGTCGATTGCATAGTTTTGCTGTATTACATTTTTCTTATTCAACAGAATTTCATGAGACGTTCTTAATTATTGCCCTACAATCAATTATTAGTATTCTGTTGATAATTTATTAGAATATTTTCTCATTTGATTTGCTGATTGTATATCAATGCGATAAATACTAGAATTATAAATATTTTTGCCTTTTTAAAAATGTATCCAATACAAGAAAACTTGAAATTAATTAAATTATTACACGAGAAAAGCACTAAGCGGTAGAAATTATGTCTTATTTAAAAAATCCAATTAATAATATTGCCAAATCCTTTCAAATGAATGATATATTTACACGTGAATATTAAAAGGGAAAGAAGCTAATTTCAATGAATATAATTTTAAAGAAAATAATAAAATTTTATACCTAATGTTGCAAAGTAGTAAAATTGGGGACATTGTTTTAATGGATTTTGAAAAAAATATATATTAATTTTGAATTGTTACGCCAATAATAAAAATATTACCAACCTTTAAAGCTTTCGGTCGCTAGTCGTCTTTGAAATTTTTAATAAAGAAGGGAATCTGGTGTACATTTCGTAGGCTAATTGAGAAATCAGGCTCTTTGCAAAGAGCCGGGCTAATCGGAGAATCATCTTCCTTTTTCCAATTAGCCTGATAGTTTTCAGGCTTATTGCAAAGAGCCTAGAGAGCATTAGGCTAACTGAAAACTGGCCACTTGTTTCTCAATCAGCCTGGCGTTTTTTAGGGTTGTTGCAAAAAGACCAGACAGCGTTAGACTAACTGAAAAATTACTATTTATTTCTCAATCAGCGTGATATTACACCCCCCCCCCCCCCCTTATAGATATGAAGATGCATTACATGCTGTTCAATAACCAGTGGCCGCCATTTTGTCTCCCATATAAAACTAAAATTAATTAAAATTTAATTAATGAATTAATATTTGAAAATTCTGTATTAACACCAATTGTCATCCAGTACAAGTTAAAAAAAAAATTTATTTCAATTTGACAGGATGAATAATAAGTATTTTATTAACAATTGAAAATTTGATCGAGATATATAAATAAATATAGGGAGAGTGTGAACTAATACTAGGAACTGAAAAAATAAAAGCAGGAACATAAAAATATGTAATAAAATTGTTTTGAGAGCTGACAAAGTTGATTGTTGAGAGAGTTGATAACGGCTAGAATATAATTTTTGTGAATAATTCATTCTTATTGCAAGGGTCTATGTGTTGTTAACAACCGATGCAATAAGTATGAAAGAAATATGCAGATGAGGCAGATTTTTAATGTTTTTCTGTATTACGAAAGAAGATTGGTTGCTAACGAAAATAATTGGAAAAAAATATCGGAAATTTTTTGCAAAAATTACATCTGCAGATGAGGCAGGTTTTTAATGTTTTTCCGTCATTATAATGATGAGTTCGACTGCTCATGAAAATAGAAAAAAATAGATAAGAAAATTTCTACAATAATAAAACCTGCAGATGAGGCAGGTTTTTAATGTTTTTTGAGTATTGCCTAAACAAAGCCTATCTTCTTTGCGTAATCCTGGAAAAACATTAATGATCTGCCTCATCTGCAAATCCCACAATTACACAGCGAAGGTGTGTTGCTATTAAAAATAATCATATAAGAAAATTCCTACAATAATGAAATCTACAGATGAGGCATATTTTAAAAGTTTTTCCAGTATTACGCTGAGAAGATCCGTATCCAATTACATTTATGATAAAATATATTTTAGAAAATATTTGCAATAACTGCATTTTCAGATGAGGTAGACTTTATGTTATTTTTCACCTTTATGCAGAAAAGATAGGTTACTGAATGAAAACAATTTCTTTGTTCTATAAAAAAGTAACTTACGCTATCACCGCCGCCGCCGGTTTTGAATTTTTTGTGACCGGAGGCCTTTCTCCGTTAATATTAAGAAAAATATTGCATACAAAAAATATGAAAATCGGCGATATTATAGAGAAATGTTTAATAAACACACTGAAGCAGACAGTTTTCAAATCGAAGAATTATTTTAAGAGATATTCAATGTCAAAGTTGGACAAAATCGTTTTATTAAAAAAGTTTTATAGGAGCAAAAACTATACATCGGAATTTAATAATTTTTAGATCATTTTAGGTGTGCAGAATTCATTTATTTTTTTTATTTTGACTCATTTTTTGAGGTTTTATTTCTATTTTTAATTCAAATTTTCAGCATTTCGAGAGATATTTTTTACTTATTTTAGAAAATTGTACTAATTTAACCTGTTGCCAACTGTATAAACAACGCAAACAATGTTTGCTGCAAATATTTACACGTGACTATTTTAAGAGTGACCATCAGTAGTATTTTGTCCTATACTTTTCATGCTATATTCTTATCATCACAGCTACGCATTTTCTATGAAACCGATTTGTTTAAAATTTTTTTTGGTCATTGAAATAACTTATTTCTTTCAGATGGCATAATTTTGTAAAAGAAAAGTACGACCTCTTTTTTTAAATTAAATTTTAAAATTTCTTCCATTGGTTCCTCAAAAAATTACCAGATGGCACTACGAGTTCTATATATATTTTTTAAGGACCACAAATCAACTATTTTTTTAGTTTTTATACATTTTTTTGTAAATTGTTCTCATTATCTCTTTTACACATTTAACAAGGGACATTTCTTAGATGATATTATATAAAATGTCCCTCAAGAAACCTTTTTGTTTTCTCAAAATACGATTTTATTCATGAAATTTCACTGCAGAATTACATAGTCCTCCAAATTTCTAGCAACCCTAAGATTTCGGTTTTTCCGAGTGAGGTAAGCACTGTACTTTTCGCTCGACTTTTTGTTGGCAGAGAAGTGAATCTACACCGTGTAAGGACCTGACATTGACCTTTGAAAGGGGTGGGGAGTAAAGGTCACCGTTTGTGGATATTTTCTCTTATTTCTATAAAAGGAAATTTGTCTTTGCAGGAACGTTTAATGATTTGCAGTATGTACTGATCATTCGTATAAAGCGCAAAATGTTTTATCCTATAACAAAAATGGTTCATTGTATGCAAATGAACAGATAATAACGTTAATACTAAGAATTTCTGAATAATTTGTGATCTAGTGATTACATCAGAAGTTCGGTATCAGAATTTTTTGAGTTCCATTTCTGTTTTTAAAAAATGCCTTATTTAAGGGTGTTCTCAAATCCAAAAGAGCAATTTTCTGACATAAGTTTTAATGTATTTTTGTTCGAAAATGCATGAAACTAGCTAATGTTGTTGTTCAGAAACTATGTAATTGAGCTGTTTTTTTCCTTTTTTTTTTTTTTTTTTTTGCAAACGCAATAGATTTTTAAAAAAAAATTGTCAAAGTGTACGTTTTGAATCGAATTTCCTCGCGAAGGAAGAAAAAAGACCCAAGAGAGAGCGAAAAATGTGTTTGTCACGTGATCAAGATCGCAATAATTGATTGATCAAAAAATGGAAAAAACAGTTCAATTGGAAATCGCTTTCATAGCCAGGCTTTCCAATTTTATACCTTTCCGTTAAAAAATGAATTTGTAAATGTGTAAAAACGTTTTGCGCTTGTTGAGCGAGCAGTTAAGAACGGCCTTAAAAAGAACATTTCCAATACCCTCGCTTGCGCATGGAACCAAGGGCGTAGGAACCGGGGGAGCTGTGGGAATATTTTAGACGGGCTCAGCTCCGCCGGGAGAAATTCTCGCACCACATTTGTTTACGATACATTTCTGAATTAAAAATTAAAGTATACTTTTTCTAGGAAATTCACACAATTAACAACAAAGATAAGAAAGAGAGGGGGTGATGAGCACTCTTGTTTGTGCCTTCACCCTTTTTCTCATTGCTTACAACCCTCCCGATTTCCAGAAAAAAAGGGAGTCTTATATAGGTCTACTACAAATTACCTGCACCGATAACATATTTATACGGAGGAGGCCTTTAAAATTGATTTAGAAGAGATTTGTAAAGAATATGTAAGCAAAACCACAGAAAGCATTTAAATTTTTGGTAAATGGAAGTGGGAGAAGCCTTAAATTTTAATATTGTATTCGGAATCGTACATAAATTAAGTTTCTATGTATCAAGTATATCGATTAAAAATTATTTTAACTGGATTAAAAAGTTGGTGATCTTTTGATATGCTTCTATTTTATACTCCTGTTTTTGAAACGTGCAAAACTATGAAGGAACCCTCCAAAATAAACGAAATGATCCGCGCCACTAGCTTTTCGCCCCGGCTCCCCCTGTTTGTACAAAGTTCCTACGCCACTGCATTGAACTATTATTATTATTTTGAACTAGCTCATCTTACTTGCAAAAATACATAGGCATGCGAGATTTTATAAGAAAGATGCGAGGAAAAGTGCTCTCAAGACATTTTTTCATTAGATTTTTAAAAATTTAAACCCGTTCTAAAAAAAAAAAAAAAAAAATCCCCTGCTCAACAACGCGAAAATTTGTGACTTATTTTTAAACACAAAATCATGATGGTTGCAGGGACGATTATTGAAGTGATGTGTAATCGGACAATTTTTTCAAATAAATGAGTTATAAGCAATAGTTGCCCCCAGGGCAACAATTTTTCCTTTTCTGCACTGTCGCGTCCCAGAAATTTTGTCAAAACATCAACTTTGATAGACTTTTCTGAAAAATCTTTTGCCTTTAACGAAAACGAAAAAAAAAAAAAAAAAAAAAAAAAAACAGCTTTCTCAAAAAAGCACCTGCTAATTTGTTAGGTTTGGGAAGAAAAATGAGTTTGTGTCAAAAAGTAGTCAATTTGAATTTGAGTCTTAATTTTTTATATGCGATTATTATTATTATTATTTTTTTTTTTTTCGTGTTACATAGCGGTTTTTCCATATTACTAAAAATATTCTGATTTCATTCTTTTAGCCCAATACAGTAAATTTCATTCGGAATTCCTAGAGCGATTTTTTTTCATTCCATGGCGATTTATAACGAGATTCGTAAAAGGAATCAAATTTCAATCTAATATGTCAATATGCTAAATTTTGTCCCCCGCAATTTTTGAATGTTTCGCGTTTTGAAGTCCGTATTTTATTTTATTTGTTTATTTATTATTATTATTTTTTTTTACAATTACATAAAAGGAATCCAATTTCAGTCTTTTAACCCAATATAGTAAATCTTTTTGTAGTTTTTGAATTTTAAATACATATGCAATTTTCCATACTTAAATAATTGTAAAATGTGAATATTATGTGAATATAGCCAACAACAAATTCGAAGAAAGATAGATTCGTAACATGCAGATTATGAAATCAGTGTAATCGAATTTTGTGCTTAATCGACTAGTTCGGCAATTCCAATTCAACAAAAAATTATTAATTGTAATCTAAACGTACTCGTAATCTAGAACTTAATATATAAATTTGAAATCACAAATATATGATATATATATATATATATATATATATATATATTTTTATATATATCTATTACCGATAAAGGAATTACATCTTCAGTTATAAACGATTATAGTCTCAGGGCGTCAGTTCTCCTTTCCGGCTCTGTCACGTCCGGAAATTTCGTTCAAAACTTTAACTTTGACATCATTTTCTGAAAATTTTTCTGCCTTTACAGAAAAATGGTTTGATAAGACATTAAGTGCACCTGTCAATTTGGTGCATTCATGAACAATAAACGGTCAAGTGCGAGTATTACTCACACTCAGAGGGTTCTATACAATAAATATATAAATTATTAACTGTATTATTAAAAAAAAATCACTGCTAAAAGAATAATAAGACTTTGTAAAAACTATACAATGTAGGGTTGGTTATTGCTGTATATACTAGGAAAGTATTAATGGGCATACAATAAAAGTTAAAAAAGATATGAAGCCTAAATAATAACCAATATTGCTATTCTATATAACCTTTTTTAACTCACAGGTTATCAAAGCCTGAGAGCTAATGTGCCCGCCTGTTCTGTCTGTCTGATGTACGTAGCTATGTATATACGTAACGCGATAACTCTTGATAGAAACATCTGATTAGCTTCAATTTTTTTTTCTAGGTTCAATCTGATAAGGCGCTTCCTTGATTAGTTTTGGGGGTTCATTGGTTAAGTATAAAGGTGGGCTTGCCCCCCTCCCCCCCCCCCTAATTTAGATAAATGGGTTTTTCATGCAGAATTATTTGATTTGCTCCAAATTTGGTATACCGGTTTGTTATGTTAAGGAGTTGCCTTGGTTAAATTTGGAGATTTATTGTTTAAGTATAAAAGGGGGGAGGGCGGGGGCTTGTCGCCCCTCCTTAATTTAGATAAATGGGTTTTTCATGCAGAATTATTCGATTTGCTTCACATTTGATATACCGGTTTATTCCGATATGGCACTTCCTTCATTAGATTTGGAGGTTCGTTGGTTAAGTATAAAAGGGGGAAAGGGGACAAGTCCCCTCCCCTTAATTTAGATAAATGGATTTTCATGCAGAATTATCCAATTTACTTTATTTTTTTTTCTCTATTCATTCTGATAAGGACCGTTCCTGATTAGATTTGGAGATTCATTAGTTAAGGATAAAGGGAGGGGGCAGTTAGACACCCCCCCCCCCCCCCCTTAGCGATAAGGTTTTTTCATGCAGAATTATCTGATTTGTTTCAAATTTGGTATACTGGTTTATTATGTTAAGGAGCTTCCCTGATTAGATTTGTAGGTTCATTGGTTAAGTATAACGGGGGGAAACGGGGGCTAATCCCCCTTCATTTATTTTTTGAGGGCATTATTCTTTGAAATAAGAGTATAATATACAATTAGTGTGAATAACCTGTGAGCTCAATGCCATCAGTTTAACTGGGCACTTTTCTTTTTATTTTTTATATCTTAATCTTTTTTTTTTTTTTTTTTTTTTTTTTTAGGATCTTAATTCGGTACTGACAATAAAAGTAGTGAATATTTGAACTTCATTTGGCATTTCATAAAACTAAATTCAGCGCAGTAATTATCTTTTCTTTTTAAAGTGCAGATAAAACAAAATCCTTGTTCAAAGTTTAAACTTGGCATTGTGCTAAGCGCGTTTCGAAAGGAGGTCGCGAAGTTGCAATGCCGACTTGGTCCGTGCCACCTTTTTCCGGATGGGTTTTTAATTAACATTTTAAGACACGGGATGCTTATTGAGAGATCCCCTCAATGCAAACTATTCGCGAATGCCATAGTAATTTATGCGATTAATTCAAATTAGTCTGTCTTTAACAATTTGGCGTTTATTGCTTTTATACTGTAACTGGGTATGTATTAAACAAATATATCCTTCAAAGTTGTTATCTAGGCTTTAAAAACCGATGATACACAGAATACGCCATCCCTGATCGTCCGTGTCTTCTTTAGTGTTAATATCT
Organism: Maratus speciosus; assembly: GCA_963932465.1. NCBI lineage: Eukaryota > Metazoa > Arthropoda > Arachnida > Araneae > Salticidae > Maratus > Maratus speciosus. Next base: position 81,442,412 of record OZ010787.1, read on the forward strand.
CGGCTAATTACTGATGATTTTTTTCGAAAATCATCATCAATTCTTTTATACTTCTGCTGCGATAGGTACTTCCAGCGCTTCTCAACACCTCTTGCTGAATGCCCGCAAATCAAAATTTTTGTGTAACGGAAAAATCCGCTTTTCTCAAAAACTATGCGACCTATAAGTCACATCGCAGTGTACATCGTAGGGTAATCGCTATATTTTTCCTGCAAGGTTTAAATTAACGTCTACTACCTGTAATTTTTTCATAATTTTAGTTTCAGTAGATTTGGAAATAGATGGGGGGGGGGGGGCATATTTTTGCACTATTCTTTCGACGATATCTCTGAAAATATAATACCTAAAATTTAAAAAAAAATGTATTTTTGAGTCCAGCTTTACGAAAGCATTCACACTATATAAAAAGAAAAAAAATATATATATATAAAGTAACTTAATTAGCCCTCTGCATTTTTCCCAAATATATTTGTGAATGTATAATAATCTGTAAATATGTGGGTTTATAGTCTTTATTACTTCCCCCAATTTGAACTCTCCACGTTCCGTAGTTTACGAGTAAAATGGCTGTGACAGACAAACAGACAGACACAGGAGTAATCTTATAATGGTTCTGTTTTTACTTTTTAAGTACGGAATTCTAAAAATGAATTTAAAAATGTGTCAGAAATTAGCCAGTTTGAATTTGAGAACAGCATTAAGTAAATAAAATATGCATGCTAAAATTTAAATTGGTAAGTCGAAACAGATACATTATGTAAATAAAATGTACACGCGAAAATATAGCATAAATTTTAAATTCTAAATACTTTTTTTTCTTTTTAATTAGATTTCATTTACCATGCTTCCATTTTTTTTTTCTTTTTCAAAATTTGGTTTGGATTGCTAGGGTTCAACTAAAATGCATGAACGGAAATATTTCCCCTCAGAATTATCCCATAATTTGGCCTTTGGCTAGTTAAATGCATTAGCAATGTAGCTGTAAATTTGTGGCAATAATAATTAACCGTTTCAAGGGCGGTGGCTAGAGGGTCTAGCCACCTAATTTTAATTCCAAAACAGACAAATAGCACCAAGAATATTTTAATAAAACTTTGCTTTTGTAATGACAGTGGAAAATAGCAAGTTTTTACTTTCTAAGAAATTCGTTTGAATATTCTGGTGTCAGTCAATTATTTCATCATTTTACAAACAGAACTCTTCTGCCCCTAAAAGATTTAAAAGATGCCAATATTGTTGAAATTCCGAATTTAAGTTCTTTAATTTAAAGCGTTACGTAGCAAAACTATATTAAAGCCAAATATTAGATTAAAAATAATTTATTATTAGACATAAATAACATGGGAGTAATGTTGCCTGATAGATATTTATAAATTGGGCTGAAATTTTGAACCCGGTCTCGAATGATAATCATCTTACTCCAGGCCCAACGCACACTACTTACATTTCCTTAGTTTAGTTCACGCCGTGGGCCGGTAAAAACTGAATCTGAAGTTTGATGAAATTTCGGGCATTAATTCTTGCGATAGCGCTATTGCGTAAATCGTGAAAAATGCAGCATAGCAGCACCACCTGTTGGGCGATTCACACCAAAATGTAAACAGTATCAACTCATGTTAAGGATTAACCGAATCTGAGGTTTGATGGAAATCCGTGCTTTAGTTCTTGAGATAGAACTATTGCGGAAATCTCGAAAAATGCAGCATAGCAGCGCCACCTGCTGAACAATTTACACCAAAAACTAATCAGCATCAATTTATATCATGGACTAACTGAATATAAATTTTTATTAAATTCCGTGCATTAGTTTGAGATAAAGCGGCCACAAGATTTGTGTCGCATACAGACAGACGTTTTGTAAAAACATGTTTTTTGGAATGTTTGACCCCTAAAACGTGTAAATCCACCGAAAACCGGAATTCGAAAATTTTCACGAATCCAATACTTTCTTCTTGTAAAGATAGAAAAACAGTGTTGAATTAACGGGGGGGGGGGGGGGGGGCAATGGGATGTCCGGAAGATTTGAGATTTTGTGTTTTCAATGTTCAAAAAGTAAAATTCCCCCCCTCCCTGGAATTCTATAATGTCCCCTCCAAGAGCAATAGAAATCCCTCGCGGAGAAAAGTGTCTGAATTCAACACTGTAGAAGAAAGTAAAAAAAAAAAAATCGCGAATCCAATATTCTCCCTGTAAAGATAGATGAAAGTAAAAATTGACCAGAATCTAAAATTGACCGGCCCGATCCATGTAGATAAAGATCAGCCGTGTCCCCTTTCCTTTCTGTGCTGAGTGAGGTGTTTCACACCTCGGAGGAAAGATAGGGGACCATCTCGGGGAACATATATGAGGCGTCGCCGGTTCACATGGCTTGCCAAAAAATGAAAGTTATCGCGCCCGACCTGTGAAAGTCCGCGCCATCTATTGAGAAAAGGGGTTTTTCGACCTTTGTGATGCAGCCCTTTAAACAGAAAAGATACTTTCAAATTAGAATTAAATAATTGCGTATAAAAAGTAGGAACTTATTGAAAATTACGTCAGAAGAACTATATTTACACGTGAATTTTAACAGAGAAAGGATATTGTAAAATAATAAATTCATTAACATGCGTTAGAAGTCTTAAATAGGAGAAATTACGTCACATTACACTTATTATGTAAAATGAACAAAAAATAATATTGCAAAACAGTTTAAATTAAAAAATTGCTCGAGACATTTATTTGACATTTCGAGATGATCTTTTCCACTATTTTTGCTGGGACAGCGCAAATAATATTTCATTTCTAACAAAAGTATTTTCAAAAGTTTGGTGAAAATTACGTCAGAAAGAACTTTCTTTTCGCTTTGTTAAAAAAGACCGGGAGACAAAGACTGTTTACTTAATTCATTTATATTAGCTTATTTTGAGATGTTTAATGATTTTATTTAATCAAAGACGAAAACAGCCATTGTATCTTTTAATAGCACCTGATTTTTCCTTAAAATTCCCCAATCAAAGAGAAATGAATAGAAACCCGCTTATAGGGAGATCGCCACTGTTTTTTAAATTACTAGGGGGCTCGGCCCCCCTACGAGCTACGCTCGCCAACCCCCGTTCAGACACCGCAGTTTCTAAAAGCACGCTAATTTGATCGGCTTTTTAAAAGATTTTGAAAGAATTGAATTATAATTTAATAAACAGTGGCAATCTCCCTATAAACGGGTTTCTATTCATTTCTCTTTGATTGGGGAATTTTAAGGAAAAATCAGCTGCTGTTAAAAGTTGCAATGGCTATTCTCCTCTTTGATTACATTAAATCCGTTAAACATTTCAAAATAAGCTCACATAAAATGAATTACGTAAACAGAGTCTTTGTTTCCCGGTATTTTTTAACAAAGCGAAAAGAAAGTTCTTTTAAATAAGACATTTCAAGCTGGCTCTCATGTCAAGCACACAAGTCGTATGTTTGTTGGTCAATAAATAAATAAATAAAATACATTTTAAATGCATTGTTTTTAATCTCACATAATTTGCACCAAAGTTTTCTCTCTCTTTTTAATATTCACGTGAAAATACTTTTGTTAGAAATGAAATATTATTTGCGCTGTCCCAACAAAAATAGTTGAAAAGATCATCTCGAAATATCAAATAAATGTCTTGCATAGTTTTTAAATTTAAACTGTTTTGCAATATTATTTTTTGTTCATTTTACGTAATAAGTGTAATGTGACGTAAATGGGATGTAATTTCTCCTATTTAAGACTTCTACGCATGTTAATGAATTTATTATTTTACAATATCCTTTCTCTGTTAAAATTCACGTGTAATTATCAGGGATGAGAATTTTCCGTCTTTTGGCGGATTTCCGCTTTTTCGTTATTTCAAGGAATTTCTGCTTTTTTTTCTTGAAATTCCGCCTTTTCCCCCGAGGATTCCGTATTTTTTCTCCTGCAAAATTTTGTTATTTTCCGAAATTTTCACTTTCCTATCGATTCCGCTTTTCTTCCGATTTCGAAACAACATTCAAAGGTGATGGAAAAGTGGCTAATTTCGTCAAAAGATCGCGAAAAAGTGGCAAATTTTGTCAAAAGATCGCGAAAAAGTGGCAAATTTTGTTAAAAGATCGCGAAAAAGCGGTAAATGTCACCAAAAGATCGCAAAAAACTACAAATATCGCCAGAAGATCGCAAATAAATGGCAAATTTCGTCCAAAAATCGCGATAAAAATGGCAAATTTCGTCAAAAGATCGCGAAAAAGCCGAAAATTTCGTCAAAAGATCGCGAAAAAGCAGAAAAATTGTGTCCAAAGATCGCGAAAAAAGCAAAATTTTGTCAAAAGATCGCGAAAAAGTGTCAAATTTCCTCAAAAGATCGCGAAAAAGCGTCAAATTTCCTCAAAAGATCGCGAAAAAGCGGCAAATTTTGTTAAAAGATCGCGAAAAAGCGGTAAATGTCACCAAAAGATTGCAAAAAAACTACAAATATCGTCAGAAGATCGCAAATTTCGTCCAAAGATCGCGAAAAAAACTACAAATATCATCAGAAGATCGCGAAAAAACGGTAAATTTCGTCAATAGATCACAAAAAAATGGTAGATTTCGTCAATAGATCGCGAAAGAACAGTACATTTCCTCAATAGATCGCGAAAAAGCGGCACATTTCATCAAAGGATCGCGAAGAAACTGCAAATTTTGTCAAAAGATCGCGAAAAAGCGGCAAATTCTGTCAAAATGGCGAGAAAAATACATGTATTTAGTGCTTTTAGTGTATCCTCCCCTTCCCCCTTCTTTTGTAACCTTTCAGAAAATTTGCTGTGAATTTCAAATTTTTTTTTTTACTCAGAATCGCTCCTGATTCAGAATTCACATTAAGCTGGCTGTAGGTCCTGGCCCAATTAGCCCGTGTGATTAAAAATAACTAACCATTGTGATTTTCACTAAGTTTTTCATATTTTTTGCTAAAAAATCTATTAAAATTATGACACACAAAAACCCTATTCTTAATTAAATTATTTCATTTTCAGGAGCGGTCATGATTCTGATAAGTCGAGCATTTCATATGACCTACACTCAATGTTTTAAGGGCTGTGTGTAATTTAGCTATTTTTATTTTCACTCCTGTAATGTAGTATACAGGTTTGTGTGCTTGTCTCCATTTGCCTGGAAATCAGACCTTGGTTTTATTTCTTAAAGTATCTTTTACGGATAAAGTGTGGTAAAATTTTTTGTTTGCGCGTGGTTTCAGTCTTTTTGCTTTTTTGCAATTCTCATCCCTGAATTATGGATGAAGTAATTTTCAATAAGTTCCTGCTTTTTATACATAATTATTTAATTCTAATTTGAAAGATTTTTTTCTGTTTATAATAGTCATGTGTAAATAAATTTTTAATTTGAAGCAAACATTATTGTTTGCGCTATTTATAAAGTTGGCAACAGGTTAAATTATTACAATTTTCTAAAATAAGTAAAAAATATCTCTCGAAATGCCGAAAATTTGAATTTAAAATAGAAATAAATGCTCAAAAGATGAGTAAAATTTAAAAACTAAATGCAATCTGCACACCGGGAAATTATAACGTATAAAATGATTTAAAAATGATTAAATTCCGATGTACAGTTTTTGCTCCTATAAAACTTTTTTAATGGAACGACTTTGTCCAAATTTAGCCTTAAATATCTCTTAAAATAATTCTTCGATTTGAAAACTGCCTGCATCAGCGTGTTTATCAAACATTTCTCTATAATACCGCTGATTTTCATATTTTTGTATGCAATATTTTTCTTATTATTAACGGAGAAAGACCTCCGGTCACAAAAAACTCAAAACCGGCTGCGGCGGCGGTGACAGCGGTAGTTACTTTTTTTTAGAATAGAGAGATAATTCAATCTTTCAAAATCTTTTTAAAGCCAATCAAATTAGCGTGCTTTTAGAAAATGCGGTGTCTGAACGGGGGTTGGCGAGCGTAGCTTGTAGGGGACCGAGCCCCCTAGTACACTAAAAATAAATAAGAAAAGTGCTGTAATTATAAAATCTGCAGATAAGGAAGAAATTTAATATTTTTCCAAGAGTGTATGGTTAGCTGTATGGATATGGTAAAAAAAGAAGAAAACTGCTTTATTGACAGATTTGATTTATGCAGCTGGTTGATAATTAAGATTAATAAACACCTTTTTTAATTTTTTTGGTAAAATTTGATCGTAAAGATAAACCAAAAAATCGGCAATGCAGATATCAACTGAGAATCTAACTATATCATCCATATATTTTATATATATATATATATATTTATTTATTCCGCATTATATTATTTTTACATAAAACTGGAAAAAACACATTTGCATATTAACAAATTGCTTATATGAAAAATAACATTATAATTAATGTTGAATAATAATTTTATTTTAACAAGAAAAGTTATTGACTATTTTTTAATTTTTCCTTTTTAACAAAGTGGTTAATAACTAATTCAAAATTTACTAATACAAGATTAGATTACCATTAATACAAAAAGAAGGTAATGACACACGAGTAGATTAACACCAGTAAATAAATTTAAACGAATTTTTACTTTAAATATAAAAGTAAAGTTACCAATACATATTATATTAACAAATTGCTTATATGAATATTTTGTAATTTTTCTTCATTTATCTCCTCATGGTGTACTCTTATGACACTTGGCGGGTGACATTTTTGTCGGATTCAGATTTGGTTCAGGTTATTTTCAAATGGAATTTTTTGTTTCGAGTCGGGTTGCGCGCCTACGGTAATTATTTTATCTTGCTTCGATCGGGTTATGGTTCAATGGAATATTTTTGTCGGGTTCAGATTTGGTTCGGGTCAGATTTCATTTTTTTAATGGAATTTTTATGTTCGGGTTGGGTAACATGTCCACAGAAATTAATTTGTATTGCTCGGGTCGGGGTACAGCCTGATGTAATTTCTTTTGGGTTCGGGTTGACTTCAACTAGAACTTTCAGGTTCGGATCGGGTTGCCTGTTGACGAAAATTATTTTGTCTTGCAAAGATCTGGTTATGGTTCTTTGGAATACTTTTTTTGGGTTATGATTTGGTTCTCGTCTGGTTTCAGGCATTTTTAGGTTCTGATCGTGTTGCGTGTCCACGGAAATCACGTTATCTTGCTCGGATCCGGCTATGATTCTTTGGAATATTTTTTTCGGGTTCAGATTTGGTTCGGATTTTTTTCAAATGGTATTTTTAGGTTCGGGTCGGGTTACGTGTCCACGGAAATTATTTTGTCTTGCTTAATTCGGGTTATGGTTCAATTTAATATTTTTGTCGGGTTCAGATTTGTTTCGGGTCTGATTTCGGGTTTTTCTCAAATGAAATTTTTATATTCGTGTGGTGTTGTGTCCACGAAAATTATTTTCTCTTGACCGGATCGGATTATGGTTCTTTGTAATATTTTTGTCAGTTATTACGGCTGTTTCGGGTCAGATTTCAGGTTTTTTCAAATGGAACTTTCAGGTTTGGGTCGAGTTGCGTGTTGACGAAAATTATTTTGTCTTTCTCGGATCGGAGTACGGTTTGTTGTAGTTTTTTTTCGTGTTCGGGTCGGGTTATGGGTTAATAAGCCTAAAAAAAGTCATCCTGATTGGGAAATAATTAGTTATTTTTCAATTAGCCTAATGCTTTCTAGGCTCTTTGCAATAAGCCTGAAAAATACCAGGCTGATTGAGAAACAAGAGGTCAGTTTTCAATTAGCCCAAGACTCTCCTGGCTAAGCCTGAAAAATATCAGGCTAATTAGAAAAAGAGATAATTCTCCAATTAGTCCGGCTCTTTGCAAACAGCCTAGGCCCTTTGCAAAGAGCGTGTTTTCTCAATTAGTTTACGACATATATAATTAAATAATATGTATTTCAGCCTTTGTACATAAATATATACAATAAAGAAAATTTCCTGTGAAATTTTACATAATCTTATATTAATAATAATCTTTATATAATCTTTATATGCTAGTATTATATAGCTTTGTATGATAGTATACTTTATATGCTAGTATATGCTTATATTGCTAGTATTTTTATATTTTATATTTATGATAATAATAATAATAATAATTAGAGATCGTCGGAAAAATCGATTTCGTTTTTGTTACAAAATCAGAGTTTCGCCGAAAATGTTGCCAAAAATTCGGCTGGACTGAAAGTCAACATTACTCAGAGATTTGAGCTATATTGGCTTAAATGAGACAATCTTTGTTTATTTCTATAAACTTCACTGATTATAACTGTCAGTCATGACTGACTCAAGACGTGAGTACAAATTACAATGTAAGTAATGCCTATATAACTAAATTTTGAAGACGCCTTTCATGTTCTTATTAAAAGATGCAGACTTACCAGTAATAGAAAATTTTTTGAAAGTACAGAAGTGCTTTGAATACTCTTTGAGAAAGTTCTAGTATAACAGATGATCATTAAAAAAATCATTACAAAAGATAAATCGAGGTATGTATACCTAAAACATTTTCTAATTATATGTAATTTGCATAATTCGAAAATAATTCTGTGTTGTTGACAAATGAATTACATTTTATTTTATTTTGTAAGAAAATAAAAAGTTTTGGTCAGATTCACAGAAAGCCAACTTGGGCCTCACGTATAATTAATTAATAATTATGAATATTTATGTATGTATTAATTACTCAAGAATTTTTTTGGACATTTTTGTTTTCGTTTTCAGCCGAAAATAGGAAGATTACCAAAATTCTGTTTCGGTTTTAAATATCTATTTCGGTCTACCCTTAATATAATACCTAAACAACTAAAAGATTTGTTGAGAATTTATAAGACCAATATAGGAAAACAACAAAGATCTAAATTGCTTACAGTGGAATTAATTTTGGCATAAGAATTCAGGTTCATCTACGGACTGATTATGCTTTTGGCAAATTGGGTACTGACACTCCTGATTTTAGTGACCCCCGAATTTTGTTTTAGGGAATTTTCATATCGCTGAAAATTCAAGCCTATTTTAACCTTCTAATCTTTATAATCAATATTTTGAACTTTTAAAATAGGATAAGATTATTTCTAAATGTGTGAGTGCGTACTTATATAATCAATCATATGTTTTATAAGACCTCGAAAATGTTTAGTTTTTTTTTTTTAATAACGGTATAAGAAGAGGGCGGGGCAGGGGGAGGGAAGAATATCAAGCCCTGGACCTCTCTTTGGCTGTCCGACCTGTGTGAAACTATTTTTTCTGAATCTTGTCCTTTTGCAGCAAACGCAAAAGAAAGCTCGCTTTTATTTTTTTTTCGTAAAATAACCTCTCTTGCCCATTTTTTTCTGTATCCATCCAAGACTGCCCTCAAGCAGTTTTCCCCTTCTTGGACACCTTGTTTGACCCCTCGCTTGACCCTAACTGCCTTGACAGCTGTAGAAAAGCATAGGCATGTTTAGAAAGGGGGGGTAGAATTCTCATGTGGAGAGCTCAAGTTGGAAAAAAATTGTCAGTGAAAAGGAGCCTTAAGATAGAAAAAGGCTGATGTCTGAACAATTTTCCTTCGTTTGTGGTCAAAGACTTGTACATCACAAATCCTGGGAATTCTGCGGGTCTTGACCACATGTCAGTCAAGAGTTAATTAACCAATTAAACTAAATGTTCCTCCCAAATTGATACCTTCACACCCTGCATGCACAACCTACAGCCATGTAGGTCCTAAAATTGACATAATCTCCCAGTTATTCCTTACATATATAGATATAGTTTTCTCTAGAGCACATGCACTGAAATTAAGTATATATCAAATATATTTAACTTTTAAAACTACCAAAAACAGTGAATACTGATCGTACTAGGAAGACTCAAAAGTCATACTTTGTTTTTTAAGTTATTTAAGAAGAGAAAATTTATGGGTAGGCTGCCCATATTTTATTATTTGACTTTTCTCATTGCCAATTCGATGGAAAAATGGAATTAATAAAGCAGAAATAATATCTTTACTTGTTGTTCTTCTAGCTAAATCCATTCTGCATTGGTTCACAAAAGCCTTCATTCAGTTGTCGCAGTTTTCCTATATTTATAAAATAACCTTTAGTTATTTATTTTAAATTTTATTTTATTTCAATGTGAAAGGCATATTTATTGTATTAACGTGATGACTGAACGAAGTTCCCTGAAGCTTGGATAGATAAGATTGATGTTCATGGGAAAAAAGTCTGCGAATGGCTTGTAAAAGGTAAAGATGATTAGAACGCTTATTGTCTCTTTTGTCGGTGCCCGGTTCCCATAAACAACAGTGGTTATTCGCAAGTAACGCAGCATGTCAAAACAATAAAGCATACAGAAAATTCTGAAAAACAAAGCGACAAGTCTCAATCTCACTTTGTGGAATCTACTGTCGGAAAAAACATGAGTTTGAATATAAAATTTTAAAAAAAAGTAGATTGAGTACTAGAACTTTAAATGAAAAAGAGAAAATCCACCGTTCAGAGATTCTATGGATAATTCACATGGCCCTAAGTAATTATTCCTTTCAAACATCGGGTGGCATACAAAATTTATTTGGTGAAATGTTTGCAGATTCTGCTTTGCCACAAGGTATGCAGTTAGGCTCAACGAAAATATCATATGCCATATCTCATGGCCTTGGCCCGTATTTTTTAAAACAAATAACAGATGATTTCTAGCAAAAATCCCTTTTTTTCACTCTCATGTATGATGAGACATTGAATGAGCAGAATTTAAAGCAATTAGACATTTTTGTGAGGGATTGAAGTGAAAAAATTGGTGGAATCTCTGAAAAATATATTGGAAGTGAGCTGTTACATCATGCATATGCAACAGACATAGCAAACAGCATATTGAATGTCATGAAAGCCTCTAAAATGGAGCTAAAATATTTGCTTATGTTAGGATCAGATGGTCCCAATGTAAATAAATCAGCCTTTAAAATTTTGGATAAAGAAGTGCAATGTACAAGAAAATTTGGCCTAATTAGTGTTGGAACCTGTAACTTACATGTTGTTCACAATGCATTTGGCAAGGGTATCACATGTGATCCTTTCTCAAACGTCACAAATTTCCTAGAAAATATACATTGTTGGTTTGGAAAATTTCCATCTCGCCAAGAAGACTTGAGAACAACAATGAAAAAATTCATTTCAGATTTTGTTTAGATTTTGCGGTTTGCAAGCAACCGTTGGTTAAGTATAGTCCTAGTTTCACAAAAAGCCCTAGAATTGCTTCCGATACTCAAAGTATATTTTCTTGAAGACTTGCCCATAGACAATCATGTGTTAAAAAAATTTTAATCTCCATTAACACCTGTATATTTGAGCTTCTTGATTAGGATAGGAGGTATTTTTCAAGAAGTTTTGAAGTTATTTCAAGAGAAGACTACACTGATCCACATTTTGTATAATGAACTATCAAAACTGTTATTAAAGCTTATGAGATGTTGTGTGAATGAGTCAGCATTGAACGATAAATATCCAGAAAATAGTGAAACATTTTGTAATCTGATGATGAAAAACTCAAATTTTGTCGATCTCTCAAAAAATCGGGAATTTGTCAGTCTGACAGGAAGGAAAATTGTGAATTCCGTTTATCGGTCATTGAAAAAAAATTGCGATAGTCTTCAATCAATTTCTAAAATTAATCGTGAATGTCGTCAATCATTCACTGAAATTCGCAGGGATGCTTTTTGGTGAATTTCCACTTTTTTCCTCTTTTAAAAATCATAGATTTCCACGGAATCGTAAAAAGAAAAGAAAGAAATTGCATTGATTTGCACCTTGAAAAAGATCGAGAATTTCATCAAATGGTCCATGAATAAAATCGCAAATTCGGGCCAATCTTTCGAGCAAATAATTGTGACTTTCGTCAAACAATTACGGAAAAACCCGCAAAATTTGTCAAGAGGTGTAAATTAAGTTGCGAATTTTATTAGTCGGTCTCAGGGACACAAAGATCATGAATTTTGTCAAACAATTGCAGAAATTAATCGGCGATTTCGTCAAACAATCGCAGAATAAAACTGTGAAATTCGTCAGATAATTGCAGAAAAACATTGTGATTTTGTCAAGAGGTCATGAAAAGAAATCCCTAATTTCGTTCAATGGTCGTGGAAGTGAATTCCAGGAAATGATTGTGGAAAAAATCTCAAACTTCGGCAAATGATTGCGTTAAAAAATCTCAAACTTCGGCAAATGATTGCGTTAAAAAATCTCAAACTTCGGCAAATGATTGCGTTAAAAAATCTCAACTTCGGCAAATGATTGCGTTAAAAAATCTCAAACTTCGGCAAATGATTGCGTTAAAAAATCTCAACTTCGGCAAATGATTGCGTTAAAAAATCTCAACTTCGGCAAATGATTGCGTTAAAAAATCTCAACTTCGGCAAATGATTGCGTTAAAAAATCTCAACTTCGGCAAATGATTGCGTTAAAAAATCTCAACTTCGGCAAATGATTGCGTTAAAAAATCTCAACTTCGGCAAATGATTGCGTTAAAAAATCTCAACTTCGGCAAATGATTGCGTTAAAAAATCTCAACTTCGGCAAATGATTGCGTTAAAAAATCTCAACTTCGGCAAATGATTGCGTTAAAAAATCTCAACTTCGGCAAATGATTGCGTTAAAAAATCTCAACTTCGGCAAATGATTGCGTTAAAAAATCTCAACTTCGGCAAATGATTGCGTTAAAAAATCTCAACTTCGGCAAATGATTGCGTTAAAAAATCTCAACTTCGGCAAATGATTGCGTTAAAAAATCTCAACTTCGGCAAATGATTGCGTTAAAAAATCTCAACTTCGGCAAATGATTGCGTTAAAAAATCTCAACTTCGGCAAATGATTGCGTTTAAAAAATCTCAACTTCGGCAAATGATTGCGTTAAAAAAATCTCAACTTCGGCAAATGATTGCGTTAAAAAAATCTCAACTTCGGCAAATGATTGCGTTAAAAAAATCTCAACTTCGGCAAATGATTGCGTTAAAAAATCTCAACTTCGGCAAATGATTGCGTTAAAAAATCTCAACTTCGGCAAATGATTGCGTTAAAAAATCTCAACTTCGGCAAATGATTGCGTTAAAAAATCTCAACTTCGGCAAATGATTGCGTTAAAAAATCTCAACTTCGGCAAATGATTGCGTTAAAAATTCTCAACTTCGGCAAATGATTGCGTTAAAAATTCTCAACTTCGGCAAATGATTGCGTTAAAAATTCTCAACTTCGGCAAATGATTGCGTTAAAAATTCTCAACTTCGGCAAATGATTGCGTTAAAAATTCTCAACTTCGGCAAATGATTGCGTTAAAAATTCTCAACTTCGGCAAATGATTGCGTTAAAAATTCTCAACTTCGGCAAATGATTGCGTTAAAAATTCTCAACTTCGGCAAGTGATTGCGTTAAAAATTCTCAACTTCGGCAAGTGATTGCGTTAAAAATTCTCGAACTTCGGCAAATGATTGCGTTAAAAATTCTCGAACTTCGGCAAATGATTGCGTTAAAAATTCTCGAACTTCGGCAAATGATTGTGTTAAAAATTCTCGAACTTCGGCAAATGATTGCGTTAAAAAAATCTTGAACTTCGGCAAATGATTGCGTTAAAAAAATCTTGAACTTCGGCAAATGATTGCGTTAAAAAAATCTTGAACTTCGGCAAATGATTGCGTTAAAAAAATCTTGAACTTCGGCAAATGATTGCGTTAAAAAATCTTGAACTTCGGCAAACGATCGCAGAAAAAAATCTCGAACTTCGGCAAACGATAGCGGAAAAAAATCTCGAACTTCTGCAAACGATCGCAGAAAAAAAATCTCAAACTTCGGTAAATGATCGTGGAAAAAAACTTTAATTTCAGCAAACGATCCCGGAAAAAAAATCTCGAATTTAGGTAAACAATCGATGAGAAAATTCTCAAATTTTGTTGAACAATCGCTGGGAAAAATAATCTCGAATTTCGTCGAACAATCGCGGGAAAAAATCTCAAGAGTTTCGTCGAACGATTGCGGGGAAAATAATTGCGAATTTTGATAAGAGTAAATACCTTATTTCCTTTCTTGACACTGTCCAGATATATACTGGGTGTCCCAAAAAGGACTGACTGATTTTAAAATTCAATAACTTCCAAACGGTGACAGATATTAAAAAAATTCTTGCAGGAGGGTTATGCATAAAGTCAAAAGTTTTTTTACAGTGATTTTCGATTTTAGTTCGAATTACAAACAATAGATGGCGCTGTGATCAATAGAGGCTAAAATCAGGCTCGATTTTTGGTACTTCGTGGCCCAGATAATACATTTCCATCTCCTTTTTCTGCATGGAACAACAGAAAGGACCAAAAATCGAGCCTGTATTTAGCGACTATTGCTTACAGCGCCATCTATTGTTTGTAATTCGAACTAAAATCGAAAATCACTGTAATAAAACTTTCAACTTTATGCATAACCCTCCTGCAAGAATTTTTTTAATATCTGTCACCGTTTGGAAGTTATTGAATTTCAAAATCAGTCAGTCCTTTTTGGGACACCCGGTAGATCTCCTCTGCATTCCACTATATTTATTTATTTAACACTTAAAGTATTTCTTTTATTAAAATATTTCTTTTATTAAAATATTTCTTTTATTAACAATATATAGTCATTTCACTTACCTTTTTATTCAATCCTGTTATTCTGTCTTTATTTAATTCCTTTTTACAATGTTTACCTTTCTTTGCCGTTTGTATTCACGTTTTTCAGCTGTCTGCTTCCATGCAAACATGAGCATGCATTTCATTTGAATGACAATCATAGATTGTAGTTTTACGATCACCGCCCGATGGCGTCGCTCGTTTGAGTCTACGACACATCGTTTCTGCGTTCTTTCGTCATGATGATCTCATTCTGGAACTGTCTGCAGTTGCTCCTTGCATTGCGTAATGAGGCGTTATTCGAACGCCCGGTTGATATAAATTGAAATACGTTTTCTTCTTTTTCACCTCCTCTCTTTCTGTGTTTGTCTACGTACTTCGTCTCATCCTTTACTAACAGCGTTAGTCTTCACGGAGTTTTCAATAGCGCTATATGATGGCTGGAGATGTTTTCTTGAAGTGCTGTGTGCTTTTAATTAGTTGATGGTTTTACTTCCTGCTTCATTGTTTGTCGGCCATTTTATAAGTTGATTGTTATGAGTTCGATAGTATATGACTTCGACTCTGCTCTTTAAAGGTGGACTCTGCGTACATCGTGTTTAAATGGATACACTGATGTGTGAGTCAAGATGGCTTTTGTTATGATGAAGTTCGGAGATGTTTTACTCGTGCTACTTGTTACCGGCATCTATCTTTTGACGTTTCCTAATGATTATCTACAACGTAACTTCATCTATAGAGAAGTATTTTTCCTGGAGTTCTTTCGGCACAGATATGATTCACGGTATTTCAGTTTAAATCCATCGGCATGTTAGATGTTTGTGAACAACATGGAACTTTGAGGTGGACCGGTCACTCTGTGATCATTTTCATTTCTTTATTGCTGCGAGGTCACTTTTTTTTTATTGTCAATTGGTTTTCTGGATATGTATTTATGTTTAATCTGACAGCTTAAATGTGTTTATTGAATTTAAAGATTTGGTTTATTGTTTGGACTATATTTAAACTTATTTTTATATTTTAGTTAATAAACGTTAGTTTGTTTTTAAACTTACTTTGTTTTTATTTCGCCACCATACGTTTCTTTTCATAACTATTTAATACTTTATTGGGACTATTAGCGTAAGCTTTCATCGTGCTTTTAATTAAACTCTGCTAATTTAATTATTGTCATTAATTTAATGACATCACGGTTATGGGCCTGTCCCTAACTGTGTTAATAGTTTAAAATTTAATAGAAACTTTACTTAAAAATTGAAAAAAAAAAATTTTTTTTGTTAAAATAGTTTAATAAAAAGTAATTTATGTGATTTTATGATTTTTAATAGATATATATATCGTTTTATTTTATAATTACCGTATTTAAACCTTATGGGTACGGCATTATGGTGGCGAACGCTGACCCCATTAGCTATTTAGCGATGCTTTTCGATGGGGGGGGGGGGGGGGGGCAGTTAGTTTACAATATTTTTAAGTTTATAAATTGAATTTTTCTGATAATTTTGAATTTTTTTTAAGTAATATACAGTTTTTATGATACTTTTGAAAATTTTTTTTAGTAGTTAAGTTTTTCTATAAAGTAAATAGTTTGAGATTTTTTTTGACCTCATGGCATATCTACAATAATATCCTGTTGAAGAAAGTGTTCAAGTTGTGAATATCGAAAGAAGTGTCACCTATAAAAGAAGTTGACTGAGTCCTTTCCTATCTCCTTGAGAGTTGTTCTACGCATTTTAAATCTGCATTATTATGAATCTACATATTTTTGAGTGATTAAATCTGCATGTTTTCAAGTGATAAAATATGCATATTTTGAAGTGGTTGGAACCTCATGTTTGTGATCCTGCACTGATTTGCATATTTTTGATTCATATCTTTCAAGTTAAGCTGAATTTTAATGTCTGAAAAGTAAATCTGTGCTTCTGTAGAGTGAATCATTTTTTTTCTTTGTGGTTCAATACTGGTGCTTTTAAGATTTGAGATGTTTAGTGATGCCTTCATTTTTGTCAAGTTTTTCATAAAAGTACGTCATCTACCATAGTTTAAGAATGGTTTATGCATTTTTTTTCAAGAACTGTTAATGGTACCTTCCCCAGTATCGCAATGGTCGCGTGCTGGGCGGTGATGATTGAAAGTAGCATAAGTGAGCCTGATCGGAAGTCATCACAAGTTTTCTGGGGTTTTTTTTTTTTTGAAACTTTTGACTTTTATAAGTATGCAGAACTTTTGAGACATTTAGTGACCAAGAAGTTGAACATTTACCGTTCCTGAGTCATTTGGCCAATAGCGGTTCTTGATCTACGTGGACGACACATTCATTTTTTTTTTTTGGATCCCTGTGTGATTCAAATGTGATTTTTGAAATTTTTAATGAAGTTTTAGGTACTTAAAGTGTATGCCATCATTGTTTTTCTACAATTGTCTCCTATCAATTTTTAATGTGTGCTAAAGAATTTTATGAGTCTTTTGAAATCTCGGGATCTCTAAGCTGTAGATCAGTTTTTATTAAATTTGAATTTTTTATATAGAAATTTAAAGAGGAAAGTTTTTCTTCATATTTTTAAAATAGTTAAATGATTGTTATAGCTCTTTATAAATATTTAAATAGAGATTGGGAGTTGTTGATTGGGGTAAAAATCCTTTAATAAATTTGTTTAAAATTTTCTTATAAAGATGTAAAATTTTGTCAGGTTAGAATTTGTAATGGGGGCAATGTTTTTAAATGTCAATTTCTGTTAAACAGATTGTGATTGCCTATCTGCCTGACCCGGTTAATTTTTAATTTCTACAGTTTGTTTTATTTACAGTTAATCTTTTGACCCTCTTATTTAATCTTTTCAGTAGCTTATACTCAATTCTTATACTCAATAGCTTTATCAATAGTTAATCAAATTTCTTTTGATTTTTGTTAATAGTATGGATTTTTAACTATCAGTATATTTTTGGAAGTTTGACTGTTTAATGTTTTTTTTTATGGGACATGTTTGATTACCTAAAGTTTACTTTGATAGTTTTTATAAATATAATTTCTTACTTTAAAATGTTAAGAATTTTTATTTTCTTGAACTTAAACTTTTTAAGCTTTAACTTTAATAGAGTCATGTAAGATATATTTATGAATTTTCTTTTGACTATTTAATCTAAGTTTTTGTCGCTGAGTTATTTTGAATTTTTAAATATGACTCATCAATTTTTAAAGAGTCATATGCACAGCTGGGCTATATTGGAAGTCAGTTGGTCAGGATGTTTTTAATTCAGTGACTTATTTATTGTTTTATGCTTATTATATATTCTGTGAATAAAGATGAATTTGTTCTAATTTATTCATTTTTGATTTGCTTGCCCTGATTGATAATCTCTTATAAATGCATATTTTTGAAATGTTTTCTTGCAGCCGTATCTTGGATGAGAACCTTTTTAATAGAACTCTAATGAAGTTCTTATGGGTTCTTGTTTGAAATTGGGGATTTGTGGCCATTTATTGGGATTATTTGTTTAGTTAAGTTTTTAATACTTCTATAGACAGTTTTGATTATTAATATAAAAGATTGTAAATTTAAATTTTTATCATTGTCTGTAATTTAACAAGTTTCTTTTCCCTTAAGATCTTCTGAAATTTTTAATTAGGTGTAATGACGTGTAATTAGAGTCTGCACTTAAGTATTAGATCCCTAAACTAGGTGGGATTTGTTTAAAGAAACTGTATTATGACAATATTTTTTTATTTTGTTTTCTTTAGTTTTTATCTGTTAAAATTAAACTTAAGTAATCTTTGCTGGCCATATAAGTTCCTCTACTCATTTAAATGTTTTCTTGGTTTAGATTGACTACCTTGTGTCAAATATTATTTTTAAGGCACTGTGGTTTTTCGATTAATTACTGAGGAAAGCTTTTTGAGGGAGGGACTTCAGGTTGTAGCTATCAAACATATTATATAATGAACTATTATTTTATTGTTTAAGTTTTTACAGGTTTTTATTAAATATGTTAAAGTTTAAAGTTTTTAAAGATGTTTTATTTAAAATCATTTAGTTTACTTTTTCCCCATTTTGGCCTACATGTTCCTTGTGGTAAAGGGACAGGTTTATGTTGCTGTAAGATTAACTTTTAATCAACTCTGTTTGGATTTTAACTTTGAAGAGATTCTGGAATTCATTTTTAAAATTAAAGTTTCAGTATTTGTATTGTTCAGAATTTAAACCCTGGGAAATTGTGGGTATGTTGCAGATCTGACTGATACCTCTTGTAATCTAGAATATCTTAGATCAACTTGTCAATCTCATTTTTTAGAATTGAATCAAATGTTAGAGTTTAATTGATTCAAATTCATCCTTTTTGGATTGGCTATGTTTTAGGGTCTGATAGAGAGATAGAGGTTTTAATGAGTTTCCTGTTTTTAAGAGTCAGTTCAAAGATGGAATTAGAATACCTGGTGTGTTCAAAGATGATTCTTGTTTAAGTGGGAAAGTTCTTTTATTGGTGGAATTTCTGTAAGCTGTTTTTATCCTTTTTCCCGGGTGTTTACAAAGTTTTTGTTGATGGTAGCTATTGCCCGGATTTTATGCTGTATCTTTTTAATTAGAGAAGGTTTAGAATGTAACTTATGCAAAATGAGAAGAGTTGCTGTTTTTGGAGGTATTTTCCATTGGATCAAGGTAGCAAGTTGTTAAGATAGTGGTTCATATTTTTAAAGGAAACCTGGTCATTTCTTGCACTTGAGAATTTACCATACACCTTCCATGATTTTCTGCCACTGATGACGTCATAATGAGAAATTGCTTTTTATGGTTTTAAAATGTGAAATGCTCCTTGATTACTGGATTTTAACAGGATCGTTGATTATTATTGAGTTTTAGTTTATCTTTTGGGGTTTTTCCTGTTTGATCATATATATACCTGCATGTCAATGTGGAATGAATCGGCGCGAATGAAGATTGGCCAATGGCAAATTTACTTTATCTGTTTCAGCTGGTCCGATGCAGCTTTTAAAGAATGATTCCGTGCTTCGGCATCTGTGCTGTCAGGGAATGTTGATACTATTTTTCAGCATGTTGATAGGTTTTTGTGAGGTGTCATGCTTCAACAATTTATTCTTCTTTTGTTATATATTAGATTTTTATTTGGCAGGATTCTCAGGTATATTGTATAGTGATCGGAGGGGGGAATCCGTGGAAGTAAATCTGTTTTGAAGAATAGAATTTTATTTTATTAAACCCTGAAAGTAATTTTTATTGAGTCATTATCTGGGAGCATTTTATTGTCCTCTAACCTTTGTCGATTGGTAACCTTTAGTGGCCACGGGGTTTGCCTGCTTGAGACAATGTCGGTTTTTCTTTGATGTCATGTGGGATGAATTATGATGAAGTGGTATATTCTGTCAACATGGGTGAAGAGTCTTGCTGAGGTGGACACCAGGGATGTAGTGGAGGGTATACGGGGGTATACGCCGTATACCCTCTGGATTTTTTTAAGGAATGCCGTATACCCTCTGTTTCTTAAGAAAGCTATAGTATATATAGACTAGGGTATACCCTCTGCTTTGAGCGTATACCCTCTGCTTAGAACGTATACCCTCTGCTATTTTTACGACTACACCACTGGTGGACACTAACATGTATAACTGGTGTAAAGTCATGTTTATAGTAGTAGTTTGAGCTTTTACCTTTTTGCTGATAAGAGTAAATACCTTATTTCCTGTCTTGACACTGTCCAGATATGTCTCCTCTGCATTCCTCTATATTTATTTAACACTGCATATTTCCTTTATATTTATTTAACACTGCATATTTCCTTTATATTTATTTAACACTGCATATTTCCTTTATATTTATTTAACACTGCATATTTCCTTTATATTTATTTAACACTGCATATTTCCTTTATATTTATTTAACACTGCATATTTCCTTTATTTATTTAACACTGCATATTTCCTTTATATTTATTTAACACTGCATATTTCCTTTATATTTATTTAACACTTAAAGTATTTCCTTTATTAAAATATATCTCCTTTATTAAAATATATTTCCTTTATATATATTTCTTTTATTAAAATATTTCTTCTATTAACAATATATAAAGTCATTTCACTTACCTTTTTATTCATTCCTGTTATTCTATCTTTAACTCCTTTTT
The DNA here is from genome assembly GCA_963932465.1 of Maratus speciosus. Taxonomy (NCBI): domain Eukaryota; kingdom Metazoa; phylum Arthropoda; class Arachnida; order Araneae; family Salticidae; genus Maratus; species Maratus speciosus. The sequence continues at coordinate 81,463,132 of OZ010787.1, forward strand.
TACAATGTTTATTTTTCTTTGCCGTTCATATTCACGTTTTTCAATTGTCTGCTTCCTTGCAAACATGAGCACGCATTTCGTTTGAATGATGATCATAGATTAGTTTCTCGATCGCCGCCAGATGGCGTCGCTCGTTTGAGTTTACGACACATCGGCTCTGCGTTCCTTCGTCATGATGATCTCATTCTGGAACTGTCTGCAGCTGCTCCTTGCATTGCGTAATGAGGCGTTATTCGAACGCCCGGCTGATATAAATTGAAATACGTTTCTTTCCTTCTTCGCCTGCCTGCCTGCCTGCTTGCACTCGTTGTTTTCTTTTCCTGTGTTTGTCTACGTGTTTCGTCTCGTCCTTTTTACTAACAGTGTTGGTTTTCCACGACATTTTAATAGTGCTATTATGGTTGGAGATGTCTTCTTGAAGTGCTGTGTGCTTTTAATAAATTGATGTTTTTACTTATTTCCTACTTCATCGTTCGTCGGCCATTTTATAAGATGATTGTTATGAGTTCAATAGTTTATGACTTCGTCTCTGCTCTTTAAAGGTGGACTCTGCGTACATCGTGTTTAAATGGATACACTGGTGTGTGAGTCAAGATGGCTATTGTTATGATGAAGTATAGAGATGTTTTACTCGCTATTTATTATCGGCATCTACATTTTGACGTTTCACCTAATGGCTATTTACGACGCATCTTCATCTATAAAGAAGTATTTTTCTTGAAGTTGTTTCGGCACGAATATATGATTCACTGTATTTCAGTTTAATATTCATCGGCGTATTAGATGTTTGTGAACAACATGGAACTTTGAGGAGGACCAGTCATTCTGTGATCTTTTTCATTTCTTTATTGTTATGAGTTCAGTTTTCTTTTATTGTCAGATGGTTTTCTGGATTTATATTTAATTTGACAGCTTAAATGTATTTATTGAATTTAAAGATTTGATTTATTGTTTGAATTATATTTAAACTTATTTTATATTTTAGTTAATAAACGTTAGTTTGTTTTTAAACTTACTTTGTTTTTATTTCGCCACCATACGTTTTCTTTTTCATAAACTATTTAATACTTTATTGGGACTATTAGCGTTAGCTTTCATCGTGCTTTTAATTAAACTCTGCTAATCTAATTTAATTTAATCCTTGTCATTAATTTAATGACATCATTTGCTCTGTCCCAGTGTCAAGAAGGGGGGCATTTGATAAGAATAAATACCTTATTTCCTGTCTTGACACTGTCCAGATAAACAGATCTCCTCTGCATTCCACTATATTTATTTAATACTTAAAGTATTTCTTTTATTAAAATATTTCTTTTATTAACAATATTTCTTTTATTAACAATATATAGTCATTTCACTTACCTTTTTATTCAATCCTGTTATTCTGTCTTTAATTCCTTTTTACGATGTTTACCTTTCTTTGCCATTCGTATTCACGTTTTTCAGCTGTTTGCTTCCATGCAAACATGAGCACGCATTTCGTTTGAATGACAATCATAGATTATAGTTTTACGATCGCCGCCAGATGGCGTTGCTCATTTGAGTCTACAACACATCGTTTCTGCGTTCTTTTGTCATGATGATCTCATTCTGGAACTGTCTGCAGTTGCTCCTTGCATTGCGTAATGAGGCGTTATTCGAACGCCCGGCTGATATAAATTGAAATACGTTTTCTACTTTTTCATCTCCTCTCTTTCTGTGTTTGTCTACGTACTTCGTCTCGTCCTTTACTAACAGCGTTAGTCTTCACGGAGTTTTCAATAACGCTATATGATGGCTGGAGATGTTTTCTTGAAGTGCTGTGTGCTTTTAATTAGTTGATGTTTTTACTTCCTGCTTCATCGTTTGTCGGCCATTTTATAAGTTGATTGTTATGAGTTCGATAGTATAGGACTTCGACTCTGCTCTTTAAAGGTGGACTCTGCGTACATCGTGTTTAAATGGATACACTGATGTGTGAGTCAAGATGGCTTTTGTTATGATGAAGTTCAGAGATGTTTTACTCGCGCTACTTGTTACGGGCATCTATCTTTTGACATTTCCTAATGATTATCTACAACGCAACTTCATCTATAGAGAAGTATTTTTCCTGGAGTTGATTCGGCACTTTGAGGAGGACCGATCACTCTGTGATCATTTTCATTTATTTATTGCTGTGAGGTCAGTTTTTTTTTATTGTCAATTGGTTTTCTGGATATGTATTTATATTTAATCTGACAGCTTAAATGTGTTTATTGAATTTAAAGATTTGGTTTATTGTTTGGACTATATTTAAACTTATTTTTATATTTAGTTAATAAACGTTAGTTTGTTTTTAAACTTACTTTGTTTTTATTTCGCCACCATACATTTCTTTTCATAACTATTTAATACTTTATTGGGACTATTAGCATAAGCTTTCATCATGCTTTTAATTAAACTCTGCTAATTTAGTTATTGTCATTAATTTAATGACATCAAATTTTATTAAGTGATCGCGGAAAAAAAAAAAAACAAGAATTTCGTCAAATGATCAGAGGAAAAAAATCACGAACTTTGTCAAGATTACGGGAAAAATTGCGAATTTTGCAAACGATCGATAAAAAACGAATTTACGCAAACAATCGCAGAAAAAATTATGCATTTCGGTACACGATCGTGGATAACAATCACGAATTTCGGCTGTTGGAAATATTTAATTCTTTTAAGTTATTTTTAGCATACCAACTGCTTATTTTAAGTTTTAAAACCCCATTTCATCATCTTGTCGTCCACCCTGCAGAGAACACGTTTTCCCGGCGACTGTCGAGATGTTTACGTTCTCAATCGGCGAGTTGAGTTATCTCACGGTTGCTCTTTGGAAGGAAACTTCCATTTTTCAGGTTCTATAGATGGCGCTGTCGTTCCGGAGATGCACGACGCTTCGTCTTTAGTTGACGTTTGCTAGGCTGTGATTCGTCCAGGTAATTAACTGTCCGTTTCGCGGTATTTTATGCAAATGTCTTATTTTTGAGGTGTATATATACCTGTACAAATTTCAGAGATGGGTGCTTGCTCTCACATGCAAGTATCAGTTCGTTCTCATCTTGAACGAACATTAGATTGTAATGGGTATTCTTTTGAAACAATGTTCTTAGCTCTAGTAGAGCTCTGTCTAAAGTTAATGTCTCTTTTAGTTTCTAATAAATGTGTTTGCTTTTAAAATCTTTGTCATTAATCAACACCATCTCACCTTTCATACTTTACATTTTTCAGATAATTTATGAGTAGAAAGAGTATGTTTTTCCATATTTTGGGAGACATCGGTTATGGGCCACTCTTTTTGCCCATATTAAGTATTTAATTTAGAGATGGTGTTAAAGTTAAAAGTTCTAAAAGCTTAAAGATAGGGGGGCTCTAAAAACTAAAGATGGAAATAGATAAACTTAACAATTATAACTATGCCACCTGGAAAGATGATGTGACAGCACTTTTAATGGACAAAGGGGCATATGAACATGTTAGTAATAAAGATTTAAAAGTTAAAGAAGATGCAACTCCTAAAGAGAAGCGCGATTTTGAAATTAAAAAGAATCAGGCCTATAGTACAATATATTTAAATATTAGTAAAGATTTAAAGCCACTGATTCGTGATACTAAGGTTGCGTCAGAAGCCTGGGAAAGACTTAAAGTTCACTTCCAGCCAGCAACGCGGGGAAGATCTATTGGTATTTTAGATGCCTACTTTAATTGTACTTATGATCCTAACGAAGCGATAGGACTGTATGGAGCAAGACTTAAAGAGATTTTAGAAAGTATGGGGGATACGGAAATAGAATTACCCGAAATTGTCAAAACTTACCAGCTGATTAGATTCCTTCCAGACACTTTTTCTGGTATCGTGCAAGCCATTTATAGATGGGGTAAAAAGGACTTTACCTTTAACAAGGTATTAGATGAGTTAATATTAGAAGAGGATCGTTTAAAGCAAAGTAGGAAAGATTCGCTTAAAGGGGAAAAATCGGCATTAGAAATAAAGTTAATAAAACCCAAAGAAGTCCGAAAAAGAGATAAACACCAAAATCAGAATTGTTTCAAATGTGGCAAACCAGGTCATAGGGCTGTTAATTGTAGAAGTAACCCTAAAAATGCAAAACGAAAAAGTTACGTGACAGAAGCTAATTTTGGTCAGAATAACAACTTTCAAGATAAATTCAATTGGGTGTTTGACACCGGTGCGTCAAGTCATTTTTGTAACAACAAAGACTTGTTTGTAACGTACAAACCGGTTAACGATACTAAAATGACTCTCGCTGTAGGCGAAGTAACTAGTCCTATTGAAGGAATGGGAAGCGTAGATGTCAATTTCAGAGTAAATGGAAGAGTTAATGAAATACGATTACATAATGTAATGTACTCTCCAAAGTTAAGAAGAAACTTAATTTCAGGTGCAGTATGTGAGAAGAAGGGTTCTAAATTTGTAGGAAAGAATGGCAAAATAACCTTATTTGATGAAAAAGGTGAAGAAATGTTTTCAGCGTATAGAAAAAATGGACTGTACAGCGTAAAGCCTACATACCCACAATCTGCCACTTATGTCGAAAATAATGCTATAACTTCGAATGCAACAGAACTAGATAAATGGCATCAGAGATACTGCCACATAAATAACCAGTACATTGTCAATACATCTCAGCATGAAAAGGTAAAAGGATTACCGAAGTTGAAATATCAGGAATTAGGCTGCGAATCGTGTAAAATTGCCAAAACAAGAAGAGTATCTTTCCAATCTCAAGAAGGAGGAAGAACAAACAAACCATTGCAATTACTACATATGGACGTCTGTGGACCAATGCCAACATATTCACTTGGAGGATCTGAATATTTTCTAACGATTATAGATGATTACTCAAAGAAGGTGACTGCTTATCCTATTCAACATAAAAGTGAAGCATTTGATTGTTTCTTAAAATTTCAGAAAAGGAATGAGAAGTTTTTAGGGAAGAAAGTAATAGCTATAAGGACTGACAATGGTAAAGAATTTGTCAACGATAAGTTTAAAGTTCATTTAGAAAAAGAGGGCATACAACACCAGAAGACTAATCCATATACACCAGAACAAAACGGACTCGCAGAACGATTTAATTACACAGCAGTAGATGCTATAAAAGCCATGCTGAAAAGTAGCAAAATGGACGAAAAATTTTGGGCAGAAGCACTTTGCTGTTTTGTATATGTATGGAACCGAGTAGCCAGAAAAGGTCAAGAGAAAACCCCATTTGAATATTTTTGTGGAAGAAAACCATCAGTGAGCCATTTAAAGAAGTTTGGAAGCATTGCATATGTTGGAATACCAAAACAACAAAGAAAAAAGTTTGACATGAGAACGAAGAAAGGATTTTTAGTTGGGTATGCACATCAAACTAAAGGCTATAGAATATGGATTCCAGAGTTGGGTCGAGTCATCGAAACAATAAATGTATCTTTTGATGAGGAGTTTGGTATAAGAGACGAGAAGAAACAAAGCTCAAACAGTAGAAGGAAAGAAGCAAAGCTCCGAAGTGGAGCGAAGCTGGACCCAAAGGTAAAAAGTAACGAAGGTAAAGGTGAGATTAGCCATGGAGGAAGCCGCAGAGCAATTGAACATGTAGAAACTCCAGAAGTACCATCAAAATCTGAAATAGATTCAGAAGTCGAGACCATGAATCAATATCAAAATAACGAAGAATCAAGTACCGATTCTGAAGATGATCAAATTCCGTGTAAAAGTATAAAGTGGATCAGAGAAGCGAAGGAAAGAAGAGATTGTTCAAGAACAGACATCTACTACAAAATTGAAGGTAAAAATGTAATTCTTAGATCACATCCAGATGTGAAGAGGTACTGCTTGAAGAACAATATAAGATATGATCCGAATTTCTTTAGTTTTTCTGGAAAAGATAAATATTCAGGACCCGAACCAAGAGCTGAACCTATAACTGAAAACAAATTGTCTGACATTAGTGAAGAATCTGACACAGATTTAGAAGCCAATTGCATAGAAGTGGAAATTCCTAGATCATTTAAAGAAGCTGTCGAGTCTAACCAAAAGGAAGAATGGATGAAGGCCATGCAAGAAGAAATCAAAATGATGGAGCAGCGAAAAGTATGGGAATTAATTCCAAGGAAAGATGGTGAGAAGATTATACATAATCGATGGGTGTATACTATCAAGAAAAACGAAGAAGAAAAAATTATAAGATATAAAGCAAGATTGGTTGCGAAAGGCTTTAGCCAGAAAAAAGGGGAATCCTATGAAGAAGTATATAGCCCTGTAGTAAATTTCGCCATCATTAGATTGTTTTTAACTATTCTAGTTGAACTTTTTGGTTGGCTCCACCAACAACTAGACATCAAATGTGCATATCTTTATGCAAAATTGCAAGAAAGAATAGTCATGTATCAACCAAAGGGATTTCAAAGCCAAAAGTATCCAGATTATGTTTGTCTCTTGAAAAAAGCTATTTATGGACTCCACCAAAGTGGGAGGCAATGGTACTTTGAGATCCAAGATGTTTTAGAAGAATTAGCCTTCACCAGGTTAGAATGGACAAATTGTGTATTTATTTTTAAGAGAAGAATCTTACTACTCCTATATGTAGACGACATAATTATATTTGGAAAGACAGCTGAACATATAAAGGAAATTATAGAACTCCTGAAAACAAAGTTTGACCTTAAACTCCTAGGAAAAACCAAGAGACTGCTTGGCGTTGAATTTGAAAATGAAAATAAGAAATTATATATCCATCAGAAAGAATACATTGAAAAAATTTGTAAAATTTACTCAAAGTATAAAATTCCAATAATATCGTTACCTATTGCAAAAGGCATAATTTATTCAAAGACCGACTGTCCTAAAACTGGAGAAGAAATAACTGAGATGGAGAAATACCCCTACAGAAATTTAGTAGGATGTTTAGCTTTTTTAGCAAGTCGGACAAGGCCGGATATTGCTTTTGCAATAAATCTTTTCAGCCAATTTCAAGAAAACCCAAGCATGATCCATTGGCTAGGTCTACTTAAACTTCTAGGCTATGTTCAAGCTACTAAAAATTTCAAATTAAATTTATCAAACGTGACATCTCTAAAAGTGACGTGCTATAGTGATGCTGACTATGCATCTAACAGAGATGACAGAGTATCCATGAGTGGAGTTATGATGTTTGTCGACAAAGCTCCAATCATTTGGCGAAGTTTCAAGCAAAAAATGCGTATCGTTATCTACGATGGAAGCGGAATACATCTCATTAAGTGAAGCAGCAAAGGAAATGATTTGGATAAGAAGAGTTCTGGAAGAAACTATCAAATCAAAATTAATCAACCAAGACTGTACTGAATATACATTACTGTGCGATAATAAAGCTGCTATCGACTTTTCAAAATCACCTATCGAAAATGCTCGAACAAAGCATATAGATATACGCTACCATTTTCTAAGAAATCTAGTGTTCGACAATATGTTCGAGTTGAAATATGTCCAATCTTCACAGAATTTAGCTGATTGTTTAACAAAGCCAGTAACAAAAATCTCTTTGAAAGCTTTCACTACTAAACTGTTTATCGATGAGTGACTGCTGTCCAATGGACATTTAAGACTGTTTCAAGTGAATCAGGACTTTATATGAACTTTTATTTTTATGTATTAAACTGTTTGCAAATGTGTTTATACAATTTTAAGATATTTGCATAAATGCTAAGTTTTTTTTAATCTTTCAATTGAAATTTAATAACTTTAAATTTAGTGTTAAAATCGTAATGCATTATCATCTTTAAAAGTTTACAAGTTTAAAGTGTTTTATTTTAGGCTTCGGCAACTTGCCGATTTTTTTTTTCTTCTCAAAAACTTAAATCGTTAATGTATGTATTATAAGTAAAATGTTTAAATTTTCATTAAACTGTTTTTGTAAGTTTGTATTTAAAGAAATTTTATGTCAAAATTCAAAATTTACGTTTGGCATAACTTACCCTTTTGAAAGTTTTTTTTTTAGGCTGTTCTCTGTCAGAGTGTACGAAGGGGGGCAATGTTGGAAATATTTAATTCTTTTAAGTTATTTTTAGCATACCAACTGCTTATTTTAAGTTTTAAAACCCCATTTCATCATCTTGTCGTCCACCCTGCAGAGAACACGTTTTCCCGGCGACTGTCGAGATGTTTACGTTCTCAATCGGCGAGTTGAGTTATCTCACGGTTGCTCTTTGGAAGGAAACTTCCATTTTTCAGGTTCTATAGATGGCGCTGTCGTTCCGGAGATGCACGACGCTTCGTCTTTAGTTGACGTTTGCTAGGCTGTGATTCGTCCAGGTAATTAACTGTCCATTTCGTGGTATTTTATGCAAATGTCTTATTTTTGAGGTGTATATATACCTGTACAAATTTCAGAGATGGGTGCTTGCTCTCACATGCAAGTATCAGTTCGTTCTCATCTTGAACGAACATTAGATTGTAATGGGTATTCTTTTGAAACAATGTTCTTAGCTCTAGTAGAGCTCTGTCTAAAGTTAATGTCTCTTTTAGTTTCTAATAAATGTGTTTGCTTTTAAAATCTTTGTCATTAATCAACACCATCTCACCTTTCATACTTTACATTTTTCAGATAATTTATGAGTAGAAAGAGTATGTTTTTCCATATTTTGGGAGACATCGGCAAACGATCGTGAAAAAAATAGCGAATTTCGGCAAATGATAGAGGGAAAAAATTGCTAATTTCGGCAAATGATCGCGGAAAAAATCACAAATTTCACCGAACGATCGCAGAAAAAGCAGTACTATGTTTCGTCAATGTGTCCTGAAATTCTCCTGAAATATCTACTAGGACCAGTACTACCCCTATGAAAAGGAATAAAAATTTCATAAATTTGTAAATATTCATAGTAATCATCTGTAAATATTCATACTTATAATCACCTGTAATTATTCATGCTCATCTATAAAAAGTGTAAATAGAAAAAAGAAAATCCTATGTATTTTGCTTGATTAATTTTTTATGAACTAAACAAGAATCTTAAAAAAAAAAAAAAGTTTGTCGATGTTTCACAAGTTGGAGATTTGCTATTGTAGAGGTAAGTTTGGTTTTATGTTTGTTTTTTAAGATTGTAACTTGATTTAATATCATTAATTAGTGAAAATTTATAAAGTAATATGGATCATGTGTTAAAGTTTTTTTATAACAAAATATTTCCAATAACATAATTTTCTAAATGGCCTATATTTTTCGTGAAAAATGTCCTATATTTTATGGATTGGTCACTTCTACCCCTGCCTCATTACTTGAAAATATTCATATGGAATGCTAAGAACACAAAAATCAGCATGAAAAGTAATCTGTGTGTGTATATGTGACGGGGATAGCTAGAAATATCTACCACACATGCAAGTCTGAAAATTTGGTTGAGAGTAATCCAAGGCAGATCCTGATGCACATGATGCTCAGATGTCTAATTTTTTTTAATAATTAGCCAAGAATATTAATTAAAAATTCATCAAAAACACTATTTTTTTCCACAAAATAGCAAAATCGCATGCACATCTAAACCTCATTCCACAGCCGAAATGAAAGAAATTAAGAATTTTCACTAATCGGTGAAAATTAAGAAAACTAATTAAGATATAGATTTGAAAAATTCAGAGCACATGTATACCTGTGTAAAAAATTTTTGAAAATCAGTCAGTAATTTTTCTTAATTTTTTTTTTTTTTTTTTGAAAAAATTGACTGTTGCAGTATAAAAGTTCAGAAGAAGAACAATACAGGGGCGAAGATTCATTAAAAAATGAACTAAAAGGATATCTTTTTCCAGCCGACCCTTCCATTTAATTTCCGAAAATCAATAGATCAGAGACATACAGGACATGTACAGGGGTCACAGTTGTCTTATATTTCCTATATTTATAAAATAACCTTCAAAAATGCCCTATATTGTCCTATATTTCCTATATATCTCTACTTTTTCATATATTTGGTGTTAATATCGCCGCCCATTAGCATTTACGATCGTTTCTGCTGTTTTGTTTTTTGCTGTATTTCAATGCAAGAGCAATAGCTCAATCCTTCACACGATGCTCCCGCTTTCAGCCAATTACAAACTAGAAGGAGGGTGTGGCGTAGATCGCTGGATTTTTAAACATGCCTTCGAAGCAGGAGGTTATACGTCAATGTCTGTGGAGACTGCTTAATCTCCTTGGCTTCGTTCTCCATTTTTCTCTTTTGGATATGGCATGAGGAAAGAAATCTTACTGAATGACCAGATGTTTTCACGTGCATCACTGTGCTTTCTCTTGCTGTCACTGATTTATTTCTGTTGTTCATTGTGGTGCTCTCTTTTGTTGCGATTATTTTAGCTTTTATCATGTATTCAGCTGCGATACATAGTTTTTATTTATTTTAAATTTTATTTTAGTTATTTATTTTAAATTTTATTTTATTTCAATGTGAAAGGCATATTTATTGCATTAACGCAATGACTGAATGTGAACATAGACTGATGGAAGTTCTGTGAAGCTTGGATCGATAAGATTGATGTTCATGGGAAAAAAGTCGGCGAATGGCTTGTAAAGGGTAAAGATGATTGTAACGCTTATTGTCTCTTTTGTCAATGCCCGGTTCCCATAAGCAACAGTGGTTATTCGCAAGTAACGCAGCATGCCAAAACTGCGAGGCATAAAGAAAATTCTGAAAAACAAAGCGACAAGTCTCAATCTTGCTTTGTGGATTCTACTGGCAGAAAAAACATGAGTTTGAATATAAAATCAAAAAAAGTTGGATTGAGTACTTGGACTTTAAATCAAGAAGAGAAAATCCACTGTTCCGAGATTCTATGGATAATTCACTGTGGCCCTAAGTAATTATTCCTTTCAAACATCGGATGGCATACAAAACTTATTTGGTGAAATGTTTGCAGATTCCTCTTTGCCACAAGGTATGCAGTTAGGTTCAAGGAAAATATCATATGCCATATCTCATGGCCTTGGCCCATATTTTTTGAAGCAAATAACTGATGAATTCAAGCAGATATCCCCTTTTTCACTCTCATGTATGATGAGACATTGAATGAGCAGAATTTAAAATAATTACATTTTTGTGAGGTATTGGAGTGAAAAAAATTGGTGGAATCTCTGAAAAATATATTGGAAGTGAGCTGTTATGTCATGCATATGCAACAGACATAGCGAACAGCATATTGAATGTCATGAAAGCCTCTAAAATGGAGCTAAAATATTTGCTTAGGTTAGGATCAGATGGTCCCAATGTAAATAAACCAGCCTTTAAAATTTTGGATAAAGAAGTGCAGTGTACAAGAAAATTTGGCCTAATTAGTGTTGGAACATGTAACTTACATTTTGTTCATAATGCATTGGCAAGGGTATCAGATGTGTTCCTTTCTCAAACGTAACAGAATTTCTAGAAAATATACATTGTTGGTTTGGAAAATTTCCATCTCGCCAAGAAGACTTGAGAACAACAATCGAAAAATTCAATTCAGATTTTAAGATTTTGCAGTTTGTAAGCAACTGTTGGTTAAGTATAGTCCCAGTTTCACAAAGAGCCCAAGAATTGCTTCCTATACTGAAAGTATATTTTCTTGAAGACTTGCCCAGAGACAACCATAGACTGTTAAAAAATGATAGGTACATGTGCATCAAAAAAATGTTAGAATCTCCATTAACACCTGTATATTTGAGCTTCTTGGTCAGTGTAGGAGGTATTTTTGAAGTTATTTCAAGAGAAGACTACATTGATCCACATTTTGTATGATGAAGTATCAAAACTGTTATTAAAGCTTATGAGACATTTTGTGAATGAGTCAGCATTGAACGATAAATATGGGGAGCAGTTAGTAGACATTGATATTCGCAAAGAAGCAGTTCCTTTGATGTCATTAAATGTAGGAAATAGTACAAAGATGTTGCTGCCACTGCCTGCAGACTTAAAATTGGAATTTTTAGCAGATGCTAAAGCATTTTATTTAAATGTCACCAAATATTTGCAGGAGAAATTACCACTGAAAAATAAGCTTTAGAAAAATTTAACTCTTGCATCCACTGCTTAGAAAGGAATCTGCCAAATCAACATTACCATCTATAAGATGTCTAGCCAATATATTGCCCCAGGTAATATCGGAAAGCAATGTTGACAAACTCACAGATGAGTGGAACATTTATGTAAATGATGATGATATCTGTGAAGAACGGGGCTTTAACGTGACCTGGCATCCAATAGATCAGTACTGGAAAAATGTCCTTTCCATGACTGACAGCAAACAACTTCCGAAATACAAATATTTGGGGTTTTTAGTGAAAGCCATCTTAACTTTTTCACATGGGCAGGCATCAGTAGAAAGAGGATTTTCTAAGAGAATGCTAACGTCCGAAAGATCCTCTTTAGGCCTTGACACAATAAGGGGTTTGAGACTAATAAAAGATGCTGTTGGTGTGAAAGCTGTAGAAGCTTGCATAACAAAAGAAATGATCCAATTTTACAAAGATGCTTATTCTAAATATAAAATTCAAAAAGAATTTGAAAAATCTGTAAATGAAAGCAAAAAATCAGAAAAAAAAAAAGAAAATAATCCAACTTCAAAAAAAGATAAAATGACAGAAATTAAAATGAGTATAGATTCTGCTCAATCCATGATTGATGAAGGGAACAGTAGGTTAAAAAATGGATTAAAGAGAAAGTGCATTCAAGAAATAGAGGCTGTGCAAGTTCTTATAGATGCAGGCAATAAAAAGTTGAAATCGGCTAAAGAAAATATTGATAAAAAGATGTAAGTTTGGTTTTATATTTGTTTTTTAAGATTGTAATTTGATTTAATATCATAAATTAGTGAAAATTTATAAAGTAATATGGATCATGTGTTAAAGTTTTTTTTATAACAAAATATTTCAGATTACGTAATTTTCTAAATGTCCTATATTGTCCTATATTTTTTGCAAAAAATATCCTATATTTTATGGATTGGTCACTTCTATCCCTGCATGTAGACAATCGATTTAATTATTAAACTTTGCTGAATGCTAAAAACATAAGCATTTTAACAATTTAATAGGAGGTTATTAGTGTGTTCTGAGGCAAGAGTCTCATGATATGTGTTTAGAGTTCGTCTGCAAGGTTTTCTCCCCTTTATTTACATTTAAAAGTATGTGTTCCAAAATATAGACTTATTTTACCACCATTATCAAGTATTAATAGTGCATTCTTTTCTCGTATTCTATGAATCAGATTTTAACGGGAATTAATTCATTTAACTTAGTTTATGATTTTCTTGCAGTCTTTAGCTCCATCTACCTGTGCAGGGTGCGCATTCTTATCTCAGATTCTGTGATCCCAATTTCAACTGGGTTTTGCTCATTCAACTTGGGTTTTCAATTGTCTTACAGTTTTTAGTTCTAACTTCCACCACTAGGGGGCATTTTTATCTGAGATTTCATGGGCCCGATTTCTGCAGAATTTAAACCAGAAATGTGACTCCAAGTCGCAAACAGGCCTTTTGATTTATAAACTAGGAGCTAGACAAGTAGAAACCTCCATCAGCGATTGACAATTATGGATATATCAATTCCCCCCACCTTCACCGAATTTCTTCAACACACTTTCTCTCACAGACACACGCACAAAAGAAAAAATCAACAATTCTTATTCATTGTCAAAAAATATGGAAATAATTTTGGTTTAAATCTCTCCACAGTTTGTCGCCCCCTATTTAATCATTTTGCACCTCGATCCAGGTACATAATTATTTTAGGTATCAAGTATGTTGAGACCCTAGAAACATTTACTGAAGCTTTTACTTTCTTCATTATTTGGATAGAACAAAAATATCTTACTAAAGAAAACATTCACACACAGACACATACAAAAAAAATTTAAAAATCAAGAATTTTTATTTATTGCTATATGTGAGATAATTTCAATTTAAACCTCTCTCAATTTGGCACCCAGGGCAACTGCCCCCCCCCCCCCTTGCCTCCTCCCTAGCTACGCCACTGACTCATAAATTTGAGAAAATTCAAAATCATGGTTGTCTATATCATCAGAAATGTTGAAACTATTTTGAACCAATTTATTTTTTAATATTAGTTGTTTATTAGAATGTCATAACTATTGTACCAGGTATGATTTTCTTTCGAATTTTCCAGAAATTTGAAATGTTTAATTAAGAAAATTGTAAAAAATCTGTCATCAGTCCGAAAATTCAGATATTAAAATATAAAAAAGCAAGAAAAAACAATCAGGATAGAAAACATAAAACCTTCATAATAGATATTTACAAAGACTAAATTATTGTGTTTCTGTGAATATTTATATTGCTATTCCCTTCCTCCGAAACAAGGATGCATTTTAAATGCTTCTGGGATGAAGCAAAGTTAGTTTTCTTTGAGGGGCAGGATTTGAAATTCTGCGTGTGATTGCATGAATTGTGTACAAAATAGGCAAATTCTGCATAATAAAAGATGCTGTGCAGTATTTTACCTCCCTCAAATTCTTTCACAGGCATTCTTCCTTGCATATTTTTTATGTTCAAGTCTGTGATTTTTTTTTTTCTTTTGAGGAATTTTTCAGAATTAATTCATGAATCGGTTGCTGAAAAAAATCTCAAATTTTTTTCAAACGATCGTGGAAAAACATCGTGAATTCTGTCAAAGATCTCAGAAACAAATTGCAATTTTTGTCAGCCGATCACTGAAAAAACACAAATTTCGTCATGATTTTGTAAAAAATATCACCAATTTCGCCAAGATTGTGCAAAAAGAAATTGCAAATTTCAATAAACGATCTAGAAAAAAATATTGCTAATTTTGTCATTCGATTGCAGAAGAATATCTAATTTCATCATTGAGTGTCAAAAAATAAATTCTCAATCGATCACAGAAAAAATAACTTAATTTTGTCAAAGGACCAAATATGTCTTACAAAAACATGGGTGGTTAATCCACCGGGCTCATATGGTAAAGAAAACAAATGACTTCTGAATAAAGATGGCTAACATTAAAACTAAACTATTTAAGTATAAACATTATAAAATATGAACAAACTACCCCTGCCACCTGCAAAGGCATCAAATGAATAACTCGTAACATCGTGCAGCAGTCAAGAGTAACAGAAGCAAAAAGAGAACAGATTAGCCCTGCAGAAGTATTTATCAACGCTAGAAATTGCTTAAATCATGTGTAGTCTGAGCATCCAATCTAGAACAGCATGTGGTGATGATACAATACGTACATACTGAAAATACACTTCCTACAACCGAAAGTTACGTCTATAAATAGAAGGAACTAGAAACATGTGCGCTTGTTTACATTAAGAGAGATCGTGCGTTGGCGATATTACGATCATGATCGATGTGCTAAACTGAAAAACAAAGTATACATCTCAGTGACGCGAGACCTAAGAAAGAAATGGGTAAATGATAAACTTTCACAACATTATGTGAAGGGGTGGGGGGGGGAGCATGCAAATTTCATCATGAAAAAAATCGTGAATTTCACAAAATGATTGTGGAAAAACAATTTGTGAAATGATTGTGGGAAAAAGATTGTGAATTTTGTGAAACGATCGTTGAAGAAAATCATGAATTTTACAAAATGACAATCGGAGAAAATCATGAATTTCACAAAATAATCATAGAAGAAAATCATGAATTTTGTGGAACAATCATACAAAAAAAAAAATGTTAAATGATCATAGAGAAATCACTAATTTCAATTGCTCTTAATGTAATCAGCACACAAACATCATCAATAGGTTACAAAATTAATGCATAAAAAATTAAATTCGGAAAATGTAATCCAAAAACGGACTTCCAGGTGCATAACTTCAGTCATACTTCCTGCCAAATCTTTTAGCTTTATGCACAGCATTTTCTGTAGGAAACAGTACATACACAGACAAACCATCTATGTTTATTATTATGGATATTGTTTTTAATCTGAAAAAATATACTTAGTGTTAGATAAAACATGAGACTGAAGGTAAATAACAATATTCACATTCAATCACAAAATAAAGATAAGGTAAAACTCCTTACCTTTTTGGTTCTAGATCGTCCACTTCTAAACTGCAAAGTTTCTTCTTTTATATCCATTGAATTGCTAAAACAATATTCACTCACTATTTAAATATCCTCAGAGTAATCCTGTAAAAAATCTTGCGAAGGTATGTGTTATTAAAATCACCTCTTAATTTTCTAATTATTTTATAATTGTTAAAAGTATACACTCAGGAGCATTCATTTTTACTCCTTCCTTACTACATAAATTCTGAAAGAGATTATTTTTCTAACAGGCCCCCTTAATCTCTTCAGATTGATGAGGCAAACAAGTTCATTGAATTTCTGTGATTCACTAATTCAGGTTTGGGGACTGGTTTAGTTAGTGCATCAGCAGTCATATATTTTGATGGACAGTACTTTAATTCAATTATTCCATCTTCTTTAAGTTGTTTTATAGCATGAAAACGAATATCTATATGTTTACTTCTTTTTGAAAACTTCTCACTTTCAATCATTTTAATACAACTTTGGTTGTCTTCATATAAACAGATAGGTTTTGTTTGTGCTAAGTCTAAATCTTCTAGGAGTTTCAATAAATAAATAATTTCTTGCCCTGCACTTGCGGCTGAGACATATTCAGCCTCTGCTGATGAAAGAGCAATGCATGACTGTTTTTTAGTAATCCATTGAATTGGATTATTACCTAAGGTAAAAAGATTGCCGCTGGTTGATTTTCTTGTACTGGTATCTCCTACCCAGTCAGCATCCGCAAAGGCCTTTAAAATCGGTTCTGCTTTTGTGTCAATGCGCAAGTTTAATTCTTTAGTACAGTTTAAATATCGTATTATTCTTTTAGCTCCCATCCAGTCTTTTTGACGTGGGGATTCATTTCTTCTACTCAATATATTCACAGCAGCAGAAATGTCAGGTCTACTGACAGATGCGATATAAAGTAATGAACCTATTGCCTGTCTGTATTTAACATTATTTGGCAATAAATTGTCATTATCATCTAATCTATTAAAATTAGGTTCCATCGGAGTACCGACTGGTTTAGCATCCTCTAAATTAAACTTTTTTACTAGTTCTTCTATTTTACCCCTTTGATTTAATTCGTAACCTTCTGCTGTTTTCTCTATTTTGATTCCTAAATAATAACTTAGTTCTCCCAGGTTTTTTAATTCATATTCTCCCTTAAGTTTTTCTATTATATCTTTAATTTCGTCATCTTGTCCCGCAATCAGGATATCATCGACGTAAACAATAATATACGTTTTGCTTTCTCCTTCATTTCTAATATATAAACATGTGTCTGAATTAGACTGTTTAAAATTTAAATCATTTAACGATTTTGTTATCTTAGTGTGCCATGCCCTGGCTGCTTGCTTCAACCCGTAAATGGATTTATTTAAGCGGCATACTTTGTTTTCCTGATTTGGAATAATATAGCCTTCTGGCTGAGTTATGTAAATTTCCTCATCTATGTTTCCATACAAGAAAGCCGTCTTGATATCGACATGATTAATTTTTAATTTGTGGTAAGCTGCCGCTGCTATGAATGATCTAAGTGTCGTATATGAAACAACAGGGGCAAAAGTTTCTTCGTAATCTACGCCATGTTTTTGATAATATCCCTTTGCAACTAATCTCGCTTTGTATTTCTGTATTCTTCCTTGATCATCATATTTGGTTTTAAAGATCCATCTGGATCCGATTATTTTTTTACCTTGTGGTGGATCTACAAGTGTCCATGTTTTGTTTTTATTAAGAGAATTTATCTCTTCTTGTGTCGCATTTAACCATTGCCTTTTTTCTTCTGGGTTTTCAATATTCATTATGTCATGAAAATTTTCTGGTTCTTTTATATGTTCGTGTGTTGTCACGTAAACGAATCTGTCTGGAGGGATTCCTTTATTTGATCTATCTGACCTCCTTGGTTCTGGTGTTAATTGTTTTGACTCACTTGGTGTGTCTTCAGTGTTTGTCACTTCAATTTCTACTAAGCTTTTGTTCTGTGATTTGTCATTTTCATCGGATTGTTTTTCTCTCAAATTTAACTGTGTTTCTACCTTTTCTTTAGTATTTTTGTTTTCTAGAAATTTAACAGTTCTTGCGATTATTATTTCTTTACCACTTGTGTAGATGCGGTACCCTTTGGAGTAATTGTCGTAACCGACAAAAATACCTTCAACTGCCTTATCATCTAATTTTTGTCGTTTATTTTTGTTAATATATGCAAAGGCTTTACAGCCGAACACTTTAAGATAATGTAAATTTGGCGGTCGTTCATTCCAAAGCTCATACGGGGACTTTTCATTAGCTTTCGTTGGCAAGCGGTTTTGTAGGTGATTCGCCGTACAGATAGCTTCACCCCAGAATTTTTGAGGCAAGTTTGCTTCGCTAAGCAAAGCTCTCGTCATTTCAATTAAAGTTCTATTTTTGCGTTCAGCTACGCCATTTTGGCTCGGAGAGTACGGAACAGTGTGTTGGTGCTTTATGCCGTTTTTTATGAGATAGTTATCCACTAAATCATTGTTAAATTCCCCTCCATTGTCTGTTCTTATACTTTTCGGCTTTTCGCCAAATTTATTACTGACTAAGGCAACAAATTCCTTAAGTTTTTCATAAACTTCTGATTTCTTTGATAATAAATACAGAATTGTAAATCTTGAGTAATCATCTATAAATGTTAAGAAATATGTTTTTTCCCCAATAGTTGGTACTTGGAAAGGCCCACATACATCAGAGTGTATCAACGCTAATCGTTTAGTGGCTCTATAATCTGCTAATTTTGGGTAAGGTGCATCTGTTAGCTTTGTTTTGATGCAAGTTTCACAAGTTGTGTTATGCTTACAATTATTAATTTGTATTCCTTTCGCTAGGTGTTTTTCTTCGATTTGTTTTATTGAAGCAAAATTTTTATGGCCGAATCTTCTGTGCCATAATTCTATGCAATTAATATTGTTGCAGTTGTAAGTTTTACTTACATAGTTTACGTTTGCGCTCTCATTTGCTAATATAATTTCGTATAAGTTATTTTTCTTTACCGCTTCTAGGCGTGTTATTTCGTTA
Organism: Maratus speciosus; assembly: GCA_963932465.1. NCBI lineage: Eukaryota > Metazoa > Arthropoda > Arachnida > Araneae > Salticidae > Maratus > Maratus speciosus. Next base: position 81,482,192 of record OZ010787.1, read on the forward strand.
TACGTTAACTTACATTTATCATTTTTAAATAAAATCTCGCATCCATTTTCTGTAGCTTTACTAACAGAAAATAAGTTTGATTCAATATCTGGAACAAATAACACATCTTTTAGTGTTATGTTATGTGTTTCACCATCGGAAGTTACAGTTTTTATTAATGTATTTCCTGATCCATAAGAAACTAATTTGTTTCCGTTTGCAATTACAAAATTAGTTTTTTCATTTGATTTAATTTCTGTAAATAAATGTTTATCATTTGTTATATGACTGGAACTGCCACTGTCAACTATCCACGCTTTGTTATTGCGCGGTTTTATTATAAACGCACAATGTTTATTACCTTGTTGACTTTCAGACTCATTGCAATCGGCATTTTTATCCGAATTTGATTCATAATCATTTCTTACAGTTTTTTCATCCTTTTGGAAAACAAGCGAAGAATTAAAATTTCTTTTGTAGTTTTGTTTTGTATTATGTGAAGTATTGTTTTGTTTATTTTTATAGTTATTACTATGCCAACAATCTTTAGTGTTATGGTTTTTTAATTTACAGTTTGAACAGTATTTTTGTTCATTCTTGTATCCCGCATTACTGAATTTATAACCTGCATTGTTAAATTTCTTTGTAGTTTTAAATGCTCTAGCGGTGTTTTCAGATGGTTCTGAACTATCGCTTCTGCGGTTATATTCATCAATCAATTTATTTTTAATAAAACTAGGTGTCAACTCTTCTTCATTACGGGACTCTAATGCGGTAATTAATATATCATATGAAGCTGGTAAGCTACACAGTAACAGCGCTGAAATATGATTATCCTTTATTGTTTCTCCTATGGCAAATAATTTATCAATTAATTCTAGTATGTTTGTGATATGCTTTAGGCTGAATCCATATCAACTCAGGCAGGGGGGTTACCTTCATAGTCTCAGAAGTGTTTGAATTGAACATATGTTAAAATTTAAGAAAAAGTAAGATACTTGTATATTTTCATTTTGCCCAAAAAAATTCCTGGCCCGAGATACAGGCTGCCAAAGATGACATCCCCGGCATCCTTTCTCATTCGCGATTTTCGATAAAAATTTTAAAGTGCTCTATCTCTAGAACGGTGCAAGATATTTTGCTGCGGTTTATTTTATTTTAAAGATAATATCCTTCTGTTTAAAATGATATACCCAATTTTGAAAAATGTATTCAACTTTTCTTGTGGCAACCTTTTGAATAAAAAATTTTTTTTTCAAAAAAATTTTTTTTTTCGAAAATGCCAATCCTAAAAATTTTGATTTTTTTGCTGTTGATCAATACCATTGGGAACTATCTTCACCGTAAAGGAGAACTTCCACTTTTGAGTTTAACAAATTTTAGAAACATTTAAAAAATTCAGAGAATTTTACAGGAACTGTATATATACAGTTCCAGTAAAAGTCACTGAATTTTTGCTTATTTGTATCATATTTGTAAGGATAAGTCTACTATATATCCTAAACAAGTTAGAAATTGCAATATCAAATGTGGAAAATGAGGTGCATGCGTACTATAACTAGTTTTATAAATATTCAGATCTTGGTGCAATAAGTTACACTCTTGGGCAAAAAGGGCATGAATACAAAATTTATTATGATTCTACATATTAAATTGAGTAATACGGAAGTAATATGAATTCATCTTAAAAGGACTTAATCGCCATGGCAACCTAGAATCATTGCCTATCATGGTATATCATTGAATCAATTATGTATTATAGGATTTTTAAATAGAATGAAGAAAACTTTTATTAATGTCTTTTATGTTTTAATTTGATTTTCATAGTATTTGAAGTGATACATACTTTATTTTCAATACCGAACATAGTAAAACAATCTCAATAACATATATCAATTACACAGCAATACAAATTATATTAATACAAGTTAGAGTTCAGACAGATGGGCAGACAAATCGAATCCATAAAGACTTTCAACTATGTTGGAAATTGTTAAAAACACATAAATAGGTCGGAATTCGACTTTAAAAATTTATGTCAATAGACGGAAGCATACTTGAATACTTTCATACAACCCTGTATTTTACCTACTATCTTTTTATACATGCCACTATTTAGCTAATATTTAATTAACATTAAAACATCCTTAAAACCAGTGAAATCACACTTCCAGAGATTATCATCCATAGACGGTCATGTATCTAATTCTTTGCATGGACCTGTATATCATTTTATCTATATTCTCCAAACATATCTTAGTATACTAAATGTAGTTCAGTGTAAAAATGCATAACTCATTTAAAAATCACCTTTAAGCTACTTTCATTCATACTCAGTAAACCCTTAAGATTTCTTTTGTGTAGCCCTGTATATGATCTACAGCATTTATGCACACAACGTAATATGGAAAAATTTAGTTAAACTTAAAAACTCAAACACAACTAACAATGCACTTCCAGCAATACCCTTACGATTTCTTTTGTGTAGCCCTGTATATGATCTACAGCCTTTATACAGACAACATAATATGGAAATATTTAATTAAACTTAAAAACTCATATCACAACTAAAAATGCACCTCTAGCAATCTTCGCTAATGTGCAGTATTTCCAATAAGGTAAAGTATCCGAAATCTTTTGTGTGTCCCTGTAAACACTATGCACTTTCTATGACACAGGAAGTAATTTTTTGTAAACCTCTGCAATAAAATATGTATCACTTCAAATGCTATGAAAATTAAATTAAAACATAAAAGACATTAATAAAAGTTTTCTTCATTCTATTTAAAAATCCTATAATACATAATTGATTCAATTATATACCATGATAGGCAATGATTCTAGGTTGCCATGGCGATTAAGTCCTTTTAAGATGGATTCATATTACTTCCGTATTACTGAATTTAATATATGGTATTATAGTAAATTTTGTATTCATGCCTTTTTGCCCAAGAGTGTAACACTTATTGCACCATGATCTGAATATTTATAAAACTAGTTAATACTATGCACGCACCTCATTTGCCACATTTGATATTGCAATTCCTAACTTGTTTAGGATATATAGTAGGCTTATCCTTACAAATATGATACAAATAAGCAAAAATTCAGTGACTTTTACTGGAACTGTATATATACAGTTCCTGTAAAATTCTCTGAATTTTTTAGATGTTTCTAAAATTTGTTAAACTCAAAAGTGGAAGTTCTCCTTTACAGTGAAGATAGTTCCCAATGGTATTGATCAACAGCAAAAAAATCAAAATTTTTAAGACTGGCATTTTCGAAAAAAAAATTTTTTTTGAAAAAAAAATTTTTTTTTCAAAAGGTTGCCACAAGAAAAGTTGAATACATTTTTCAAAATTGGGTGTATCAATTTAAACAGAAGAATATTATCTTTAAAATAAAAAAAACCGCAACAAAATATCTTGCACCGTTCTAGAGATAGAGCACTTTAAAATTTTTATCGAAAATGGCGAATTGGAAATGGTGCCCGGGATGCCATCTTTCGCGGCCTGTATCTCAGGCCAGGAATTTTTTTGGGCAAAACCAAAATATACAAGTATCTTATTTTTTATTGAATTTTAACATAAGTTCAATTCAAAAACTTCTGAGACTATGAAGGTAAGATTTTTTCTTTGGCTGCCTGAATTGACATGGATCATACCTTTACCATGTCACCGCCTTCAGGTAATTTTGTGCTATACAACTTGCGTAAAAGGTATAGCTTGCTTGACAAATTACTGCGTTCATGAATTGCCTTCAGTGTGTTCCATGTATCTTTTGCAGTTTGAATGTTTTTTACGTGGACGATCTGGCTATCCTCAATGCTGAGGTTAATTATAGCCCTTGCCTTCCGGTCCTTTTTGAACCAATCGGCCGTAATTGGGTTTGGTGGTTCATCAGTAATGATCTCAAAGAGATCTTCTTTGATGAGAAGCATCTCAATTTTAAATTTCCAAACATTGTAATTATTAGAGTTGAGCTTCTCAATTATCTGTGCATCTTTTAAAGTTGTCATTTTTGACTTCTATTACCACCTTTTAATTTTCAAATAAACCCTTTAAATTATCATATACTAATATTTAATATTTAAGGAAGGCAGCGCGTCAGTCTCATAATCATTGTTAGATAAAACATGAGACTGAAGGTAAATAACAATATTCACATTCAATCACAAAATAAAGATAAGGTAAAACTCCTTACCTTTTTGGTTCTAGATCGTCCACTTCTAAACTGCAAAGTTTCTTCTTTTATATCCATTGAATTGCTAAAACAATATTCACTCACTATTTAAATATCCTCAGAGTAATCCTGTAAAAAATCTTGCGAAGGTATGTGTTATTAAAGTGTATTTATATCATTATTTGTACTGCAGAAATTTGTATCATCTCTTAATTTTCTAATTATTTTATAATTGTTAAAAGTATACACTCAGGAGCATTCATTTTTACTCCTTCCTTACTACATACCGAGATACACACTGAAGAAAAAAAATATATATCTTACAAAAAAAGATTATTGATAAATAAAAAAAATAACAAATAAAATTAATCTTGATTATTGATATAAACATAATATTTAAAGTCATAAATTAAGAAAATAGTCCTTTCAAGTGTCACAATAATAGTCATTAAATTTGAATGTTTCTTATCCACATATTTCCTCAAACAGGAAGTAATTTTGTAAAGTAATAAACTCTTTATTTATGATAGCTAAAGTGTTTTTTGAATGACAGGAAAAAACAGTTTATCTTGATTAATGAGTTTATATAATTTTGAAAGAGATTAGCTTGTCTAACATGATTGATAATGTTTATCTAATTCTGAAAGAGATTATTTTTCTAACACTTAGTTTGGGTTAATCCCAACCCAAACTGCAGGAATTTAAACTTAGCCTGGAACCAACTCAATCTGAAAACAATTAGTTAAGCAGACCTGGAACAAAAACAATTCATGTCTGGGAGGAGGATTTCTTCCCCCCTCCCTTTCCCCATCCTCTGTAACTTTTAATAAAATATGCTGTGAATTTCAGAATTTTTTTATTCCAAATCACCCCTGTATCATACAGATTGTAATTTCTTTAATTACTCTTGAGATTCCCCCCCCCCCTTCCTGCATGAGAGTACATACAGTAATTGAGTATGAATCCTTTGATACATTTATTATTATTTGTAGTACTGCGGTGTATTGCTGCTAAATATATTTTATGACCTGACATTTGTAAAATCATACTGCATTTCATCTGTATATTTCTTTAGGCAATTTATGCTTAAAACAAAAATAATTTAAGAACTTTCTGATAAGATTAACATTGCAAGCTCTATGTGTCATTGGAGATTTTTTTAAGATTAATACCCTTTTAATCAAGAACATTTCAAAGGTAGGTTAGTAGTTGCTGCTGTATGAAAATGCTTTGCTTGTATGGATCTTTAAATAACTTTTTCATATCAAAATCTTAAAATGTGACCTATTTCTTATTGCAGCTTACATACATGATTGCTGCATGGGCAAGAATTTGTAAGATACTTGGCAAGGGTTTTGAGCCATATCTGCCATATGTTATGGAACCTGTTTTGAAAGCTGCAGCTTTGAAACCTGAAATAGCAGTTCTTGATGGTATTTCCTTTTATTGTTATTATAAATTAAACTGCTTTCAGTTATTTAACATATTGTGACTTAGTAATTTTTCAAGGAAAATGGTTCCCTACTTGTTGAATTTCTTCGTGATTTAAAAATATAATTTTTTTTTCTCCAGCTGATGATATGAAAGTAGTGGAAAATGATGATGATTGGGAATTTGTGAATCTAGGTGAAAAGGTAATATTTTAAAATTAAAATTGTTTTGCTCATTTTTTTTTATTTAATTATTTTTATTATTATTGCATTGATTCTTTTCCTTTATAGCATAATTTTGGCATACGTACTGCTGGATTAGAAGAAAAAGCAACTGCATGTCAAATGCTAGTGTGTTATGCTAGAGAACTGAAAGAAGGATTTGCACCATATATTGAAGAAACTGTTAAATTAATGGTGCCAATGTTAAAATTTTACTTTCATGATGATATCCTTTAAGTAAATTTTCTAGAACACTTTTTATATGCAATCTTCTGTAATGTCATATGTCAATCACTAGATTCCTTTCTTTTACTTATTTATTTAGATATTATACTGTCTTAAAACATTAAAAGATAGTTTAAACGTCTAAATGGTTATATATATGTATATAAAATATACGGATATGATTTCAAAGATCCTTTTAATAACATAAATATTTTAGACCTGCATAACATAATACATTATTTAAAACATATAAAAATCAACTCTTTCTACATATATGGATACAGACTATTCACTTTAACTAATTTCAGTATATAACTACATTTTACAAGATATTATTTATATACAAATAGTCACAATCCCACAAGGCATATTTCTCAATTTCCTGTAGATTATCCAACTAATTTAGAATTCACAGCAAACCTTTTATCAAACAATACTATTAACTTTTTAGATCTAAAAATTAAACTTGCAGAAAACAAAACAATAACTGATCTTTATGACAAACATAAAGATTTTCAATTCAATGTTAATACTTTTACTCATTTTAAATCCTGTCTTCATATTTCAGTTTGCTGTAATATACTCCATATCATTTGTATAGAATAAAGAGTTTGTCAGAGCTGTGGAGTCGGTGGGAAAAATTGACGACTCCGATTCCGGGAATTTTAACAGCTCCGACTCTTTCACTCAAAAATGTCCCAACTCCAACAATGCAGACCTGCTTGTAAAATGGACGGATTCTCACTCTGACTCCGGAAATTTTAACAGATTGGACTCTCAACTCTTTCACTCAAACGTGGGCCCGACTCTGACTTCGCAGCCCTGGTTTATGTTCCTCTCACCTTATTAATAAAAATATTAAACAATTAATGTTTGCTGCATTAAATCATGGTTTTTCTAAGAAATTCATATATTCTTTAATCTGCAATTAGTTTATTAATGATCTAAACAATGGATAGTAGGGAAGTAAATTGTAAATTACTGTTAACATTTTGCGTATTTAAAAAGTATATGAAATAATAATAAAAAATTAAAAAAATAAAATTTAATAGGTTGGCTGGGTGGGTAGATGTTAAATTATGGATGAGGGAGGTGTTGTCTGGATAATTTATACGCAAATGTTGATTTAATAAAAATATTAAAAAAAGGTTTTAAAAAATGGAAAGGTACATTGTAATAATTAGTTTCTATGTTTGTTATGTGTAATGAATAAGCAATCCTTAGTAATGCATAATACCATTTTAAATTATGTATTTAATCTACTTCTACTTTATAAATAGTGTACTCCTTAATAATGCATAAAACAATTTTAAAATTGTTATATTAATTTACTTATATCTATTTTAATTTATAAATAGTGGACTCTAATACTGTATATGATATATGTATTTATAAACATGTAAAAATGTTATAGTTAGTTGTATCTGCCACCCCCTCCAAAAAAAAAAAAGAAAGGAAAAGGAACAAAGGGTACAAAGAATTAAAAAATTAAATTTTATAAAGGGACGTGAAGTGTAAAATTTTTATTTTATTTATTTTTCTAATATCATTTATATACTTAATTTTTTCTGAATTATAATTTAATGCTAGTTATGAAAACATTACATTATAGATGTTGATTATTTGTAGTCAATATTGTAATTAGCTGATTAAGAATTATACAATATGTTGTGCTGTTTGATTTTTAAAAATTAACAATAAAACTGGATTTTTGACTTGCAAACTTGTCAAATAATTCTCCGTACTTAATTTCAATAATCTAAGACAGATGGCAGCACTAAAAGTATTTTACTTACTAACTACTATTTATTTAAAATAGTTTATAACTTCGAGTATCATCAGTAGATGGCAGCACTATAAAATTATTCACATTCCTTTTTTATTAAAATCTGGTGTTGCCAGATTATACAAGTATCATTTCCTACCTATCAATTTAATAACTGTATTTCTTCAGTCCTATTTTGTAATGGATTTCCTCTGGGATCCTTTAATTAGCATATAAAATAATTTATTATGTTTAATTTAATTACGATAATACTTAATTATTATATTTATATTATTATTATTATTCCCTTGCTGTGCTGATTTTGAACTGTCAGAATTCGCTATCAACTGTAACTCATTAATATGGCATGTGTGGAGGTATTTACTGTGTTTGTAGGTATGCATGATTTGTTTCAAATATATTTAAAAAATTGTTTGTTTCTATTGATGAGTAAGTTTTTAACTCGCATGTTTCATTTTTATTTCTATTGTGCTTGGTATTGTTCTGTCTGCGTTTTATATATTTATTATTTTTTTCTTTTTTCTGGTTGTGGTTAATCCGGCAATGGTAGAAATATGATTTCACATATCCAAAATCGCCTCCACCTCCCCTCTGCTTCTCTCCTACTACATAAAATTTAGTCTTTAAAACTTCGTCTTTTTTTTTTTTTTTTTTTTTTTACTGTTCCAATTGTAAATCTTAAGTAATGGTAAATAACTAAGAAATCATCTGATCAACCTTTTTTTTTTTTTACCATCCCAAAAAAATTTCTTCTTCGTTCATTTTGCATCCCCATCCCTAACTTACAAAGTTTAAAATTTTTAAAATTCTAATTTTTAAAAAAATATTCTCTTTTGTTTCTTTATTGCAACAATAAATAATGCTAATCTAAATCCTTCCTCTTCCTAGTTTTTTCCCCCTGCTTTCCCCTTCTCCTTCCCCTGTAAAAAGTATACAAAGTTTAAAAAAAAAATTGAAGCTCTTTAATATTTTTTTCTGTCCTAGTTGTAACTCTATAGTAATAGTAATGATAAATAATTATCTACTCACCCCCTCCAAAAAAAATAAAAAAAAATATAAAAAATAAATACTTTGCTTCTCCGGTACATTTTGAAGTGGCAATATAGTTACATAATCATCATAATTCTCCCTTCCAAAAATTTTGGATTTTCCCCCACCTCCTTTCTTTACCCTCCTTCGCACTATTTTCAATCTTTAAATTTCTTTTTTACTTTTATCTTTACAAGAAGAAAAATTATTGGATTCGTGAAAATTTTTGACTTCTGGTTTTCAATTGGATGTACACGTTTTAGGGGTCATGGAATCCCGAAAAACATGTTTGTACAAAATGTTTGTCTGTGACTGTCTGTCTCTATGTATGTAACACAAATTTGTGGGTGCTCCACCTCAAGAACTAATGCACGGAATTTAAATAAAAATTATATTCAGTTAGTCCCTGGTATAAATTGGTGCTGATTATTTTTTGGTGTAAATTGCCCAACAGGTGGTGCTTCTGTGCTGCATTTTTCACGATTTTCACAATAGCTCTATCTCAAGAGCTAATGCACGAATTTTCATCTGACTTCAGATTCAGTTAGATGTTGACACAAGTTTATCTTTAGAATCCTCGTGATGGGCATAGATTGCCATGTAATTTTGGCACTCTGATAGTGAATTTTGAAGTGTTAACATATGTAAGATAGAAGAAAGTTTTGGGATTGGCCCATCTGTTTGTATTTGTTATTTTAAAATTTTCTAAATTTCTACTGCCACATGCTGAAATCCCTCCCCGCCCTGCCATTTGAATGTTTAAAATTTGTATTTACAAAAATGAAACCCTTTATTAAATTGAAAGTCCTTAGTCCTTGATTTTTATTTAAAGAAATGTGTACAAATCCTGTATAGATCAATTTTAAGTCATTTTGAGGAAGTAATCAACGTTATTATGTAATTTCTATATTGTTATAATTAAAACTAATATTTTTTACAGAATTACATACAGTACATAAAAGTTGTCCCTGCTTTTACCTAAAATCTCCAGAAAAGTCCTTAATTTCACTCCCATTATTTCTCAATCAGTTGACAGATTTGCTTTTTTCAAATTTCATCTAAATTTCTCCCTCTTCCCTTCCCAGAATTTTATGGCCATTCTTTGCTTCTAACTAATTAATTTTTGGAAAACTTTTTCTGCGCTCTATTTGTTATTTTCCTGCTTTGTTGTGCCCCTCTCCTCATTTATGTGCCACACAAACTTTCTTATTTACAAATCCTTAGTATAAGAGTAAATAAATAATCAATCATCTAATAAACTCACCCCCCTCCCCTCACCCATGTTTGGTATATCCTTAAATATACCTTTAAAAAAGGTGTGTGTTTATTTCAGACTGTTTCCTGAAGGGATTTATTTTTTGGGATTCCACTGCCTGCAGCAGCATCCACCTTCAAATTTGTATGATATATTTTTTAATGAACAGCTATCCAAACAAATCTAGAATTGGGGACAGACTGCCTTTGGCAGAGTAGACCTGTGTGTGTTACTTACACTCTGGTCTGGTTCTGCAAGCTATCCCTGAGTTTGTGTAATTTTATATTTATAAACTAAAATCTGTGTAAACAAACCTGGCCCACTGCCTTCAGCATAGTGTGTTCTGGTCTGTCATTTTTTTTCCTTCAAACAAACCTCGAATTTGTATAATCTTAAATCCCTTAATTTTCTTTGCATTTCTTTTTATCAAATGCTTTCTTGTTGGCTGATATCTAATCTGATTTTGCAGTGTGCCCTAAAGGTATAGTCATCTCCTTTTTGTGCTACTGGATCTGTCTGGAGTAATGATGTATCTTTAATTTTTAGGTGCATTCATAATTATATAAATACCTAACACCTATAGTCGTCATCTGGTCCGTCCATCTGTCCGTGTATAACAGTGCAAAAACTACCCACCTGAATGGTTTGAAATTTAATATATATGATCATTACAGAATTTTATTGTCACATTTTATGAAAATCAAAACTTAAAAAGATATTAAGTTTTCTTCATTCTATTAAATCCTATCATGCATAATTAATTCAATAATATCCATGATTGCTAATGATTCTATGTTGCCATGGTGATTATTCTATTAAATCCTATCATTCATAATTAATTAAATATCCCATAATAGGTAATGATTCTATGTTGCCATGGTGATTATGTCAGATTTAAGATGGAGTCAAATTATTTCCATAATACTAAGTTTAATATATATAATCATAATAAATTTTGTGTTCATGCATTTTTGTATAAGATTGCAACAGCTATTGCATCAAAATCTGAATATTTATAAAACTAGTTATAGTACGAACTCACCTCATTTGCCGCGTTTGACTTGCAATTTCCAATTTGTTATTGTATTTTTGAGAAGAAGCTCTTATGGATCTATGAAATGCTTCTTTGCAAAAAATTTCCATTTATTTATATGTTTCTTTATTTTTATAAATTATATTGTAATTGTTATTGAAAACTATGATTTTTATTATGTTTGTAACTTATTAACTTTTGTTAGTGTTCTAGATTTGAAGTGTTATAAAAGTTTTATTTTAAAATCCTTTCCTTAAAAAATCGTAGCATATGTCTGTGAAATTTTTCTCTTTCAATGATTTTATTTCCTTGACTGTTGTACGTGTGCGCTCAGCAGCAGCTGAAATATTACCACATTTATTAGAAGCATCAAAAATCAGAGGCGAGAACTATGTGCAAGAAATGTGGAGATTCATTTTAACTCCTTTTCTTCAGGCATTAGAGTCCGAACCAGAGCCAGATGTTTTGTGTGAAGAATTGGGTGCATTTGCTCAGGTATTTATCCTCTTTACTCCTGAAGATAACATAATGTCAATACACATTTATTGTTTCTGCACAAACAAGAAAAGGCCGTAGAAGACAGAAGGAACTCCCTTTTTCTGGAATCGATACTTTAGGACTGGTTATTTAGATTAACAAATACAAATTTAAAATTATAGACATCCTTAAAATATCAATACCTAAATTCTTGCAGTAACAAATTGAAGGCCTTTAATTGATTGAACTAAGTATCACGAATTTTGACAAATGGTTGCTGAAAAAAGTAATTTTGCGAACTTTTGCAGAAAAAAATCGCAAATTTCGTCAAAGGATTGTAGAAAAAGTGCGAATTTCATCAAAAGATCACAGAAAAAAACACTAATTTCGTCAAAAGATCTAAAAAAAAAATGCAAATTTCATCAAAAGATCTATCACGAAAAAACGCAAATTTCCTCAAATTTTTTTATTGTAAAGCATTTAAATTAATTATGAAAATTTCTTACTTTCTTAGACACACTCTCTGAAATGTATTTTCCAAACTCGTATGAAAATAACTTATTTTATGATGAAATAAACATCAGTGTTGCCATTTATTCATTTTGATCCAAAACCAAAATTATTCTGCTATATAGAAGTAAAGTAAAAATGCAAAAAAGAAAAAAAAAATAAATGGTTTATTTTCTATCCTCCTTGGTTTGGAAGTATCACCTGCAGGGGTGGGGAATTTTCAGAAAATCTTACCAGCCAAGGATTTATTTTTACCCACCAGCAAAATGCAATTTCCAAATTGTTATAATAAAACTTAGGCGATTGCAAAAATAGTTGATTACTATTGCTACAATACATTTTCACATATAGATTTTTTACCCTGTAAAATTGAGAAAAATATACACATGAGAAAAGTTTAATAAAGAATAGAACTTAGTACCGAGTTTACATCACAGTAATTTGGAAAGTTGTGAAATATAGCTAACTAGTAAAAAAAAAAATAAAGTTCTTGACATATCTTTTGGCATGGAGTTTTTTAAGTACTGCCTACAAATTCACTCGCCCTATCAGAAAATCCAATCGCAAGTGGTGAGTAAAATGATGTATTTCCCCCATCCCTGATCACCTGTGATACTTCAGAACTGAGAAGTTTATATTTTTACCTTTAGGTAATGTCTATTAATGTTCTTTCCTTTAAAAAAAGAATAGACTTTAAATTACATTGCATTGAATAACCTCTTTCCCTTCTCCCTATTATGCTCCCTATGATAGCTTTACAACATTGTATTAACAGAATTTAATGACTACTTTAAAAGATTTCTTTAACCTAACTCTATGGTATGTTTATTTCTGTAACTTTTCCTGGATAAATATTTGAGTTTTTCATATCTTTCAGAAGTAATCTTAAGTGTAACCCATAGTATCAGATTCAAACTTGACAGATCTTCTGGAATTGTCAGAAGACTTTTTCTTTTCTTGTGTCCAGAATATACTCTTCTACATTTTTTTTTTTTCTTCTTCTCATCTTCATTCAAATTTAGATATTTAATTTAAAAAAATAGAATCATTAGATTTTTAAATTATTTCAATTAATGGCAAAGCAATAAATACCATTTTTTTTCTGTCATTATTTACACATGTCACACAAAATTTTGCCTTTTTCATTTTATTTTACTTTTTACCACATGTCATAGGTTCCTGTAATCCACATCATATTATTTAAATTCTAATTATTTTGTAGATTGATAAATTGTCAATTAGTTTGGGTGCTAAATTCATATTCACAGGATAAAAAAATTCAATATTTCAACCTTAAACATTCTGAAATTGTTATTCATTGCGCTTTTAGCATTGTTAAAAAAAATGTTACTTTAATAAACAAATGATTTTTCTTTAGTGATAATAATAATGATAATAATAAGCAATAATTGATTGCAGGGTTCACACAGACTCCTTAGACTCCTTAGACTCCTTGGAAACTCCTTGGAAATGAAAACATTCCCAAGTAGTACTTAGAACTACTTAGATAAGCAAACCACTCCTTAGAAACTCCTTAAATTGTATTGCGGCTTCGGACGCAAGCGATATTGCTACCGAGGAAAAAAAAAATCGTGATTGTATAACGCACAGTAAATCCTTTATGCACGTCATTCATCTGAAGCACAGCATTGATTGGGTAGGATAATCTTAATAGCAGGGCTCCCACTAGGTCCGTTTTTCAATTATTAGGTCCATAAAGTCCGTTTTTCAACACAGTTAGCTGACCTTTATTTTAAATTTTATCTCGGAAAAATCGTGTTTTTCGCAAATATGTTCCAAAAAACGCTGTCAAATTTCGTCAATCGATCGCGGAAAAAATTCATAAATTATGTCAAAGGATCGTGAAAAACATGCGGTTTCCATCACAGGGTGTCTACTGAATCTGGAAATCAGGGAATCATGGAAAAATCAGGGAGGTTTATCAATCTGGAAAACTCAGGGAACTTTGTAAAAATACTCGAAAATCAGGGAAATTTGTCTATATGCGGAAATATTTGCATTTTCACCTTTCCAATGAGACTGATTTGTCTATGTAACATACCATATTTTTTCACATGCTGAATATTCTTTCCCAATATTTTAAAAAAGATTCACATAGTATGAGTTTTGATATTTAACGCAAATTAAGGTGATCAGATGTCCTCATTTTCTGTAGATAGTGCTTATATTGAACGCAATTTACCCATTTAAAAAAATTTTAAATGATACATTAGCATAACCTGAGCAGGTGGCCAGCTTAATCCAATTAGCTATCCCATCAGTAGATAAATCTTAGAATTGAATATTTTTCAGAAGATAATGAAATTTACTGGTCACTCTATATCCATTGGACTTAATGTGAAATTGTTGGACTAAATTTTGAGTTTGGATTCGGATTTATAAAACTATCAACCAATAATTAATGAATATTAGGCAATTTTTATGTTTTTTCTGCCGAATGAGATATTAGCAAGCTGGATAAGTCGGAATCGGCATATATGAAAAAAATACCGTATGTGTTGTTAATAATGGAAATCAGGGAAGTCTGATAAAGATAGTCAGGGAAATCATTGAAAAATCAGGGAACTTTTTTTTACGATTTCCGTAGACATCCTGCATCAAAAGATCGCTGGAAAAAACGTCAGTTTCGTCAAACTATCAAAATAAAACGCGAATTCCTTTTGAAGATCGAGAAAAAACGCGAATTTCCCCCCAAAAGATCGCGCAAAAACGAGAAATTCCCCCAAAAGTTTGCAAAAAATAAGCGATTTTCTTCAAAAGATCGCGAAAAACAAGCGAAATTCTTCAAAAGATCTCGAAAAATAATCGAATTTCTTCAAAGGATCGCGAAAAGCAAGTGAATTTCTTCAAAGGATCGCGAGAAGCAAGCGAATTTCTTCAAAGGATCGCGAGAAGCAAGCGAATTTCTTCAAAGGATCGCGAGAAGCAAGCGAATTTCTTCAAAGGATCGCGAGAAGCAAGCGAATTTCTTCAAAGGATCGCGAGAAGCAAGCGAATTTCTTCAAAGGATCGCGAGAAGCAAGCGAATTTCTTCAAAGGATCGCGAGAAGCAAGCGAATTTCTTCAAAGGATCGCGAGAAGCAAGCGAATTTCTTCAAAGGATCGCGAGAAGCAAGCGAATTTCTTCAAAGGATCGCGAAAAACAAGCGAATTTCGTCAAAGGATCGTGTAAAACACGCGGTTTCAAGTCAAAAGATCGCGAAAAAAGCGAATTTCTCCCAGAAGATTGAGAAAAAAAATGCGAATTTCATCATAAGATCGCTAAAGAAAATGCGAATTCGTCAAAATTTCACCTTCAAAGAAAGCGATTACCTCTGTTCTAAAAGAATAAATTCAAAACTTGTTATAATTTTCCTTGTATGTTGCGTTTAGCATTCTTTTTTTTTTTTGGCCTTTTAAAAATATCTTTAAGATGTATCATGTATATGATATACATAAGTGTTTGGGATTTGACTAATCTATATTTATATGACCTAGGGGTGATTCTAATCTGAATTTTCCAAAAATGTCAGACAATTCATTTCCGAAAATTTTAAAAAATCGATCATCAATCCGAAAATTCGGACATTGGTCACCGAAAAAAATAAATTTTGTCAATGGTTTGCAGAAAAATCGCCAATTTCGTCAAAGGATCACAGGGAAAACACGAATGTCATCAAAGAATCGCGAAAAAACCCACAAATTTCGTCTAAAGATCGCAAAAACCCCCACAAATTTCGTCTAAAGATCGCAAAAACCCCCACAAATTTCATCAAAAGATCGCGAAAAAAACCACAAATTTCGTCCAAAAGATCACGAAAAACGGCAAATTTCGTCCAAAAGATCACAAAAAACGGCAAATTTCGTCTAAAGGTCGTGAAAAACGGCAAATTTCGTCTAAAGGTCGCGAAAAACCCCACAAATTTCGCCAAAAGATCGCGAAAAATCGATGAATTTCGTCAAAAAATCTCGAAAAAAACCCACAAATTTCGTCGAAAGATCGTGAAAAAACGACAAATTTCGTCAAAAGATCTAAAAAAAACCCCACAAATTTCGTCGAAAGATCGTGAAAGTCCCCACAAATTTCGTCAAAAGATCGCGAAAAAACGCAAATTTAGTCAAAGAGTTGTGGAAAAAGCGCATAGCTAGTATCGAGATTGGATTTCCCCCTCCTCCCTGATAACCAATTTGAGCTTTTCCATTCTTGTCCCTGTACATATGAATATCCATTTTCCATCTCATTCTATAAGTTCCTGTTTTAGCTCACTTACTTATAAATAAAAACATCTTTTTATTTCTTTTCTCTTATCTAGGTTTCTATTAGTATAATTCTGTTTATTTCTATTATCTCTCTTTTAGTTACAATATTGATTTCATTTACAATATTGTTTATATTACTTTCTGCCATTCGATCTTTACGTGGTTTTTCTAACTGCCACTAGATGGCGCGAGTCGTCTAGCGTTGTCAGGTGTCGCTATGGTTACGTCTTCAGTAATTATTCATAGCTGACCGTTGGGCGTGTCCGGAGCTGCGTACTAGCACTGTTATCGTGGCTGGCTGTGATATAAGTATCCTTCAACCGTGAACATCCATCAGTTTCGAGTTTTTAAATGTGTTTGTCGTCTGGCGTTTAGTGCCAACTTTTGTCTTAAAGGCGTCTGTTCTATTTTTCTGTCAGCTTTTAAACTCAGCTATGTGAAGTCTACACTTAATGGAAATATCTTTTAATTAGTGTCTGGTATCAGCGTTAAAGAAATATGTTTGAATCTTTGGCCGGACTTTAGACTTTATTTACTTCAAGTCATCATTATATTTTAGAGCAAGTTTGGTTTGAAATGAAACTAGGTTCTGGAGTAACTGTCCTTGGAATACGCAAAATGGTTTTCCTGAAGGGATGTTTTACAGACGGTGTCCGAACTTTACGTTTGAGATGATTTCATTTTCTATTTGCTTGCCTCGTGTCATTGACCTTGAAGTGAAGTTCTACGATCGACCATGTGTTTTACAGAGTTCGTATTTTTAAAGTGAAACTGTTTATCATCCGGTTTATATTGAAGCAAGTTATTTTTGAGAAGCTGTTGTGCTTTTAATAAATGGAGTCCTGGTGCATTGAAGGTCATGTTTAATTGAAAACAATAGTATTTCATCTGATTGTTTTTCTCGAGATGCTTTTACGCCAAATGCCATGAGTTATTATCTTATACATATTATGTCAAAGCAGATAAGTTTGTTGTTTCATAATCATTTAGCATTAACTGTTTAAATTTAATGTTTCATTTTTATTTTATTATTTGTTTTTATCTTTTGTTTTGATCAATAAATATTAAGTTACTTTTAAATTTGTTATCTTTCTTTCGTCCACCATTTACGTTGTAATTCATTTTTCTTTTTCAGCTTCATTAAGTACTTATAGTTTTATTTAAATTTAGTTTCAAGTTTATTATGGGGTTTCTAAATCAGCTATACGCTTCTTACTGTATTTTGCCACTCTGCTATAACTTTTTCAACCCCGTTAGATATTACATTAAGTAATTATCTAACACTCCCCCTCTGGTGTAACTTTTCAGAAGATTTGCTGTGAATTTCAGAATTTTTTTTTTTTTACTCAGAACCACCCCTCTGACCATTGGTCACTGCATATAAAAACATTGATTGTCAATTTTGCATTTAAACTTATGCAATCAGTAAGCAATATATTGTGAATACTGTGCAATTTCAGCACTAACAATTAGATTCTAATACAGTAAAATTTGTTTTTGAAATGTTTTTCCCTCCAAATTTGGCATTAAAAATTAGCGTGTGCATACCACATAACGATGCAGCACATAAAAACATCGACAAAAAAAAAAAAAAAAAAAAAAAAAAAAAAAAAGAAAGAAAGAAAGAAAATGGCAAATCCTTAAAACTTTTTGGACTCCTTGGATTTTTTGGCTACTCCTTGGATTTTTTCTTCCCAACTCTGTATGAACCCTGGATTGTGGCAAAACAAGTTTGCCTTATTTAATGACAAAAATTCTGCAATTAAATAAGATGAAAATTATTATTGAAAAATAGTGGTGTTCAAAATCAGGAATCAGTGACATGTATGTTTTCATGGCTGAATGACTTCACTTGTGACTCATAATTTCCTAGATCAATAGACAGTGCTGCCTACCATCCTGTGTCCTGACATTTTTCAAGAAGAGAATTCACAATTGTTGAGATCTTGCCATCCACCCTGAATTTTAGCTCTGGCATATGCTTTTCTCTTCTCCCTCCTTTATATTGATCGAGTTTTCATTTCCTGTGATATATTCAAGAGATTAAATCAAACACCACAGAAGATTAATGTACTTTTTATTAAGTAAAGTTTAAGTTTCTGTTATGAACATGTCTGGGTTCATGCGACCGATAGACGAATTTCATGATTTTTTTTTTCTCCCCTGACCAATCAGCTAATAATGCTTTAAATTACCTAACTTACCAAAAATAGGAGCAAATTGAATGGGTGCATCAAACAGGGGGGATTGTGTTCTGGTTATATACTGGAATTCCAATATTTTTATTTTTAATACCAGAATTCCATTTTTTCTCGATTTACCTTACTCGGTCACGGAAAAAAAGATAATCAAGAAATTCATAAATCAGTTGAAGAAAGATATGCAAAATTCATTAGTTTTTTCCCATGTTATAATTCAGGGGTGATTCTGTTCCGAATTTTCTAAAAATTTAAGGCATTCAGCTCCAAAAATTTTAAAAGAATTGGTCATCAGTTTGAAAATTTGTAAATAAAAAATATCGCGAATTGGACAAATGGTTGCTAAAAAAAAAAATCAATTTCGCCAATCACTCGCAAAAAAAAAATCACCAATTTCGACAAAGGATGTTTGTGGGGGGGGGGGGGGTGCTAATTTCGTCAAAGGATTGCCCATAAAAACCCCTCAAATTTCACGAAAGGATCACAGAAAAATGCAAATTTCATCAAAGGATCATGGAAAAAAGTGAATTTCATCAAATGATTGCAGGAAAAATCCAAATTTCATGAAATGTTCGCATGAAAAATGCGAATTTTGTCAAAAGATCTCAGAAAAAAATGCAAATTTCATCAAATAATTGCAAAAAACTCAAAATTCCTCAAAGGATTGTGGAAAAAAAACTAATTTCCTCAAAGAATCGCGGGAAAATGTTCAATTTGTCAAAAGATAACAAAAAGCTGCAAATTTTGTGATAGGATCACGAAAAAAAACACAATTTTTGTCAAATGATTGCGGAAAAAACATGAATTTCGTGAAAGGATTGTGGGAAAACACAAATTTCGCCAAAGGATCATGAAAAGAAATGCAAATTTCGTCAAATGATCATAGAAAAAACATGAATTCCGTCAATAGATTGCGGGAAAACCGCAAATTTCACCAAAGAATCACTTGAAAAAACATGAATATAATCAAAGGATTGCAAAAAATAAACATGAATTTCATCACAGGATCACAGAAGAAATGTGAATTTCATCAAGGATAGCTGAAAAAACTCAAATTTCATCAATGGATCTCAGAAAAGGTGTGAATTTCACCAAATGATTGCAGAAAAAATGGAAATTTCATTAAGGGGTGTGGAAAAAAACATAATTAGCAGTGGGAGGGTAAGTCCCTCTCCTCTGCTGTAACCTTTCAGAAAATTTTCTGTGAATTTCAGAATTTTTTACTGAGAATTGCCTTGCTGTTATGGTTGTTTTTGCACATAAATTCGAAAATATACCTAAAGTATGTCATTTTTCCCCTGCAAAAACTCCTAAACTTTTATTTCCAAAATTGAGTATGAACCCTGTATAATTCATATAGTGTTTTATTCATTCAGATAAAAGGGTATTCTAGCAAAATTGTTTTTTGGACAGTATTGTCTGTTTTTGAACAATGTTCTTTTTATTAATTCCCCTCTCCTCCCCCCAGGACAAAGTACTTTTGTTCTAGAGTCAGCACTATACTCACTATAATTTCTGGTATTTTTTCATGAACCCACAATCACCCCTGACCAAAATGTTACTAAGGTCTCCTGTGCACTTAAAATAGTTTGAAAGATTCTAAAATTTTAATTCAAGAATTCTACCAATTATAATTTATCAATAAAAAATATTTGTAAAAAATAAAGTGCTGTTTTTAATTAAGGATGTCAGTTTCAAAGCTCGCCTTATCCAGGAAAGAAAATTTGACCAAGTTTTGTTCTCAAATAAATAGTATATAAGGAGAGTTTTGAAAGTAAACCAAGATATTACAATGCCAGAAATATGCAAAAAGAAAAAAAGTAATTTCTAAGGAAATATTTTTCTTATAGTTTTTTTTTGGGGGGGGGGGGGGGATGATTTTTTCAAAGACTAAAATTTAAGACATTAAAAATCGCACGGAGTTGATCATACATTACGTACGCCATGAATTATACATTAATAGTGTTATTACATGTAAAAATTGCAAGCGACAAAAATCGCCTGCGACTCGTCAGGTTTCCTGATACGTATTATCCAAGCATTTCATTGGCTGTTTGGGAAAAGGCTTTTCCATCGTAGAAATCTGACGACCAATTTTAAATGAAATTTCATTCTTAAACTTCTAAACATCCCACAATATTACTTTTTACACCGTCGTATGGAGAAAAAAAATGTACTTTTAAATGCAATTTGTTTGAAAGCTGTATCTCGATTTGTTTCTGAGTTATTAATTTTTTTGTTGTAGTTTTTATTACTTTTTTGTCATAGTGGGAACAGAAGTATCCATCTCTGTTGAAAGTAAAGGTTGTATAGACCAATCAGAAAATGAATAAAATGCGGATTAAACCAATAAAACGCTTCAGATATGCTTTTGATTTCCTACCCTGACAAGGATAATAACCATTTTTTCAAATGGTTTAAAAAAAAAGAAAACCTAGTTTTGTTGCAGATTAGGATTTTTTTGGTAATTTACTAACAGAATAAATAATAGAGAAAACGGGACTTTTGGAAGATAAGGCGAGTTTTGAAACTCACTCTCAATTATTTTTCATTTGCCATAACTATGAAATTCTTTTATTTTAGTGCATTGAAGTGTTGAATACGCACTGTTTTTCGCATGAAGATATGGTATTTTTAATAAATTTAATTAACAAGAAATTGGCTGATCATTTCGAAAAAACACTTGCTCGTGAACAGCAGAGAAAAACAGAAGATTATGATGAAGTTTTAGAAGAAACTCTGGAAAGACAGGTAAATTTTAAACTGTATATATTTTTTTTCTGTTTTGTTTAATTATTATATTAAAAACTTGATGTTGCATTTTTTATTGTTTCAGGATGATGATGATGTTTACATCTTAAGCAAAATTTCTGATGTTGTCTGTACATTGTTTTCTACTTACAAGCAAGAATTCTTTCCATATTTTGATAATTTGTTATCACAGTATATTTTACTTCTTGTAAGTATCACTACATTTTAGTTCTTATTGATGAAGCATTTTTTTTTCATTGTTGTTGCATAGATTCAATTTATGTAAATTATCTGTCATTTATATAACTTATTTAACTTCTGTTTTTATTGCTACTGATTTATTAAACTGTTATAACGACCTTTATAAGTCTAAAATTACTGCTGATGATGATAAAAATAAGTGTTTTTTAATGAACGTTGTTTGTAACTATCTGTTCACAGACCTGCCAACTGCTACGATTTGGCCCTATAAACTACGATGCTACGAAAATTGGTCTTAAACTACGATTTTTTGCAAAAAACACGAACGCATTTTTTGTTTCTAGTTGCAATTTTTATCCCGAACAGCATATTTTTCAAAGAGTGATTCTGTTCAGAAATTTTCAAAATTTCAAAGTATTCATTTCCGAAAGTTTAAAAAAAATGGCCATTAGTCCGAAAATTCGGTCATTAAAAAATTTCTGGAAGGGGGGGGGGGGGGGTCTTTGAGGATCAAGGATTGAAATAGTGTGCAAAATCGCAAGATTTGCGATAAACTATCGCGAATTTCGACAAATGACTGTGTAAAAAAAAAAAAAAAAAAAAAAAAATCAATTTCATCAGTTGGCCGCAGAAGAAAATAAATTTCGTCAAAGGATTGTGGTAAAAACGTGAATTTTGTCAAAATATCACAGAAAGTAAACATGAATTTTGTCAAAATATCACAGAAAGTAAACATGAATTTTTTTAAAATATCACAGAAAGTAAACGTGAATTTCGTCAAAAGATCAGTAAGAAAATGCAAATTTCATCGAAAGATCAGTAAGAATACACAAATTTTACCGAAAAATCGCAGAAAGAAAACACTAATTTCGTCAAAGGATCGTGGTAAAAAACGCGAATTTCGTCAAACTTCATGGTAAAAGTGCAGATTTCAACAAAGAATCGTGATAGAAAAATGGGAATTATGATTGTGGGAAAAAAATTGTGAATATCCTGAAATGATCGCGAGAAAAAAATCGCGAATTTCGTCAAAATTTACTGCACTGGGCTAAAAAATTGTAACCTGGCTCCTTTTACAAATGTAAAATAAATGCTGTGAAACAAAAAGAAACTCTAAAAATTGTATGATAATTTTCAGAGGAAAAAAATTACTATATTGAGTTGAAACTGAAACCTTATTCCTTTTACAAATGTCAAAAGATGACTTTGTAACACGAAAAACCAACCAACCAACCAACCTTCAGATTAATTCAAATTTTGTGTGCTAAGATTTCTCATTTTCAAAGGTTGTCAGGTCTGTGTTCATCATTTTTACTCTGGAATATTTAAGTTTAGCACAACTGTTTGACTTAAATTAACGTATTGAGCTATATATTTAATATCACAGAAGATGGAAGATTATAAGAAAAAGAGCAATTTAATGAAGTTAAATAGAAAATAAAAATGTGCAAAGGTTTAAACAAAATGCGTAACACTCAAATGATGAGAGTTTGGCATTTATGACTAAATTAGATATGAAGATATATTTGAACATATTTGCTGTTGATTTCACCGAGATGAATTAAGTCCAAGTTGCTTAGTTTATGAATAACAGCTTTAGTAATATTTCATATGTTTTTTAAGACACACAACAGGAATAAGGTAAAAATGTTTAAGTAGATTGATTATG
This sequence comes from Maratus speciosus, assembly GCA_963932465.1. Lineage (NCBI taxonomy): Eukaryota > Metazoa > Arthropoda > Arachnida > Araneae > Salticidae > Maratus > Maratus speciosus. Next base: position 81,505,399 of record OZ010787.1, read on the forward strand.
TAAAAGCAAAATTTTTCTGACTAATCATAAAATAGAAATAGCAGTTAATATCTAATGCAAATTAAATTATTTAAGAATCTAATTGACTTCATTTACACAAAAGCTTAATTTCCAGAGTTTTGCATTCATGGCAAAAAATAATTGTTTTTCAATATATTGAACCACAGATGGTTGCATGATTCTGATAATACTTTCTAATGAGTATATATGGCCCTTTCGTTAATATAATACTTTATAGGATATTTAATTACTTTTGATTTTAGTCTTACAGTTTTTAATTTTAAACAAAAACGAAAAATCGTGTGTTATGTATCATAGATTATTTAACACTTTCCCACACATTCAGTATACTGTAACAAGATTTCACAGTTTATTAAGGTGAAAGTTAATGTCTAAATAAACAATTTGAAAAACTCATACCACATTTGAAAACCCAATTTCTGCTATTACAGTTAAGTCGTAAAAATATCTTTTTTCTGGATAGCCCTGCATGTGATCTATAGATTTGTATGTATAATGTATATGCTGAAAGTTTAGTAAAAGAAATTGCACAGTTAAAAATTTCCATTCAGCAATTTCCGTGAATAAACAGAAATGTACTTGAAAATTTGTGCAGCTCTGTATATGATCTATAGAATTTATTTACACCAAGTAATATTTAAAAAAATTGTCTAATTTCAAAATGTGTACCACAACTGACAGTTTCAAGTCGATTGGCTTAGTAATCCAGAGTTTAACCTCTTCAATTCCAAAGCTAAAATAATAATACAAATGTTTATTCATTAGTTTTTTCCAAACAATATGACATTGTAAATGGCAGAAAAAGTATCTTTTCTGAAATAGATCCTTTAGACACTTAGTAATTTAGGTTAAAAAATATGGATCTAAAACTACAAACCCCCTTAAAACATCAATTTAATAACTATTAACCTAAATTAACACAATCATAAATTTAAGAGCTTTAAACAAGTAAATAATCTACAAATCCTCAAAAAATTTTTTTGAAAAAGAGTTAAGTTAAATACTTATGAAAATTTCTCACTTTCTTGGTCATATACCGTCTTGGGCATTTTGCAAACTCAGATGAAAATAACATTTATTTTGTGTGGAAATCAGCTTAGATGCTGCCATTTATTCATTTGCTTTGAACGAAAAAAACATTCAGCTATTACGAAGTGGTGTGAAAATGTAAAAATATGAGACATTTTAGTTTTTATAAGGAAAAGAATAGAGGTTCCCGTTTGGGGACCCACGGACCAAAGAGGTTAAGATTTGGATTAGAGAAGTGCTTAATGATGTGCATAGAGCAAAATGCATAAAATGCCACTATTCATTTACGCTAAGTAATATGGGTCGGAGAGCACTTACGAGTCATGCTAATGGAGCTGAACATAAAAATAAAAGGATGAAAGCTGCATCACAGCCAAATATAATAAATTCTTTTTTTTCCAAAAAAATTGCAAATGAGGAGAGTTTGAAAGTAGAAGAATCAAAAACTGACCCTACTACTGCAAATACCGTCACTTTGTTCTGAGCCATCAACTTTGAGTTCCTCATCGGATAACAAATTAGCTGTTGCATCTAAAACTTTACAAAAATTTCTCATTAATGACCAAGTAACAAAAACAGAAATTCTTTGGTGCATTCAAGCAATAATGACACACAAATCCTTGTGATCAGCAAGTAAAGATGTGATGCTTTTTAGAGCTGTGTTTTCTGGTAGCGAAGTGGCACAAAAAATGCAATTGCAAAGAACAAAGATTGCATATTCCATCCTTTATGGTATAGCCCCTTATTTAAAAGATAGTTTATTAAAAAAATTGGCTCAGTGTAAATATTATACCATTGGATTTGATGAATCATTGAATAAAGTTTCTCAGAAAACCCCAAATGGATGTGAATAACAGATTTTGGAATAAAGATGATTCTAAGGTAAGTACAAAATTTTTTACTTCTTCATTTTTGGGCCGTGCCACTTCTGACAACATAAGAGAAGCTTTTAAGGAAGCTCTCTCTCCTCTAAATATGAAATCCATTTTACAAATTTCTATGGATGGCCCAAATGTGAAGCATAATTTTTTTAAAGATTTGAAAGCAGAGTTTGAAAGTGAACATGGTCCAGAGATTTTAAATATTGGTACCTGTGGTCTCCATATAATGCATGGTGCCTTTAAAGCTGCCATGCAATCAACAAATTGGTCTGTTGTAGAGTTTTTGAGAGCGTTATTTAATTTATTTAAGGATGTGCCTGCACATCAGGCAATTTATACTGAATTATCCGGATCAAAATGCTTTCCAAAGAAATTTTGTGCTGTACGCTGGTTGGAAAACGGTGACATTGCTCACCTAGGAATAGAAATTTTGCCAAATGTCAAAATATTTGTGGATTCCATGAAAGCTGAGAAAAATCCACCTGTGCTCAAGTTTCCGAATAGTTCAATCACACTTAGAAGACGCACTACTAACTACAAAACTGGGGGGTTTTTTGTATCGTTGACATTTGAAATTCAACCATTTCTAAAAGAATATCAGACTGATAAGCTGCTAGTTCCATTTTTATATACATCATTGTTAACCGTAATAACGTCAGTAATGTGTAGATTTGTTAAAAAAGATGCAGATAATATTTTGACAGTGGCTGAAATTGATTAAAGTTATGGAATCTGCAGTGCTCTACGAAAACATAATAAAGTAAGCAAAGTTTCAGATTCTGCTGTTGTACAGTTTCGACGTGAATGTCTTGAATGTTTTAAGACTTTCACTTCCAAGCTTATAGCAAGGTCACCACTTTCTTTTCCACCCACTAAAGCATTGACATGCTTTGATCCAGCAGTCGCTGCAGATGAAAATGCTAGGAAGGTTAGGATGAGAAATTTGTTGACAGTTTTGGATGAAAGTCGGTGGATAAATTCGACAACAGTGGACAAAACTGATCGTGAATATAATATTATATGTTCACAGTCAGAAGTCAAAGAAAAATTTTTAAAATTTTGTCAACATACTGAACAAGTGGATCACTTTTGGAGGAATATTTTTAATAAATTTGAAGACTCCAAATGCATTTGTGAAATTTTTAAAATTGCAATGATCATGTCTCACGGAAATGCAAATGTTGAGCAAGGATTTTCTGTAAACAAGGAAGGCCTAATTGAGAATTTAGCAGAGGAAACATTATTTATTGGCACAGCGAACTATATATGATAATTTTCATGACTGTGATGATATTGGAAAATTTGAAGTAACGAAGTCCCTTATGCAGTACTATTAAAATGCCAGAGCGTGGTTAACAGAAGCCACAGAAAAAAGAAAATGAGGGTAAAGTGAAACTAAAAAAAGAAAATTGGCAGTAGCAGCAAAGGAGTTAGAAAAGAAGATTTCTGAAATAAAAGAAACTGCAACTAAAGAAGTAAATTTACTTACAGAAAAAATAAAGTCGCTGAAAGAAAGAAATATTTAGTTAAGATTATACATTACTTTTTGTACCTAATTTTATTAGACAAACTTTTTGAAGCTGTTTTGAAAGAAAAAAAAAAAACAAAAAAAACTTAAGAACAAGTATTTTACTTTTTGAATCTTATAAAGAGCCAGAGGTCTAGTTTTTAAATCTTATTTATAAACGTGAAACTTTTCTCAAGAACTAGAACAGTATTTTTTTATTTGAATCTTATTTATAATTTGATTTTTTTTTTTTTTTTTTTTTTTTTTTTTTTTCCTCAAGAACTAGGAGTTTAGATTTTAATTTGAATCTTATTTATGACTTGAAACTTCTTTAAAACCATTGTACATAAATTGAAATAGGGCTCCATTTTTGAAATTTAGAGAAAAGATATATCTTTTTGGCTTTGTATTTTATTAATTTTTCTTTTATAATAAATGTTAAAGATAAATTGTATGTTTAAATTTGCATCAATGAATGTTATGCTTTATAAGTATGTTTTTAAAACATGATAAATTAAACCTTTTTGATAATTGCTATTAGATCCAGGGCTCGAAATGTACCGGAGCAAACCGGAATGATGTTCCTGTTTGTGAAATTGTGACAAATATTGTTCCGGTTCGTGAAAGTATGGAAAATATTGTTCCGGTTCGTGAAAGTATGGAAAATATTGTTCCGGTTCGTGGAACTATTAAAAAATATTATTACGTTTCATACATACAGCTTACTATGCTCTCTGTAACTTTTTTTTTTTCTAACACTTAATTAATTTTTATGGTACTAGTAAGATCTCTTTGATATACATTTCCGTTACTTTTAAGAAATACAGGGAATGAAATTGTTTATTTGAAAACGCCCTTGACAGTTTTTTGTTTGTTGAAGGTCAATTTTGCTGCAGTTTATTTTTTTCTTGCAGCATTACGCTACCAATACTACATAGCTACCAATTTCTAAGATTTTTTTTCTTACCTCTAAAACTTACCAGTGAATTTTGTCTAATTCAATCACTGAAATCTAACAATTTTTAATGGTCAAATAAGGCAAAAATGTGTACTAAATTTTAGAGGTAACAAAACCATACAAATTGGCAGCTATCTGATTCTATTAGTGTCATGAAATTGCAGGTGTAGCCTCTTCTTTCTGCACAAAGCATTAAAAAGTTTTTTTCAAACGAACTTATACCTTATACCTTTGGAATGGATAATTTTCTTCTGATGGACTGATGGCTTCCATTATTATGAAACAGCCATTATAAATGAAGTGTTAGGTGAAGATGAAAGAGCAGTCGTAAAAAGTTAGAACTCTGATTTTCTGGTCAAAATGGGAAAAAAAATGGCCATATTTTTTTTTAACACTTCGTTTATAATGACTGTTTCATAATAATGAAGCTATCAGTAAATCATATGAAAATAATTCGGTTAAGCGGGACTCGGATAATCGGAACTTTACTGGACTTTCAAAAAAAAAAAAAAAAGAAATAGTTGACAATAATTAGCGTTCCGGTTCATGAATTTTTCCATTTCGAGCCCTAATTAGATCATTTTAAAAACAAAATCATAAACCACTGCTCTCATCTTGCCTTTTCTCTCACTGATTTTTCATGTCTTTTCAAAGACTTACATACTTTTTTTACTAATTGCATATTTTTATAATTTTTTAATTACCCTTAGTCTAATAAAGTACTCATGGCCAAGTATGAGTGAACAAGTATTTCCATAAAATAAAATATAAAAATATTTTATTTCTGATTAATTCAATTAATTGGATCATTCTTTTGAAACTAACTGTAGGTACTACTTAGATATCCTGTCGACCAGTTTCGCCAAATTATACAAATTGACATAATTTTTATTTTAAATAACAAAAGAACAAATAAATTAGTATAACATTAATAAAAATACAAATAAAATGTTGAAATAAAAATCACTTAATGATGTAAACACGTGTAACTTGCTTAAAGTCAAATGAATGTGACATTTACGATCAACCATTATTGGCATTTAATCTTATAGTTTGGCGATAGATTTTTGGTCGACGGGATAACTAAGTAGTACCAAACTGTAACATCAAGATATATCAGGGAAAAGTTAAATATATCAGGGAAATTGAAAATTATATTTCTGTGGTCACCCTGTAAAACTAGTTTTTTTGCAGGTTGTTGTGTCTTTTTGTTGCAGGTTTACCAATAGAATAGATTGATAGAGAAAACATGATTTTTTTAAATTTTGGATACGATGAGTTTTGAAACCCACATCCTTATATGTAAAAGCTAGATAAAAGCTTCTTTAGCAACTTCAGCTGTTTTCTGAAAGGTCAGATTTTACTTTCAAATGATTAAATTTGTGAAAGGCTCAGTTTGAAGATTGAAAAGTTTTGTTAAAGGTCTATTTTTAAGACTAAGAGTTTTGTGAAAAGTACTGTTTTAAGATGACAACTTTTGTGAATGGTCCTATTTTGAGATAAAAAATTTTGTGAAGGGTTCTTAAAGACCCATTTTCTTTCAAAATTGATCCTTGAAGTAAAAAGTGAAACAGCTACATATTCAGTCATTATAATAATGATTTTATAAATTACAACAATATCCGCCATATCATTTCTTTGTGAACTCATCTCTCTTTAAACAGATTTTTAACTATTTGTAAACTTATAATGATTTTTCAAGTCATATAATTTTTTTCTTTTTTCACTGTGCTTTGATACCCAACAAATTTGGGATTGTTCTCATCTTACATGGTTTTTTATTAAACTGTTTGTATAGTGTAATTAAAAGCCCTTTTATGATTGATTTTAATTAAAATTCTGGAATATGCATGTATGATGTTTGTATAAATTAAAAAAAAATTTAAACTTCTTCATATTGTTTTTCTTTTAGGACCCATCCCGATCTTGGGCTGATCGTCAGTGGGCATTATGTGTAATTGCAGATGTTATAGAATATGGTGGACCAGTAAGTGTCTTTTACTATTCAAATGAAAGCAAATTGTTTGAATAATTAATCTTTTTTTTTAAAGGGTATTGAATATACACTGTAGGTTGGTCACAGACCTGGAAATGTCATAGAAATATCAGAAAACTTCAAACTGAATCCTGAAAATTTGTTGAAACAAATTTTAATTTCAAATTATGATTACAGAAATTTGGGAGGTTATTATAAATAATCAACTCTCGAACACAGCCCAGTCCAGAAACAGACTCGGTCTCTATTTTTATACGTCTTCAGGCTCCGATTCGTAGTAAAGATTTTTTTTTTATGAAAATGAAAAAAAAAAAAAGCTTGCTATTTGAAATTTTTAGGGCCACGAAAAATACAAAACATTGACATGAGAGAGTATTTGATTCATATTTATGTCTGTGTAAGAAGATATTTTATATGAGAAAATTAATCTTAAAATCTTATTACCAATATAGTGTTGACTCAGAAAAAAAGGGTCATTGTGCTACAATTTTTTAAAAAGGGCACTCTTGCTCCTTGTTGAAAATCATATTTTGAACTGGTTTGTGTAGGGTTTCCTTTTATGAGTAGAATTTTGCGATATTTTTCTGCAATCAATAACTAATTTCAATACTTATTTATCTATTATTATTTTTTTCATGACCGACTGAATTTCGTGATTTTTTTCCTCACAACTACTTGATGGATTTTGCAATATTTTAAAGATGTCTCCCTCAGTCAACTAATTTCACAATTTTTTTCTGCAGCTGACTGAATAAATCTTCTGGGCACTTCAAAATACTTTTTAAAAGCTGCTGGGCATGTAAAGTAGTTAATAAAAGCTGCTGGGCATGTAAAGTAGTTAATAAAAGCTGCCGGGCATGTAAAGTAGTTAATAAGAGCTGCCGGGCATGTAAAGTAATTAATAAGAGCTGCCGGGCACATAAAGTAGTTAATAAGAGCTTCCAGGCACTGTGCCCTACTAAATTGAAGTCTGCACTAAACAATTTTCTGTTGCATACTTTCAGTATCAGACTCTGATTTCAAATTGCCAGGCTGAGGCTCCAATAAAAGAGCCCAAACTCATCTTTAGTCTATATATATATATCTATACTAGGGTGATTCTACGCAAATAGGCCATAATGATGAAACTGGAGGATATTTAAATTTTTTCAATAGAAAAACCTAATGCATTTTTTTTAACATGTAGTTTAGACATGCTTTTATCATATTAGCTCGTGAAATTTAACTATTAATTAAAACATATATTTAAAATAAATTTTTAAACCTATTAAATATCATTCCCTCACATGCAACTACTACCATCCAAAAATATAAAAAATACCATTTCTTACTGAACTATTTAAAAAAAAAATTCTGACTTCTGTATTTTAATATGAACACATAAAGTATTATTTCTTTCTATTACATTATTTTTTTTGGTCTGCACATGCAATTTTTATTTGGCAAAAAAATTTGCAACTCATATTTTCGATCATTCCCTCCTCATTAAATAATTCTGGATATTTGAGATAGGTGGTACTACTGTAGACTGAAACATTACCAGACCTGCCAACCTCTGAAAATGAGAAATCGTAGCACCCAAAATTCAAATGAATCTGGAGGTTGGTTGGTTGAGTGGATGGGTGCTGTTTTTTACGCTGCATATCGGGTGAACTCTGATTACTTTCGATTCGGACCGAATTTAGATTCATGCAGGGTTGGGTTAACCCGATTTTTCAAAAGTTAGTTCTTTATATTCTTTCAGATTACAAACTATATGTATCATAACAATAAACATAAAGAATAAAGAAGTCTGTGTATGATGTTTCCTATGAAGAGAGCACAGAGCTGCAGTGATTCTGAGTAAAAAAAAAAAATTCAGAAATTGTCCGAAAATTTTCTGAAAGGTTACAGCAGTGGGGAGGCGGTTACGCACTAATAATGCATTTTTTCAGCGGCCCTTTCACAAAATTTGCATTTTTTCCGCGATGCTTTGACAAAATTTGCGTTTTTTTTTTTTTTGTGATTCTTTGACGAGATTCGTGTATTTTTCTACGATCCTTTGACAAATTTTGCGTTTTTTCGCGATCCTTTGAAGAAATTTGTTTTTTTTTGCAATCCGTTGAAGAAATTTGCTTTTCTCTCGCAATTCCTTCACGAAATTTTCATTTTTTCGGTATCTTCTGACGAAATTTGCATTTTTCTGTGATCCTTTGACGAATTGGCAATTTTTTGCGAATGATTGACGAAATTGATTTTTTTCTGCGTTTGTGTTTTTTGAAAAAAATCTTAGTTTTAGACCGATTTTCATAGGATCATAGTTTTTAGCTCCAAATCGTAGAAACTATGATTTTTTCGTAGCAGTTGGCAGGTCTGCATTGCATATGTGCTCAGCACATGGGTCTTACCTGTCTGTAAAACAATTTTTCAGCCATCCTGGAGAAATACTTCAGTGTGTAAGGGATGATTTCATAGACAGATTGGGCAAATGTTAAGATGCTGTTATCATTCCCTCATTTAAATTTATAAAAATAATTTATTTTCTAAAAATGTATTAATGGGTGGTTTAGTTTTCTCTGAAGGGATAATTTGAGTACATGTATTGTTTTTTAAATTTACTTTGAGTACAAATTTTAAAAACTAATAATGTATGTTTTATCATTCCCTCACTAGTCATTCCCTCATGTGAGGGAATGATTCTCATGTGAGAGAATTGTTCTATTATTTTTAAAAACTTGTAGAAAACATATTTTTGTTGAAAATTTAATGCTTTTGATGAAAATAAATGCGTATTTTTAGGCAAATCAATGTATAAAATATTATTTATTATGCAAAAGGTAAAAGAAAAGTCAGCAAGGAAACCAAAAAAAATATCTTGAAGAAATTTCATCAAAATAACTTCTGAAAGAATGTAGCATTCAGTTGAAAATATTCCTGGTACACAGCAGAAATGTAGCTTATTAATATGAAGCAATTAAGAAAATAAAGTCATCTTAAGCACAAAACTGTATCTTATTGCATATAGATTTCAGCGAAAACTTTTTTTGTATATTCCATGAAGAAATTCAGGCAATACCTTTCAAAAGAGATTGGCAACAAGTGTAATATGCATACAAACAATGGGGACTCAATAAATTTTATTTAACAGTACCTTTAGATCATTTGGATTAGACAATTTTGGAGCATGAAATTATAATGGAGGACTATTGGAAATTGATGACAAATCAGTCAAAGTAAATTCTGTTGAACCTACAGGCAATGGAAAGTTTAAGTGGCATATGAAAGAGGATATTTATGGCAACATGTGACTTTGTTTTAAAAAAAATTGAACCTCTAGAGCCTTTTAATAGTAGAGAATGTAGATTTAATCTTTCTGGACAAAAGCTTTCTTAAAAATATTATTTGAAATTGTTTTTCACAAAATTGTCATTTCGTCACATTGTAATCATCTCCTCATTCTAATAAAAATCTAAAAATTATACAGAATTTCTTAATATTAAGCCTTACGGCTATTTTTTCCCCAATAAGGAGCTTTTCTAGTGTCTTGTTACAAAAAATTAGAAACTTCTGACATTATTTATTTTTTCTTCATCACTATGATGAAAATGGCCTATTTGCATAGAATCGCCCAATAATATTATAAAGAGGTAAAAATTGTTTATTTGTAGGAGGTAAGCTCTAGAACTCATAGCTGCCAACTCTTCCGATTTTTTCAGAATTCTTCCGAAAAATCGGCATGTTTTCCCGATTTTACGCGCGTAATGCGTTTTCTTCCGCTTTTCGTCATTTTTTTCCAATTTTCGGCCTTTTCTTATGCTTTTTACGGGAGTTTCGTCAAAGGATCGCGGAAAAACCGAAATTTCGCCGAAGGTTCACGGGAAAGATGCAAATTTTGTCAGAAGATCACGTAAAAACACGAATTCTGTGAAAAGATCGCGAAAAAACGTGAATTTTGTCAAAAGATCGGGTAAAAAAAGCGCCGTCAAAAGATCGCGTAAAAACACTATTTCCGTGAAAAGATCGCGTAAAAACGCGAATTCCGTTTAAGGATCGCGGAAAACGCGAATTCCGTTAAAGGATCGCGGAAAAAGCGCTCGTTTTGTGAAAAGATCGCGGAAAAAGCGCTCGTTTTGTGAAAAGATCGCGGAAAAACCCAAATTTTACTGATGGATTGCGGGAAAAACCCAAATTTAGCCGAACGATCGCGGGAAAGACGTGAATTTTGTCAAAAGATTGCGTAAACAACGCGTAGGGTGATTTTGGTCTGAATTTTCCAAAAATTTAAGGCATTCCTTTCCGAAATTTTAAAAAATCGGCCACCAATTCGAAATTTCGGACATAAAAAATATCGCGAATTTCGACATCTTCGCCGAAAAAAATTAATTTTGTGAATCGTTTGCAGAAAAATCGCCAATTTCGTCAAAGGATCGAGTGGAAAACGCTAATTTCCTCAAAAGATCGCGAAAAAACGGCAAATTTCTTCAAAAGATCGCGAAAAAACGGCAAATTTCTTCAAAAGATTGCAAAAAATGGCAAATTTCGTCAAAAGATTGCGAAAAAATGGCAAATTTCGTCAAAAGATCGCGAAAAAATGGCAAATTTCGTCAAAAAATCGCGAAAAAATGGCAAATTTCGTCAAAAAATCGCGAAAAAACGGCAAATTTCGTCAAAAAATCGCTAAAAACACAAATTTCGGCTAAAGATCACGGAAAAACGGCAAATTTCGTCAAAAGATCGCGAAAAAAACACACATTTCGGCTAAAGATCGCGAATTTTGTCAAAGGGCCGCGGAAAAAAACGCATAGCTAGTGTCGGAAGGGCATTCCCCCCCCCCTCCCCCCCTTGCTGTAACTTTTCAGAATTTTTTTTTTACTCAGAATCACCCTTAAAGAAACATTTAGGAGTCAGAAGTTTTAAGTGTCTTTTAATGTGAAAGGTAGGATACCTATAAATATTCAAAAAAAAAAAAATAGTAAATTTTAATATATTCAAGTTATTCTTTTTTGTCATAATATATATTGTGTAATTGCAAATTAGTGAATATTTTATTCGAATTTCTCTTTGAAATTTGTTTATTTATAAGGATTCAGCTGTTTTTTAATCCTTACTGAGAGTGTTATAAAACTTAAAAAATCTTCTGATTTCTTCTGATTTTTCGCCAAAATCTTCTGATTTCTTCTGATTTTTTGTCCAAAATCTTCTGAGTTTTACCGAAATTTAGTTGGCAAGTATGAAAACTACCGAACCGATTACAAAAGTAATGGTATCAAAATGATGGTGTTAGTCCAACTTAGAACATAGGCTATATCTTATGTCCGTGCACTGGCCAAAAGGGGGTGCAGGAGCAAAAAACGTTCGAAAAATGCAATTTTTGTGTTACTGAAGGGCCTAGAAACATGAAATTTGGAATGGTAGTTACTTAAAAGATACTAATGATCTCTAAGGACATTTCTTAAAAAAAATCGAAGTTAAAAAGGGGTGAAAATGCGCGAAAAGCATTCTAAAAAACATTCTAAATGGCGATTTTTAAGCAATTTCAAGAAGTACCAAATCAATTTAAAAAATAATGGTGTCAAAATGATGGTGACAACTCTTGCTCCAACATAGGCTACATTTTATATCGGTGCCACTACCCCTAAAGGGGGGTTCAGGAGCAAAAAACGTTCGAAATTGCGATTTTTGTGTTACTGAAGGGCACAGATACATGGAATTTGGAATGGTAGTTACTTATAAGATATAAATTATCTCTAAGAACATTTCTTAAAAAATTTGAAATTAAAAGGGGGGTGAAAATGTGCGAAAAGAGTTCTAAAAAACGTTCTAAATGGCGATTTCTACGCAATCTCAGAAAGTACCCAACCTATTTCAAAAGTAATGGTTGGAAATTGATGATGACAGCCCTTGCTCAAACATAGGCTCTATTTCATGTCGGTGTCACTACCACCTAGGGGTTGCAGAAGCAAAAAAGTTCTAAATTGCGATTTTTGTGTTACTGAAGGGCCTAGAATCCTGAAATTAGGCAGGGCAGTTATTTATTTATAAGATACAAATGATCTCCAAGAACATTTCCTAAATAATTCGAAATTTAAAAGGGGGGTGAAAATGAACGAAAAACGTTCTAAAAAATGTTCTAAATTGCGATTTCTACGCAATGTCAGAAAGTATCTAACCAGTTTCAAAAGTAATAGTTGGAAATTGATGATGACAGCCCTTCCTCCAATATAGGATCTATTTCATGTTAACGTCACAACCACTTTGCGGTTGCATTTTAAAAAACGTTCTAAATTGTGATTTTTGTGATACTAAAAGGGCTAACAACTTGAAATTTGACATGGTAATTACTTATGAGATGTAAATGTTCTCTGAGAAGAGTTCCTTAAAAATTTAAAAGGGGTGAAAATGAACAAAAAGCGTTCTAAAAACGTTCTAAATAGCGATTTCTATGCAATGTCAGGAAATATAAACCAATTTCAGAAGTAATTGTTTCAAATTGATGGTGACAGTCCCCGCTCTAACATAGCCTATATTTTACACTGTTGTCACTACCACCTGGGTGTGACAGGAGAAAAAAATGTTCTAAATTGCGTTTTTTGTGTTACTGGGGGGGGGGGGGGTCTAACATTTTAAATTTGGAATGGTAATTACAACCGATTTCAAACATAAGCTATATTTTATGTCAAGCATTGCAGGAGCAAAAAACTTTCTAAATAGTGATATCTGTGGTACTGAAGAGGCTAGAAACTTTAAATATAACACTGTAGTTGCTTATAAAATGTCCTCTAAGAACAGTCGAAAATAAATTTGAAATTAAAAAGGGGTGAAGCGAAGGGAAGGAGCAAAAACCATTCTAAAAGAGTCCTAAATTACAATTTCTATGGAATCTCAGGAAATAATAAACCGATTACAGAAGTTATTGGGTGTGAATCAAGAGTGATAGTCCCTGATCCTATACGAGCTATATTTTATGCCGGTGTCACTACCACCTGGTTGGCAGGAACAACAAGAAAGCCTTTAAAAATATCTAAATTCTTTCTATAGAATATTAGGAAATACCAACCGATTTCAAGGTTAACGTTGGCAAATTAATGGTGAAAGTCTCTGTTTCAGCATTTTATGTTGGTGCCATTAACACCAGAGGGGTGGTAGACTGTTAGACAAGAAGCTTGAAATTTGAAATGATGGTTAATTTTAAGATGAAAATGTGTTAAGGTGGTTTCTAAAAAATTGAAAACTTCAAATGAATACTGAAATGAACATAAGTCTCAAAATACTTTCGAAATTATCATTTAATTGGAATTAGTTTTAGTTCTTCTTATTAATTAAAATCTCATTTCTTTCTATTGCACTTTTATAATGAACTTTAGTCAAACTGTGGCTTAATTTGTAATTTTTGAATTATTTCAAAAAGTGTTCTTCTAATAAAAAATAGTCATGAAAATATCACTTGGCATATTTCCACTATTACGCGAGCAAAGCCGCGGGGTTTGCTAGTATATATATATATGCACAAATGAAGGTTTCAGTTTGTAATTTTCTATTACAATTTTTTTCCTTTCTTGTTGCCACATACTATAAAATGGCACTAAAATGCAAAATAAATAACACATATACTTTGTTTTTAAAGGCCAATAAAAATTCATACCCTACAATCTATTTTTATATATGAAACTCACAAAATTCTGTGTAGATAATGCATATTTTTCATATGTAAAATTAAAAAAAAAATATATATATATATATAAATCATTCTTTGCTTGTATGCTTCTTATGCTACAAATATTCAGTTTTTGGATGATTTGCATGATACTTGCTATACATATGTTTTAGAACATGAGTAAAATTACTGTCAACTTAAAAAGTTTCCCCAGACCGCTCTTTACTCCTTTTTTCAACCATTTCCCATAACTTATCACTGTATAAATCTTTTTTATAATGCAAGTATATGTCTTCTGTTGCTACAAACAGAAACTACATAAGGACAGTATTTGTATAAGTCAATAAACTTCCAATTTATTTGCTATCATTTCGCATGTGAAATTGACGTCATTCTGAGCACATAATATACATTTTTCATATGTAAAATTAAAAACCTTTACTATAACTGTGTTAAAATTTGGTAGTATCCTTATTTAAATATATTTGGAACTAAAGCATCCACTGCGATAGACGTTCCAATTTCAAGCAGAAAAAAAGTCTGAAAAAAAATTGCTAAACATGGCGTCACTTTCAATAAAACACTTTCAAAGTATGACCTCAAACTAATTCTAAACAAAATGTTTCTAAAAACATAATTTGTATTCTATAAATATATCTTATATTATTTAGCTAAGTGTTTTAATACTTCAAAATGCAGCGATAACATTTTCAATGATTTATAGCAACCATTTTCTTAGAATCTTTTCTTTCTATCTTCAAACAAAGTTTTATGACTGGCATCACTACTAAAAACATCTAGATATTGATGTCATTTTCATGAAAACATTGTAGGTCTTTATGAATATTTGGAAATTTTTCCTGAGTCTGTGTTTGCCCCAGGTCGGTGGCTCACGGAAAAATATTCCATCTTGTGCTGCGTTTGTAGCCTTGCCAACCTGTAATAATGAGAAGTTCCAGGCTGGGTATTGTTCCTTGTGGTTTAGTCGGTAGAA
This sequence comes from Maratus speciosus, assembly GCA_963932465.1. NCBI lineage: Eukaryota > Metazoa > Arthropoda > Arachnida > Araneae > Salticidae > Maratus > Maratus speciosus. The sequence goes on from OZ010787.1 coordinate 81,520,418, forward strand.
TGTCAGTGCACTATACTGATGGCCCGGGTTCGAGTCCCGGCATGGAATCTTTTTCTCTGGTTGGCCTTTGTGCCTTTTAAGCATTTAGTTTGAAATTTGATTTTAATTTGAAATATTGTAGGTCTTGTTTTTTAAATTTAAAAATAAGCAATCCATCCTGAGCTACACATGTTAGAGATACCCAATAATACTGTCTGTTAACAGAACATACATAAAAATTGTTTTTAATTTAAAACCTCACCAGTGTCCGAGAAGTTCTGCTCTCAAAGCTGGTAGACAGGAGGTGATGAGTTCAATCCCAATTACGGCCATCAGCATAACCATTCGGAGTTTTCCATGAACCTTGCATAAATACAGGTTAGTTGCCCGTTGCCCTTAGAAAAAAACCCATGGAGGGCAGATCCCTTAGCATCTATATCCCACGTGTAGATAGGTAATTGGCAGCCATGAACAACACCAATACGATTTTAATTTAAAACACTAATAGATTTTTTAAGTTAGGGCAGATCCCTTAGCGTCTATATCCCACGTCTAGATAGATAATTGGCAGCCATGAACAACACCAATACGATTTTAATTTAAAACACTAATAGATTTTTTAAGTTTAGTATATTTTTTAGGTTGCCAACTGCTATATCAAAAAGCATTTTGGTGCTTTCGTATTAGCTAGTGATTAATCGCAAAACTTTTTACTATTTATAGCACTCATTATTCTGGTTATTTCATTGTTTAAGCACAAGGTTCAATTACATATGTGTTTAATTAGCAGAATTTTATCTGTTAAGTTGTAATTTTGTTTGACAATTTAGTTATAGAATATTATATGGAGGGAATCAAATGCTGGATTGTTTGCATTTTTTAAGAGCAAAGGAGTTAATCTTTCATAACTGGGTTACTTGCAGGTTTAAAAATATTCATGCTTCAAAATTACTCTACGATTCATAAAATCGGTAAATTCAGTTACTTTTCAAACAAGTTGTATTTGAAAGTACCTTTTGTTTTCTATACGACGTTGTAAAAATTGAAATTGTACAATATTTAGAAGTTAAATTTTGTTTTTACTGCAATTTTTTTTTATTGGTTAGGTCATTTTCACCATTAATATGACAACACTTTGACTCACGGACATGTTTTTACTTTATAATGTAGCTGTAAGAGTAAACAGCTAGGCAGATTTAAAAATACTCTTGTTTGAAAATTACTTTAAAATCCTTAAAAAATTAATATATTGAAATACATTTTTAAAACAAATTGCATTTCAAAGTACATTTTTATTCTATTTGACAATGTAAAAATTGAAATTGTGCAATGTTTAGAAATTTAAAAATGTAGTAAAAGTGAGATTTTTTTATTTGGCCATTGCCATCATCAGTATGATGTCAGCGTTACTCTCGGACATGCTTTTGATGCCGTATGAAATACAATTACTAAATGCTATGCCATTTGGTTGATTTTTGTTCATATTGTGAGGGAAGTCTTATATTTTTTTGTTACATGTCCCAGAGAAAACGCATTCTTATTTTATAAAGCTAAGGGATTTTAGTAAGATTGCATCAAAGTAACGTAACTTTTTCTGATGATCAATGTATGTGCAGGAATGTGCATAGCTCCTTTATTGGAATCGCCATATTATTGTATTTTTATTTATTTTAATTGCAAGGCCGTCATGGTTAACACAGATTCTGCTAGCACTTACTAAATATGTACAATATTAAGGGGTGTTTTTTTTATTATTATTATTATTGGCTACAATAAATTGAGTAAAATGATAATTCTTTAGAAAAATGAAATTAGTTATGTTTAAATGATTCCTGATTAAATATCTTGTACTGTGATTTTCTTAAACATCTACTTTTACTAAATATTGACTAAGTATCAGAGAGTGTTGCAAAAGAAATTATCTATGAAAATTTCGTTATTTTAATGCTAACCTGGAAATATCAGGGAATTTTAATATGAGATATTTGTTGTGACCACCTTAAGTCTGGAAATTTAGGTTACACAGTAATCGAGTTGTATTATTTAGTTTCATAGTAAAAATCATAGTTTTTAATAACTTTAACTTGATTTACTAATCTAGAATAGAAAGACCTAGAATTGTAATTTATGGCCCATTAATTGAAAAATATTGCATTATATTTTAAAAAATTTCTTCTGAAAGTAACTTAAATAATTCAGTTATTTAATTGAATCTCAAATATTTTATGATTTAAGACTGAGTTTATAACTAGATTTATTATAAATATGCATTTAAATGCATATTTTTTATAGTAACTTTTGTTCAGTTTAAACAGATACATGAAATTAGCTATGTATATATTTCCTGAAACAACTCCTTTTTAATATGACAAATGTTCAGGGTATAATTTCTTAATCCCCTGACCACCGAGCAAAAAGGCAAAATTGTAATGTTTTTTTTCTGTAATTTTTTTAAAAATCTAAAAAAAGGTGATTTTTCAAAAAGACATAAAAAATTTAATTAGGTATAAGAATATAAGCCTTAAGAGTATTACTCATAACAAAATGTTTTAAAACTGCATTATATTTCTAGAATTATATTAATTTAAATATTGCTTCTATTGCCGTGAAACCTGCAGCTTAGTCAATGGATATATCAGTTTGCGGTGGTGGGAAGGTTAAATGGTCTGGTGTGTAATAATCAATGCAATTGACTGTTGTGGCTAATTCTATAATGAAAAATTTAGAACATTATAATGGAATGTCTGTAATTATTAATTTACTGTTGTCTTTGTATCTATTTGAAAATGGATTTTCTCAGATGCTTTTACTCAGTCCTTCAATTTATCAGATGTCTTTATTGTACTTGCTAAGATTCATTATATCCTTTAACCTTCTGAGCGGTTTGGCTGTATTTTTCCGTTTCCCAAAAACGACTTTAATCTGTTGTAGACAGAAATATTTTAAACAGTCAGTGTATTTCAATATTTATATCAAATCAAGGGGCATGAATTGTATTTTAGAAACAAATAGGGTAAGAAAATTTTAATTAGGATTATTTTTATAAGCATTTTTATGAAAATGCAGGAAAGCCCTCAAGACGCTCGGAAGTTTAAGGGTCCTGTCCCTGCCGGCGAACACACTCTCGAGCTAATGCAAATCCTATGGGGAGGGATTTTTCTAATATCTCGTTTGCATTTCCACATTTTTAAATAATTTTTTTTGCATTGGATAGCCGAGGTCTGTCTCTACAGTGCACCTTGGTTACTTTTTCGATTTTGGTCGCAGATATTTTTAATAAAGTTACTTTCACTTTCAAAACTGGTTCTGTCTCAGTCTTTTATTTTGTCAGAAAATTACAGATATTTCCAAAATAATTTGTCTTTATGTATTGTTAGATATTAATTTTCTTTTTCATATGTTGCAAAATTGATTTGTCAATTTTTAGTGTGTTACCTAAAATATGAAAACAAAACAATAAGTTGCTATCCAACGTACGCTTTATTTCAACATTTTAAGCAAAGATGTAAAAATTAATCAAAAGAATTTAAATTATACTCAACGTTTCAGTTTATCTTTAAAACTATCTTCAGGAGTTAATTTTCTAAAAAAAAAAAAAAAAAAAAAAAAATATTTACATGTTACATTATTGAAGTCATATTCTAACTGCTGAATGACTGATTTCAACTTTGATAATGTCACATACAATTTTTTGCAAATTTGTGTTTTAGAAAATTTGCTCTAGAAAATGGTTTTAAAGATAAGCCAAAACATCAATTACAATTTTTATTTATTTTTTATTTTAATTTTTACATCTTTGTTTAAATTTTCAAAATAAAGTGTATGTTGGATAGCAACCTATTGTTTTGTTTTCACATTTGAGTGTACAACGTAAAGTTTTTATTTATTACCTAAAATAGTTTAACTTATTTATAACAATGATGAAGGGGGTGCAGCATTTGCTCATAACAACTCTCACTGTAACCGAATTTAAAGAATTCACATGCAAGGAAATATATAAGTTCAGTTAAGTTATTAAAAGTGTGGATTACTATTTCTTAGAAATTTTATATTTCTGAATTAGCAGAACTAAATCAACTTATGACCAACTTAATATTTCTGTTAAGAAATATTAATTCTATAAAAGTAATTACATCAAATTTCATTTATTAATTTAAATAGTTTTTAAATTTATTTTTCCTTGATCTCTTTTCCTGCTTAAACCTTGAAAAAGAAATATTACCAATTGGTTATTTAGTTGAAAAGAAGCTTAAGTTTAGAGTTGCTTTGTTTGGAGAAAGTGAGCAAAATCAATAATTTCTAGAGTTAGCAAAATTTTTGCTTGTTAAAATCAGGTTCTCATAACAGAATTCAATTGCACATTCCATTTTTAGGGTTCCGTACTTAAAAAGTAAAAACGGAACCATTATAAGATCACTCCTGTGTCTGTCTGTCACAGCCATTTTACTCGTAAACTGTGGAACGTAGAAAGTTCAAATTCGAGGAAGTAATAAAGACTATTGACCCACATATTTTCAGATTACTAAACATTCCATTCATAAATATATTCAGTAAACATGAGGGGCTAATTAAACTACTCCTTTTGATTTTAAATATTATATTTTCAGAGATATCATTGAAAATGTAGCACAAAAATGGGTTCCTGCCCATCTAATTCCAAGTCTACTGAAACTAAAATGATGAAAAAATTAGAGGTAGTAGATGTTAATTTAAACCTTGAAGGAAAATTATAACGATTACCCTAGGTCACATAGTTTTTGAGAAAATCACATTTTTCTGTTACACATAAATTTCGATTTACTGGCATTCAGCAAAAGTGTTGAGCAGTGTGAAAGGTACTTATCGTAGCAAAAGTATAAAAGCATTCCGTAATTAGCCGAGATATTAATCATTAAAGATACGGACGGTTTGGACATACATAATGACAGGGGTGGCATACTCTATGTATCATCGCCTTTTAAAGCCTAGTTAGCTATTTTTAATGATATATATGTGTAATGGAATGTCCAGTAGAAATATAAAAGCAATAAATGTCACACTTTTAAAAACAGACTAATTTAGGTCGTCTCTGGACTATTAAAATTGGAAAAAATGAAAAAAAGACCAGTATTGCAACTACAGGGTGCAGAAAAAGTATTGATAATTTTTTCTTAAGGCTCCACTGCAGTCTTTTTTTTTTTTCGATTCTCATAAAAGATACCTCTTGGTAAATGTTGTGTGGGCGTTAACTACATACAAATGATTGACAGAAAATCCTCTAATCCGAACAAGGGACTAGTGTGGGGGTTCAATCGTAGGGCGGTGGTCAAGCTCTGGGTTATTTTTGAAGGAAGGGAAACATATCTCCCCTTTCCCTACTCCATGACCTCTTGACCTCACCACATAAAGAAAGGTGCCCTGGGGGGGGGGGGGGCAGAGAGAGAGACTAATTTCAGGGATGTTTGGAAAAGCAAAGCAATAGATTTTATTTCGTTCTGTTCAGAAGGAATGGGGAAAATTACGTTTCAGCTTTTTCCAAATAGTAATGAGAGAAATTCTATCAATTAATTTAAAAAAAAATAGTGTTTAGCAATTTTCAATATTTGCCTAATGTTGCTAATATTTTAGATGATGCGGGATTCCATTGTTATTAAATTTTTAAACAATTGGTGATCGATAATCAACACAACACGATCAGGGCTGTACTTAGGCTATGGCGGGCCCCGGGAAAAAATAATTCTGAGGGGCCCCCTTGTATCCATCTATAGATTTTTTTGTGAATAATGTGGAAGTGGCTAGTACTTAACTTCATGCATATTGTATTATATGCATAAATTTTGTACCTGGCACTGCTCATATCTGTATACAGAGTGTTACAAAAAGATGGTCACAACTTTAAGAAAAAATAGTAGTAGGATAATTGTAGCAAAAAAAAAAAAAGATAGGTTGGTTGATACGAGTAGATCTTTGCAAACTTTTACTTCGCATATCTATGTATGTTATAAGATGACTAAAAGAAAATGCCCAAAATTGGTCTTAAATAATGGTTTTACTTCCCACTTTACGAGAAAAACGTTAATAAAGAATTTCTTTTGAAAACAATAGAATACTAAGTTGTTATAATAAAATATTAATCATTAGTTTTGTAATGATATAGTTTGTTTTTTGCATGGGACTGCACTCCCTTCCTAAATATATGAATTTTGTTCACTTTTGCCTAATTTTAATCATTTGGCACAATGAAAATCCTAACTATTCTCATGGAGGTCTGCTAAAAAGGGGACCTGGGGCAGCCGCCCCGCATGCCCCTACATAAGTGAGGTCTTGGACATAATAAAGGATGATCTCGAAGGAGACTCTAATGGTTTTGCCTTCTAGGTTGAGCACGAGAAAACTGTCTATCTAGATCCCGAATACGGTAAAATTATTTTTAACTGGCTAAAACTTGGGCCGTACCGATTACTCGGTATATACTCGATACTCGGCTAAATTTTGGGCCCAGTAGCGAGTACAATACCGAGTACTTGTAAGAATTTCATTTTTTAAGCGTTATTATCATTATTGAAGACAAAGGGATTTATAACTGATCTGTAAAAGTTGCTTGAATATAAATGTATAATATATGCAATTATTCATAAAAACTATTTACTTATTGTTAGTACATAAAAATATGTCGACAAAATATAGAAAAGTTAAAAGAAACCAATGCAGTTCAAAATTTAGCCTTAGTATACAAATTAAAATAGGTCCTTTTTAGGTGCGTTCGTAATTATATAAATACGTAGCACCTATAGTCGTCGTTGGGTCCGTCCGTCCGCCTGTCCGCATATAAAGAGCAAAAACTACCCAACCGAATGGTCTGAAATTTTCAATATATAAAAGTTGCAAAATTTTATGGAGTCATTTCAAATTTTATGAAAATCGGATGTGTAGTTTAATTACAGGGACAGTCAAAAGTTTTCCGTTACATTACGGCCAATGGGAAAAAAATATTTCAAGTGCATTTTAATGATGTTACAGCCCTTTGAACAGCATGAAATTAATATGCATTTATGAAGAGCACTAAAATATACATTCAGTACAATATGTGATATGCGGTGCAAAAAATATTTATAAAACCAGTTATAGTACGAACGTACCTCATTTGCCACGTTTGACGAGCAATTTCCAGCTTGTTAAAACTAAGAAATGACTGATTTTCGACACAAAAACATTTTGTAAAGATAGAAAATATAACAAATGAAAAAAAAAATTATAATTAGATTTATTATGTCATACATTATGCTGCACAGACAGCAATTTGTTTTATATTTTCAGAAGGTAGGAGATTTTTTTATTATTAACCATTTGGAAAAATGATTATTGTCCTCGTCAGGGTAGGAAATCACAAGCATATCTGAAGTAGGAAATCAAAAGCATATCTGTAGCATCTATACTAAGTTTATATAAGTTTCCATTTTCATTAGAAATTATAAGAGCTATAATAATCCGGCTGTCAGCCTCTCCCATATCTACTTCTGTTATTCTTATTCGAATGGATTTTCCTGCATTTGCACATGGAAATTTTAACTTCGAACCCGTAATATTTTTTTTAAATTTGTCCTGCAGCATCAGAAAAATGCATTTGGGCCATTCCACGAAAAACGGACAAAATGTCCAGTATGTAACGCTTTTATAAATACTATACCTAGTCGTTAAAATATAAACTATGCATTAAAAATAACAAATAAAACCCTAGATACTAATACAGTCGATGCTCATTAGATCGACCGCCCATTATAGCGACCGTTCCATTATAACGACCGATGCAAAATGCCCCGAAATATATCCCCTTTATGATATGATATTTTTACATCTAATATAACGTCCGGCCAGCAGCTTATTTCCTAATACAACGACCGAACTGACTTTTTCTCAAAAAAAGGTTACCATTTTCTTTTCTCAAGAACTCATTGCTCACTGCGCGATAAATGCCACTTGTGAAATGTCTTAAAATGACACTTTAAAACATTTTTTAAAGACAAGAAAACACAAAATTACTTATCTCTAACTTAAATGGAAAATTTTGTTTAAAGAAAATATCAAATGCAGAAAAAATAAACAACTATTTCGAATTATTTTTTGTGGAAAATAATGTTAATACGCAAGTAAATTTTTTTTATGTGATTTATCATTTGCTTTAAATTTTATTTTAGAAATAAGTAATCATTCTCTTAAATTGATTTTTCATAATTATTCATTGTCAATGTTTATTTGATACGAAAGTAGACAGAATTTAGTAATAATTGTAATAATGTCTAATTATAAAATTTCCTTTGAAACCTTAATTTTCATGCACATGAGCAGAGTTTTTTTAGAGTTTATTTTCATTCACTTTCGTTATAGCGACCTTCCAT